>CM068751.1:16178504-17378504 GCA_035084275.1 Hydrolagus colliei | reverse complement strand
AGCAGGTCAGGCAGCATCCATGGAGAAAGGAAAAAGAGTCAACATTTCGGGTCTACAACCCTTCGTCAGAACTCAATGATGAATTCTGATGAAGGGCTGTAGACCCGAAACGTTGACTCTTTTTCCTTTCTTCATGATGGATGCTGCCTGACCTCCCGAGTTTCCCCAGCAACTTCTGTTTTTGTTTCAGATTCCCAGCATCTGTAGTATTTTGTGTTTTGTTTACGTCTTCGTGTAGTCCGCTACTATTCTCCTTACTATTTACTACTTTTCCTAACCTGGTACCATCTGCAAACTTGGAAATTGTATGCCCTACACCCAAGTCCAGATCAATTATATATATTAAAAAGAGTAGTGATCCCAATACAGATCCCTGGGGTACACCACTGTACACTTCCCTCCAGTCAGAAAAACAACCGTTCACCACAACTCTCCCTCTACTTTCTGTCTCCCAGCCAGCTCTGGATCCATGCTGCCACTGTCCCTTTTATACTGAGGGCTTCTATTTTTCCTTACAAGTCTCTTATGTGGCACTTTGTCAAATGCCTTTTTGAAAGACCATATAAACTACAGCAGCTTGCAATACCTTCATCCACCCTCTCCACAACCTCATAAAAAAAAACTATCAGGTTTTATCCTCACAACTCTCCATGTAAAAAATGATTATCTTAATCACTCCCTCTTTGCTCACTTGGCAAATGTCTTAAATTGGTTCCAACAAACCACTGAGTCACCAACCTGGGGCTTATCATCTCTGCAAACCTGTTTTTACAAACTAGGAATCATCAGCTGTTCCTCTCCACTTCCACGAGAGCGGAGGAACAGCTGATACTTTTTTTGCTCATCACAGAACAATGATCTCCATTAAACCTGAGCCATATCTGTGACCTATGAACCCTGCAATCTTGAATAGACTGTCAATTCCAAATGCTATAAACCAAAGAGCGAACCTCTCTGTTCAGCATATAGGGCTCTAAAGAGCCTTGTGTCAGGGAGCCAACTACTTGTGCAGGAGGGAGTGACATTTCACTATTTAACACACAATGGTGTGAATCCCAGCACATGTTTCGAGTAAGTGTCTGAACCTCTCAGCCAACAATCTGTGTTTGATACCATTAGAAAATATCTGGCATAAATGCACTGCGTTGATGTTGCATCGAGCCCCTACATTCACTCAGTCACTGCCCCGTGCTGACCATAAATAACTCACAAGGGAACGGTCAGGGTGTTGCAACTAGAACAACGCGTTCGGAGAGAGAAAAACATTACAGAAGAAACAAAGTGGTTTCAACAACAACAACCTTGCTGTTCAATAACTGGGACTTAAAACCCAGAACTAATAAGAAAAAACATAACAGTCCTTACATTTGCTATACTGTATCTTTCTCGCCATAAAGTGTCTCAAAAAGTGTTTCACAAAATCCCCAATTGTCCTCCCGATGTGAAAGACGCTCTAATAATGTAATGTTGTAGTAGTAACTGCGTTTTTGTAGGTTCAAATATCATTTTTAGGAATGCCAATCAATTGTACCTTCATGTTACACCCGCAACAACAAAATGACATTTATAAAGCGCCTTTCACATCGGGAGGACGTCCCAAGACGCTGAACAGTCAGGTCGGGACCCAAGCAAGGGAGAGGTAGGGGGACGGTCGGGAGAGAGTTAGGAGGGGAGGGAGAGAGTTGGGAGGGCAACAGAAGGCACGGTCGTAGTGAAGGGCCTTGAGATCGGTCTTGAAGGAGGCAATGGAGGCTGCAGAATCACCTAGCAGGTTGGTTTGTCCACAGTTAGTGGAAGAAATTCTGTAAAGTGCTTGACTTTTCCACCGGACAGCACTGGTGCCAGCTGGTACAGCTATTTGCACAACAGAACGGGTTTTACTAAAGCCGGTGATAGTTTATAAGGCTGTGTGAATTTGCAATCTGGCTGTATTCACCGATATCTACCAATTTTACCATACATGTGAGAATACATTGGTTATTACCTGAGCCAATAGAAAATTGCAACTGCATAATCCACAAAACCCAACACTCTCTGCGAAAACTCAGATCAACACTCACTACTTATTCTCAATGGATCTCCATGTCAGGTTTCCAGCAATCAACTTCTTTAAAAGTCTATGCACCCGATATTTCCAGAAGTGCTCCTTTAAGTGTACAGTATACAGTGCATTAAATTAACCTCAATCTAAGATCTCTGTACGTGCCCCGAATGTAGACAATGTTCGCATTTAATGTAGCACCTTACATTTCAAATTGAAGTGGAGTGACGGTGTGTTTATAGGCAAACATGGCAGCCAATTTGTGCACAATTGTGTGAAGTCCTGTTGCTCAGTGGTTAGAGAACTCGCCTTACAAGCGAGAGACTTGGTTAAATTCCAGGCAGGGTAAAATGTTGGGCAGGTTTCCTTACTCCACACGCCTAATAATAATAACAAATTGGTCATTTCAATCCACGATTGCTTGTGGGACAATTGGCTGCCGCGTTTCGCCCACATATATATAGTCAATTCACTTTACAGTATATTCTATGAAATGCTTTGAGACGTCTAGAAGACGTGAAAAGCGCTATATAAATGCAAGGATTATTAAAGCAATGTCCAACAAAGAGCCATAAACTTAGTGACTAATTTTATCTAGAAGACTGTTGGCCACAACATGTGAGAAAACTCCCTTCTGTTTCAGATTAGTGTCATCGTATCTTTAGTGTTCACTGAACAACAACAAACAAATTATATTTGTAGAGCGCCTTTCATGTCAGGAGAACATCCCAAGGTGCTGGCCAGTCAGGGATTCGGACACGATCAGGGGATCAAGAGGGTTGGTGGGCAAGGAGGTGGCTAAAGGTGGGGTCAAAGAAGAGAGTCTTGAGACATGCCTTGAAGAAGGCAAGGGAAGGAACAAGGCGAAGGGACAGTGAGACGGAGTTCCAAAGGGTGGAGGCAGAGAGGCTGAAGGCTCGACCGCTGATGGTGGAGTGAAGCATGCCGGAATCTACTGAGCTGGGGGTGTGGATAAGATGGTCAGACCTTGATTAATGTCTTATCTGAGGGACAGTACTTTCAGCTATGTAGCACGCCCCTAGGAATACATTTAGGCTGTTAGCCTATAGCATGCTGAACTAATGTAAACCTGATCTGCCCTGTATCTTAATCTGCCACAGGTCACAATGTAATTTAACATGACTGTACTGTACCCTGTCGCGTACAATCAACACAATAACACTATAGAGAACGAACAAGATCTTCCCTGGAGAGCATTTTAAAGTGCACCGAGCCAATGACAGCGCCACTCTACAAGAGTATATTGAACCAAAATGCACTACTCCTAGTGTACTTTACACTGAACACTGAACCAACCCGGCTCTCCCTGGAGTATATGGGACCTTAGACATACATTGTAATTTCAATCAGATACCAGAATTGGAAGACCCTTTTTGCCCTGCTCTACCTCATGGGTAATCAAAGTGGTGGATAACGCAGATTTCACCTTAGAAGCGTGAAATCTGTGTTTCGAATCCAGGCAGGTCAGTGTGAAACCGTGGCAAAGTTTCCTTATTCCCTCCAAAAAAAGCACAATAATAAAATCGGTCATTTCAATCCAAGACTGTTTGTGGGAACTGGCTGTCGCATTTCGCCCACAAATATACAGTCAATTCACTTTACAGTATATTCTGTGAGGTGCTTTGAGACGTCCAGAAGACATGAAAAGCGCTATATCAAAATACAAGGAATATTATTATTATAGGGTGTGTCTGACTCACATCTTCGCAGCTTGTTTGGGGATAAAGTAGGTGCCAGGACTAAGCTGAGCTCTGGAGGGTCAGTTTCAAATAAACTGGGTCCCTGTCGTATCCACTCGTTACTTATCAATTTGTAACTTTTACAAATTACACTGGTGCGAGTAAACCGGATATTTCCGTGTTATCATCATTCAGAAAACATCCTAATATTTGTAGATCCATATTAGAAAATTGTTTCAGTGATTGATGGGAGAAAGACACATTATTCAGGGGAATGTGCCAATTCTGAGCCCATCCTAAAGCTTTAGCTTTGTCAACTTTCTACCTGTTACCTAAAGAATAAGACCCCGAGTTTAACTTCTGCCTTCAATTGAAACTTCTGAACAGGAGAGTTTCTTTGAAACAGCGAAAGGGAGGGTTTTCATGGCCAGCCGATTCACTTGACATTTCAACCTCATCTGAAGGGTTAATCTATACAGTATTGCGTTTAGAATGAGGTTTGTTTTCATGTTGCATTAATTATATTTTGTGAAACTTCAGAAAATTTATCCTTTAAAACATTAACTCTGACAATGCAGACTTCAGCCCTTAGACAGAGCTGCATTGTCCAAGTTGGCAACCCAAGCAGCGCGAGAGGAATTCACACATCTGGGTCAGAAGATAGCGCATTCAAACCCCATGTCGGACTTTGAGTTCATAACCTAGTCTGACACCTACAGACATGTTGAGGGACACTGCGTTGCATTATCGGAGGTGCCATTCTTCAGATGAATCATTAATCTGAGGTCCCATCCGCCCATCCAAATGGATGTTAAAGATCCAATGGCACTATTGAAAAGATAAAGAGTTTCTCTTGACGTTCTGGCCAACAATTCCCCCAGATAAAATTGGTCATTCATTAGGTGGCTGTTGGTAAGACACTGCTGTTTGCAGATTTACTGCCATGCTTGCTTACAAAATACATTCACTACCTTTTACAGAATCTTTGTGAGGTAGCTTAAGATGTTTTGACCCTATATCAAATGCAAGGATTATTATTTTATTAGGATTTGAAGATTAGTCAGACAAGATTGGAAGCTGATGTGGGGTTTGATTTTTTTTTACAAAGTTCTGACCTAGAAATCCATTCCTGACGGTTCCTTATTTCAATATTAGTGGAAGAAAACAACAAAGATATAATAAATTCATACCGCCCAAAGCTAGCTTATCTACCTGCCTTAATGTGTATTACTGAAAGGAATGATGGATAAATACTGTAGAATCAAAAGCACACACAGCAGACTAAATAAAATAAAACCTTCTAGAAAAAAACTACATACTTTCGTTTGTTCTTGCCCCTGTGGGTTATTTTTGGACCAATCACAACAGAAATGGACATTGGATTGCTGTAAATGAGTCAGGACTCGTCTTTTGAGCTATAAAACATTAAAGGGCCATCAAGCTACAGAGACTTGACGATGGACTGGGAGATAGCTGATCTCAAAATGGGACAGTAGTACAGAAAATTGTGCCTGTTGAATCTTACTGGAACCCGTAGATCCAGGAGAATTTATAGCACAGAAGGCTTACCATGCCTTTGCTGGATCTCTGGAAGACCCAAACACTCTTGTATTTGAAGGCAAAATGCCTATAGTACCAAGAACTGGTACTACCATAGCGTGTTTCACATCTTCTAGATGTCTCAAAGCGCTTCACAGAATATACCAGTGAATTGTCTGTATATCTGTGGGTGAACCACGGCAGCCAATTGCGCACAGCGATTATCAAGGCGTTGGGAAAGAAATGCCAAGTCTTAGGAAAAGTCAGCATCAGGTTTGAGACTGTGAAGCCCCACCCATTCCGAGTCCAATGTACTGATTGCTGGTTTGGCTGAAATCATAAAGTGGGAATTCAAACTGGGCGTGTGTAGTGCTGCATCAGGTAGTAATTGTAACCACAATGGAACAGGGAGAGGGGACCCTGCGAGGACAGAATCAAATGGACCAAATGGACTTCTTCATCCAATCCCCACTTTAAATCTCACCTGATGACCTATGTCTCCAATTGCGCTTATGAAAGCATCCTTGCCGCAACCCCTCCCCCCCGACTTGGAGTCCAACTCTGTAAGATACTACAGATACGATATGAAAGCAAGTTGTTCTTGATGTTGTTGTTGAAAAACCTATGCGGCATTCAGTGCCATCAGGAAGGACTTTAAACCCCACACCAGGGCAGAAATGGTTAATAGTGCTCACTTGCGCATTTTACATTTCCTTATATAGTTACAAAAATACGTGTTGTAGTTAAAACTGTGAATCATGCTGGCAAAGAAATATCTGCTCCTTGGTACTGTATCATGTGCGTCTGTACTTTCACAAAGCAACTCTTTTGAAAACAATTAGGTATTCGGAAGTAATGACTGGCATTTGCTGCTTGTTATCAAATATCAATGAATGCCTCTTAGAAGATGGATAACTGGATTGCATGTTACAGTATAAATTAATACTAATTTTGTGAAAGTGTCAATTGATTTTTGAAGCATAACTTATAGGCCCAAAATGCCTCCCAGTCTTAGCCTGTGTGATCATTCTGTCTTCGAATAGTTAAGAATTACGGTTACCAGATTAAATCTGTGCCATGTTAAATTTTAAGACAAAATGGTGACAACAGGTGGAGACGAGGTGGAACCTCGGGCATTATGTTTTCATATATGTCTACAGTTTCGATGTATGCCTCAGTTCAGTATCCAGCCTGGATTTAGGCTCTAAACCTGTTCAATCCCCTCCCCAATCCATGCTCACAGGAATACAATTACCACTAATATGCTCCATGCAGAGACACGTGCTGAGATCTGAAGGGAGAAGGATTTTGACATGGGATAACATCAGCCAATTAGTGCAGGCCCAAGTCAGAGTAGCTGGACATTGTGGCAACCCTTGAAATGGAGCAGTAGCCGGGAAAGATACACTTGAATCATCCCATCAACATTCCCTAAACACCCAAGAAATCACGAAGAGCAAAATATTTTATTTCACTCTCCTCCTTTCCACAAACACATCTCTGCTTTCTTTTCAGTAATGCCATGATCTTAACATCCACCTGAACAAGCACCTTGGTTCAATGCCTCATCCAAAGTAATACACGTGTCAATCCAGCGTCCCCTTATCTTCACTAGAGTTAAGTCTACATTGACTTGAATCCCCATTGTGAGATGACCTACTGATCCGTATTGATATTATAACAATAATAATCCTTGCATTTGATATAGCGCTTTTCACATCTTCTAGATGACTCAAATTGCTTCGCAGAATATACCATAAAGTGAATTGACTGTGTATTTGTCAGTGAAACGCGGCAGCCAACTGCGTACAGCAGCGTCCCACAAGACGTCATGGATTGAAATGACCAATTTATTATTCTTTTTTTTTGGACGGAATATTATTAGGCATGTGGAGTATGGAAACTTGCCCAAGGTTTCGCCCTGACCTGCCTAGATTCGAAACACAGGTCTCACGCTTGTTAGGCGAGTGCTGTCTAACCACTGAGCTACAGGACTCTACTGCATTAAGGCCACGTGTGGCCTCAACAACTATTGGTTAAAAAGAAATAGCAAGAGTTTCTCCTGCTATTCATCATTATCCAGAGACTCTCTGCTGGAAGGTCCATGAGCATGAGTGTTGGGTGAGGAAGGCATCAGATTCAGCTGCAATAGCTTGCTGACTATGGCTTCCAGGGCTCATGAAAGGAAGAGATTGACCCGATACTCCAGTGGAGGTAAAAATGAATCAGATATTCCAGCAGGAGAGTAGCAGGAGAGATATGTAAACACCCCTGAATTACTGCAGTGAGCAAAGGAGACAAACGATAGAGTCATTCCCGCCGCCTGTCTACATGCCAAATCCCTTGCAAAGCAGTTCTCCCAGCTTCTGGTCAGTTCCATTGTGCAATCAGCAGCTGTGTGACCTACAGGCCACACTATCACTGTCAGGATCCACTCCGAGCCCAGGGTGATATGGACAATGGAACTGAGGGAAGCTCTATATCTGTTGCATGGCATTGACTGATTCATTTTATTGCAAATTCTCAATATTCCACAACCCCAACGCCAGAGCCATTGAAGGTCTCTACTTCAATAGCGTAAGAAGACAGACAGTTAGTCCTATTCGCCTGCCTTTCCCCCTGCCTCCCACACACCCTTTATATTTCTCCTAACACAGCTTCACCCATTCCTTTTCCAGCCATGAATTATTATCCTCTGTGCAAAGAAATACTTCCCAGTGTATATACTGATATTGGCGTTTGCAACTCTAAAACTGTTCTCTACGGTTCTATTCTCTCGGTGTATCCGAATATAGATTCTGTTGACTGTAAATCTTTTAGAGGAAATATATTTAAAGAGAAACGGTATGTCACTAAATTGCTACTAAATGTTCCGCTCACACATGAAAGGACCACGGCAGGGGTTGGGGAAAGTTAAGGTATCAATGGATGCAACGTGTTTCCTCCTCACCCTACGAGAAAAAGACAAATAAAAGAATAAACATTTCAAATGGTGGAGAAGACGGGGGTTGGGGGGTGGAATTAAATGAAAAATGAAAATTAGTAAATGAAAAAAAAGTAAAATTGCAGAATTTTTTAAATACTGTATATATACACACATTGGCAGGGGCCAAGACTCTGCACGCCTACAGCTTGCTTTGTGCAGCTAGAGCAACCTCACAATATCGTTAGGATGTGGTTCAATTAGCCATCACACCTCTAGAGCAGGCCGCAGGTGCCTCCAAAACGATTGGGGGGGGTGGGGGGGGGGTTTAGATCTGCGTTAAAGTTTGTTTTCCCCTGCCTCAAATCTTGAAGATCTGCCGAAGCTTTATTTTTTTAGTGCACATGACAAGCTAACGGGTGTCGGCCCAAGTCTGTTGGCCACATGCTTCATCAGTGCGGCTTTGTTTTTTTAAAAAAAAGGAAGAATTGAACAAGATAATTTGTAACGTATCCCAAACTATACTCGCGTTGAAACCCTATGAACCATTGAGGTCAAGCATTGTTTCCCCTCAGCCAATCTTTGCAATAATAATCCTTCCATTTGATGTATCCTAATTCAAAATGCCCCCAAATGCTTCGCAGAAAACTTCTATAAAGTGCAGTGACGGTGTATTTTGTAATGTAATGCAAGGCAAACATGCAAGGCAATGCTCTGAAAAACTGCCAAGATCTTTTTGAGTCAGTCTGTTGTATATGGGAATCCAATCTTCATCCTTAAGAGTATCTAGAACAGATCGACAGTTTCATATATGGATGCCACCTACAATATGGAAATGTCCCTGTTTCAGCGAACAAACCAATTTTATCTAAAGGATTGTTGGCCAGGAGAAACTAACTCTCTCTCTCTCTTTTGATATCACAGGATCTTAAACGTCCACTTGAAAAGCCCCAGACAGGTCCCTTTGTACTAACTAGTGCAAAGTGTGAAGTACAATCCCTCCGATAATGCAGTGTTCCTCTTCTCCAAATATTCCATTGCAGCGTCACCCAGGAGCACAAACGCTGGGCTCGAACCCACCTTCTTATACTCAAGAGACAAGAACGCTATCAAATTAGCTAAGCTGACATCTTCAAGATGGGAAATCCCATTATCAATCAGGTGGAAAAATGCATAGTACTGTACTACAATACGTTAGAAACCCTATTGTGCTAATTACAGCACGGAGACACACGGAACATACACACAGGTCTACTTGATCACGGGAAACCAGGATGTTTGATGAGCTCACACAAAATACTACAGATGCTCGAAATCTGAAACAAAAACAGAAGTTGCTGGGAAACCTCAGCAGGTCAGGCAGCATCCATGGAGAAAGGAAAGTGAGTCGACGTTTCGGGTCCACTGAAAGTTCTGACGAAGGGTCGTGGACCCGAAACGTTGACTCACTTTCCTTTCTCCATGGATGCTGCCTGACCTGCTGAGTTTTCCCAACAACTTCTGTTTTGTTTGATGAGCAGCTGACAGGACTGTGTCTCTCAGCATTTCTGTGTATATGTTTAATTGCTTGGATATTTCATGCCCCCACCCGCCCACCCCACCCCACATCCCCCCGATGGGATGGGATACAAGCAGAAGGGAAACATAGAATCAGAAATTTTTAAAAAAAATACTTGAGCACGGTTTCCGATACATAAATGTAACCAGTGGGATCCAAATACCAATCTTATGAACTCAGCTATGTAGCAATTTCATAGAATGCTGCCATCCTTTTACAGTTACATTCCTGTCCCACATTTAGTCTGCATGATCTACCGCGTAAATTAAATTTAAATGAGTCCTGGGGGATTTCCATGGGAGCGTTTGGGGGTTAATTTGCCTGCTCTGTCCACCCCCCAGGATGAGACAACTGCTTATCCTTCATTCCCCCAACCCTCCCCACCCCCACCCCCACCTCTTAAACCTCCCAAAACCCCTGATTTTTGTGCCCTTGAGTTTGTGTATTGCCAGCAGTCAGCGCCTGCTGTCTTTCTGCTGCATCATCCAGTTAGAATCATACAAGAGCTGCATAGACGCTGGCCCCGGCGAGAACCACACTTTCACTGCCAGCGTCACCGAACACGGCCTCCCGAATGAGGCAATTATTTGTTTAGCTCACACAGGCCGCCTTTCCACCACCTCAAGCGCAGCTCTCCCCTCCCTTCCACCCACGTTGACACCGCCTTTCGTCTGAGCAGCAAAAAAAACAATTAACAAGCTCCGATTCAGAATGCTTTGGAGCCAATACCCAGACACTGGTGACTTTGGGCTCACGGTTCAGCACTGCCTTGTTGGAAGCCCCTTCTTTTTCCAAAGAGATAGCAACCGCCTGTGCAAGTGGATGTTAAAAAGTCCCATTCGACTGGTCATCATCATCTCTTTGACCGTGCCTTCGGTCACACTCCCTCCTCTCCGCCCTCCCGCATCTCAACCCTGCCGATGCCCCCCACGCCCACCAAGCTCGGCTCCTGACCCCTGACTGTTCAGAGCTTTGTACGTCCTCCAAAGGCGCTCCTCTGCAAATGTAATTTTGTTGTTGTTCAGTTGTGCACAAATTGTTCACTTTCAAATAGCCATTCAACAGCAAGCGCTTTGAAGTGTTTATAGGCACGGTATCGAACGCCAGGATTATTGTAATATCAAATAGCCAGAGAAGAGTTTGCTCATTTTTCCCTAGGTTGCTGCGGCAGCTCAGATTGTGAGAAAACATTATAGAAATCTCCAGCTTGGGCCAGGCGAAGGCATGTAGCTACATGAATACCACCAGAGCACACACAGAATAAAATGTCCTCGAGTGAATTAGGTCAGTGATACATACACTCATACACACAATGAACAGAATGCCATTCTGCAAACCGGAGCTCTGTAACAGCTTCAACACCCAATTCAGCCATAGATTTATTTTTTAAGTTTAAAAATCAACCTTGTTCCCTGGGGATCCCTCCCTCCCCTTCACTTCACCGCTCTCTGTTTTCTCAAAATGTTTTCTCTTGTGAAGTTCTCTGAAAGGTCCCCCCCAATGTAAAAGGTACTACTGTACATTAAACACAACAATCATTATGAGTCTATGCCATCTCTACTTAAATGATGCTCCTTTGGATACTCATTCTCCAAACTCCTTCCCCCTCCCTACCTTTGTACTAACACCCCTTATCCGTTGAAACCCAAATCCATCCAATGCTAGACATCTGGGCTTTCTCTGCTCTGCAAGACTGGTGCTGCTGACGTGAAATGCGCTCTATAAATGTAATTGTATTGTTGCTGCTTTTACATCCGAGGCCCCTCACCCAGCTTCTAAATGTATAAAGTACAGGGTAACACTTGTGTGATTTCAGAGTACACCTCTGCTCTATCCTGTAGCGCAAACTTCCCACAGGCCAGTTAATCGTTTTCACCTGTCATAATTATTTCTCCACTTCGCCTTTAATAGTAATAATAAATAATAATAATATTATAATGTATATTTTATATAATATTCATAATAATATATAATAGAATAAAATACTTTGGGAAGAGCAGGCAATCAAAAATAATTATAATGCATAAGTAACAGTCTAAGGTGTTTGCCAATCAGGGACTTTCACAACGAGGAATGAGGCAAGAACACAAGTAAACCTCTTAAGTGTATATCTGGGGTTGGAGGAAGAGGAGATATGCCTGTGTACATGTCTGCTTGCGTGTCTCCATGAACAATCCCATGAAGAGATGAGTTGGGAAACCATTTTCAGCAGAGGAAAGGAACAATTCTACAGTAAGAGACAAGTGAAGGAGAAAAGACAAGTCATAAGACAGCGAGAGGCCTTGAAAAGAAGCTAGAGGTTTCTGTTTTTTTATATGTTTATGCGTTTCCTTCTCAATATCAGTGATACCATCTGCCAAATCCAGGATCAGCTATTTAGCTTAGAATGGGGCGGGAGAACAGCCAATGCACACCAAGGTAAACTCGAGGTCTCAGTGCTCAGTCAATTATCCCCCACGTCATCACAATTTAGTTCACAAAATGCTCCTTTTTCCAGAAAAAAAGCAGAAAGATTCACCCAGCTGTAACTGTATCTGCAAGTGGATCTATCTCAAGAGTCCTTCATAGCTTTCACCGAGCAGTTAGCAGCCCAGTTTGCAGCCCCAGAAAAAAAAACTGTTTTCAGTAACAGTTAGCGGGGAAGACACATTGACTTCAACAACAACAACTTGGATTTATATAGCGCCCTCCACGCAGGACGGCGTCTCAGAGCGTTCACAATATTGGCTCCCGGGGCCGAACCAGGGCGGGAGGGGGAGGAGGAGAGGGGGAGACATTTAGAATGGAGGGGGAGGCTCCATTGGTGTGCCTTCACCAAGGTACAATCACTTGTCCGGCGCGTGACGCAATAACAAAGTAAAATGAATCGTTCTAATTACCCGGCATTCCAGGATTGCCCCCTTTAGATGAGAGTGCATTCCGTTAATCAGGCTCCCATTGTACACAGACATAGGACATCCAAACACTTTGACATATGGACATCCTAACTGGGGTTCTGCATCTCACTCGGTCAAAAGGCAGACTGTGTGTGTCTCAGCACATGTCCTGGTGGCATAACAGGCACATAGAATGAACAGAGCATTTAGCTCTCATTGCCGCAGATCTCAGTCAGCTCCATGGCTTTTTCAACTGCTACTAATCTGTACACAGCTACTCTTGTTGCAAAGGTCATATGTTATGAGAGGCAGATGTAAAATAGGGTGAAAGTATTTCAACTGTCAAGCCTGTTCCTTTAAACGGAATAAGACAGGCGCTTATTGATTTACTCATTCCCCCGCCCTTTAGGGAGGGGGGTAAAAGGGGGGGCGATGGAATGAATAAATAATAGCGAACACTACATTTATTTTAAATTTCTCATCTCTTTTCCAGAATTATTGACAATAATAAGTATCCATGCATTCAATATAGTGGCTTATCACATCCTCAAGACGTCTCAAAGCGCTTCACAGAATATACCGTAAAGCAAGTTGACTGTATATTTTATTGGAAAAACAAGGCAGCAATTTTAGCAACTCTTCATGCAGTAGCTCTCTAAGGTTTTATGATATACAAAGAGAACCTATCTCTGGTGGAAAGGATCAAGGCAGAGTAAACTGAGGATTATCACCAGAGGGAAAAGGGGAAGGCTGGAGGCAATGTTTTACACAGAGGGATGTTAGAATGTCTCATCACAAACAGCTATTGAAGCTGAGCCTCTCAGCTTTATATAACAAATCATTTGTCATCAAAACATCAGCATTTCAAAGCGGAGTACTGTATAGAATAGTGACTCAGAGTATTTAGTAGGTGAGAGCAACACATTTAGAAAAAAAAATACTGAAATATTACTACATACAATAATACTGTGCTCAGATAAACCCCATATAAAATATTCAAATATTAATCTATCATGTAAATCAGTAACCCGCATAAGGAGCTAGCAAACTGCAAATAACCAGGAGCTAAACTACAACAACAACAACAGCAATATTACATTTGTATAGAGCCTTTCACGTTGGGAGGATGTTACAAGGCGTTGGAACAACTAAAGAGCCATTAACTTGATTATTAATATCACAATTAACCAGTTTTGAGTCCCCAAATTAACTTAGTCTGTGAGAGCATCAATTTAAGATAGCAAACAAGAAAATGCAGCGATATCTTTTCATATACAGGTTAGGATATACAGAATGCCCTCTGGGAGCAGTGGTTGAGTTAGAATCTATATTGGC
This sequence comes from Hydrolagus colliei, assembly GCA_035084275.1. Classification (NCBI taxonomy): domain Eukaryota; kingdom Metazoa; phylum Chordata; class Chondrichthyes; order Chimaeriformes; family Chimaeridae; genus Hydrolagus; species Hydrolagus colliei. The sequence continues at coordinate 17,364,532 of CM068751.1, read as the reverse complement.
TTTCAAAAGGAAATCTAGATAAATACCTGAAAAGGAATAAACTACAGTGATGTGGGGTAAGGGCAGGAAAATGGGAGCTGCCATAGACATAATGGGTTTTCTGTGTAGTAAATTTCTATGGCCTAGTAACTAAATCAGCTATGGACTAGCAACAATCACTAGATTTTAAAGGGAGGTGAGGGGAAAAAAAAGTCTTTACACATAGGGTGGTGGGAGTGTGGCATTCTCTGTCACTAATTATTGCCTAGTGTCACAATTCTTTCAACGTGAATGTGATAAGAGTTTGAAGAAGAGAGGATGGGATTAGACAAGGTGGGTCATGTGGAAAAAAACATGGCTGTACTTGACATTTTGTCTAAGACTTTATTTTGAGAAACAATGTTATTTGGGATTACAATTTGACAATTGTGTTGTGTGTGTGTTTGTATGGTATGTTGACCCATCATATCAGATAGATTAAAAAGTCCAAGGAAGAGGGGGAATTGAGATTAGCATGACTATTATTAGATTAAAATTCACTGACAGTGCAAACACTGACACGGATACAATGTGTGGAATGGCCTCAACCCAGGTCATGGATGTGTTAGGTTCATTTCTGATTAATTAACAGGTTACTGGTTGAATCTTGCCATTTTATAGTATTGATGTAAATTTCTTCAAGATGACAGCCACTAATCTAGTAGAGGCAAATCGATAACTAATTCAAGACACAAATTCACATTGCAATAACTTTGATCAAGTGATCAATATGGTGTCTATTAGAAACATCTCTCTTATCCAACCTCCCTTAAGGTGAAGATCTGAACAGTAGTTATTCAAGAAGGGAAGCCATTTGCTTTCTCAGAGGGCCTCGGGCTGGACTTTGCTCATATGCAAAGAGGTACCTGTGAATCCATCCTTATAGTTCTGAGCTATGGTGATCTGCTTAATCCAACAAGTTTTGACTGTTGAACTAAAAGATTTGTTAATTAAGCATAGCCAATGGCATAATTTATTTTGGAACAGTTATTGCATCATATATCAATACATCAATGTAAAGGCGCCAGGCAAAAATCCCAACGCCTTCGGATTAAATTCAAGGATTATTATTACTATTATTAGTGTACAAGTAGTGTACTGAAAATACATCATACAGATACACTATCCATTTAAAACTGGATAACATTTAATACATTAAATGTAGATACTATTTATTGATCAACAAGACAAAATAAATAATGAAGGTGAAGGGAGAAAATGTTCCTAACAGCATATGCTAGCAGCTTTGTGAGATATAATTCAGCAGGATTATCTCAAAAGTATCAGTCTGTGGGCCACACACTCCATCCAAACTGTGCAAGGGTATAAAAGCAGCAGGGGTGGGGCTGAATAAATCCCACAAAGCACCCATGTGAAGGGTATAATTTATCAGGCAGTGTGATCGGAGGGTGCTGTAAATCGTGTACTTAAATGGCAATTAGCAACCAACAAGCAAATTAAGATGATTAGTTTACAACGCGGCCCCAAGATTGTGGCTCCCCTTTCTTTAAACTGTTAAATTTCCCTTCTGCAAACAACAGAATCAGTAAACATGCTGTCGCCGCATTGCCAGTCGCAAAACTAAAGGGCACTTTAACTGGCTGTCACTGCTGGAGCCAGCCTGAACTGTTTTAGCGTTTGGTAGTCCAGTTCCTAAAACAGGCAGGTCTGCAGTATTCCAAGCCACCATTGGTGAGAGATCAGTCGGCCCGGCTCGTCGGCAGGATGTGGAGGAACATAACAACAACAAATTCCATTTGTATAGCGTCTTTCACCTCAGGAGGGCGTCCGAAGGCGTTGGGATTTTTGCCTGGCTCCTGGAATCCTATAGACCAAAGCCCTAACTGGTAGGGTCATGTAGGACAAGCAGCAGCAAGCTTTCTAGATAGTTGTGTAGTTTTGGCTGCTTTAACTTCAGGAATCCTCCCGATATACTCTTGGGGTCGTCCAAGCTTTGGCTTTTGGCAACCTGCACTTAATATTCGCCATGATTAGACCCCAAGAGTGTATCTCTGGTGAGGGCATGGACAGTTTGGCAAAAAATGTCCATGCTTACATGGAGCTGTTTGCTTTGGAGACTTTTGTGTATAGCAATGAGTTTCTGTGTTAGATATAAAAATAGCACCTTGCCCTGTGATGCATTGAGATCCTTTGCTATTAAAGTTGAACTGGACATGGAACAAAATTAAGGAACAGCCTCCCTGTCAGCTCATTTGCAAGACATGATGTACAAGAACACACAATACAATTTTGCAGCAGATTTATAGCTACATCGCCGTACGAGCAACAACTCAAACTGCTCTCAATTGAGGCGACCTTTTCCTCTCAGCCTAATTGTCAGCAATGCCATATGTGCCTTGGTCATTGGGCTGCATGTGACTCCTTGCTAGTTCAAATTTCAGTCAGTTCGAAAGCTGTAAGATCCTAATTTCTGTGTAATTCATATTACTGAAGGCCAGCCAGCTGCTGATGTCAGCTTGGCTCAGTTGGTAGTACTCCAGTACTCGGGTCAGATGATTTTAAGTTCACAGTCCAGGACATTTCGGAGGGCAGGACGAGGGATGAAACGAGTGCTGTATTGTTGTTAGCTCTTTCCTTCATTAAACTGAGGTTGCATCTGTGTCTGTTCAGGTGGATATTGCAGATCCCATAGAAAGAAAAGGGAGTTCATCCCTGTATCGGAAAAAATATTTTTTCCAGATAAACTGATCAGTCACTTCATGACTATTTATGGGGGTTTTGCTGTGTGCAAACTGACTGCCGTGCATGCGTTCAAACACAGTTACTACACTCATTACCAATTTCCTGTGATGGACTTTGAGATCTTTACAGGTTCCAATGCAAGTTATCACATGCAGGGATTATTAATATGCAAGGGCAATGAGTTATGTTACATTTGGCTAAGATACTGATATCCTGAGGGCTGGATAGGTTCAATCAGATCACAAATTTACACCCAGTGCAGAGCAACTCAATGGAGCAGTTTTTCCTTGTCTGATTACTTCATCTTGTAATTGCCTAATCTTGCAAGTTACTGATTTCAGATTTTAGATACAGGGCTCGGACAATTTAAAAAAAAGGAAAGAAACTGCACTTTTTTAATGCCTGATTCACATGAAATATCCTCAGTTGCTTTACATTAATTGGCTGTCGTGTATTGACTGTTTTTAGAGGCAAACACGGGAGCCATTTCACATAGAGTGAGGTCCCACAAACAGCCAAAGGGAAGGGGATTTGCTGTAATTGGCTTAGCACCAAATCGCATTGCCAAATGTATGAAGGCACTTTGCAGGATTTAATGTACCTGTGTAGTGACTGTGTTTTTTTCAGGCAAACATGGCAGCTATTGTGCACAATGCAACACAAACACCCATGAAGTAAATGACTAACCTTTTCTTTAACTTGAGGGATTATTGGCCATAACAGCAAGAGAAATTCTCTTTTCCTTTTGAATCATGCACGCGAACTTTAACATCCACCTGAAGAGACAGGCTGTGCTTGGTTTTAGAGTCTCATCCAAGGCACTTCCAACAATGTTTTTGTATGCGCTGCACTGAAGCTATTGTATCAGCTCAGCCTGTGAGCTCAAAATACCAATGTCGGACTCGAACTCACAACCTTCTGAGCCAAAAGCAAGACAGCAATCAAATGAGCCAGATGTTTCAATGACAATAAGAAATATTGAAGAAAATAACACTTTCTTCTGCCATAAAACAAAGATAAGCACTTTCGTGAGAATAAGTCTCGGCACTAATAGTGAATTCAATAAATTGAATTAAACATGAGCTGTATAAAGTATTATAGAGGGTGACTCTCAGTTGGGGAAAGCTCAAGGCTGGAATAATTGATGTGCAATTTCTGAAATGCATAATGGTTCCTTTCAAAGGAAAATACCCCTTTTGTTTGCCTGTTTATACTGGATTTTAAATGACCCCATTAAATCTCCAGCCAATTCTCCTCCCATGATGCCAATACTGCACGTGATTTGAAACATACTGTGTCAAAAATAATGGGGACCAAATTGACAGGGCCTCAGGGCTCAACAACATCCATCTTTAGCCCACAAATATAGTGTCAATTCACTTTACAGTATATTCTGTGAAGCGCTTTGAGACGTCTAGAAGACATGAAAAGAGTTATATCAAATGCAGGGATTATATCATCTTTATTTCATGGATTATATGAATACAAGTTCTACCTTTTTGGTCCATTGGGTGAAATGTCACTGGGCCCACCCAGATTTACTCTATTAGTATAGCGCCTCAGAATGTTCAGAATTCAGTCTTTAATTTAAATTTTCTGCACTTATAATAATCCTTGCATTTGATATAGCGGTTTTCATAGCTTCTGGATGTCTCAAAGAGCTTCAAAGAATACTCCGTAAAGCGAATTGACTTTATTTTGTTGAGTGTAAGAATGTACTTGTATTAAGTTTTGATTCTCTTGAAATGCTACATAAATATAATGGATCTAAACCTAGGAGGAATTTCACCCCTTGCGACGTGTAAGATGATGCCAATTTGGTGGAAAATTCTTCCGATATTGGCATTCATTTGAAAGCTGGTTCCTTTTTAAAAAAAAACGACGGGAAACCGAAGGGTTTACATGCTTAGCCTGGGTTTTGGAATTTTCCACAGCTTCTGTCTTGAATTTGTCAAAAGAGTCTCACAGGCAAAGACTGGCAAGCTTTTGAGACTCTGGTGATCATATTCCAAGGGAAAGTCACCTTAATGTGAAGGGCATTGAGGGGAAGTTTTATTTGGTCATTTTAGATTTAACCATAAAATAGGGCACTGGACAAGCTTTCAGGAGCAGGGCGGCTCTGAGACTTTAAGATCTCCTTCTAACAAAGACCAAGGTCCAGCCAGCAAGACCTCCAGCCTGGAAAGGTGGCACACGTGTGCTTCAACAAAACACACAGGCAAAATTAAAAAAATCATGTGTAATTATTTTGAATAAGCACAAATATCTTAAAATCAATAAAATGTGGAGTGCTGTAGCTCAATGGTTAGAGCACTCGCCTCGCAAACCAGAGGACCTGGGTTTGATTCCTGGACAGTGTGAAACATTGGGCAAGTATCCTTACTCCACATGCTTCTAGTTACCCAGCAGTAAGTAGGAACCCAGTTGTTAGTCAACTGGCAAATCGCTCTTCCAGGGTAATAATTTTTAAAAAAATAATAATATGGTCACTTAATCCTTGACTAATTTGTGGGACATTGCAGTGTGCAATTGGCTGCCATATTTTGCCCACAAAATACCGTCAATTCACTATACAGTATATTCTGTGATGCACTTTGAGACGCCTTGAAGATGTGATAAGGGGCTACATCAAATATTATTTAAAAAATTTGTTCTAACAAATTAACCCATGAAAATAAAACATACTTTCAGTAAAAAAAATATTGGCAATGTGTGTACACGTGCTTATGTTTGTGGACAGTCGGGCATGAATGCTTTGGTTTGCCTGATACATTGCCACCATGCTTAACAGTCTCCAAAACCAGACTAGTGAATGCTCCATGTACATTTGGTGCGCACCTGGAGCTGTGGTTGTGGCAGAATAACAGTTCTGCCTGTTATTCACTGCTAAGAGAAGTACCAGTGGCATGGAGGGAACTGAAGGGAAGAGGAATTAAAACCTTCAGGGGAAGGGGAATCAAACAGTGAGGAAAGCTACCCACCTAAGCTATTTGTCTAGACAAGCATTTTCAGTAGGATGCTTTGCAGCAGCGAGCTAAATGCTGCACTGACTGCAGCCACTATTTGCGGCACACTACACCACTAATGTTTTACTTCCTGCCAGCAATCAGCTTTTTTTCTTTTAGCTTAAATGGCGAGCGCAAATTGGCAAGAGTCACAGCTTGGGGACGCCAGAGCATTCACTGGTGAAGCTTAACCTCACATCTTGTTTTTCATTGCACTGCCTGTCTAACTAGGACAACCCTCCCCGTTAGGGCCTTCGCTTGGCAGGGTTAATGGCAATACAAATAATCCCTTAAACCTTTATTTCCAAATTACATGTACTCCTAACAAAAAAAAGGGAAGGTCAAACATAATATTTTACCGGGTTAACCACTCAAAAATGTTGTTATTGGAGTAATTGAAGGGGTTCAATAAAAGTGAGAGAAAAAGGTTAGTGCCTCAGTTTTGGAAAGATGTTTAAACCAGGAACTAGTCTGCCTTTTCAGGTGGATATTAAAGAGCTCATAGCACTACAGTATTTGAGAAAAGAGAGCTTCTCCCCGTGTCCTGGGTGATGGATAGATTAGTTATTCGCTTATGATTTTTCATGCCACGTTGTCTTCTGCAAAATGGCTGCTGTGTTTGCCTACAATAACAGTCACTACATTTCACAGAAATTACTTTAAGACGAGTAAGTAAAATTGCAAGTTATTTCAAGACATTTCTTTTGCTTATCCCAGTTGCTATTTATTCTTCTGAGTGGACTATGGGGAGGTGGAGTGGAGGGGGGAAGGCGCGGATTCAGAGGAGATGCTTTCGACTGGCAGACATGAAACTCTGTGGCCAGGTATATCACTGCAGAACAAGCTGTGCTTCTATTTCTAGCCGAGCATGCAGTTACTGTACTGTGTTGGAAAAAAAGTAGCCTAGTGGCACTTGACTATGTGTTGCATGTACTGCACTGCACTGCAATGGCGCTTATGTGCCTCAATGCTATTCCCAATGGGCTTTAAGTCACCACAATACTGTATAGAACAAGCAACACCAACACCTGACATTTTGGCAAAAGCCTGTCGGCACACAACACTGAGCACTTACACTTAATGGTGATGAACTTGAACCGTTTCCACTGAATAAAATAAGTCTGCTCGTGTTATTATTTTATTAAAGCAATGGAACGCATGATATGAGTAATGTTTCTCCCAGTCTGTCAAGCCCAATGCTTCTCATTGTCCCCTATGTTGCTTCTCGATTAACTTGCACTTTCAGCCTGAGTTACAGCAATTACAGCCAATGTGTCCCAACATACATACATACATACATAGTGCAACTGAACAGAAATAATGGAAAAGTAGCCATATCAGCATTTTTGGGAGAGAAAGAGAGGGGCCGGGGGTGGAAGGAGAGATTATTTTAATCTTATAAAAGAGTCCTGTAGCTCAGTGGTTAGAGCACACGCCTTACAAACAAGAGACCTGGGTTCAATTCCAGGCAGGGTGAAACGTTGGGCAGGTTTCTTACTCCACACGCTTAATAATAATCCCGCAAAAACAATAATAATTTGGTCCTTTCAATCTACGATTGTTTTGGGGAACTGCTGTGTTATAGTATATACAGTACTGTGAAGCGCTTTGAGTCGTCTAGAAGACATGAAAAGCACTATATCGAAATGCAAGGATTATGGAGCTCCTCTGGCTCAGTGGTTAGAGCACTTGTCTTGCAAGCTAGGGAGACTAAGTTGGAGAGACTAAGCTGGGGAGACCTGTGTTTGAATCCGGCAGGTCAGGGCGAAACCTTGGGCAAGTTTCCTTACTCCACACGCCTAATAATCCCTCCAAAAAAAAACACAATAATAAAATTGGTCATTTCAATCCACAACTGTTTGTGGGACACTGCTGTGCACATTTGGCTGCCGCGATTCGCTCACAAATATATACAGTCAATTCACTTTACAGTATATTGTGAAGCGCTTTGGGACGTCGATAAGATGTGAAAAGCGCTATATCAAATGCAAGGATTATTATTATTATATTATTAAAACTAATGTAGATTTTCAGTGGACATGCATATGTGATGAAACAAAAGAAAGCTAAGTGGTATTGATCTATATTCATAAAGAGGCCAGCGCTCTGCACTGCCATCAATGGCAGGACATGGTACTCAAGGGCACTTCTCACACACTGATCACCCGTTGCCAGGATATTGTGGGAAGAAAAGCACCAGTAAGGACTTTATTCGACTCTTGTCCTCACCACTTCCAATGGTGCTGGGTGAAGTGATAGTGCAAGATTACTAATGTATCACCATAAGCCAGAAATCATCTTCCTGCTAGTTAATGGCGTTAATAACATCAGAGCTAAGGTGACACATCATCTTTCCAGGATGTGGAGCCTGCCTGCTTCCTCAACCTCTTCCTGATCTATTTCACGCTCAGATGGAAAGGAGCTATCCAAGCCCTAGTCAGTGGAAGAAATGAGCTACGCAGCACAACTAGATAAGCTAGGACACTGCAGCCTTGAAACCAGACATCTCAGAGGGGATCTGACAGAGATAAAGATATAGAGACAGTAAACCCAGAACAGCACTTTTTTAGTTAGGCCAAGAAAGCAGGACAAGAGGACACAGAGGTGTAATGGGCAATTTCAGGATAGGCACCCTTCTTTGCAATAAGGATAATAATCCTTGCATTTGATATAGCGCTTTTCACATCTTATCGACGTCTCAAAGCGCTTCACAGAATATACTGTAAAGTGAATTGACTGTATATATTTGTGGGCGAATCGCGGCAGCCAATTGCGCACAGCAGTGTCCCACACACAGTCGTGGATTGAAATGACAAATTTTATTATTGTGGTTTTTTTTGGCGGGATTATCATTATATATTATATATGATAACTGATAACAACTACTGTATTACAAAGAGTGATTGAGGATAGGCTGCTAGGATTCATTTAACAAACAATTTGATGCTCTATGGAAGAATGGTAGAGTGCACATTCTAGAGGGATGAGATCAAACAGGCAAAATAATACTCTCTCACCAGAAGCCCTCCGTCAGCCCTCAGTCATATAAAATCTCACAATACAGATTGCCATTTGGCTTATCATACCTGTGCTGGCTCTTTGAAAGAGTTAACCAATTAGTCCCACTCCCCCACTCGTAAGTATCATGAAAGAGAAATGAGTATGTTCAGGAGTGAATTTCCACCTGGTAATTGATATAGTCTATTATGTTGCATTTTAAAGATGCCAGAGTTCGGCAAAATTGTTCAAATCAATCTTAACTCTGAAGTCTGTTTTCTGTCATTCTTAACAGAAACTTATAGAAAATCTGTTTCACAAATAAGGCGGTGTTTACGAATTTGACAAATTCTGGACACTCTAAACTGCTACATAAAAATTTAGTTAATCTGGACCCAGGTGGAATGTTTCACACTATATGACTTGTGGCAGGATTGTACAAACCCACACATGACAATTCCTGGACCTGTGAGATCAAACTATGAATTCTGTGCTACCTGTGAATTCTGCTTCCTCAAAATTTGAGACTAAGAAACACTGGTTGCTTGTGCAGCCTCAACCGTGGTAAATTTTGAGTAAACACTACAGCACCTTCTCTATTTCAGCACAAATATTGGCACCTTTGCATGGAACATAATAAGACTACTTTGTCCACTAGATTCACAACATGTGCTGCCCGGGTGTGGGTTAGGCATCATACACTCGTCTTTAAGATCAACCTTTCCTAAGATATAGGGGAAATCTGTGAAAATCTGCCCCGAAAAGGTTTTCCTAAGCGTTTGAACAAACTCGAGTTATTACACAATTGTTTTTGCTGCAGTTTACAAACCCATCAGTAGTGATCCAAGTTTCTTCTACACCGCTAATCAGAGGTCATTTTATTAATGACGAAATGTGAAACGCAGGTCTTAATTGCAGCTTTCAGCCATTACCACTTTCTCCAATTGTAACACCGAGGCCTGGGATGCCACCCAATCATAGTCCACTGTATCTTAAATATTAGTGTGCACAATTGTGGAAAATGTTTCAACAACAAAATTACATTTGTATAGTGCCTTTCACGTCGGGAGGATGACCCAAGGCGCTGAAATTAAATTTTAAATTGGAAGTCTTTTATTGTTCTTCCCCCCCACGCCCACCCCCACCTCCCCGGACCGGCAGATCACAGAACAAACCAATTTCCAATTGAAGAATTTTGTACAATCACACAAATTTTACATTTGAAACCGAAATGATCTCAGCTAAGAGAAATGTCAAAGCTCGGGTACCAAAATCTATAACAGAGCAGTATCCCTGCAATTTCCTGTGTGTGAAAGACAGAAAGCCCATTGGCACTGATGGTATTTGAAACAATTCCAAATAGGTTATTACAAGCCCAGGAGCAAGTTAATACACAATATTGACCTATGAACAGAGAGGAACCACATTACCCTGCTGGAAAAATGCTATATAAATGCAAGTCATCATCAAACTGGGACAAATGTTAGTGGAACAGAAAGGTTGAGGGGATACCCGATATAGGTTTTTAAAATTATGGCAGTTTTTAATTAAGTTGAAAGAAAGGAACTGGATGGGGTAACAATTATCCCAAATTATCCAGATATGGCAAAATTGGTATAGTTTTAGCTTCAGATGGCTCATTTCTCATCAAAATAATCAAATCAAAATCAAAATAATCTATTCTCCTCAAAATGCTTTTGCTTTGTCATTATGCCCATATCTCCGTTCAGTGGGGTCCGGTCTGCTCCATGTCTTCTGCCCGACAACCCACCGATCATCAGTGGACGGGCTTTCAGCCTTTCTAAAGACCGGTCTCAAGACCCTCTTTTTCGACCGTGCCTTCTGCCGCCCTCCCACCTCTCTCCCTCCCCTCCCCCTCCCTCATGCTTGGGTCCCAACCCCTGACTGTTTAGCACCTTGAGACGTCCTCCTCACATAAAAGGTGACCAATAAATACATTTTTTTTGTTGCTGTGTGCATAAATGCATAAAAGTAGCTCATTTTTTCATTCTGTCATGGACAGCGAGCCATTATGGAGTGATAACCAGGTATAGAATCAAATTACTAACAATGTGTGAGGAGCAGTTATCCACTTCCCTTAATGAATTACTTAGTGAGTGAGAGATAGAATGAGGCAGAGAAAGAGATGTTTGATCAGTGGCAGTTTTAAGTAGGTCGACATTAGTTTATTTTATGTGTACATTGTGTGTACACTGTATGCAGACTGTGTGCACAAGTGATAGGTGGGCAAGTGTTGTTTTCTTAATTTGCTAAATTGTAGGAACCAGAAGAATGTTCCATTCTTCACTGCAGTGATGGGTGTGTGCACACGTTGCTATTGATCATGTGTGTGAAAGGAAAGGAACTCGCATTCATGGCCAGTTTGGTGGTAGATATACATCTGTTTCCTTGAGCAGGGGAAGCAGCATAAGGCAGAATACTCTCTGATGATCAGGCCTCTATGCCGTTTGTCAATCAGTTACAAATATCACAGTTCTCCAATTGTCAACTGAATTCCCTCCAATACAAAAACCTGATACCCATACTGCTGCATTTAATGGGAAATCAAAAGGAAGATGAAGCCCATATGATGAAGTGACAAATGATACTTCCAGCATCCAACCTCCCAAACGTACACAACACAAACCTGCATGCACTATACTGTATTTCACTGCAAATAACAGTGAAGCACTTTGAGGCATTTGTATGTAATGGGCGCTTTATCCAATGCAATGAACTATTATTGTATTAAACTTCCTCAAATACTGAGATGTCAATATTTGTGGTGATGCATCTGTTTCTTGAGCAGAAGACAGAATATTCTCTGGGTGGTGGTGATATCAAATGTGTTTACTGACCCACGTGACAAATTAAAATAAATATAATACAGGATCACCAAAAAGTCATGATGCCATTACATTGTCTAATAGGTCCCAAGGAAATTAAGTTTTTTTTAAGATAACAAGGTAGCTGAAAAATAAGAATTTTGGTCACCCTGTAGTGTTGTTAGCAGAATATAGTACTAATTGAATCATCCTAGGTGATTTATTATTGAAAGATACCAGGTAAATAAATTACTTATAATTCTTTCAATAATCAAAAAAAATTCATATCTCTTTGTAGGGTGAAAGGTTGACAAATTAATCAATCTGCAATAAAAAAAAATGACACTGGAATCCTTTGCATTCTCTCAAGTCACTGGAATGATGCAGATGAATCATCAGAGATACAAAACTGAGCTCCTGTTACAATGTTAGGTGGCCTGACATGCTGGTCACTGGTAGCAACGAAGCACGAGAAACCTAGGCCACGTCTTGCTAGGAGCTGCAGCACGAACCAGTTTTAATGCAGACAGTCTGTGCTCATGCTGACTACATGTTGGAAGAATTTAAGTGTGGGGGGAAGGGGGAAGCAAGGAGAAGGTGAAGGCGGTGTACTGAGGAGTGGATTGTATTAAAAAGACAGTTCTGGATGTAAACAAACATACAGCCAACTGCTCGATTTTGAAACGCAGGCCTCGGGAGCTTTAAACCTCATTATCCCTTAAAGCAGATTAAACAAAATTTAGTCAATCCAGTGACGCTCGAACTGAAAGTGAGCTGGGAGCAGAGGGTGCTAGGTGTGGCTCACGGCGCGTCATGGCAAGTCAGACAGCAGCAAGAAACTCACCGCTCACCCCTCCCTTTGCTTTTCCTTCAGATTATATCCACACACATCTCTACTTCTACGGCCACTGACTTAAAACAGCTGGGAAAAGCTCAAACATCCGAGTTATTTTAAATTCCCAAACCACCTCCTCAGATCGTGTTTAGATCTTTCGAGGTATCAATTTTCCTCGCTACCTTCCTCCCTCCCTCAGTCGGTCTCTCTCACCCAACACACCCAAGTCAGAAAGACAACCAATTCCTCATTTGGGGGATCATATCCAACACCACCCCCCCCCCCCCACACACACAGAAATGCAAATACTGGGCGACCAACAACAAATTACATTTGTATAGCACCTTTCCCATCAAGTGGACGTCCCGAAGTGACTAGACGGGGAATAGGAGGGACGGGAAGGAAGAAGACGAAAGCTCAAAGGTAGTCTGAGATGAAACGATGTGCATGTTCACCATCCTGGTTTTATAAATATATATATCACGTATCAATAATAATCACATTTGATCCAGCGTTACTCCATACCTTAAGGAGGGTCTGTATGTGTGTGTGTGTGGGGGGGGGTTATTCACTCTAGTCAATCTATCTGACTCTGTCCCCACACTCTGGAACTCCATCCCGGTCTCTTCGCCTTGCTTCCTCCCCTGCCCTTCCCCATCTCTCTCTCTCTCCCCCTCCCCTCCTACCCTGCCTCTCTCCCTCGCTTACGGGTCCCGGACGAGCCCCCTGACTGTCAAAAGACACCAAAAGACAAGTCCAAAAGTAAAAGACTTCCAATCTAAGATTGAATTTCAGCGCCTTTGGGGTCGCCCTCCCGAAGCGAAAGGGCCAAAATCTTGCCCAGTCTCCAGTTCAGCAACAAACTGAGAACAAGACAAATACAATTCCCATTCAAACAAGAGAGGCTCCTGAGAGAAATACAGCCATGAATCCTTCCCCCGCCCACAGTTCACCCAAACAACAACATCCATTGCCACCCCCCCCCCCCCACCACCACCTTCCCCAGCGCTGTCAGTATCGGGAACGATGGCGAGTTCAGTGTTTTTAAATGCACACATGTGTGTAATGTGTATAAAAACACAGGTGAAAGCAGTAGGGGGGGGGGGGGGGGGGGAATGGGAAGAGGGGGTAACGGGGGCCGTTTTCACATGAAATAAAGTCCAGAGGAAGGCAAACTTTGTCGGTTTCTCTCTCTCTCTGTTGTCGGTCTGTCTGGGCCGCTCTGACTCTCGCTGCTGGCGAGTGACGCACCACCAACAGCTACGGCGACCCCCTCCCCCCCTCCCCAGAGGCGGGGCACAGCCAGGCCAGGCCCGGGCAAGGCGTCTTACCCCACCTCACTCACTCACTCTCTCTCTCTCTCTCTACATAGCTGGCGAGCTCCGTTACGTTGCTCACAAAATAGTGCGGCGGCAATGAGTGAGTTAATGAAGCCCTGGCCGCCCAACGTGACGCGCGACCCGACCAGCAATGACCGTTAGCGCCGCTGCGCGCGCATTGGCGTTAGCTCTCGCTCTCCCTCTTTCCCGCCAGAAATTTAAATCGGGTTGTAGTCCCCCCACTCACTCACCCAAGACCACCTCCTCTAAAAGTAGCCGTTAACGGGTTTTTTTTAACCGCCCCCCCCCCCCCCCCAAAAAAAAAATAACCCAAAAGTATTTGGAAAAAGTTTGTAGCCCAAAGTCTCCAAATAATAGCCTCCCCACAGAATAGCCCGATAATGTGTTGTTAAGAATTTAAAAATCCGTTTGTAAACTCCTTTCACACCCAGCCAAGTTCACCAAATTGTCGCCCAGAAGTAGCCCAAGGATTGCGTGGCTTCCGAGAAGGCCAGCGATTAAAACACCCCCCGGCTCCAGCCCGCCCCCAAAAGTCCTGCCCAATAGTAGCCCAACGACAAACGAGCTCCCGCCTCCCCCACCCACCCAAACCCGTCCGAACAGTAGCCCAAAGTAGCCCAATGTTCGCCTGAGCTGCCAGAAATGAAACTACGCATGTAGCCCAAAAGTAGCCCAACATGATGCGTGAGCCTCCCTTAATACATATATATATCGATATACGGTAATACGGACGGCAGATTTAGGATTCAATGCTATTGAGACTAAGAAAAATATCTTATAGGCAGGAGGCGGGGGCGGGGGGGGGGCAATAAATAATTTAGATACCCGCCTAAAACCATAATTATACACACACACACACACAACATAAACACCCAATGTGGTCGGTGGTTAGCGCCGCCTCTGTGTGTGTGTGTGTGTCTGTCTGTGTGTGTGTAAGGGGGGGGGGTAAACACGCGCGGCTGCGCATTTGCTCTCTCACTGGGAGTGGGGGTGTCGGGAGCTGTTTGTCTGTGTGTGTGTGTGTGGGGGTGTCTGTGTGTGTGGGGGTGTCTGTGTGTGTGGGGGTGGGGGTGTCTGTGTGTGTGGGGTGTGTGTGTGTGGGGATGTCTGTGTGTGTGTGTGGGGGTGTCTGTGTGTGTGGGGTGTGTGGGGGTGGGGGTGTGGGGGTGTCTGTGTGTGGGGGGGGTGTGGGGGTGTCTGTGTGTGGGGGTGTGTGGGGGTGGGTGTGTGTCTGTGTGTGGGGGGGTGTCTGTGTGTGTGGGGTGTGTGTGTGTGGGGGTGTCTGTGTGTGTGGGGGGGGTGTGTGTGGGGGTGTCTGTGGGGTGTGTGTATGTGTGGGGGTGTCTGTGTGTGTGGGGGTGTCTGTGTGTGGGGTGTGTGTGTGTGGGGGTGTCTGTGTGTGTGGGGGTGTCTGTGTGTGTGGGGGTGTCTGTGTGTGTGGGGTGTGTGTATGTGTGGGGGTGTCTGTGTGTGGGGGTGTCTGTGTGTGTGGGGTGTGTGTGTGGGGGTGTCTGTGTGTGTGGGGTGTGTGTGGGGGTGTCTGTGTGTGTGGGGTGTGTGTGGGGGTGTCTGTGTGTGTGGGGGGGGTGTCTGTGTGTGTGGGGTGTGTGTGTGTGTGGGGGTGTCTGTGTGTGTGGGGGGTGTCTGTGTGTGTGTGTGGGTGTCTGTGTGTGTGTGGGGTGTCTGTGTGTGGGGGTGTCTGTGTGTGGGGGTGTCTGTGTGGGGGGGGTGTCTGGGTGTGTGGGGACACACCCCCACCCCCTCCTCAAGAGGAGGAATAACATGGAAAGGAGGGAGAGAGAGTGAGTGGTTGTGAGTGTGTGTGGAGGGGAGTGTGAGTGAGTGTGGAGGAGTGAGTGAATGGAGGGATGTGTGAGTGAGTGTGGAGGAGTGTGTGAGTGAGTGAGTGAATGAGTGACTGGAGGGGTGAATGAGTGGAGGAATGTGAGTGAGTGAGAGCAGTTGAGTGAGTGTGGGTGGATGGGGTGTGTGAGAGCGACTGAGTGAGTGAATGGCTGTATGTGTCTGTCTGAGTGAGGGGCATGATTTGGTACGAGTGAGTGAGTGAGTGAGTGTGGAGGGATGTGTGAGAGAGCGAGTATACGTGTGTGAGTCGAGGGGATGTGAGCGAGTGCGTGCGTGTGAGTGAGTGAGAAAAGGGAGGGGAGAGAATGTGTGAGAAGGTGGGGTGGAGGGATGTGTGGGGGAAGAGAGTGAGTGAGTGAGTGAGTGACGAGGGGGGGAGGAAAGAGGGAGTGAAGCTTTCCTCGCTTATGGCCGTGACACTCGCAGTGTGTGGACAGGAACAAACTGTCTCATGCTCGGCAACTGCAGCTTCGACCTTCTGGTAACGTTACCGTCACAAGATGGTGTGCGATAATACGGAGAGGATCGCTGCACTCCCTCCCCCACCCCACCCCCCCCCCCACCCCTCGCGTAACAGGAAAAATAATCATAATAATAATAATCCTTGTATTTGATCCAGAGTCTTGTCAGCTCGTTCGTGACGACTCGAAGCGCCTCACAGGACAGACTGTAAAGTGGATCGACTGTGTATCTTGTGGGCAAAACAAACCAGGGTCCGTCCGTTCGTTCTCTCTTCCTCTGCAACTCTCCCTAAGGGTTATTCCCCCACCATCGCTGCCACAAACACACACGCGCATGCATACACACACACACACACACTTACCTCTTACATTTCAGACGCACGCAGTCACAGGACTGATTGCTGGAGGCACCGTGGGACTCATGGCTTCAAGGGGGTTGGAGGAGGTGAAGCTGCCCTGGACGGAGGGGCCTTGTTATTTAGGGGAGCATGACGGTAGCTACAGCGTGCTGGGTTCCGCAGTGCAACGGGCTGAGGAACAGAAGTCTCACAGACACTTATCTGCGTGTGCACAGTCCCTCCCCCACGAGCTGCAAAGCCCTACCAGGAAGCGCCGGGTCCTACCTGACGAGCTGTCAGCGTCAGAGGCGCAAAAACACTTGTGAGGGCTCAGGGTTTGGTTTAAAGCCTGCAGCTGTCTCACGCTCGCGCGCGCACACTAAAGTCCCTGCCCCAGACCTTGATCTTATGCTCAGGGAGCAGTGTTACAAAGGGAACAAATCTAGAAGATATAAGAGCCGGACAGGAACAAGCTCCATCCACCCCTGCAAGTGTAACCCAATTGGTAGCGTCCATCTGATATGCAAAGCTTATAATAACCTCTGAACTCCGCTGGTACAAGTCAGATACCAGCAAGTTGCTGCCATGTCCTTATTCAGACACAGTAGAGGATTTGTATGCGTGTTTCTTCACCATCCCCAGGAAATTCCTGAGTGAATGCAAAAGCCAGCCCGTCTTTCCGTGAGCCCTCCTCACATTTGTATTTAACCCTCTGAGGGCTGAATTCAACAAAACTTCTTTCCACAACAATAGTTTACATTTAGGCCGTAGAGCCTGTCAAGTCGTTGCGCTGTCTCAAAGCTCTTTCATGGATGAAATCTTAAAAAGAGATGCCGTCAGTCCGCTGGGTGCATATTGAAGATACTATAGCACTAATCTTAAGAAGTGAGCTTTCTCGGAGTCCTGGGAGAAAATCCGGAGCACTTAACAGTAGCAGGGCCTGACATCAAGCTAGGTCGGAGAGGTTGGCACCTCCCTTTCTCTCCGATCTGCTTATTCTCCCACTTCGCCATCCGCCGCCTCCGCTCGGCTGGCTCCTGCCACCTGCATGTTCCTAGTCCACCATCGTTGGCCGTCCATTCAGCCACTATGCCCCGAAACTGGAACTCTCTCCATCAATCCCTCCCACCTGGTCCCCTCCATCCTGATTTTCATATCACGCTCAACTCAGTCTACAGTCACTTCCCCCCACTCCCCTCCCCCCCGATGTGGCGCCAGGCTCCACCACTATTAAGCACTCACACTACCCTGGATGAAGACCACTACATAAATGCCAAATGGTATTGTTGCTACTTTTATTGCCTGCAAATAAATACACCAGCAGAAATCCCCTGAAGCAGAATTTAACGTGAGAAGGCCCTTTATCAAATGCAAGATAATCTACTAGACATTGTGTTCACTATCACTTTCACGTGGATGTCCACCTTAATTCCTTTGAGGGGGGTAGTGAGACACGAGCCAACACTGATATCTTAAGTAACAACTTGTCTACAGGTGTTAAAGAGTTAAACTGATGTCTGGATAAGGTGTCTTCATGTTACTTTTTAAATAAGACTTTGACAGTAAGGTTGCCAGGAGCTAAATGTAGTTGGTTAGACTAACAACCAGCCTAATCCTGGTTTCTTTGCTCACAGTGACACTTGAGCATGAAGTCCAGGCTGACCCTTTTATGTAATTCATTTATTTATTTAATTAATAATAGATAGTAAAATAATTTATTTATGTAATCAGAGATTATATTAAATTTATATTATATTTTGATGACACCTCAAATTGTATCTCCGCCATGTTAGGTCCCCCGGTTGTCAGGTTTCTCCCCATTCACCCTGTTTGAAGTCCCCCTTTTTATGTATAAAATGATAAATCCCGCTGTTTGTCAATTGGCAGATCGCACTCCGAATATGATAATAATCCCACCATTCCGCATCAGAAAATTGTGGATTCAAGACCTTACTTTGAGGACAATGGGCCCAGAGTCTAGTCTGATGTTCCATGAAAGTATTGGGGGAATGTGTTGCATCTGATGAAGTACTATGTCCTGGATGTGATATTAATTAATTCCTTAAGAAAAATTGGTCACTCAATCCATGACTGTTTGTGGGACACTGCTGTGCGCAATTGGCTGCTGGGTTTTTGCCCACAATGTGTACAGTCAATTCACTTTACAGTATATTCCGTGAAGCCCATAGAAACATCTTGAAGACATGATAATGCGCTATATCAAATCAAGGATTATTATTATTAAACAGAGGTTCTATCTGCTTGTCCAGATACATTATAAAGAAACGAGAAGGGAGTTTCTCCCCAAGTCTTTGCCAACAATCCTCCAAATTGGTCATTTATGTCCCTGCATTTACCTATAAATACACAATCACTACTCTGGGCAGCAATTTCCTGGGGTGTATTTTTGGACATTATAGGCACATGTATCAAAGGCAATGATGCTGTGTGTATAACTATTAGCTGCTTTAAGCTATTTCAGACAGCACATAAACGATGGTTAACTGTTAAAATGTGCGCCTGTACTCACACAGGAATATAAATAGATAATTCAGACCTGTTCAGTGTGTGTGTGTGTGTGGCTTGTTTTAGCTTTAGGTGTCAGACGGAGTGAGTGACCACATGCACATCAGGAGGATCAGGCCAGTGAAGGTGGATGAGCCAGACTACAGACCTTCATTGTCTGACCTGACATTCAGAAAAAAACAACTGTGCTATCTTGAGATCTGGCACGGAGTTGACAACGTGACCTCTGACATGCACAAATAAATTCAGGAGTTTTAAAAAAACACAATCGGGATCGTGGGGAAGGGAATTTGTACTCTTAACACCTCACACAAAGCTGAGGGCTTTCAGCTTGGTGTATTATTAATAATAGTAATCCTTGCGTTTGATATAATGCCTAAATGTGTCAGAAGGAGGTCGCAAAGCGCTTCACAGGAATTACTGTGAAATGGAGTTCAATGTGTATTGGTAGGCAAACACAATTTCACATGGCATTGTCCCACAAACTGACATGGAAGGAGTGACTGACCCGTCATCGTACTTAAGAGTATCCAAACCAAACTGAGAGCTCCATGCATCGCACCTATTCATGGAAATTTCCATTTACTGGAATAGAATATGCACTGTCTCCCTGGAGAGACTCATCCAGAGAATATTAGTGTCAGACTGGCAAGAGCCTAGGCTCACAAATCTCAGAGTGCGCATTTTGTTCGATCAAAGAGCCTTACCAGCTAAAAACATATAGCTTGCCGTTGAAAGCAATGTCCGACCGGCTCTTCCAGCTAGATCCACCCTACTCATTAGTGCTTTGGCTTTCAGCACGAACGGGATGATTCCCTGCCCTCACTTGGTGAGTGCTCAAGTTGTGATGCTGGCTTGGAGCCAAGACTGATTTGCATCTGAAAGATTCAAATCATCTGCAGGGATAATTTCCATATATTTGAATGGTCTGTAACCAGTCAAACAGCGTACAGTGCACCTGTAACAAACACGCCAACACCTGGCAGCACTGGATGTTCCTGCTCAAACACTGAAACCAAGTCCCATTGCCTCTGTGGTCTCCTGCTTCATTGGTTCCCTTTCTTTTCCAATGGTATTATGTAGGTCATGTAGCCTAGATTAAAATGACTGTCCAATTTTATCCACCTCCCCTTTGTGTTCATCATTCCCCCGCCTCCCCATGCCTCCAATTTCTCTACTCTTCTTCATCCACATAGATAGATCGATACTCTTCACAGAATCAGCCTGGATATGAGTGTCATGAAGCAGTGGGAGATCATCGCAAAAGGCATTCAGAACAGAAAATGCTTGCAATTTTTTAGTAGCAATTGTAAATAATACTATTGCCCCAGGATTTGAGCCCTGGTCGGTGCTCAGCTCATTGATTTCATCCAAGGCAGCAGAATGGACTGCGCAATTGACCTCTATGCCCTTGGATGGGAGAGATCTAGGTGACCAATCCTGAGCTCATTAGTAATCCCTGATGTAAAGTGTGGATAATATACGCACAAAGAAAGTATTGGGCTGGATTACCATAGATTGGGTCAAATAAAATCCTAACTCCACCCCAGAACACAAAGTTTCTGCTCTCACAAACACAGCTACATGTGGAGACCAGATAACGCACATAATAAATGTCTGCAGCCATTCGATGGGGAGAGAGGATGATGGTTTGTGGCTCCAAAACCCTCATGGTCTCAGCTTCAAGACTATTGTGATAAAAGTGTAAGAGCATGCAGGAACTTGAGAAAATCTTCCATTCCGTCTCATTTTGGAAGGCAGTTCATTTAACAACAAAATTACACTTGTACAGCGCCTTTCACGTCGGGAGGACATCCTAAGACGCTGGGAAAGAGCTGTGTGGTTTTTTTTAATAGCTGCGGGTTCCAAACTCAGACTGATGTGAGGAATTGTCCGAAATCCTATGCACTTGAAAACAATGGCCTTAAACGGTGAAACATTTAACAACAACAAAATCACATTTGCATAGCACCTTTCGCGATAAACTACACTGATCAGAAAACTCAGAGACATTTCAACGTGGTAGCAGCTTGATCAAGTGCAAGGATTATTCTGATTTCTTTATGGATTAAAGATTTCATTGTTCCTGATTGGGGAAGTCAGATTAGAGAGCCACCTGCATCTATCTGAAGAGCACATCAAACTATTGCGTGGTTTCAACTGTGGACCCAATTCCCAGCAGTTCTCAGGCTGTACATGTGATCATTAAAGTGCAATCCCAGACACTGTTCGGTTTACCAGCTTGATAAAGGTGTGGAATTTCACAGTTCCCTACCACTGCACTCCCTGACTTCACACAGCACATCACCAGCCAGCCAGAGATTATGCTGGGTGAGATATGTCCTTCATTTCTATCCAAAATCGCTGCCTGAAAGAGCATTGGAACATTGACTAACAGGAAGCGCCTGACCCGAGGAGGGTAGGAAATCATCAAAACAAGTGCTGGATTCAAGCCTTGGTGCATGATACATGGCAACACAAGGAGGCCATTAAACTTGTGAGCCTGTTTTAGCCTGTCCACAAGTTTTAGATACTGGCAGATCTTTAATAATAATAATACTAATCCTTAAATACTTTTTATATTGTGCAAGGATACTTTGCTGAGGCATCTCAAAGAGCTTCACAGAATATATTATAAAGTGGAGTGACTGTGTATCTGTGGGCAAAACACCAATTGTCTACACACCCCACGCACACACACACACACACCCACACAGAAGCTTATTGAAGCATTGGTTCCAGATACAGGGCCCGAACAGTTCCAAAGCAAATCTTTTTTAAAGAATCTCAAGTTCTCTGAGGAGTTGATTCTTTATTTTCCTCTTAAAATTTATTTTTAGTTTTTTTCCCTACTGTAATTTTCTTTCATTTTCCGCGCCTACTCCTCCCCAACTCAGGAAGAACAAAAGGAACGGCAAATTGCAAGAGATTTAAAAAATAAATCACGCTCAGCTCAGCCGAAAACCTCGTCCATGCTTCAGTTAGCTCCTGCCTCATCTATTCAAACGCCCTCCTTGCCTATCTCCTATCTCTACTGTCAACCAAATCCCAAACTCCCAAACTCTGCCACCTGTGCACTCACCCACTCTAAGATGTGTACTCCTATCATACCAGTTCTCTCCAGGATACACTGGCTCCTTGTCACAGAACAGATTGACTTCAAGATCCCATCTACAAATCCCACCATGCCCTGGCACCTAGCTACTTTTCTGATCTGCTTACTTCCCACTCCCAAACTCTGGAACTCTCCCTCAATCCCTCTGCCTTGCCCTCTTCCTCCCCACTTTCTGATCACGCCTGAACACCTTTCTCTTCAACAATGCCTAGGGTCACTACTCCCCTGCTTGGTGCCAGGCTCTGTCACTGTTACTAATAATAATAATAATAACCCTAGCATTTGATATAGCGCTTTTCACATCTTCTAGATGTCTCAAAGCGCTTCACAGAATATACTGTAAAGTGAATTGATTGTATATATTTGTGGGTGAACGCGGCAGCCAATTGCGCACAGCAGCGTCCCACAAACAGTCTTGGATTGAATTGATCAATTTATTATTTTTTTGAGGGATTATTATTGTGGAGTAAGGAAACTTGCCCAAGGTTTCGCCCTGCCCAGGTTTCGTGCTTGTAAGGCGAGTGTTCTAACCACTGAGCTACAAGACTCCACAGTTAAGTGCTCCAGACACTAACCTTTGCGATGGGTGCTATAAAAATGCAAGTTGTTGTTGTGGTAAATTAAAAGGGGCGATGGGCAGGACATTGCAAATGGTCTCGGTGCCCCTGGGGTGGAGAAGTGAGATCAGTTAGGCCTTACAGCTCGTGGTCGCCCTCTGTTGGGAGATATGTCAATGTGGACAGCCAACGCTAGGGCCAAAGGTGAAAATGGCCGCTGAGGAGCGAGGTCACCGGTCGTCACCCACCCACCCTCCCTCCCTCCCTTCCTTCCTCCCTCCGTCTGTTAGAAAGAAATAAGGATTGAAAGACCTTCAGAGGTAGGTAAAGAGTAAAATTATTTTACAAAAATTGGCACCATCGCATGATGTCTAAACAACAGTGATGGATTTACATCATGAACAGACATTGAATGATTAACGCACATTTATAGGTAAATGCTCCATGCTGTCTAGCTCCACTGGAGGCTTCACACAATGAAACTTGTTTTTGAAGTTGCTTTGTGTCCTTTTTGCGAGTTCTATTAATAGCTGACAGAGATACTCGGGCCAACGTTTGTCTGCGGTTCAGGGCTTCAAAGTTCCATGGTGAGGATAAACGAGCAGGGAGCTCCAACAATCTATCTCTGGAATTTCCATGTATAGAAATCCTCACACTCATCTTCAAATCCATTCAAACCTTTGTGACCTGCTTACACCACACTCCACCAACTGTCACCTCCGCTCCACTGGCTTTGAACTTCCGCATGTCCCCCCCTGCCCTCCGTTCCACCATCGGTGGCCACACTTTCAGCCACTACACCCCAAAGCACTGGAACTCTCTCCCTCAATCCATCCGCCTTGCCCCCTCCTTCCCCATCATCAGTTCGCACCTAAAGGCCTTTCTCTTCGAACCGTGCTAATGATCACCTCCCTCTAAGGCTCGGTGTCAGGCTCCGCCATTTTCAAGCCCTCTGAGGCACTACCCCACATGAGGGGCGCTATATGATTAAAAGTTGTTGTTACTATGGGTGGGGTGCAAGGAATTCTCAGTTTGGTTTGGATACTCTTAAGCATGATGATGGGTTTACGCAAGTGTCAGACACCCAGCTGACCAAAAAAGGCAGTAAAAGGTTACTCCCAATGCCTGCTGATCTAGGAATGTGAATGGTGAACTAAGGTGTGTCACCGAATGAGTTAAGGGGGGAAGCTTTCACTCACAGAATATTTTGCTACAAATGCCTATTAACACTGAGAATGTAACAACATTTTAAAAAGGGAAGTGGTTAGATATCCAAGGAGAAAGAATATAAAAGGGGATGCGGAAAGGTCAGGGAATCGGTGGAGCGAGCTTCAAATTCAGCACATTGGAGCAAATGACCAGTTTCTGTGCCCAAACCCACTGATAATTCCAGTGATACATATTCCGCTGGCTGATAACCACCTACACCCACCCATCCCAGTGATATTCATATAGCTGCACGTCGATTTCCTCTGGGTTCAAGGGCATCATTCTCGACTGTTCTGCTCACCGAATGTCCGTGCAGATTAAACATCGTAAGTATTCCCCTGAAGAAGGCATTCCAATGATCCTGAAGGAAACAGCAGTGTGTGTGTGTGTGTCCCCGTCCCTGTGACCTCTGTTATCTGCCCAGCACCTGAAGGATGTCCTCAGTGTAAGTCAATGGATAATGACCATGGGTCTGGGGCTGGACTCAATCCTAAACCCTCGCTAAGTGCACGCAAACATCCTTGCTCTCAACTGACAAGAACATGGATGAAGCTTCCAACATTTTGCGAGACAAGCCTTTGCCACGCACTTCAGAGAGCATAAGAAACAACAGAAGGACAACAATAAGTTTACATTTATTTAAGGCCTTTCATGTTGGGTGGGGGTGGGAGGGACAACCCAAGGCACTGGATAGTTAAGGGTTTGCACTCGAATCCCAGGGAAATCTCAGTTTGGTTTGGATACGCTTAAGCATGGTGATGTGTGTCCGCGTGTGTCAGACACCCAGCTGGCAATAAAAAATCTCACTTCCTGCCTGTCCTTACAAAGGCCTGTGGGTACATGGCAATGTAGCAGCGCCTGTGCTGTTGCTAACTTTAGCCTCAATCGAGTAGTGAAACTCATGGTAGAGGAGGCGGAGAAATGCATGGAATTAGGTCAGAAATTCCAGACAGTAAAACATTACATGTCTTTACTAGAAGTGAAAGTAGAAGTGAGAAACTAAGTGACTTTGCTCCTGAAGATTGACTTCCCTGGAATTCCACACGTTGGTGGCTCCTTGGTTTTTCGTAACATTAATTGTACAGAAAAGGTGGTGGTGGGGGGAAAATTGCACAGATGTATGCATCACCAGCAATGCAGAACCTGCTTAATTTGTCCTGTTGCACTGTTCTTGCCCTTGCTTCACCCGGACACTGTGAACTCCTTCAAAACCTACTCTCCTTACTCACTTCATTCACTCCGCCAACTCAGGCTTTCTCTGCATCTGCTCACCATCAGAGGATGAACCTTCAGCCATTTTGTTCACACAAACACACACCCTCTGGAATTCTCTCGCTAAATCCATCCACCACGCTCCATCTTCCATTTTCTTAAACCATCAAAAAAAAACATCAGCTTGACTCTTGACTTCTCTCTCCTTCCACCTCTCCACCCTGTTTGAAGGTCCAGTTGAGATGTTTAGCTTTGCGAAAGCTGCTACACACGTTGTTTCTAAAGGGGATGAATAAGCACCTCGTATTCTTCAGCCAAAAGTCGAGATATCTCAGAGCACAGCTGGGCACCATTCAGGTCTGTGTTCAGTGATCCATTCAGTGAACAAAACACAATCGCCTCAAGAGAACCCACAACAAAATGGCCCCTCCCCAATTCCATTTTATTATTAATAATAATAATCCTTCATTTTGATACAGGGCCATTTTGAAGAACACAACAACAAACTCAAAAGTGCTTCATAGGATATACTGCAACAACATCAACAACAACAACAACAAAAGTACATGTATATAGCTCCTTTCACAACCAAAGGACATTCCAACAACAACAAATTACACTTATAAAGCGCCTTTCACGTCGGGAGGACGTCCCAAGGCGCTGCACGGAGGCGTGTGACCCGAGCTGGGAGGGGAGTGTACGGGAAGGGGTGAGACACGAAGGGGAGGTCGAAAAATTCTGGGTGGAACAAAAGGCACGGTCAAAGAGGAAAATCTTCAAACCGGCCTTGAAAGAGGAAAGGGAAGAAACGAGACGGAGGGATTGGGGGATGGAATTCCATAGGGATTTTATTCCAAGGCATAAAATGTAGCGATTGTACTTTGTAGGCAAATAAGGCAGGCAGTATGCTCACAGCAAATGTTGTGGGTTTTTGAAAGCAGGCATTGAGATTGATCACTGAGCTTGTGACTGAGCTAGAGTGCACAGAAGGGTGGGCCCTCTGGAACCCAGCAACAGACGCTAGTCCTGCCACGAGGCACGATCAAATTATAGAAGGTGCGAAACTAGCTGGCTTGGCCTTGTGGTCACCACATCGCGGTCACTCCTGATCCTGATCTCAACCCAAAGCCGGCACATCACAGATACCTTTCAGTAAAGAGACCTCGGTGCTTGATAGAGATCACTATAATCCTCCTACTCTCTAAACTGGGAGTAGAAGCTGAAGCCAAGGTAGTCTCTGCCCCATCTAAGATCAGCTAACTCATCCCTGGCTGGGATTTGAGCCTGTGACCTTCTGGTCAGCGTGGCGAAGTCAATGTCTTTTTTGTTGTTAAAAATAAAGGCAGATACAAAAAATCTGCTGGCTCAGGTGCTTCCCCAGAGCCCGAGGCAGCCAATGATTAAACAGCAGATCAAATGTCACAGAAATGGAGAAGGGAGTTTTGCGATTAAATTCCGTTCAGCAAAACTCTCCTTCAGAAGCCAGATTCCCTTCTGATCCCTTCTTCCAGGACTGCTGATTGTGGCTTCCATCACGATCGATCACCAACAAGAGTAAACACCGGGCGTAGCACAAAAAAAGACAAATCATCACTGCCAGGGTCTGAGAATTATTATTGATTGGCCTGTATCTACCACACAGACGGTGGCTGTGGAGGGCTCATAATGGATTAACTAATTTGAGGAAGATGTGAAAAAGCCATCACAACAACTGGGGAAGAACATCTCGTAAAGTGGGTGGCTGGATACGTGAAGTGTGACTTGGACTCATTAAACATATAACTGTTGAAGCACAGACTTGGTGAGACCAGACACCAGAGGTAATGGCTGGTTGATTATAACAGACTTCAGCGTCCAGTGTGGTCACGTCTTCACCCAAGCTCACCGTGTCCAAATAGCACAAGGCAGCAATCAACGAGGTAAACAGCACACTGGCTGCATTGCCAAACCTGATGAATTCAGATCCCCCACATAGCGCTCTGCTCAGGCCACACTTGCTTTGGAGTTTGATTACCGCAATGTAAGGGAGGCTGTCCAGGCCTTAAAGACACTTTAGAACCATAGAAAAAGACAGTACGGTAGGTAGCCATTTTACCCACCGTGTCTGTGCTGCTGCTGTGCTTGGTAAGAGCAATCCTTTCAGTCCCATTTCCCTGCCCTTTCCCTATCCGCCTGTAGTTGAATCGTTTTTAGGTAAATTATCAGGTTCCCTTTCGAGGGCTGTTATGGATGCTGCCTCGACCATTGCTCCCGGCAGAACATTCCACATCTAACCACTAACCAACAAGGCTGCTCCCCAGTGTTATAGGAATGAACTCTGCACAATGATAAGGCGAGCTCAGCCATGAAAACTGTGGCATGTCCCGGAGCAAATTGTAAATGGGATCGTGAACGTAAAGCCGGAACAATACTCTCAGGTTCAGTGTATGAAGGGCAAAAACAGGACAGACACCAGGAGGTAATTCCTTACACACATACACACAGGGAATGAATGCATGCCTGAAACAGCGAGGTGGCTGAAGCCAGGACTCAATGAAGAAACATCTGAATGATGCGATGGCAAGACGATTGGGCATATAATACGTACCCTAGGGAGACAGTTGAAGCAGGAAGTGTTGATTCTTGCAAACACAGATCTTTTGGGAAATAACATTATGCGAAAGAGTATACAGGTAGCTTGGGGCATATGTGCATGGTGATAGCCAGGAAGTTGGAAAGCGTGGACCTCGGTCTTCCTTCGTCTAGCATTCCTTATGTTCTTACTATAATATATAATAATAAATAATACTCCACACTTTTTGGGGGGTCAGCTGGGAGTTACATGCAGATACAATCACCATCCAAACCACTCCAAGATTTTTATGGATCCCACCAACACATAGAAATTTCAGAGATAAATTTTAGGAGTGGAATAAACACTCTCCCACTGAAGGGACCCATTCTGCTTACCTGGTTCTGGTTGGTAAATTCCAAGGCTTGGGGACCTCAGATATAGGTTCATTTGATATAGTGTCTTGTCATATCGAGAGGACATTTCAAGGCACTAAGTGAATGTGTTTCAAATGGCCGAATTGTCTTCTTCAACTTCCTCTTGTGAGCTTGCACATTGGGTGCCGTTTGCTGTGCTTTCCCCCCTTCCTCGCCGATAGCAAGTCCTGGAGCCCTCTCGCTAGCCTGGCTCAGATCAGCCAACGCTGGGCCCTGGGGTCACTTGTCCAATCCAGTGAGCGCCACCTCATGTATATTATGCCTTGAGCTGGGGAAGCAATTCTGCCATTTTACACCAGAAAATAAATCCCTGAAAGTCACTAATTCCCCCCTGTGCCAGAGAGCTTTTCTCGGGACAGATTCAGGCAGATTTGTTTTTATCTCTCTGCCGCATTAGTAAGCGACTATCCTCCTTGGGGTGTAGGTAAGTGGGGCATTTTTGGAGCTGAACTGGCTCCAAGATGAAATGTTTGACAACCAAAATGCCAGAATCGAGCCAGCCCTTTGTGAAGGTCTCTAGTCTGGTTCCTGAGCCAAAGCAGGTCAATAGTATTCCAGGGCACTGCTGACAGCACAGCCCAGTCTGGCTCAACAGCAGGGCCTGGAAGAGCAAAGCAGTCACTGGGGGGCAGGGACACTTGCCATTCAAATCCTATTAGCCATGCAAACCAGAGGCCTAGCTGGATAAGCAACTGGCAAGCTTGTCCAACAGCAATATCGATGGCAAGCTACATGGTTTTAGCTCCAGCAATTATCCCAAGACACACTCTGAGATCCCCAAGCCTTAGCCCTTGCCAGCCTATGCCTAATAAATGAGATAAGCTGGATGCGTCTCTCTGCTGAGTTGAGGAAAAACTTCTTCGCTCAGAGGGTTGTGAATTTATGGAATTCTCTACCCCCAAAAGGCTGTAGATGCTCAGTCTTTGAACATATTCAAGAGTGAGATTGACAAATTTCTTATAGATAAAGGGATTAAGGGGTATGGGGAAAATGCGGGGCAGATGGAGTTAGATTAGAAGATCAGCCATGACCTTATTGAATGGTGGGGCAGGCTCGAGGGGCCGAATGGCCTAATCCTGCTCCTAATTTTTATGTTCTTATGTTCTACGGAGGGAGCGCACATTCCATCCCAGGGATCTATCTCTGCGATGTCTAGATGGAGTTCGCACTTTCGTTTGGATACTCTTAAGCATGGTGATGGGTTTCCGCATATGCCAGACATCCGGGCAATTGAAAAAAAAATTGGTAAGCGATTGTGTTGCTCAATTGATTGATCGGGGGAGATGTGGTAAGCTGGGACGAGCTAAAGGCTCCCTCCGGCTGGGAGCTTTCAACATTAACGGCAGAGCGTTCAACATTTCCACAAACGTTTGTTTGAAAAGAAGCCATTCCTGAGCCAGCTCTTTTTCAGTGTAGCATTGTGAAAAGCTAACGGAAATTCACGCTCTTGAGTAATTTTAAGACTTCAGTGGTTGAGCGCATCAACCGCAACATTTAAATAACGCTCCTCAGCTCAGCATGCAAAAAACTGCAGCTCAAAACCTCAAGCTGATAGCATTGGACTTTCCACACACACACACACACACCACACACAGTGTGCTGCCAATGTAAAATCATTCTTACCAACTTCTGACAGCTGATAGTGTCTGCGTCCCCACTCTCACTTTTTGGGGTGGAGAAGACAAAATGAGAGCAAAAATGTGCAGAGTGTGTGGAAGTGTGCAACTTTTGGGATCTGATTAAAGACCCGCTGGTATCTTTACCGTCTTGAAGGCGGTAAAGATACCAGCATCCGATTAATGAGTACAGTGGAGCGTGCACTTCCGCTGTGAGTGTGAGTGCACAAGGTGTCAATACAAAGCTCACTTAGAATGGAAGCTAATTTTACAAAACTCACCACACACAATCTTCACTCGCCCCCTCCCCCCACCACCCCCACACTTCCCCATCAATGCCCGTTGGATTAATAGAAGCTCTTAGTGCTAGCACCAATAAGAGGTGGAAAAATCTGACAAGCCAATGTATGCACCGCAAAGTCACACGAGTGAATGACCAATTTTATCTTGGGAATTGGACACTGGATTGAGACGCTCCCTTCTCTTTCCGAATTGCGTCGTGGGATCTTTTACATCCACCTGAACATGTGGAGGTTAAAAAAAACAACAATAATAGGTCGGTCACTTCAATTAACGACTGCTTGTGAGACACTACTGCGTGCAATTGAGATACCGCATCTCGCCCACAAAAATATAGTCAATCAACTTTAGAATATATTCTGCGATGAGCGTTGAGACATCTAGAGCACGTTAAAAGCGCTAAATCAAATGCAAGGGTTAGTGTTATTGTTATTATTAACAGGCACAGACGGGACCTTGGTTTAACGACACATCTAAAGGAGAGCACCTTCCCACTGCAATGCAGCACTTGCATTGGAGTGTCAGCCTAAACTGGGAGCTCAAAGTTGCAGACATTAGACTTGAACTCACAATCTCGTGATTCGGAAGTGTCAGCACTCACAACCGAGCCAGGCCGGCACCTGCAAATCACGTGGCACTTCTTTGCCAAGAAGCCCACTTGTCAGGGCATTTTGAATGTCTGCAGAATAAAATGACCTAGATTCTGGGGAGAAGTTAGCGTGTGTAGGTAATGGTGCTCAATGCTTGGCCAGTGCTCTTGTAGCTGCATGTGTGTGTGTGTGTGTGTGAGATCGGATCGTTATCAGCAGCCCACACTCCTTGAGCTTGAGTGGTGACTCAATGTGGATAGAGAGAAACATGTCCCCAATTAACACCCCCACACCACCCGAGCTCCCTGACCTAAAGTGGAGTCCTGCACCTTAGCGCTTAAAGCCCTCGCAAGCAAGAGGCTCTGGGCTTGATTCACGAGCAGAACGAGATGTAGGGCAAGTTTTGTTACTCCATATGCCTCTGTTTACCTAGCAGTAAGTAGGAACTCTTGTAGTCGATTTGCGGATCACTTTCCTGGGATAATAATCCCTACAAAAAGAAACATTAAAAAAAAACTTGGTCATTCCATCTACGACTGTTTGTGGGACACAGCTGTGTGTAATTGGTTGCAGGGTTTTGCCTACAAAATACAGTCAATTTATTTTAAAGTATATTCTGTGAAGTGCTTTGCGAGTATCAAGTGTCAAAGACCTAATGAGGTGCTATATCAAATGCGATTACTATCATTAAAGTCATCAAAAGGAGGCATATGTGAGTATTTTATCAGGGCCACTCTGAACCAAGCCAGGGTAACTCTTATTTGATAGGGGTAAGAGGGTACAGCAAGAGCGAAGTGAAATGGATTAATAACTACAACAGGGATGACAGGAAGAGTGATTGAGGCCAGGGTACTGGACTCATTTAAGCCACTGTAGAATTTTGCTTCACGTTCTCCCCTTCGGATCAACTCAGAATCATCATCTCAAGCACCTACCATGTATTGCCTTTGAGTGTCATTCTAGGAGTGGATTGTGGTGGGAGTTTGCTCAAGCATGTTGCTCAGAATAGGGCTCACACTTCAGCTCAGATTCCATCTGCCTAGTGTGAGCTGATATCTTTGGAGAGCACATGACTGAAAGCCCATTAGATAGCCCTTGATGACTCTAGCACCATCAAGCAATAATTAGATGCTATCTGTTTAAAGCAGCAGTCCCCTGGAAACATAGCCCTTTGCTTGCACTGCTAGCCTGTGGCTGTTATTAACACCCAAAGGCATCTTCCATCACTCTGCTCATCTCCCATTTAGCATTCCACATCTCAGCTGAGCGATCACAAGATTGGTTTGGACGAAGAAGACCATCTGATCCATCTGATCTCATGCTACCAGAATGCCCGCCTGACCATCACAACATCAAGCTGACCCTGTCAGACAGACACCAAGGCCCAAATGTCCTCCCGTGCTGTGAATGGTGCTGTTCTAAAAGAGCAGCGAGTTTCTCTCTTCCGGTGTCCTGGCCAACAATCTCCCAGATATAGAAATTGGTCACTCGCATGTGGGATGTTGCTGCGGGTAAACATTTCCTGGTACATTCGTCCACAAAGGCACACGGTCACTGGGCTTTACAATATATCCCGCGAGGCTCCTTGGCACGTCCTCCCAAATAGACGAATAATTATTATTATATATACATATATATTTCTGTCGTTCTGAAGCCGACATCTGGCTCAATATGGTGCTCAGTTATGCAGCGATCTTTGGGCGTTTTGAGACATATAAGCACGTATGCTCGCTTGCTCACTGCCCGCTGTGTAAACTGAATCTGTTCACCTTCCCTCTCCTCAGGTTCAAACTCTCCGCCCCACCCCCTTTGTTGCAATTACTTACAAAGTAAACTGTATAAAATAAATTGATAAATATTTTCATTGTAAAACCCTCTGTGCGTCAGGTTCATAAAATATCCTGGTTGTCGTTGAACACGAAAACTGCATTTGCTCTCTTGGCACACGGCGTCTGCAGAGTGTTGGGCTGTCCCGGGTCTGGCCTTCGCACTGAGTGAAAGCTCGACAGCCTGGAGACTGCCCGAGGATGTGACTGTCTGCGTTTGTGAATATGAGTGTGTCATTGTGTGTGTGTGTGTGTGTGTGTGTGTATGAGTAGGTCTGTGCATGTGTGGAAGTATGTAAGTAAGTGTTTCGTGTGTGAGTATGTGGAAGTATGTATGTATATGTGTGAGTCTGAGTATTTGTGGGTGAATGTATGTGTGAGTGTGTGTAAATGTATGTATGTGAGTGTCTGTGTGGTGACAGTTGGGGCCAAGGCTGACAGGAAGTGCAGTGAGGTGCTAGTGTGTGTGTGTGGTGGTGGGGGACCATATTCTGGCGTCTACTCTTGGTAACTATGTGAGCTGATAATAACAAGTGTAAATAAAGTAGGTGCAAGTGAGGTGAAGCCGAGAGCAGTGACAGGGAGATGTCCTCCATTTATAGCACTTTTCATCAACACAGGATATCACCAAACTGGACCTCGTACAATGAAAAAAATTGTCTATGGATCTGTCCAGAAGGGAGGCACAGGGCTGCCTTCTGGTGACCATTGCTATCTTCCAACCCTACAAAATGGCCGACTTCCAGCTCGTTAGGTGATTGCTGATGTGATTTCTTTCGTGCTGTCCACGTGCACGATATGGAGGAAGCATCGATGAGGTCATCTGCGGCACGCTGGACTTGTGCTCTACACTCAGGAATATAATAATAATCCTTGCATTTGAACGCGGCAGCCAATTGCACACAGCAGTGTCTCCCAAATAGCGTGGATGGAAAATGACTAATTTTTATTATTGCGGTGTTGTTTTTGGACGGTTTATTATTAGGCGTGTGTTTGGAATGAGGAAACTTGCCCAAGGTTTCTCCCTAATCTGCCTGGATTCAAACACAGGTCTCACACTTGTAAGGCGAGTGCTCTAACCACTGAGCTACAGGAGCTACAGAAGCACTGACATCAGCAAACACCTGACAACCTGATCACTTGGGGTTATATACCTTGAGCTAAGAATTAGAGTTGGGTGGTGGGGGGGATCTGATTGAGATATGGAAGGTTAAAACAAGGAAGGAAATCGACAGGCTAGAGAGTGGGCCACCCTTCCCTCTGGCAGAGGATCGCAAACCAGGAGGGCAGAGGTGTGTTGTTTTTGTGAGTTCCGTCTCTCTACATTCTGAGCATTGCGTCTGTAAAGGGAACTAGATGAATTTGCGATCATTCAAGCAGCCATTAAAGGCTCGCCCTGAGCTTATTGCTATGTGACTGAGAGCACTGCCTTGTCTGTGAGCGATCACTGCTTTCTGCCCGTACCCTGTGGAATGCCATTCCACAGTCCCTTTACCTCAACCCCTCCCTTGCCTCCTTCAGGACCCATCTCAAAACCTTCCTCTTTGATCGCAGCTTCGATCATCCTCCTAACTCAAACTTCATTGCCCCCATCCCTCCCAAACACAAGCTCGGGTGCAAAACTCTGACTATCCTTGGGTCGTCCTCCCAACGTGAAAGGTGCTACACAGATGTCATTTGTTGTGATTGTTGTTCATGTCTGTGGATTGATTACCAGGAAGCAGGAAATCCTCCCTCTCAGTTCCTGTTGCCCTGCAAGCCAAACCCCTCAGCTAGGTGGTCCTAGCTGGACAAGCAGAGGAAAATCTTGCCAGACAGCTCTTCCAATGGCAAGCAAAGCTGTTTTAGCTGGTTAGACTCCAGTTGTTACCCTAGCACACACTCTGGGATTACCGAGCCTTGGCTCTTGTCAACCTGCACCTAATATTCTCTAGAATTAGGTCATTGTCCCTCCAGTAAAGGAGTGCGCATTCCATCCCAACAATCTGTCTCTGAAATTTCCATGTATAGGTGGGATGCATGGAAATCTCAAGTTTGATTTGGATACTCTTAATCAATCGATCAATCAATCAATAATTACATGGTGATGCGTTTCCGCACATGTCAGACACCTGGCTGATCTCCAGAAAATAATACTGACAAATGGAAAAATATTGTCTCCTTCACCAGTGGATCCTGTGTATGTCTCTCTCTCCTGTTTTTTCTCTCTCTCTCAGCCTCTCTTTCTAACTGTCACCTATCTATCTCTCTGTCTATCCCTGACCCCCTCTCTCTCTTTCTCTGCCTTCCCCCTTCCCCCACCCCGCCCTTCCCCTCCCTCCCTCTCTCTCTCTCTCTCTTTCTCTCCGCTGTGAGCAGAGCAGTCCATCTGATAGACCCATTAATGTCGTCCAGTCTAAAAGATTGAACGTTTTGAGCCAAACTACGCACGTGGTATTGTTCTACTTAGACAGTCACCTGCTCAGACTGGCAGCCACGTAGCCCAGGGAGTGCCGAGAGCAGCGAGCTAGGTATCTGCCCCGATGGACAAAGTTCCCAGGAATGAAATAAAACTGGTAACGACACTTGTCCTGAAACTCTTCCCCATTCCCCACCAAAAAAAATAATAATTTAAAGGCTGCAGATTCTAAATTCAGTGCTGTGAGATTCTAGGCAACATCAGAGACGAAAATAACACGAGGGTAAATATTAAATTACATTTGGGATATGCTACAAGTTCCCTGGGCCTTTTTCCAGTCCCTTCAGTAGCATGTTCTGGGCTAATTAAAGGGGCAGGGACCCGACTGTCAAAGCTTCAGGCAAATAGGATGATGTGTTTTGCTAATGGCTTCGTCGAGGATACAGGAATCGATCATCGCAACTCGATAAAACTCTTGTAGCAGGTTGTTCGCCTGGCCTCAGACTAACTGGGAGGTTGTGAGTTCCAGCCACATGTCAGAAATTTGTGCTCACAGTCCAGGCTGATGTTCCAGTGTAGAGCTGGGCTTAAATTGCATTTGTCTACAAAATACACAGTCACTACACACACTTGCAGCTCTGTGGTTTTAGGCTCTGTGAAAGATAATTGTGTCCATCAAAGTAAGAGTCCCATACTGTAGTGGTTAGTGCGCTCGCCTTGCAAGCAAGAGGACCTGGGTTTGATTCACGGGCAGGGTGAAACCTTAGGCAAGTTTCCTGACTCCACACATCTCTTTTTACCTAGCAGGAGGTAAGGAACCAAGTTGTTAGTTGATTGACGGATTGCTTTTTGGGGGTAATAATCCCTCACAAAAGAAAACTGGTCACTCAATCCATGACTGTTTGTGGGATACCGCTGTGGGTGATTGACTGTCCACTTAATCCACTTTGTGATGTCTCATCGACGTGACAAGGCATGATATCAAATGGCAGGATTATTAGCATTTTTGTTCACATATATTATAAATCGAATAGCGAGAGGGATGGAGACAGTGTTGTATCTCAATAGTGAGAGCGGTGGTGAGATGTTCTTCCTGTGTCTGTGCTGCAAGGCGCTGACAGAAAACAGAAGTCACAGGCTGCAAGAGGGAAGCAGAAATGTGGAAGTGCCATTTCCTACTGTTTAGCAACGACCAATGTGCAGGGAAGATATCAGCTCCACAAACACACACTCCTTCCTCCTTTGAGTCAGTCACTGCTTTCAGATTATATTCCACATTCTGCAACTAGTAGCACAGAGGCCCAGGGGGAGGCTTGCATGTTTGGGGGGGTGGGGGTGGGGTGGTGGGGGCCAGAAATGATAGAGCCAATGTCCGTTCTGGGTTCATCCCCAACCCCCTTGGTTGTCTTCCCCAATTCCCGTGGTCCTTACTCCCTGCTCTCCCCTCACCTTCACCCTCACAGTTTTAACTCTCAATCTCCTGCCCCTCTTTCTTAGACGCTCCGTTCTCCACCCTGCGCTTGTACCCTCTTACGTTGCCCACTCCCCTTCTCGCATACCCCCTTCCCCTGAACAAGCAATGCATTTTTAGCTGGTTAGACTCCCAACAGTTGCCCCAAAACAGACCAAATTCTGGAGTCTCCCTGGGGAGAGAGTGCGCATTTCATTCTGAACATACGGAGATTTCCAAACATAGGGAAGTTTGGATATTCTCAAGGACAGTGATGGGTTTTGACATACATCAGACGCCCAGCTCACCCAAACACAGTGAGTGAGTACAGGAAACTATAGGAACCACAGGAACACTATGCTGATGAGATACGACACAATCTCATCAGTATAATAACATGCAGAAACACACATTAATACAGGAACACACACACAACAACAACAACAACAATTTACATTTATATAGCGCCTTTCACGTCGGACACACACAGAAACTTGCAGAGTAACACACATACACAACATATACAAAGTAACACACACACACACACAACATTTTGAGTCCTGTACTCAGTGGTTAGAGCTCTTGGCTCACAAGCAAGGGACCTGGGTTCGATTCCAGGCAGGTCAGGGAGAAACCTTGGGCAAATTTCCTTACTCCATATCCCTGATAATAATCCCTCAAAAAAAACAATAATAAATTGGATCATTTCAATCCATGGCTGTTTGTGGGACGCTGCTGTGCGCAATTGGCTGCTGCGTTTTTCCCACAAATATACAGTCAATTCACTTTACAGTATATTCTGTGAAGTGCTTTGAGACGTCTTGAAGATATGAAAAGCGCTATATCAAAATGCAAGGATTATTATTATCACAGTGAGACACACATTAACCCATACACCAAAACCTGCACGCACACATTAACACATATAGGAACAAACACAGTTGGTTACGGTTAAGAGGAGACGAGTTAATTAAAGGATCGTCACCACCATTCTGAGGATGGCAATGGAAAGAACACAGAGTACCGAACGAGGGAGCAAAGCCAGAATAGGCCACAGGCACAGCCCACAGGCTCACAGTGTGAAAGGTAGGATTAGGACAGATACCAGGAAGTATTTCTTTACACAGAGGCTGGAGTGGAGTTGAGGGCAGGAAGGAAGGGTTTAGGCCAGCACACTGGAGGAGTCATTGACAGAACAGCTTGATACTGTGGTGGGTTGATGGTAGGGCGGGGAATTGGCAAGAGGGGAGATCAGAATGACTGAAGGGCCTCCTTCACTGGAACCTCTGCTGTGGTTGTCAGTAGAGATAACATGAGCAGGTGCTCTGAGAGTGTTAAGCGTTGCTCAACCGCACATTTGTCCCCGGCTGCTCGCAATGTTTAACCGCCAGCACTTCCATCCCTTGTAAAACGTGACGCTCTGGAGCGCCCTCGTCTCAACCATTGTGCAAGATGTACAGAGACTGAAACGGTCGTACAGATGACTTGGACACAGAGCCTTTGAAGGACTAAGAGACAGCGCCCATGATATGTGCTGATTTGAACTACTCGAACACTCGCCAAACGATCTCAAGTACGACACAGGACAGTGCCAATTGGTAACTGTTTTCTGGTTGTTATTAAAAACAAATCATCTCCCCCCACACCCACCCCCCACTTTCCTCCCATGCACACACCAGCCTTCCTTCTCTCACGCTCTCTCTCTCCCCCCACCCTCTCCGCTCACCCCCATAATTTTCCTCCTTCATCAATTCATTGAATTCATCGCGAAAAATACATGTCAAGGTTTAAAACACACTGGGTTCGTACCTGCTGGAGGCTGTTGCTGGCTGTTAGCGTTGGTGGCAGATCAGACAGTGTGGCTTCAGTGAACTCGGCACCAATTGCAGTGCATCCCCTTTGAGCAGAGAGATGTGAGTGGCCAGACTCCCCGAGTGGAGGGGGGTGTGGGTGTGGGTGTGGTGGGGGAGGAGAAGAGAAGTCTACAGTAAACTCTATAGGCACGGAAAGACACCAGGCATTCAGATCCAAAAGGTGGGGGGGGTGTGGGGTGAGGGGGTGAGGGTAAGCGTTCCGAGATCCTGCCCTGCCTCAAGGGTGCTATGTAAATGCAAGTTGTTGTTGTAGTAATCCCTTCTCTATCGTACAAACACAAATGAAAAATGCGGTGGGGGGGGGGGGGGGGGGGATCTTAATCCTCCACTGTTGGTGGGGACACTGCTGTGCGGAATTGGCTGCCGTGTTTCACCCACAAAATGCACAGTCACTCCACTTTACGGTATATCCTGTGAAGCGCTCTCAACGACGTCCTAAGGCGCTGTGTCAAATGCAAGGATTATTGCTATGATCGGATTATTGTCAGCAATGAGGGCAGAGAAGATAACACAGTTCTGACTCTTGCGCTAACCACACAACAATGTGCAGCAAATTAAACTCTGCGGAGTCCCGTAGCTCAGTGGTTGGAGCACTTGCCTTTCAAGCGTGAGACCTGTGTTTCGAATCCAGGCAGGTCAGGGCGAAACCTCGGACAAGTTTCCTTACTCCACACACGCGCCCAATAATATTCCCTCCCCCACAAAAAGCACAATAATAAAGTTGGTCATTTAAATCTACGACCGTTTGTGGGGACACCGCTGTGCGCAATTGGCTGCCGCATTTCGCCCACAAAGGTACAGTCAATTCACTTTACAGGATATTCTGTGAAACGCTTTGAGACATTAATAAGATGTGAAAAGCGCTATATCAAACTGCAAAGATTCTTATTATTATTACACTGAATGCGGCCAGTGGGCTAACCTGACGCTGACGTCTGGCCGGGTGTGAGAGCCCTTTCCTGGAATCTGGGCGGTGATCTCAAGGTGCAAAATAATAACATTAATAATCTCAAGCTGTGTCCCACCCTCGCCGTGTCACACACAGATAAAGGTTTCGCCCAGGCTGAGTCACTCATCCACAACTGTTTATGCGCAATTGACTGCTGCGTTTCACCCACCATATACAGTCACTCCACTTGACAGTACAATTGACATGATGAGGCACTCAATCGTGTACAAGGATTATTATTACTCCTGACTATAAACCCTAAAGGCCCGTTGGGTTTCTTATTGGTTTTATCCACCAAGGCCACTGTTTTCCCTCTTTCTCCATAACCCTGTTAATTTGTACTTTTGGTTTGCTTTCTAGCCCAGGGGCACTGAGCCTGGCTGAGATCAGATTACTCAGCACACCTGATGGGTGGGGAGAGGTGGCAGCGTGAGATCTTCTGTGTGCTGCGCTCAGGCTGTGACTGTTACTGACTGAGCCATCGAGAAGAGATCAGGGCTCAGACTGAGGAGACCTTGAACCCATTTCAGAGCCAGAGTTGGATTCCAGCTCCTGATTCATATGCGCTATGTATAACAGATGAGATTGTTACCCCTTCGCTTTAGCAGTGCAGATTCGCACTCCTGCCTTCATGCTGTGACACTCCCAGCAGGACAGACCCACAACTTTTCAATGTCACAGGGAGAGACGTATCGATTATTGTTACCCTGATTCTGCTTGGCTGCTACCGAGTGGACGGAGTGTGTGTAAAACCATAATAATGATCCTTGCACTTGACAAGGCGCTTTTCACGTCTTCTGGACGTCTCAAAGCGCTTCACAGAATACACTGTAAAGTGAATTGACGGTATATATTTGTGAGCAAACGCTGCAGCCAATTGCGAACAGCAGTGTTCCAAAAACCCGTGGATTAAGTGAACAAATAGTTATTTATTTATTTATTTTTGAAGGGATTGTTATCCCCGTTAATGAACCAACAATCAGGTTCTTACTTACTGCTTGGTAAACAGGAATCAGTAAACTTGCCCAAGGTTTTACTCTACCCGGGAATCGAACCCGGGTCCTTTCGTATGCAAGGCGAGTGAGCTAACCACTTCGCTTCAGGACTCTACCCAGCCCACAAATTCTTTGAGACAGCCTCTCAACGTGCAAAGGGAATGTACCAAATGCAACGACTGACGCTAATATAATACGTAATATAGCGTCAATCCTATTGGCTTCCTACCGAATCCTAGATTTCTATGCTTCTTTCACATGACCAGCGCTATAAACGTGGCAAAAGTATTAATGCACATCACTGACACACAGAGACTGAACCAAGGCCTCTGAACGATGCCAACAGTCTGTTTAAAGGACAAACGTTCAAAAACCTGACGGCAACACTAAATTGAGGAAGAAATGAATACTGACCAGATTTTATCGCAGACCCCTAAATGGTGAGAATGTTTATTATTAAGTCAGGAGCCAGGAGAGCACCCTGTAACACTCGATCACACCAAATAATTGTCTTTCTGT
This sequence comes from Hydrolagus colliei, assembly GCA_035084275.1. Taxonomy (NCBI): domain Eukaryota; kingdom Metazoa; phylum Chordata; class Chondrichthyes; order Chimaeriformes; family Chimaeridae; genus Hydrolagus; species Hydrolagus colliei. The sequence continues at coordinate 17,324,020 of CM068751.1, read as the reverse complement.
TGCTTGGTTTGGAAATATTTTGCTTTCAGTTTGAAGCACTAATCACACCATTGGGGAATGGAGTTGGCGTGGATGCTTTGCCCAGCACTGAAAGATGTAAATGTAGCACCATTACTCCATGTTGGTGTCCGGGGATGTTATTTTACACATGCTTGTGCGTGCGAAAGTGAAGGGCAAGAGAATGGAGTTCCTCTCTTCTATCTCCTGGCCAATAATCCCCCAGGCAAAATCGATCATTCACTTCATGGCTGTTTGTAGGGCGTTGCTGTGTTCAACACGACTGCCTCATTCTCTTGCAAATACACAGTCATTCCGATTTATAAGGTTTTCAGACATCTCAACTATGCAAACAAGGGCTGCAAGTTTTTTTTTCAATTAATCATCATTAATAGTAGTGGTATTATAATTAGAATGACTGGAACAGGCTGCTAGGAAGCAGGGTTGAGGTCAGGATACTGGACTCATTTAAAAACAGCTCAACGCTGTGATGGGGAGATGATAGGATGTGGGGATTAATTCTGCAGTGATGAGATCAGAAGGGATGAGACATTGCTGTGTGCAAACAACATTCACCTGTAAATAACTACACTTAGCAATAAACCGTATGAAATGTGTTTAGGTATTTTGATGTGCCAGTTTGCTATATGAGACAGAGGCATTGTTATTAAATGAGAAGTAAAATGAGGGGAGTGCGGGATGGTAATCACTGACCAGTGACTGATCACAAGTAATGATTGTAGAGTCACATGGCTCTCACGCAGCCAGAAGCAGAGAGGCCTAGCACACATCAAATGGCCCAGATTTTATGCATGTGGTATTTTTTTTGTAAATTCAATCTATAAAAGGAACTGAAGCCAAAGCTGTGTCGATGTGAGGAGAACAGAGATAGCAATCAGGCATAGTGAGCGAGTCGAACCATCTTCTCAACCAGAGCCTTTGAATGGCTTTCCAAAAGGACATTTGAACATCTATTTATCTCCCTCTTACACAATCCCAATAGCGAGCCTGTACAGAGAGGGTGTACTCTTATAATAATAATCCTTTCGACATAGAGCCTTTAAGGTTGGGAGCATGGCTTAAAGTGCTTTATGGGATTTACTGTTAAGTGGAGAAACTGTATTTTATGGGAGAACCATCCTCAAAACTCCATCCCCGATGGACCCCCTCCACCTCACCTTCTCACTTGCCCCCTACAAGGCTCGTCTCAAGACCTTGTTCGACCACCCCTTTGGTCATTTGTCCACCACCACCCTTTGCCCTCCATCCCTCTTGACCCCAGGCCGAAGCTTGGGTGCAAACCTTTGACTGTCCAGTTCCTTGGGATGTCCTCCCACCAAGAAAGGTGCCGCATAAATGTAATCTGTTGTTGCTGTTATTTGTTGATGGTGGGAATCAATGCAGAGATTCCCTGGGAGGTGGAGTGGGTGAGGTTGGCAATGCCTCTATTGCCTTATGTTACGATGCCCAGAACTGTGTGCAATGCCCTGTGTCTGAGCAAAGCACTACACAATCTGATTGTGGGTGTCTGACATCTGAGTATCTGATTTCAACTTACATTTAGCAATGTAGCCCAGCATCCTGTTTGCCTTGTTTATTGCGAACTCGCACTGTTTTCACATACTGAGTGATGAGTCAACCAACATCCCTAGATCTCTTTCAGCTTCCCCCTTGGCCAGGTCTATCCAGACAGTTTATCAAACGCTTGTGTCCTCTGTTTTGACTCTCCAAAGATTTGGAATTCCACCATCGGTCTTAGCCTGTAAGATCATTTTAGTCTATAAGTTAAGTTGGTGCCGAACCACGTAAAATTCTTAAAGCTGGTTTCATTTTAAGAACCACAGAAAACTGGCTTCCACATAAATAAATAAACAAGCAAACAATAAGAATGTGGTGCCCCAATCCATGACTGTTTGTGGAACGGTGTTGTGCACAATTGGCTACCGCATTTCACCCACAAATGTAGAACCAATTCAGTTTACGGTGTATTCCGTGAAGCGCTTTGAGACGTCTCCATTGGTATAGTGATAAGGCGCTATACCAATCGCAAGAAATGTTATTGCAATTGGGTAAAATAAAGCCTGCTCCTGCTGCGCTGGAAATCCAGGTCAGATTTTGTCGAAGACCAGCAGCAACACTAACATTGTAAGAATGTAAAAAACCTTCTCCCAACTCACTTCCTGTTTGTGACATGTGGTTAGTTGGTTCCCTTTCCCCATTGCTGTGCATTATATTACTGGTAGCCGGCTTGTGATCCATCCCAAAGGACCTCTGCCCCTGCTCGGCTAATGGCCAGCCAGCCCATTCCATCCAGTTTCCAGAATGGTTTAGTAGCTGCTTGTCTGGTGTCCAGTTTCCTCAGTTAATCCATCAGGCATTTGATGTGACTGAGTAATCTGTGATGTCCCTGGCAGTCCATTAAGATCAGTCGGAAACCATTGTAGGTTCAATTCTCATAGATCGGGAGCTTTGAGCTCACAATCTAGGCTGACGCTCCAGTGCATCGCTGGCGGGGTGGGGGGAACGCCTGCATTGCTGGAGGTGACGTCATTTGGGTGGGACGTTCTGTGCATCATGACATAAGGCATCTGCTGTTCAGGTGGAAGTTTACGATCCCATGGTACGATTCAAACAAGAGTCAAACAGAGGCAGGAATTTTATCTCACCTAGTGTCCTGGCCAACCTTCTCCCTAATACAGTTGGTTATTCACTACACGGTTGTTTGAGGACACCACTGTGTGCAAGTTGGCTACTGCATTGGCCCACAAATTACACAGTTAGTATACTTTACAGTGAATCTGTGAAGGTCTTTGAGACGCCTCAATGACACGATGAGGTGCTTTACCAAAGGCAATGATTGTGGAGTCCTGTACTGTATTAGTTGGGAGCGCTCGCCTCGCAAGCGAGAGGACCCAGGTTCTGTTTCCCCAGCAGTATCTGGTTGGTAGTTGATTGCAAGATTGCATTCCGGGGGTAATAATCCCGTCCCCCCAAAAAATGTGATCATTCAATTCACAACTGTTTGTGGGACACTGCTGTGCACAATTGGTTGCAATGTTCTGCAGACAAACTACAGTACAATCATTAGACTACAGTATATTCTGTGAAGCGCTTTGAGATATCTCAACAATATGATAAGGCGCTATATCAAACGCATAGAATATTATGATGCCAAGTGATGGAGAAAGGTCTATGTGGGGTGCAGGTTAGGGTCACAACCAAGATGTGGAACAAACTCCCAAAGGTTTTACTGTTTGGAAGGAGATGCCATCTACTGTATAAGGTGTTGTAATCCACATGACGTGACACAGTGGTTGATGTGGATGTGCATTTCTGTGGGGCTGGTCTCCTGCTTTACACCATCCTCTTTTGCCAAAGGAAAATTGCGGTGAGCTAATGATTAACTATTGGTCACCATCACTCTTCCCAACATGTGTGCAAAACTTTCCGCGATGGTTAACCTGAACAGGATGGTCTCTCCTGGGAGAGAGAGTGTGCACTCTATTCCAAAATCATCCTTTATATGATGAAAGCAATTAATCACATTGTTGAGACATCTCAATGACCTTCAAGATCGGTCTGGATAAAGAACACCCTTCAGCCCGTCCGATCTCATCCCTCCAGAACCCACTGTACCCTCCCTCACCCCCTCATCACAGCATTGAACTGCTTTTTATTTGAGTCCCAGTGTCCAGGCCTCAACCACCCTTCCTGACTCTTCCAGTCGTGATTTACTCTCTGCTAAAGAAAAACTTCCTGATTTATGTCCTAAAATTGACCTTTACATCTGGAAACGTGTACCCTCTTGTTCTACCTACTGTCCTAATAATAATAATAATCCTCGCATTTGTTATAGTTCTTTATCACGTCTTCGAGGCGTCTCAAAGGGCTTCCACAAAATGAATTGACTGTATATTTTGTGGTCACGATACATCCTAAAGTATCGATCTGGGTTTACTTTTTCAATCATTGAATATGTTATAATCTCATTCCTCTAATACCGGGGATCAGTCTAATTGCTCTCCTCTGCGCAGTCTCCAGTCTCTTGGTCGATCTCTTATGTCACAATGACCAGAGCTGTCTGCAGTATTCAAGGTGTGGCCTGTCCAGAGCACTGCACAGCGAGAGCATGACTCGGGATCTGAACTCAACTGATTTAACATCCTTTTCGTCTTGTTTATTGTTGCCTCCTACTGCTAATACAAGTGTAATTTTGTTGTTGTTTTGAGATAGTGAGTGACAAGGCAACAAACATCCTGAGCTCTTTTCCCCCTGGCGAGATCCTCCTTCACAGGATTTATTGTAAAGTGTAGTGACTGTGTATTCAAGGTGAACACCTGGAGATTAACAAACAAATCACAAAGTGTGTATATGTGGAACTCTCATTAGTTGGGATTTCAGTGGTTGTTTTAAGTGCTCTGACGCTACCCAACATGGAGGGCTATATAATAATAATCTTTGCATTTGACATAGCGCTTTTCACATCTTCTAGATGTCTCAAAGTGCTTCACAGAATACACCTTAAAGTGAATTGACTGTACATTTGTGGGCGAAACGCAGCAGCCATTTGTGCGCACAGCAGTGTCCCACAAACAGTCGTGGATTGAAATGACCGATTTTATTATTGTGTTTTTTTTGGGGGAAGGATTATTATTAGGCGTGTGGAGTAAGGAAACCTGCCCAAGATTTCGCCCTGACCTGCCTGGATTCAAACACAAGTCTCATACTTGTAAGGGCGAGTACTCTGACCACTGAACTCCAGGAGCGCCACTATATAAGTGCAAGTTATTGTGGTTGTTGATGATGTCTGACACCCGGCAAACCAATATAAACCAGAGACAATGGGATGTGCGTAGTGCGGGAACGTAAGTGTGCTGTGCTTATCCTTTGGTGGAATTCAACAAAAATATTAAACATGGTTTGGTTTTTAACTGTAGCTTGATTCGTTCTCCAGTGAGCAGTTAAGTGCTTCCTGAATGTAGGTATGATGCAGTTTCTTCCACTAGATACTATTTATTGAACCGCAGGGTACAATTCGTTGTAGAGTGCATATGGTATTCATGTGATAGGTCCTAAGCCTCATTGACAGACACTTTTGTGAAGTCCTACAGCATATTGATTAGAGCACTTGTCTTGCAAGCGAGAGGAGCCAGGTTCGATTCCCGGATGGGGTGAAACCTTTTGCAAGGCTCCTTACTCTATTTACCTAACAGTAAATAGGAACTCAGTTGTTAGTTGATTGATGGATTATTTCACCTGTTAAAAATAATTGGTCACTCAATCCATGCCTGTTTGTGGGACAGCGCTATGTGCAACTGGCTGCTGTATTTTGCCCACAAAATATACAGTAAATTCACTCTGCCAGCTGCTGTTAAAGCTGGGCATTATTCAAAAAGAGAAGGGAATTGCACCCCCCACTCCCCAATAAAATTTGTCACTCACTCCATGGTTGCTTGTGGGACACTGCTGTGTGAAACTGGCTGCCATGTTTCTCCACAAAATAACGACAACAAACAACAACAAATTATACTTATAAAGCACCTTTCACGTCAGGAGGACGTCCCAAGGCGCTGCACAGGAGGCGTGTGACCCGAGCTGGGAGGGGAGTGTACGGGAAGGGATGAAACACAAAGGGGAGGTCGAAAAATTTGGGGTGGAACAAAAGGCACGGTCGAAGAGGAAAGTCTTCAAACCGGCCTTGAAAGAGGAAAGGGAAGAAACGAGACGGAGGGATTGTGGGATGGAATTCCATAGGGTGGGAGCAAAAAAACTGAAGGCCCGGCCTCCGATGGTGGGGCGGTTCGGGCGGGAGGCTTGGAGCAGGCCAAGTCTTGCTGAATGGAGGGTCCGGGTGGGCTTGTAGGGGGAGAGTAAATTGGTTAAATAGGGCGGGGCAAGGCCATGTAAGGCCTTGAAGGTGAGGACGAGGATCTTGAACTCGATCCTCTGGAGGATGGGGAGCCAGTGGAGACGGGCGAGGGTGGGGGTTATGTGGTCGCGCAGGCGGGTGCGGGATAATACACGGGCTGCAGAGTTTTGGATGGCCTGCAGCCTGTGAATGGAGGAACTGGGGAGGCCGACGAGGAGAGAGTTTCCGTAGTCCAGCCTTGAGGTAATGTACGCGTGCACGAGTGTTTCGGCAGCGCGGGGGGTAAGATAATTGCGGAGCCTGGCAATGTTGCGCAGGTGGAAGTAAGCGGTGCCGGTCAAGGCACGGATGTGGGGGAGGAAGGAGAGTTTTTGGTCGAACGTGATGCCGAGGTTCCTGACTGGCTTTGTGAGGCGGAGTCAACCCAATTTACAGTCTTTCCTGTAAAGCACTTTGAGACATCTCATAGACGTGATAAAGCACCAAATGAAATGGAAGGATTATTACAATCAGATTAGTGGGGCTGGATATCTGCCCTCGCTGTTCATCCGTTGGGACAACAATATATTTTGATCACTGCAATAGGCTATTTGCATTCTGCAGCTTGAGGCCAGGTCTCTGAGGTGGGATGGGCGCTGGCTGCGCTTCGTTCCTGCCAGTTCTGATCGTTTGTCTCCTGTGTTCCCACCTCCTGGGATCACAGTCTTAAAGTTAGTGGTCAGCCCTTTCACACTGAGTTGAGAAAAAACTTTGTCACTCAGAGGGTGGTGAATGTATGGAATTCTTTACCCCAAAGGGCCGTTGATGCTGAGTCCTTGAACATATTCAAGACCGAGTTAGATAGATTTCTCATTTATAAAGGGATTTATGGGCATAAGGCAGGTAATTTGAGTTAGAGTAGAATATCAGCCATGATTGAATGGCGGGGCAGGCTCGATTGGCCGAATGGCCTACCCCTGCTCCTACTTCTTATGTTTATTCATAGATTCATAGAATTTTACGGCACAAAAGGAGGCCATTCGGCCCATCTAGTCTGTGCCGGCTCTTTGAAAAGAGCGATTCAATCCCCATAGCCTAATAGACCTGTTCTCCCTAAATAAAGATCTAATTCCCTTTTAAAAGTTGTTATCGAATCAGCCTCCACCACCTTTTCAGGCAATGCATTCCAGATTCGAACAACTCGCTGAGTGAAAAAATTTCTCCTCAGCTCCCCTCTACTTCGCCTTTAAACTATTTTAAATCTGTGACCACGAGTCACAGATTCGCCCACGAGTGGAAATAGTTTTTCTCTATTTGCCCTGTCGAAACCCCTCATGATCTTATAAACCTCTATTAGGTCTCCCCTCATTCTTCTCTGCTCCAGAGAGAATAACCCTAGCCTATCTAGCCTCTCCTCATAGCCGAAGTCCCTCAATCCTGACACCATCCTAGTAAATCTTCGTTGTACCCTTTCCAATGCCTTCACATCCTTTCTTCTTATGTTCTTGTCTCCTGTGCGTTTATAAATAACTAATGGAATTGCTCAAGTATCATTTCACTTTGCAACATTGAAGTCGCATCATTACTATTAAGCATTTGAATTATTGAATTTCACATGAGCCAGGCGGACACATTAGCCAAACTCTCTGAATGCAGAAAATCAGAGATCAGCTCAGGGCACTAACCTGCTGTCCTGAGGGCTCAGAGAAATGAACTCCTCTGTAATAATAATCCTTGTGTTTGATATAGAGCTTGATCACTTCGCTGAGAGGTTTCAAAGCGTTTCACAATATATATTATAAAATAGATTAACTGTACATTGTATTTTGTGGGCAAAACGCGGCAGCCAATTGCGTACAGCCAATGTCCCACAAACAATTGTGGATTGAATGACCCATATATATACATTTTGGAGGGATTATTACTCCTGGAAAGCAAACCACCAATTAACTAACAATCGGGTTCCTACTTACTGCTAGCAATGTAGGCATACCTGCTCGGCAGGTATGCAGAGTAAGGAATCTTGCCTGTTTTGCCCTGAAACAGAATCAAATTCGGGTCCTCTTGCTTGTGAGGTGCGTATGCTTCGGGTGGATGATCTCAGATCAAGGAACAAATCTCACAACGCAACAATCTTTCAACCAACTGCCTCAATTAAAAGCAAGCAGAACAAGGGTAAATTAGCCACTTATTGAGACATTTGGGTGAAGCACAGCGTGAATGCCATTAATCACATTTTTGAAGTGTACCATTGTTAATCCAAAATAATACTCAACAGCAAAGATTTCCATTCATAGAAAGCCAGATGCCTCAAATTAAATTGACAATAATTGAAGCTTCAGTTGGAAATTGCTCCCGAGTTGTGCAACACACCACATTGACATTTCCTTGTTGGTTAAATATCTTAGGTTCTTGTGGAGTCCTGTAATATATTGGCGAGAGCACCCGTCTCGCAAGCAATAGAACCTGGGTTCAATTTCCAGGCGGAACAAAACCTTCGGCAGGTTTTCTTCCTCCACACGTCTCTGTGTACCTAGTAGTAGGTAGGAACCCGGTTGTTAGTCGATTGCTTTCTGGGGGGTAATAATCCATCAGAATGAATAACTAAATAATAAAAATGTTGTCACTCAATCCACGACTGTTTGTGTAAGCAGCAGCCACAAAATACACAGTCAATACAGTAGTTTCTGTGAAGCGCCTTAAGACATCTCAATGACGTGATAAGATAAAATATCAAATGCAATTATTATTGCTATGATGTTTAATCTTGATAAGTCATTAGCCGTGTGATTCACCACCAGATCGTATTTTTCCAGGATTGTTTTCTAGTCCAATGCGGTTTGCACACAGCAGAAGTCCCGCAAACAACCATGGATTGGGTAAACAACCATGTCAGCTAGGGATTTGTTGGCCAGGACACCAGGAGAAAGAAGCTCCCTTCTCTTCTCCATTTGTGCCATGGAATCTTCCATGTCCACTTGATCAGCTGATAAGGAACTTGGTTCAATATCTAATTCAAAGAATTGGACCTTTGATAATGCAGCACACCACCACACTACACTGGAGTGTCAGCATGGTCTATATGTGTTCAAAGCAGGACTTGAATCCACAACCTTCGTAGGAATTAAGGCCATTAATATCCCATTTTAGCTCTGTTCCACCCATTGCCAACAACTGAAATGATACTCCTTCCCTTTTATGGTTGTCAATATAGGGCTTGGGCAATGGCAAGTTAGTTGCTTGCCCAATGCTATCCTTCTGCACCAAGCAAAAGTCAGGGTGATTCCTAGTTCACAAGGCACTAAACATACCACAACAGAGAGTAGAAGAACAGAAGTTGTCTCGCCCTTGAGTTTGGAAGGCTCGGAGATGATCTGATTGAGGTGTTTAAAATGATAAAGGGATTCGCTAGGCTAGTTATAGAGACTATGTCCTCTGGTTGGGGGAAATCCAGAACGAGCAGACATAATCTTGAAACTAGATCTAGGCCATTTAGGCGTGAAATCAGGCAGCACTTTTTTCACATAAAGGCAATATTCAAAAAGAGATGAGAATTTCTCTCTCCCGGTATCCTGGCCAACAGTCATTGTCCAGATAAAATTTATCATTCACTCCATCACTGTTTGTGGGCGAAGTGGCTCACAAAGTACACAGCTGCTCACTTTAAGGTGAATACAATGAAGTACCTTGAGACGTCTCAGTGACGTGACAGGTACTATATCAAATTCAACAATTATTATTTTTGTTATTATTATTATTGTCTGGTGGCAAATGGCTGATCTTACAATCAAGCACTTTCTTGTTAAGCCTTCGTGCTTTGAACTTTCAACCTTAACTGTTACCTGCTTGTTTCAGGCACCACGTCAGGTTTGACAAGAGGAACTAGTGGAATAATGCAAGTGACAAATAGACATTGTGGGATGTTTATCATTGACCATTTCCCACTTCCCTCGCACCAGCACAAATCCTTCCTGATTTAACAGACCCAGGAGATCTGAAGATCCTTTTAATTTGTTGCGAACAAGTAAACTAGACTATGAAGGGCAACAATTGATTCCAGCACCTTGGGATGTCTTCCTGATGTGAAAGGCACTCTAGAAATGTTATTTGTTGTTGTTGCCGAATCAAGAGAACAGCAAAGAGCAGGAGCACAAATGACCGGAACCAGGTGTACAGAGCCACAGAGAATGATGGATGCAGAACCTCACAGTCTAGGCAGATGCTCCCAGCGCAGTGCTAGGGGAGCACTGCCTTGTCAGAGGTGCCGTTCTTCAGAACTGCAAGCAGACATGAAAGATCCTGTGGTGGTATGCGAAAATAGGAGGCTTGTCGACTGATCCATACTGAATTAATTGTTAGTAACATCTCCATTATGGCAGAGAGTGACTGACAGAATGGTAGAAAGCAAACTAGATGGACCTTAGTTCTTGTTCGTTTATCTTCTCCCGACGTTGGGCTTCAACCCACAACCTTCTGACTCAGTTGCCAGAGGGGCCTGCACTGAGCCTGGCTGACATCTTGGCCAGGAATAGGTGTGAGATTGGTAACAACCTGCCTGGTAGGGTATGTCTCTGCCTTCACACATCAAAACATCAATAATTGTCAGGCACCACACTGTAAGAAACTGCTCTTAAGCACCATAGAAAGTTCCTCCCGGTGTCCTGGCTGACAATTCCTCCGACAAAATGAGTCATTCACTTTAATGAACGTCAGATGAGAATTTAAACTGAGGTTCTGTCTGCCTGTTTAGGTGCACGTTAAAGATCCCATTGCAGTAAAGGGAAGGGAGTTTCTCTCTCCCGATGTCCTGGTTGACAATCCCCTATAACCCCCCATGGCTGTTTGTTGGATATTGGTGTGTGCAAATTGTGCTGCTGCATTCACCCACAAAATACACAGTCACTTCATTTCATGGTAAATCCTGTGGAGTGCTTTGAGATCTTCTGCTGCGAAAGTCACTGTATCACATGCAAGGATAATTTTGTTATAAACCACTCAAACTTTCCATTCTCAATTCCCAGCTGAAAGCCTCTCTATCGAGATCTCGGCCTCCTCATCCTATCTCCTCCCCCCTCCCTCACCTTCCACACCAGCCCCTCACTCAGGCTCTCACACCGTCTCTGTAAAGTGTTTGGAGAGGTTTTTCCTAATGATGGGGGCTGTATCAGTGCACAACGCTGTCATGGTTGTAAGAAGCTTCTTGGTGAGCATCATCAGTGCTGAAGCAAGAATATTCAGTCAGATATTAATGACTGAAATAGAAACAGAAATCACTGGGAACACTCAGCAGGTCAGGCAGCATCTATGGAGAAAGGAAAGTGAGTCAACTTTTTGGGTCCACGACCATTCGTCAGAACTGAACTTGAGTTCTTTGAGCTCTGACAAAGGATCGTGGGCCCGAAATGTTCTCTCCCTTTTCCTTTCTCAATAGACTCTGCCTGACTTGCTGAGTGTTCCCAGCGAGTTCTGGTTTTGTTTCAGATTTCCAGCATCTGCAGCATTTGCAGATATTAATGACTGTCTGGATCAGGTTGCTCTCTGTCCTGACCTGCCCTTTGTAAGAGGCGCTGAACCTGTGTACTGTTGACCTGCTGCCTGGGCGTATGAGGAATGATTTGATCAAATTTGCTCTCTCCATCCCATTTAACAATTGACGTGTGTCTATTGAGTTCTGCCAGAGCTGTCTGTATTAGAGCCTGCAGGGCGGCAGGCTGCGCTGCTTGATTCGAATGCAAAGTGAGGTTTGTGGACCACATGTCACCGGCAGCAACATTGACAAGGTCTGAGATATACAACAAAGATGGCCCAGACCTCACAAGGGTCTCATCTCTTCCCAATCCAACCCCACAACCATTGTGCGTTCACAGAGTGCCCTTGCAGAGGACAGCACCTCAGGGAGCTGCGGTAAGGCTGCTAACTGGAGTTGAGCTACAGATCAGCCATGATCTAATAGAATGGCAGAACAGGCTCGAGGGGCTAAATGGCCTATTCCTGTTCCTATGTTGCTTTTCTCAGCTGAAGCTGCTGGTGCGCATTGGGAAATGAAAACGAGGGAAGTGCAAGTCATGGAAACATGAGGTTCCCTTCCTTGTCCTTACAATGAGGTGTTGTCTCTGGGGTAGACCACTCCAGCTCAGGAACTTCGAAATGATGTCAGTGATGACGTGACGACCTGGAAGTGGGACGAACAGCCTTTTTTGTTACAAAATAAATAGGGAACCGTTGTGGGGGAAGAGGTAGGCAGGGTTTCCTTGGAGCTGAACTGACTCCAAGGTAACATGTTCGGCAAAGGAATATCAGAATCGAGCCAGCCTTCTATGGCCATCTTGGTAGACCCGTACACAGTCCAGCCTGGCTTATCAGCAGGATTTGGAAGGGCAGGCTAGTCACTGGGGTCACAGCATAAGCCTACTCAACTGCTGTAGCTCTGCAAGCCAAAGTCCTAATAGGTAAGGTGGTCTTAGCTCAACCATCAGTGGGAAAGCTTGCTAGACAGGGTTATCAATGCTAAGCTATGTAGTTTTAACTGGTTAGACTCCAGCATTTGCCCCAAGCCTTGGCTCTTGCCAACCTGCACCTAATACTTTTCCAGAATTAGGTAAGCTGGATGCGCATTCCATTCCAACAATCTGTCTCTGAAATTTCCACATGTAAGTGGGATGCATGGAATTCTCAGTTTGGTTTGGATACTCTCAAGCACGGTGATGGGTTTCCGAGTGTGTCAGACGGCCGACTGACCACCCCCTCCAAAATGAACACTAAACAGGTTTTAAATGGCACGCTCACATTGACTTGCTATGTCTCACAAGCTGAGTTTCCATGGCCAATATACCGGCAGCAGAAAAGGCAGCTCGCTGGGCAGGTGCTGCTGTGTTCTCAAAAGACGTTGGTGGCTTTTCGCAGCTGGCTCAGTCTCAGCCCCGCTGTGGGGGCTATTGCCCCAGAAAAGCAATCTGTCTAACAACTGGGTTCCTACTTACTGCCGGGTAAGCAAAGGCATGTGGATTAAGGAAACTTGCCTAACATTTCACCCTGTTGGAAATCATACCCAGGTCCTCTCACTTGTGAGGCGAGTGCTCTAACCAATCCGCTGCAGGACTCCATGTAAGCCACTAAACTACAGCACTCGAATAAATCCAGAACATTACTTCAGGATGCACCCAGGCAGCTAAATAAGAGGACATGGGCTTAGTGCTGTAAACGGCAATTTCAGGACAGCTACAAAGGATGGTTTACTTTACGCAGGCAGAATTGACAAATGGAACAGGTTGCCAAGAAGCCGGGACCCTGGGACTCATTTAGAAACCAGCACAATTCCGTGATGAGTGGGGCTGGTGGGGGTTGGGGGGGGGGTTGAGATTGTAGGGGGAAATGGTAGATTAACAGTTCTGCATTGATGATATCAGGTGGGTCAAAAAGCCTTCCTAAAGCGATCTTGAGAAACAAGCAGAGAACCAGGGTGGGTACGTCAGAGAGGAGTAGGAAAGTGTGGTCTTGTGTGGAGTATAAATACTGGCACCTATTGGCTGGGCTGAATGGCCTGTATCCATATTATACGGTCTCTGTCAGGAGAGGTGTGACCAGCAGGCATAATCCGGGAGGGTTGTTATGTTATCATAAAGTGAAGGCCTGCAGCTCAGTGATTAAAGCACTCGAGTCGCAAGCAAGAGACCCGGGTTTGATTCCCGGCAGGGAGAAGCCTTGGGCAAGTTTCATTACTCCACACTCCTAATAATAATCCCTCAAAAAAACAATATTAATTTGGTCACTCAATCCACGACTGTTTGTGAGTCACTGCAGTGCATAATTGGCTGCCGTGTTTCGTCGACAAATCTACAGTCAATTCACTTTACAGTGTGCGTATTCTGTGAAGCGCTTTGAGACGTCTAGAAGACGTGAAAAGTGCTATATCAAATGCAATAATGATTATTATTAGTATAAAGCAGGGTGACAGGCATTGAAAGGCAAGAAGTTAGCATAGGCGCTGGACAGGGACACAAACAGACATGCTCCCAATTTCTAAACTGCAATCAGATTTAAACACAATCATAGCCCTCACCCGTACCCCCAGAAAATCACTTTGTTGTGGATTGTGTGTGTGTGAGTGTATGGGGGTGGTGGGGTTGGGTATTGGAGGCAGTTAAAACAAGCAACTGTCAATAACTCTTGGAGAAACGGAACCTAGCACCTATGTGTGTGTGTGTGTATGTGAGTGAGTGTGGAGTTTAGCAGGCGGCTGGGTGGGAAAGGGGAAATGGGGGAAGGGGTGGGATTATTGAACAGGTTTCAGGCATATTTTCTCAAGCCTAGTGTCAAAATATTTAGCAAAGTGCGGTGGAAGCTCAGGAAATTCTTGAAAAGTTTAATAATTCCTCGCATAGTTAGCAAGGTTGCGAGTCAGAAAGAAAAGAACAGGCACAGCTCCCAGAAGAAAAGAACTGCTTGCTGGTGAGCAGGGTTTCAATCGAGAAACACACACATACACGCACACACTGACCTGTAACCACTGCCACACAATAATATAGCCGCTGACATCTCCGAGCTGGGTTGAAGTCATATTTTTGCCCTGATACTGTGCTTGCAATTACTTACATGCTATAATTTACTATATCATATAGTGTATCCTAACAATAATCCTTGCATTTGATTCGCCACAAATGTTTATATGATTCACAGGATTTACTGTAAAGTGGATTGACTGTGGGCGAAACTCATCAGCCAATTTGCGCGCAACAATGTTCCGCAAACAGCCATGGAGCGAATGACCAATTTTATTTGGGGAATTGTTAGCCAGGAAACCTGGAGGAAGAAACTCCCTTCCCTTTTCAATTAGATCCGTGGGATCTTTAAGGTCCACCTGAACAAGCAGGCAGGGTCTTGGTTTAACGACTCACCTGAAGATGGCACCTCTAGACAACGCAGCACTCCCCACCCAATGCCACAATGGACATTGTGAGCTCAAAGTCCCAAGATGGGGCTTGAACCCACAATCTTCTGACTGACACCTGCTGAGAAGATTAAAGGGGGGGGAAAACCTACGATGTTAGGATGAGATACAATGCTTCCAACTAGTTGCTGGCCAGTCACGAGAGAGCCCAGCTTTAAAGATGTAACAAAAAGAAGTAAAGGGGAGGTTCAGAAAAAAACAAAAGCCTTCACACAGAAGATGACGGGAATGTGAATTCACTGCCATCAACTGGGGTTGAAGCAGAATCCATCAATTTTGTTTGACAGCGAAATGGGAAATACGAGGACAAACGTTAAGGGGAGTCAAGGAGCAAGAGGGCCAATGTTATAGTTATAACCGTTGCATTTGCTATAGTGCCTATTATTTCGTTGAGATGTCTCAAAGCGTTTCACAGAATATATTGTGAAATGGAGTGACTGTATTTTTGTGGGCAAATCATGGCAGCTAATTGTGGACAGCAGTGTCTCACAAACAGCCATGGACCTGGAGACCAAATTTATTTACATATTTACTTTTTTACTTTTTAAAAAGAGGGATTATTATTCTTGCGATGTGCACATCTCACACAGGGCCAGAGCAATACCACTGCCAATTGTTCTGCTCTGAGGTTGCAGCTTCAGTCTGTCTGCATGGCAGGGAGAGGAGCTTAGAGTATGCGATGAGAGTAAATAGTACTCCCCTCCACACACTGAGCTACAGATTCCTGTACGGCCGAGGCCTGGAGAGAGTGCGAGCCAGACTGGAGGGAAGACACATGGAAGACAATTGGCAAAAATCCCAGTGAAGCTGAAGGGAAATGTGAAATTCCTGGCCTTGTACAAATCCCACGATATGGACTCATCGGTGGTCTGATATTCACTAGCTGCAGTTTAGTGCCGGAAACCATTGATCACTGGGATTTGGAGCTGATACACATGGCAATGAGAATAATTCCTCATACCTCAGAGCACACAGCACAAGTTGACAGTTTCAGGACAGAGAAGTTTTTCTTTACTCAGAGGGAATCAATTACTGGAACTGGTTGCCAATTACGGTGGGTGAGGTCAGGAATACTAGACTCATTTGCAGAGTAACTTAATGGTTAGAGCACTCGCCTCGCAAACAAGAGGGCCCGGATTTAATTCCTGGATAGGGCGAAACTTTAGGCAACTTTCCTTACTCCACATGCCTCGATTTACTTAGCAGTAAGAGGAATCCAATAGTTAGTCGATTGGTGGATCACTTTCTCGCAGGGTAATCATCCCTATAAAAATAATTTTTAAATATTTTATATCCCACAAATTGTGGGACACTGCTGTTGGCTGCTGCGTTTCGCCCACAAAATATAAGATCGATTCACTTTAAGTATATACTGTGAAGCACTTTGTGATGTCTCGAAGATATGAAATGCAAGGATTATTATATTATTATTATACTGCTTCTCATTTCCCATTGGCCTGCAAGGTTTGGCTGTCTCTTACATGGTTTGGGAGAGTGGAAGGGAATTGAGTTTGCCAACAAAAGATCACTTTTAGTAATGAATTCCTTTATTCAAGGCTTGGTCTTTCTCTCTGGGATTCTGTTTTATTCATAATTTGTGTATCCCTGAATTTAAATAAAATAATTTATATCAGTGGGTCCATTAGGAGAATGTATCCCTAAAATAATAATAAAATAAATCCATGCATTTGATATATCACATCATTAGGACATCTCAAAGTGTCTCACAGAGTATCCTATCAAGTGGATTGATTGTGTACTTAGTGGGTGAAATGCGACAGCCAATTGCGCATAACAGTGTTCCACAAACAGTCGTGAATAGAGAGACCACATTTTTTTGGGAGCGATTATTACCCACGGAAAGCGAAAACCGGGTACCTGATTACTTCTAGGTAAATAAAGGTGTGCGGAGTAAGGAAAGTTGTCTAAAGTCCCACACGGAAATCGAACTCTGATCCTCTCACGTGTGAGGTGAATGTAATAATCACTACACTATGGAAGATTAGGACTGAGATAAGAAAGGATCTGTGATCAGAATAGAAGGGAGAGAACGAGAGACAGGTGTCAGGTAGTGGACTAAGAGAAGGAGATGGAGAGATATTTGAGGAGGGAAAATATTCAGGTATATGTTGGGACCCTGGAATCAGGGGAAGGTGCAAGATGTGGAAGCAGGATGTAATTTTGTTGTTGTTGATGGAACGATTTGGGCAGAAAGGCTCGGTTTGCTGAATATTCCTAATTTCTCATGCTTGTGCAGCACTCTACCTAAGGGATAGGGACTCTAGTCCTCACACTGGAGAATAAGCAGCTAAAATATCACAACCTCACAGAGCATTGCAAGCTTCCTGCTGTCTGTCCATCCGACTCACAATGCAGCTGGCATCATGTCATTGTGTTGTTGTTGGCCAAGATACTGTGAGAAACTCCCTCACTCAGTGGGCTCCAGCCTGTTAATTCTCTGCCCACCCTGCTGGTGGTAGGCAGGTCTTCAGCTATTCTGCCCCTATATTTTGGAACCCCATCCCAAAGTCTCTTCACCTCACCCTCTCTCTTGCCTCCTTCAAGGTCTGTTGGTCATCCTCTTACCTTTATCCCCACCACCCCTTCTGATCCCAATCCCAATCGACAGATTATTATCAAGTGTGCAGAGTAAGCAAACTTGCCACCGGTTTCACTCTGCCTGTATTGAACCCAGGTCTTTCGCTGGCAAGGCGAGCGCTCTAACCACTGTGCTACAGGACTCCACAAATCAAATGCAGTTTGTTGTTCTCGTCCTGCTTTGCTGCTACGTTGTTGACACTGCCGTCATCCGAGGGCAGCTCACGGTATGATGCCATCAACATAGCCGCAAACCAGGATGAGAAGGCTGTTTCTGCTGATGCCCCTGGCTGATAATCTTTTCCATCCAAACTCGTAAACCGTTAGCCAGAACGTATGGTTGTTCTCAGGCTGTTGAGAAGCCCCTTGGGCTGCAGTTTGCCCAGACAGTCTACTGTCAACCAGAGTGGTAGGTGGGGGGTGTCCTTGTTGCTGAACAGGTCCCATGGTAACATGTTTGCCAATGGAGTATTGGAATCGAACCAACCCTCAGTGATTGTCTCAGTAGTTTCTGAGCCCGGGTCTACCGGTATTCCAGTGCACTGCCGATGATGTGGGAAACTTTGGTTTTGCAGGTTTAACAGTAGGGAAGATTCGCTGCCCCGGTGTGTAGTTATCTGGGAGAAAATTCCCTTCTCCTTTATGAACTGGAAATATTGACATAGCCTGTTATCCTGCACTGGCAGAACCCTTCCCTCGGTACCATTGTCCATTACAGGGAGCGGAGCCTTAATCTCAGAGCCAAGGCGGCTGAACCCAAGGTCAGGAAGTGTTTCCTCACACACAGAGGGCCGTGGAGATAAGAAAGTATTGGTCTGTGGAGTCCGGTTCCTGTGTCAGTACTCCAAGGCAACAATGTTGACACATCAGCCACCTTGGCTTTTCACAACTACTTGGATAAGCAGAAGTACACTGGGATTCATCCCATTTGGCTCCTGTTAACCCTCCAAAGCCAAAGATCCCATGGCACTATTGGACAAGAGAAGGGAGTTTCTCTCCCGATGTCCTGGATAATATATACGCAATAGGAAAACCCCAGATAGGATATGAGAAGTCCCATAGCATAGCGGTGAGAGCACTCGTCTCGCAAGTGAGACCTCTTAGGTTCGATTGCAGGACCAGGAGAAACCTTAGGCAATTTTCCTTATTCCACATGCCTCTGTTTACCTAGCAGGAAGCAGTCAATTGGCAGATCGCTTTCCGGTACTATCAATAATAATAATCCCTCCCTCCAAAAAAAAAAAATCAGCTACTTAATCCACGACTGTTTGTGGGCCACTGCAGTATGCAATTGGCTTTGGCTCACCAAACACACAGTCACTCCACTTTACAGTGTATTCTGTGAAGTGCTTTGGTATGACTCGAGAACATGATAAGGCACTATATCAAATGGAAAGCTTATTATTATTATGATAGATGAAATGATCATTCATTTCATGGCTTTTTTTGTCAGACATCGCAGTGAGCAAATTGGCTGCTAACACACAGTCACAACAGTAAAACCTGTGAAGCGCTTTGAGAGGTCTTCGCAACATGGTCAGCACAATACAACAACAAAAACAAATGCAAGGATCATTATCATAGTAAATACATAATGGAAGTCAACACAAACAACACTTCACTACTGCAGCACGAGTGGTCACTGAAGAGGAGGAAAGAGGCAGCAGATTGTATAAAGAGAGGACAATTCCGCAGGGAGAGCAAAGCCAGTATAGACAAACTGCTTTGCTGAAATGTCTGTCAGAAACAGGTACAGACCTGTACTCATTGACATTCTAGCCTGTGGCAGGGAGATTGTGCCAAATGACTGTTTGTTACAAATGCCATCTGCCCCCCTGTTTGCCTTGAAATGAGCAGGCTTTTACCTGATCTGGTTTCCTTGCTTGCACTGTTTCTCCTCAGCTGAAGCACTGATAATAACACAAGAGATCTTGTGAGAGCTGCCCTCACCGAGACAGCAGCTAAAAACGTCATCTCTCAAGGCCTCACCACCACCCATAATATATTGTGAAGTGAATGTATATTTTTGTGGGCAAAACACGGCTGTCAATTGCGCACAGCAGTGTCCCACAAACAGTCGTGGATCGAAATGACCAATTTTTATTGTGTGTTTTTTGGGGACCGATTATTATTAGGTGTGTGGAGTAAGGAAACTTGCCCAAGGTTTCGTCCTGACCTGCCTGGATTCGAACACAGGTCTCATGCTTGTAAGTCAAGTGCTCTAACCACTGAGCTACAGGAGTTATATCAGAATCAAGCATTCTTTTATATGAAAGGATTATTCATTTGTATGTTTTGCAGCATATTGTAGTTTGTGTTCTCTCACCGTCTCTGTGACAGGTCGTGCTCTTTCCTTCTATCAGGATAGAATGCCCGAGCAAAGACCTGAGCATTACTGACCACGCTTTGTATCTCAGTACAATTACAATGCAATTTACATTGATACAGTACCTATTGCGTCAGAAGGATGTCACAAAGAGCTTCACACAGCTGGCTGTGTACCCTGCACCTATCAGCTGATGCCCTCAGTGGCCTCTCAGTAGAAGACAAATACCACAAGGAGCCGGTCAGACAGCAATTTACAGTACACTGCAGTTTAGAGAGCCTTTAGATAACAGCGTAGTGCTCCATTATACAACAGAGAGATTAAATGGCTGCTGCTCCATGCAGTTCTACTGTGGGCCGTCTGATCTAATAAATGATTATTTAATAGGAGCTGCTATGGTCTGGACGAAAATTGTAGTTATTTTTATATCTGTAGGGTAACGAGCACAGACACGAATGGGGGGCGAGCAGGGAATGGGATTAGAGCAGAGAGCTCTAGTGGGGGAGCGAGCACAGATAGGACAGCAGAACACTCATTTAGTGCAGTAGGGCAGGGTTGTGCAATGGGATCTTTAATGTCCACCTGAACAGGCATGGGCATCGGGTTTAATGGACGGGCAGCACAACTGACAATACAGCACTGCATTGAAAAGTCATGTTAACCTGTTAGCTCAAAGACCTGATGTGGGGCTTGAATGCACAGCCTTCTGACTCCAGCTGACGACAGTCGTTTATGCCTAGAACTGAGGCTTCCCATTCATTCCAATATACACCCATAGCCACCAACCACACTCCAAACCCTTGCACCCAGTGTCCAGGCTAAGATCCCTGTTCAGTTTCCTGTGAGGAGTGACGTTGAACACTGAGTTTCCTGACTGCCTTCCCACATATCACATGGGATAGGGTGAAGATCCAATTTCAGTTCCTCATTTCCGCTCTGCAATACAATGACTGTTCAATCGAACGATCCCTGCATTTGATGTGGCTGGAACCTCACCACATTGCTGAGGTATTTCAAGGTCTCGCAGGGTACACTGTAAAGTGAATTGACTGTATATTTTGTGGGCAGGCATGATGCTACATGATGCCACTTGAAAGGCCGAAGGCAAGCGAAGGGCCCGTGTGGCGTTCACAAATGGTTAACGCAGGAATCCTAGTGTATGAAGCAGCCACCCAGATTCGCCAGCCTCGCTCCCGTTGCCAGGGTTACCAAACATTCACTCTTGGCATTGCATGATTCCAGCTGTGTGCGGAGCAGGCATATCCTTACACATGTGGCTCAGTCCAGCGCCCGGCTCGCCAGTGCACGCCCGGCTGTCACGACCCTGAGCCTTTTGATACAAACAAGCTCTCGCACAAAAGCTGCCGCTTGGCAGGGTTTGGCCACGTTCCGTTTGAGAGAACGTGTAAAATTCTCCCCACGTTTGCAAAGTCAGTGTGACTTTCTGAAGAGCGTTTAAATCTTTGATCGTTTGTTGCCTGCAAGTGCCAGTACCAATCTCAAACCTTCTGTGCTTTCTCTCTATGACAATTCTCCAGCTCTTCGAGTCACATAACCTTCTGTATCTCATAGTCAGACTGGGAGGGGTCATTTAGAAACCAGGCCACTGAATAGACAACTAGGCAAATTGTGTGGGAAATGTATAAGACATTTGGTAAATAACAATCATGGCATTTGACATCTTAAAGACGTCCACGGGAATTAATAGCAAGCCTTGCATTTGATATCACGCCTTATCACATGGTTGAGACAAGCTCAATGCGCTTTACCAAATATATTGTAATGCGAGTCCACTGTATGTTTTCTGTAGACTATAAAGACTATTTTATGCAACAGCTCACTTGCACGCCAAAATGTCCCACAAACAGCTATAGAATTGTTGGCCAGGACACCCGAGGAGAGAAACTTCTTTCTCTTTTCTCCCTGAGCGCCACAGGATCTATAATGTCCAGCTCAACGGGCAGACAGGACCGCGGTTTAACATCTCATTCGAAGGACGGCACCATCGACAATGAGGTGCTTCCCCCTCTCCGGCTCTGCACTGGAGTGTCAGCTTAGGCCTTGAGCTCAAAATCGCGATGTGGTGCTTGGACACGTAACCTTCTCACTGGGATAGGTGAGAGTGCTACCGGCTGACAGGCAGAGGTGTACATGATACTCATCCCAAAAAAACACGGAGCCGGGATGAGATTCCAAAGTCTAGTCTAATTACAACAGATAATGAGACAATTTTGACACGACGGTAGTTTGCTGAGAACTTCCGTATTACGTGAAAAATCACTTTGGAAGATAAATCAGTTTGGCACAAACTATAAAGATGATAAACTGTCTAATCTGGGAGAAATGTTTTCACTAAATGAAGATTTACAATGGTTCTCCAGAAGTTTGTATTTTTGTCTGAATAGTCATTTTTGTCCCCTGCGCTCTCGAACATAAATATTCACCTTACCCAGATTATTATCATATACAATCAATTCACAGTACGGCATATTCTATGAAGTGTTTTGAGATGTCTCGAAGACCTGACAAGGCGCTTTATTAAACGCAGGGATTCTTATTATTATTGGCTTGCGTTGAATGAAGAGGCTGGGAGATACCACTATCAGTTTCGGGTTAGTTCTGATGACTCCCACGCAAAATGTTCTGGAAACTCCAGGGACAATGCACATTTGCTGCCGTCAATCAGTGATCTTTAATTTCAATCTGTAGTGTGATCATGCATATTTCATATAGGGAGGCCCATCGAGCATTGTGGTTAGCGTACTCACCTTGCAAGCGATGGAACCTGGGTCCAATTCCAGAGCAGGGTGAAACCTTAGGCAAGTTCCCTAAATTTTCATGCATCTGTTTACTTAGTTGTAAACGGTAACCCGGCTGTTGGTTGATTGGCGGATTGCTTACCGGGGGGGGTAATAATTCCTTAAAAATAATAATAATGCCACTCAACCCACAACTGTTTGCACAATAGGCTGCCATGTTTCACCCTCCAAATATACAGTTCATTCACTTGACAATATATTCAGTGAAGCGATTTGAGGCGTTTCAATGATTTGATAAGGTAATCACTAGCAAATGCAAGGATTATTATTATTGATTATTATTATTTTTAACCTGGTTATTGTCATTATTATGAAACCTGACATAGTGCTGCCTCACCCACTGGAGTTAACTGCTCTAATCCCAGTTCCCTATTTTCCCTCCCTCATCACTTTGACATACTTACTCTTCAACTATTGTGTGTTGCTGGTCAGCCAAAGGCTGGCACCTCTGATAGCCAACCCCTTAGCATTTCACTGGAGTGTCAGCAATAGGCTTTACGCCCAAGTCCTGATGGGTTCAAACCTACGATCTCCTTACCCAACGTAAAGAGAGTTCACCCGACCGAAGCAACTGACACTCCAATGTAAAATGAACTAGACTAATTGCAACGTTATTTGATTTCTCCACACACAAAGACTGGAGTGTTCCTTCGGAGGTACTTCTGGGTGTGTTATGATCAAGGCTTCCTGTCACTGAGGCTCCCAGCCTACACTGTGAGCTTCCAGACCTGATGTGGAGATTGAACCCACAAGCGTTTGACTGAGAGATGAGACTGCTACTGATTGAGTCAAGATGAATTGAACGATTAAAAACAATATAATCATAATGAGATAGCACCTTCTCATGTCATTGAGATGTCTCAAAGCGCTTCACAGAATATGTTGTACTGTACTGTCAAGTGAATTGACTGTGAACTTTGTGGGCGAAACGTGGCAACAAATCGCGCACAGTAGTGTTCCACAAATAGCAAAACAATTAGCTGTATACAAGCTAAAGATTCAGACTTTTATTAATCCCATTCTTCACAAGCCTCAAACGCACCCCCCCACCCTCCCCACCAACATCCACCCGCCCCCAACAAACCCTACCACAAAAACACAAGAGCAAAATTCACTTCACAACCTCACATCTATCGCCCCGGGAGAGCCCGCGCTTGGGAACTTTGACATGTGTGTGGGAGGGTGTCTGCCTGTGCTTACGCCTGGCATGGGAGGGTGGAGAGGTGGGAGGAGATCGCGGGCAGAAGAATAAAAGCCGGTTTGTGAGCGCCAGATGCAGAAATCAATTTCATGCAATAATTACAAATCAGATCCACCCACAATCTAATTTGCAAAACATAAAGCGAAAGGGAACAAATGCAACTAAGCCTCCAGTCAGCGCACAAAGGGGCAGTATTCAAGATGTACTTATTTCACATTGTGAAGTAACCATCTATGTAAGCCATTGTACCGAGACATACAATGTGTACATTCCAAGGACACCTGTCTCACACAGATGTCCTCCCGACATGAAAGGCGCTTTGCAAATGTAATTTTTTCTGCTGTTGTTGTTATTGCACACTGAAGCAAAGTGACATGACAGTTGCGTTATTTAGTCTAAACATCAAGCGTCAGTCACGAGAACCACTCCAGGTAGGTTTGCAGCTCCAATAAAAGTTAGCAAAATGGGCTCACTAATTTGTTGCACAAATTGCACATTATACAGAACTCTGCAGCTCGTGTCCTGTCCAGCACTGAGCTCCATCGGTCGATCACCCCTCTCCACATCCTCGCCCAGCTTCACTGGCTTCCCATCCTGCAGAGGATCGGGTGCAAAATCATTGTCCTCACCTTTAAAACCGTCCACGATCTTACTCCTGCCTGCTTCTGCGACTGATTAAAACTTCAGCAACCTGTCCATTCCTTCTGCTCTGCAGACATTGCTCCATGACCCCAGCCACACAACCCCATTCCTGCCTGCTCCGCTATCCGTGGTCAGGCCTTTAGCCTTTCTGCCTCATCCTCTGAAACTCCATGTCCCCCTCTCCCCTTTCCTTGCTTCCCTCAAGGCCTATCTTAAGACTGTCCCTTTTGACCGTGCCTTCGATCATCTTCTCTCCTCCACTCACGCTCTGTGCCCTTCATCCCACTCTGATTCCAGCCTGCAGCTCGGGTGGAAACCCCTTCTTGTCCAGTGCTTTCTGACATGAAAGGCACAGAATAAATAAAAAATTATTATAGACTGGATGATTCCAGATCCGGATATGGGGCCTTGAACCCACAATCTTCCGTCTCAGAGGTGAGAGTGCTACCACCGAGCCAGGCTGATAATATGTTCCAGATATTCCTACAATATAGTCTATTGCCTTATCTGATAGTGTGAGGGAGCAGAGAGTTAATAACTAGACTTGGCGTTGATTCCCACTTTGCTCAGTGTATCTCTATTAATGTCAGCCCAGCTCCCTCGCTCAGTCAGCCCCACTGGAGCAATGCCAAATGGCAACAGCAGCAGCCACAACACTTCAATTGAGAATCGCTCGCTTTCAGACAGCACAGACCCAGAGGGGGGCATAGGACCTCAGAAAGTGGATGTGGATCAGAAAGCTTTGCTAAATCTCGGATCTAAACATAAAGCGGCCGGCAAGTGATTCAAGCAACATGAAGGTTCCATTCCTTCAGAAGCAGGGAACAGGAGCTGCGGACAAGCCTCATGAGGCTGCCATCTAGTGGCCGGCCAGCCTGGTTTTGCAGTGTTCTCATTGAACCGATGTTCACACGTGGCGATGGAGGAAGCGGTTAGCAGTACTCTAGGGCCTTGTTGATGATAGGACAGCCAGCCTGGCTTATCGGCAGGATTTGGAAGGGCAGACTAGTCATTGCAGGCAGGGAATCCACCCAATCAGCTTCTGTTAACCCTACAAGCCAATGTGTAGGGTGATCCTAGTTGGACAAGCAGTACAAAAACTTGCCGGACAGTGCTATTAATGGCAGTTTTAACTGGTTACACTCTAGCAGTTGCCACCAACATATGGTGTGAGGTACCCAAGCATTCGCTCTTGCCAAACAGTGCCTATTGTTTTCTGGAATTAGGTAAGCAGGATGCATCCTGTAGCTCAGTGGTTAGAGCACTCGCCTTACAAGCGTGAGACCTGTGTTTGAATTCAGGCAGGTCAGGGCGAAAACTTGGGCAAGTTTCCTTACTCCACACACACGCCTAATAACAATCCCTCCGTAAAAAGAAAACAATACAGTAATAAAATTGGTTATTTCAATCCACGACTGTTTGTGGGACACTGCTGGTGCAATTGGCTGCCGCATTTTGCCCACCAATGCATGCAGTCAATTCAGTTTACGGTATATTCTGTGAGGCGCTTTGAGACATCTAGAAGATGTGAAAAAATACATTATCGAATGCAAGGATTATTATTATTATCATCCCTCCAGTGGGAGAGTGCGCATTCTCGTCCCACGATCTATCTGGGGTTTCCATGTGTTGATGCGATGCATGGAATTGTCAGTTTGGTCATAAGAGGTAAGCAGGCATGACACCAAATGCAGAGATTAGTATTATTGCTTCCATTCACTTCAACCCCGATAAAACCTTTTGAAACGCATCACAAGGAATTTGCTAACAAGTGTACTGTACGTGTATGCAAACAGAGCAACCAATGTGCACATGACACAGTCCTACAAAAAACGAGCCACAAAGCGAACGCAATTTTCTTTGGGCAGATACAAATTTAGCCATTTGCCTGGATGGGCCCGTACTGAAGGTTTACTACCTTAGCAGCTCTCTCTATCTCTGAAGACGCCAGTTCATTCAAATTTAAATTAGGCTTGAATTCAAGAGGGTCCTTCAAATCCAATATTGAAAATATTAATAATAAATAATAACACAAATTTGATCCAGGGACCTAGCATGTTGTCAGGATGTCTCAAAGCACTTTGCAGGATTTACTGTAAAGTGGAGTGCCTGTGTATTTGTAGGCTAACGCAGTGGCAATTTGCACACAGCGATGTTCCATAAACAGTGATTATCAATTTTATTTGGGGAATTGGACTTACCACCAGGAGAGAGAAACTCCCTTCTCCTTTTGAACAGTGGTATGCAATCTTTCATGTCCACCTGAACAGGTACACGGGTGACTTTGATTTAATGTTTCATAATGTTTTATTTCAGCCTAATAATAATCCGTCCCCAAAAACCCTCCCCAATAATGAAATTGGTCATTTCAATCCACAAATGTATGGGGGACACCTATGTGTGCAATTGGCTGCTGCATTTCACCCACAATTATGCAGTCAATTCACATTACAGTATCTAATGTGAAGCGCTTTGAGACGTCGATTAGATGTGAAAAGCACTATATCAAATGCAAGGATTATTATTATTAATATTATTATATACTAGCTCTCAATTCCCTTGCCAAAGGAAACATTTGCTCACTATTCAGCTTGTCAAATCCCTTTATGTAATTGTATACACCTCGATCTGGTCAGCCCTCAAACCTCTTCAACTCAGCAAAGATGATCCTCATTGTGAACCACAAGCAAGCGTGGGCCAGGTTTCATGTAATGTAGGAAGCCGGGAGCAGTGAAAACGTAACATGCCACCTTGGAGGCAATGATGGCGTCGGGGATGGATAATTTCATAGGGATGATTCATGGGGTGAATCACACGAGAAAAATGTACCTGTATGTTTTTCACACTGGTTTGTTATGCAGCATAGAAGATGCTTTCCCGCAAGTCACTCCTAAACCCAAGCTATCACTGCTGTCGGAAAATAAGAGGAAAAGGTATACGAAAAGAGCAGGAGAATGGGATGAGAGGAGAGCATTTAATAGGGGAGTGAGCACCAGCACAGACCTGATGGGGAGAGAGTAAAGTAGTAGAAATTCCTGTTCGACAATTTTGCTCTTGGGGGCTTTGCATGGTGTCAGCTGGCTGACCTATAAACGCTCTCGGCTGTCACTGGGTATAATATGGGAAGTCAGACGGCTTCCTTGTATTGTGATTCCACACCTCGGAGTGCCACAGTGTACAGGAATACATAAATCAATGAAACCAAACAAAGCGTCTACGCACTCCTTGGCTGTTCGAGGGGAATGTGGAATGTGTGCGATCTGAGTCTCAACGTTTCCATTGCTCGAGTGCTGGGGTTTCCTGTTAAACCCTCTGGCCTGCATCAAGTCCTGTTTCTATCCACTGTACTCATTAACCCGAGTATCCACCAGGGGAGTTTTGAGAGACAGAGACACACAGCTCTGTGCTGAGAGCTGCTTTCTCGGGAGAAAGTAAGCACGGATTTTCTATTGCGATTTATCATGTCAAAACACCTCTCAGCCAATCAAGGTTTTGCAGGACAAAGCAGGGCACTTATTTGCTCCAGCAAGTTGCCACAAACTACATGAATCAAAGTGAACAACCAATTTATCTGCAACTAGGGATAGGGACTCTTCCCACTCAGTTCTTGTTAATTCTGCCAGCTGAAACCCAAAAGGGTAGGGTGGTTCTAGCTGGACAAGACAGACAGTGCTCTCAATTGCAAGCTATGCGGTTAGACCCCAGCAGTTACCCCCAATGCACACTTACCATCATTCCCTTTTTCCTGCCTCCATTCCTTACCTCTCATCGCTTCTCTCTCTCCTCCCAATTAACGTTCCATACACTCAACCCCTCCGCTCCTCCACTCTCACCTCCTCTCTCTCTTTCTCCTTTACTGAACTCCTTACTGACTTGTTTCTATGCTGTACAGTCTCTATAAATCAATGTAAAGTTTAACCGCAAGGTTAAAATGTACCTTACACGGTTTTCATCCATCGCTGCTTTCCTGCCATCAATGAGAGAGAATGTTGGAACACTTAGCCACTTTATAATTCACGCTAACACAGGCTGGACTGACAACGGCTGTTGTCTTCTTAAAGCATGTTATTACATTGTGTTCGCGTTACGCACAAGTTATACAATGTGATACTGTACACCACGTCCCAAATTTTACTCCCTTCTAATAATCTGTTTACTAAGATTTAATAAACTACAATATACAGTACATCATTTACTGAAGATTAACACAGTATATCACACACTGATAGTTATGGAGACACTATTTCACACACCGTAGCACTGTTACCCTATAGACGTACATCAGAAAGACAATGCACAGTGTTTATTTGACCTGCACTGAGATGGCTAGTCGCCAGGGCCTTCCTTACCGGGGTTCAGCTAGTGAAGACCAGGTTGGAGAGGAGACAGTAAAGCTTCCAGGGTATATGGACGGTCATCAAAGTTCACCACTACCTGCCAGAGCACAGAACAGACAAGACGTGAGGTGTGGGTCAGCAATACAATCTCAATATCTACAGCAGTGCCTCTGCTCATATCTGCCCTCAGAGAAGATAGTCCATCCGCAAGCCTTCCCTATGCCATTTCATGTATGTTTGTGTCCCACATTATCACAACCCGTTTGCAAATCTGTTACTTTCATGGAGGTGCCGTCCTTCAGATGAGACATTAAAAACCGAGGTCCCATCTGTTTGTTTGGGTGGATGTGAAAAGATCCTGTGGCACTGTGGTATTCAAAAAGAGAAGCGAGTTTCTCTCTCCTAGTGTCCTCATTGACAAACCCCCAGATAAAAATTAATCAGACACTCCACGGCTGTTTGTGGGACATCGCTGTGTGCATACTGTCTTCACCTACAAAATGCAGTCACTCCACTTCACACTATATCCTGTGAAGCCCTTAGAGACCTTCTATTTGGCCAGAAAATTATGCAACCCCCCCACACTTTCACTCTGTCGTAACTTTCGCATTTCCAGGAACCATTATTGTGTCCTAGATATGGAGACCTTAGTAGGTCAGGAGATCATTAGGTCCATATCGTCCATGGCTTTGCTCTACTCTACCTCTGTTATCTCCTGTGACCTTACACCCTGTATCCTGCCATCTCTGGAGGCAAAGAGGAGGCCAGGGATGTGCTGACTTTGTCTTTATTTCGCACATCACTCAAACTGAGACCGTCCATCAAAGTGACGTTTCTCATCCTTGACAGCCCCTTTGAAATGGTCCTTGGAATTATACTGTTCCTGGAGATTTCAAAGTGTCCCAAAGCAATCCTAGAGTGATTAATAGAATTAATAATTCACTGTGATTTCCAGGCTTGATAATAACAAATAGGCTTAATCAGTGGGCAGAGTGGCTCAGATAAGAGATCGCTGCTGTTTCCTGTAGATTCTACAACAGTAATAACAAAATTACATTTGCATTACCCCTTTCCCATCAGGATTTTGTCACAAGGTGCTGGACAATCAAGAATTTGCACTCGAGCTGGGTGATGGGATCGGGAGGTTTGGAGGGCAGGGAGGGCGAGGATTGGAAGGTGACCAAGGCACGGTTGAAGAGGAGGGTCTCGAGATGGGTTTCCACACAAATCAGACACGTAACACGGATCAGAAAACCACAGACTTGGCTGCTGGCAATCGGGTGTGTAAAGTCACGTGGTGTTTGCAGACCTACGTCAAGACCTGTAGCTTCAGGACAAACACAGCCAGAAACGCTGCCCTGGCGTTAATCAGTTAAAAAGCTGTTGTGGTCTCTGAGCCAGACTGAAGCCTGTGTAAACAGTGACTTGGTATAAATTCCAACTGGCCTCAGTTGTTGCCAAGCAACCAAAACATCATCCCAAAGCCTGACATCAGCCCGCAGGCATCTGTACGGCATCTGGTCCGAGATTCTCAACCTTTACATTCTCCTCTTTGTTTATTCTCCCCGGAGTTGGGCCAGCGGGGTGGAGTGCGACGGGATGGGACGTGGCATCGATTTGGGATGTGGGATCGTCTTCCCCAGGGAAAGAGACAGGAACAGACCAGAGCCAATCACTGAAACATCCACCAGCTTAGCCTGGCTCAGTGATAATACTCTCACCTCCGGGGTCAGAAGGTTGTGGGTTCAAGCCCTGGGTCGTGTTGTGGAATCACATTGGCTAAGCTTGACACTCCAATGCAGTGTTGGGTGGTGCACTGTGTTGGCAGAGGTCCCAACCATTGTATGTGATGCTAACCCGAGGCCCCTCTGCCTGTTCACGTTGATGTTAAATATCCCATGGCATTATATATTTGGAGTCCTGTAGCTCAATGATTAGAGCACACACCTTACAAGTGAGAGACCTATATCTATAATATAATCCTTACATTTACATAGCGCTTTCCATGTCTTTTCGACCTAGGTTTGATTCCAGGCAGGGTGATCGTGGATTGAAATGACCAATTTATTACTGGGGGTTTTTCATGAAGGATTATTATTAGGCCTATGTAGTAAGGAAACTTGCCCAAGGTCTCATCCTGCTGAGAATCGAACCCAGGTCTCACGCTTGCAAGACAAGTGCTCTAACCACTAAGCTACACGATTCCACATAGATATATATATTAGTATAAATTAGGGAATATTTGGGAGTTTTCCTGTCTTGGGACATAAGCAGATGTCAAAGGTCACACTTATCTTCCATCTAAATTTAAATCGAGCCATTCAAATACTGGCGCTACAGCAAGCAAAGGCTTCAATTTCCTGCAAGAAATTCATCTCAGCATCTGCTTCATGGGTAAAACTCATCCCTCGGACAAAACATTGTATGGTCTGCCTGTCCAGAGGAACGTATAATGAGCTTGTGGCTCTGTCTGAACACAGAAGGGAGTTTCTTCTGGACAAATTGACTGTTCTGGATGGCATTGCTGGGTGTAAATGTTATTATTTATGAATAAACTGTTACTGTGCCATAGCTAACCAGTCCCAGTCCCTATAACCACAGTCACTGCCCTTGACACCTAATACTAATCCATGCTTTTGATAATAGTAAATAATACCATCATTGAGATGTCTCAAAGTGCTTCACAGAATATATTGTAAAATGGATTGACCGTGAGTTTTGTGAGCAAAACATGGCAGCCCAATGGGTACAGGAGTGTCCCACTGTTGTGTATTGGGTGCCCAATTATTATTATTTTTGATTCAATTGACTAACAAACAGGTGCCTACTGAGTGCTAAGTACAAGGCGAGTGTGCTAACCAATACCGGTCTCCCTATACTACATGGTCACTAACCTTGACAGGAAAGATACAGTCACTACAGTTGAATTTAGATGTGTTGACACGGAAACTAATGTCAGATGAAAGAATTGTGATTGGTTGAAGTAGCAGTGCACAGCTCAGCACTGTGAAGTCCCAGTGATTGTCTATGTACTGTCTGAGCTGGGGCTGACCGGCCCATTCAGCAGAGACGGGTATGTCAAGTTTGCTGATGAGACAGTGTTCAGCAACAGCAGTGTGCAAAACTGCCTCCACATTTAGCCCACAAAATACACAATCAATACACCTCACAGTAAATCGTGTGAAGCTCTTTGAGGCATCCACGACGTGATGAGGTGGCTGTATCAAATGCAAAGATTATTATTGTTACTATTAAATCCGTGTGGAAATGTCTCAGCTGTGACTATGTCTTTTGGCGCATTGTCTCATCCAAATATCAATCTGCCAGTGCCAAGCGTAACCGACAATGACAATCTAGTCTGTCCTCAGTGGTGACCAATAATAATAATAATAATAATACTTGCATTTTATATAGCCCTTTTCACATCTCATCGACGTCTCGAAGCGCTTCACAGAATATTTTGCAAAGTGAATTGACTGTATATTTGTGGGGAAAACGCGGTCAGCAACCAAGGTCGGTAACTGTGTCCGAATTAGTTTGCAGCATGCTTGCTGTCCTCCTCTGTGCAATACTTCACTTCAAGTATAAACCACAATAATATACTCCATCTGGGCTCCGCCCCAGCCAAGCTCATACAGTCATCTCACAGGAACAGATGTCTCCCAGTGTTTAAAAAAAATAAGCGACAGTGATTTAACATGTTTGTGCTACAGAATATCAGTCTTCTGTTGTCTAGTAGTGTTAGTCTGTTTACTGACTGTCACTAACACTTACACAGCAAAAATAGATTGTTTTTGGGTCAGCCGGGTGACTTGACACTTGCAGAAACCATGCTCCAGAGTCTCCAAACCAAACTGAGAATTCCATCCATCCCAGTTACACATGGAAATTCCAGAGATAGATGGTTGGAATGAGAGTGGAGCGCACTCTCTCTGCCTGGAGGGACGCATTCTGCTTACCCAATTCTGGAAAATATTAGGCGCAGGGTGGCAAGAGCCAAGCCTTGGGGACCTCAGAGTGTGGTGTGGGTAACTGCTGGAGTCTAAGCACCTTAAACCACATCGCTTGCTTTTGAGAGCATCACCTGACAAGCTTTAGGGAGAGAGACTCTTAAGGAATCGTCAATTACACCACCACGCCATTTTTCTGATCGACAAAAATCCATTTCTGCATTGAGTAGATAATTTGATGCGTATGTGCGGACATGATAGAGAGACAGCAGGGGAATGGGATTAGAGTATAAAGCTCCAGTGGGGGAGCAAGCACCAGCACAGATGGGGAGATAGCAGGGAATAGGATTAGAGTAGACAGCCACAGTGGGGTAGCAAGCACCAGCACAGACATGTTATGCTGAATAGCCTTTTTAGGATTTTATTTCATGCTCTAACTTCAAGCGGATTTACTGTGTATTTGAACGGAAGAGAGATAAAGGCCCATAAACAGCCCCGGAGGTAAATGACTAATCAATTTGGGGGCAATGTTGGCCAGGACACTGGGAGAGAGAAACTCTTTTCCAATAGTGCCATAGCATCATTAATGTCCACCTGAACAGGCAGAAGGGATATCTGTTTAACTCCTATTCAATTTCTAAATTTCTACTTCTAAATTGGAATGTCAACCTAGCTGGTGAGCTCCAAATATGAATCCAAAGCTTTCTGAATCAGAGTCGATCACCTCCCACATGCCACAAGGTTATGAGTTTGGAAGTTGCAACTCGCAGTCTATGGTGACGCTCTAGTGCTGTGCTGCCATTGGTCAGAGGTGCCGTCTTTTGGATGAGATGTTTATTAACCCGAGGATTCTTCTGCCTGGGAAGGTGGATCCTGAAGATCACATGGCACTGTTGAAGAAGAGATGGGAGTTTCTTCCAAGTGTCATGACCAACACTCCACCCACCCCACCCCCCCACCTGATAATCCCCAAGAAAATTGGTCACTCATTCCATAGCTGTTTGTGGGAAGCTTGCATGGGTGCAAATTGGCTGCCTTGTTTGCTTGCAAAATACAGTCAACTGCACTGTAAAATCCTATGCAGTGCCTTGAGACTTCTCGAGGAAGTGAAAGGTGTTACACAAAAATGCAAAGTTGTCTTTAATGTAACTTGTATCATGCCTAAATCATCCGAATTCCACAATCATTTTGCAATCCCTGAGTCTCAGCAGCTCTAAATATTCTGAGGAGAACGTGGCAGAGCAAATCACATTTTAATGGACAACTGACATTGCGTCAATAAAATCGCAAAATATTAAAACCATCTATTATAGGAAGCTTCCTAACACAAATTGGCTTTCTCCCTCTTGCTAACCTTTACATCTCAGGAAGAGATTAAAAGCATCACTCCCAATAAACCTGACAGGATTTCACTCTGCAACTTTTATTATTCATGTTTACACCCCTCACACCCCTCACGGAATCTGCAACATTAGTAATAATAGAGTTAAGAAAACCTTATACTATACTGCACCAACAGGGGATTCAACCGATTTTGTCATTGTTTGTGTTGGAATGTGAACAAGTCCCTATAACTATAGTCTTCTATGCGACTCAGCCTGTGGGCAACCTTGATTTTTTTTCTTTGGCTGCCGTAAGACGTTTGCTTCAAAAACTTGTTGAAAAAAAAAACTGCATTGCTCGCATCACAGTGCTGGGCTAGAGTCAAAGTAAGCCTTCTGTTCAGGTGGGCATTAAAGATCCCATGAAACTATTCAAAAAGAGAAGGTGGTTTCTCTCTCTCGGTGTCTTGGCCAATAATCCCCCTGATAAAATTGATCAATCAGGGTGGTCCGCAGGCCTGATTTCATCCTCCCCTGCCTCCTGTCCCACCCTTTCCTTCATTTCATCTGGCCCACCGGCTCACTGCACAACACTTAAATGTTGTTCCTGGAAGGAAAACACAAAAATATTGTTCATGCAGCTCATGGATATCTCTCAAATAGAGCATCTGGCCCTCCACAGCCAAAAGGTTGGACTCACTCCATGGCTGTTTGTGGGATATCGTCGTGCAAGTGTCTCATTGTCCACCGCTTCGGGATGTCCTCCCGACATGAAAGGTGCTTAAAACTATGCAATTTGTTGTCCTTAAGAAGTTGCATCAAATACAAAGATTATCACTTTGCCGTTCGAAATCAGGCAGGGTGTTTCAGAAACTCGTCTTTGCATGTTTGAGAGTGACTCATTTGCAGTAAGGCCCTTTTGGCCAGGCATTATTCAAGAATTTAATTCAAGTCACATGTGAAACAGAACAAAACTCTTTTTGAGATTCAGCCTAAAAATACTCTACTATAAAATGACCCAGTTTCAAATTAATTTCAGAAACAGCGTTATTCTGTAAAACAACTTAACGCAGTAGGTTTATTTTTGTTGGGTGGGGGGAGGTGTGGGGTGGGAGAGCGATAAAGTGGCCTACTCTGAGGGGAAGGAGAAATTGCTCTGTATTGACCTAATAATAATCCATGCATTTGATGCAGCGCTTTTAATATCTCTAGACATCTCAAAGCGCTTCACAGAATATACTATAAAGTGAATTGACTGTATATTTGTGGGCTATATAAGGCATGATAGACATGTTATGGTAGGCACTGTTACCAAATGTAGGGATTATTATTTCATTATTATCAAGTCCATCTGCTGCAGGAAACAGCTTTGGGCCTATCTATTGTAATAGAGTTTGAGTAGGCGTTGTGCCACTGTGGCAAAATAATAAATTATCCAAGATAAGTGGTAATTTCCACCCCTTATAAACTAAATGATATAAAAGTTACGCAAAGATCCTTGAACACAGGTGTCCTGAAATCCCATCAACTATTGGCCCATAAAAATATTTTGTCTAAATATTTAAGAACAATAATAAATAATCCTTGCATTTGATATAGTGCCTTATCACGTCTTCTAGACGTCTCAAAACGCTTCACAGAATATTCTGTAAAGCAAATTCACTGTACAG
The DNA here is from genome assembly GCA_035084275.1 of Hydrolagus colliei. Classification (NCBI taxonomy): domain Eukaryota; kingdom Metazoa; phylum Chordata; class Chondrichthyes; order Chimaeriformes; family Chimaeridae; genus Hydrolagus; species Hydrolagus colliei. The sequence continues at coordinate 17,288,363 of CM068751.1, read as the reverse complement.
ATATGGGCTACACGTGGCAGCCAATTGCACACAGCAGTATCCCACAAACAGTCATGGAATTAAATTACCAATTTTATTATAGGTTTTTTCAGATGGATTATTATTAAGCGTGTGGAGTAAGGAAACTTGCCTGGATTCGAAACACGGGTCTCTCGCTTGTAAGGTGAGTGCTCTAACCACTGAGCTACAGGACCTATGGGGTATTCACAAACTCGTGTTTCTCCCCACCATCTTGTTTCCCTACAGTGAATTTTTATTTTCTGCTGCTGATGGGGGTGGAGTTCAACGATGTCTGATACCGGTAACTTCCTCATCACTCACTCCATGTTACGGAAGATATTTCACTGCAAATGGCGACAGATCATTATCTGCCACGAAAACGATACTGCTCACTCTTATACCAATGTTTTGGACGTCTAAATACAGTTATAATGAATGCAATTATGTACGAAGAATACACAATGAAACAGAACAATTACCCAACTGTCTGAGAGCAGAAACACAAAAATATTTTGCTTCAAATTAAGATATCCAAGATGTCGGCTCCATGATCTGATAGTCAGAACCCCAATGAGCAACAAGGCTGACCCCAGTGTTAGAGGAAAGAGCTATGAGCAATGGTTAGACAAGCTCGGGTCCATGGGTTATAAAACAGAACTACCGAGATGCCACCTTCGACACTTTCAACCACTCCATCCTCCTACATGCCTCTCCTCTCAGCCCGATCTTTGCAGACTGGCCCTTGCTTGGTTCGAATTTTACCTCTCCCACCGTCCCCACTTTGTCGCCACCAATGGCTTCTCCTCCAGCCCCCGCACTGTCATGTGTGGCCTTCCCCATGGCTCTGTCTTTGGCCTTCTCCTTTTCAACATCTACATTCTCCCACTTCAGTCTCCCCCACCCCCCTTCACCCTCCCTTCTCTCCACGTTGCCGATCCAGCTTGGGTCTGAAACACTGAATGTCCAGCGCCTTGGGACATCCTCCCGTTGTGAAAGTCGCTATACAGATGTAATTTTGTTGTTGTTGCATGACATTGTAAATGGCATTGAAAAAGTGAACCCGGATCAATAGTTTCAGATGTGCCAAGACAACAGAACAAGGAGACGTGGGTTTAGAGTTGTAAAGGAGCAATTTCAGGCAACTATTTGTATCTGAATTTTGGTCAAAGATAAAATACATAAAGCTGCGTCTATGAATCATCTCCCTGGTCTCCAATCTTGCGGTGTTTTCCTCTCCTCTCTTATTGTTAGCAGCAAGCCTACACCGAGACCGATATTTTATTCATTATCCCTTTCCTCTCCCCAAGATTGGCCTCTGCTCTACAAAAGTGCTGGAACCTCGGGCAAAGAGCAACAGTAACAACAATAATAATCTTTCATGTCAGGAGGATGTCTCCGCATGCTTTGAAGGATTTCACTGTAAAGTTTGGTGACTGCCTATTTTTGGGGGGGGGGGTGTCGGTGTGAACCCAATAGGTAATTTGCACACAGCAACGTGCTACAAACAACCATGGAGTGAATGATCAATTTTGTTTTGCTTGGGGTTTGTTTCTCGGGAGAGAGAAACTCCCTTCTCTTTTCCAATAGTGCCGCAGGACCTTTAACTGGCGCCTGAACAGCTATAGATGGGACCTCGGTTCAACATTTCATCTGAAAGACAGCGCCTCCAACAATGCAACACACCCACATGACTGCACCGGAGGGGCAGCAAAGATAATATGATTTCCAAGTCCCGATGTGGGGCTTGAACCCACAACAGTGATTTAAAAAAAAATTAATTCCCACACTTTACCAGTTGAGCGTTTTTGACCTGGGCAAGACGTGGCTCTGAGAGAAGGTCTGGACTCTGTGATATTTTAAACCTGGGAGCCACGTTCTTAAAATCAACAGCAATTTTTATTAATATTATCATGACTGCTTGCACACTACTTACCAGAAAGCTCACTACATCAGAGATTCCCACCCTAACCTCTCATTGATACTGAACCTTTCTACTGAAGTTAATTTGCAGCCTGCATAGTGTAAACACCAGAGCTATAGTCAAGCCTCTTTTATATTAGATATGGGCGGGTTGTTGCCTACCATCTATATCACAGCAATGATAATGACGATGATAATCCTTGCGTTTGATGTAGAACCTCAAAGAAATGTCTCGTTTCAAAGCTTTTCAGGTTTATGGCTGTTTCCAGAACCTGCTGTGTGCAAAACCTCGCTGTGTGTTAATATTACTTTATATAAATATCTGAAGTTTTGAGGCGGCAGACAATTTGCACCCAGCCAGGTCCCTCAAACAGCGATAAAACAACAGATTTCTTTAACGTAATAATAATCTTTTCACATTGGGAGAATACAAAATTCAATAGAAACTACATTCGTACAGCGCTTTTCGTGTCAGAAGGATGTTCCAACGCACTGACTGTCCCAAAACGCTTCACAGGATTTACTGTAAAGAACGGTGACTGTGCGTCTTGTAGGGGAACGAGGCAGCCAATTGGCACCCAGCAAGTTCCTGCAAACAGACGTGAAGTGAGCGGGGTTATCTGAAGGACTGTCGATCAGGACCCTGGGAGAGGGAAACTCCCTTCTCTTATGAAGAGCGCTGCGGGAACCGAACAGGCAGACAAGGCCATGGTTTAACTTATCAGCCAATGGAGGTGGAGCTGAGGTAACAAACTCATAACACAGTAACCTAGGAATTACATCCTCTTTTCGTACTGTGGGGGGAGAAAGTGAGACAACAAAATTACATATATAGAGCGCCTTTCACGTCGGGAGACGCACCGATGAACAGACATGCTCACACACGAACAGACACTATACACACAAAGAGGGAGGGAGGGAGGGAGGCAGGCAGGCAATGAAGGGGGAAAAAGCACAATTGAGAAGAAAAGATAGAGAGAAGCAAATTCTTTAATCGTGGCCAGGAGACTGCCTCCAATGTTGATTGTTGTAGACTTGAAAAGCCGGCCTCCTTAATTCCTACTAAGACAATGGGAGACCTTGAGGTATGTGAGCGTGGAGCTGTGTTTTTATTGTAAGTGTTCCCATCCTGCCTGTCTATTCCGCACTGCACGCCCTGAGATTCTACATAATTCATCGCACAGTGTCTGGAGTTTGGTTATGCACACGACAGTGTGCGGCTATCTTTGAGTAGAAGTTAATAACTAACAATGAAGAACAATTTTCTAAAGCCGTGTCTGCACTCCACGGATTAAAAGTTTGCTCTACAGAGACATCATGGGGTCAACAACAACAAATGACAGTTGTATAGCACCTTTCACGTCAGAAGAATGCTCCAGGGCACGAGACAGTTAGGGATTTGGACACAAGGCTCAGTGGGTAGAACTCTTTCCTTAGAATCAGAAGATTGTGGCTTCAAGGCACATGTCAGAAGTTTGAACTCATATATTCCAGCCTGACGCTCCAGTGCAGTGATGGGGGGGGGGGGGGGGGGGAAGCGTTGCTTTGTCAGTGGTGTAGTCTTTCAGGTGAAACGTTAAAACTGAGTCTGCCTGTTCAGGTAAACTTGAGACCTTGTGACAATATGCAAAAAAAAAAGAGAAGGGAGTTTCTCTCTCCTGGTGTCCTGGCCAATAATGCCCCAGACAAAATTGTTCACTCACGTATTGTATGTTTGTGAGACTTTGCTGGGTGCAAATTGACTGCCGGGTTCACCCACAAAACGTACAGTCATTGCATTTCACAGTAAAATTTTGTGAAGCGTTTAGTGACGTTTCAACAAATATACCAAAAGGGGAAGATTGTTATTGATGCAGGGATGAATCAGCACAACACTGAGCAGTGGCCATTAAAACTCCCTTTTGCACAGACCATGGCAGAGAAATTCAGTGTACACCAAGAAAATACCACGCGCATACCAGTGATCCAAACCCATCCCAAAATACACCGTCAGCTCACTATCATTTATCACACTGCGGCTTTACATTTGACACTCGTCAGAAGGAATTTTTCTCATCAACCTGGAGGGAATTTAGTGATAATTCAATATTCATCACATCGAATGTGTCACATTGAAACGTCACCCACTCACCCCACCCCAAGCTTTTTCTCAGTGGTGGCATCTGAGAATCCAGAGCTACAGCACTGGACATTTGCCCTTTGCCTGCTCCTGGTCCCATCTACCCGTTAATGATCCGATAGCGCTGTTGGAAAGAGAAAGGAGTTTCTCTCTCCCAGTGTCCTAACCGACAATCTCCTAAAATAAAATTTAAAAATTGGTCATAAGTTTCGTGGCTGTTTGTGGGATGTTGCGGTGTTCAGTTGGGCTGCACATTTGTCTACAAACAGTCACTCCATTGCATTGTAAACCCTGTGGTACGCTTTGAGAAGTCTTTCCGACTTGATGAGGCACTATACCACAATGTACCTGTATATAACTGGACCACATTCTAAACCCTCCAACATAGCCCAAAATGACAGGGTCAGACACTCATGCCTATATTCACAGAGTACTTTGTGATAATTAAATGTGGTGACTGTTTGTTTGCAGTCAAACCCTGAAGCCAATCTGCATACAGTGAAGCCCACAGAGACAGAAAGCCTGTGACCTGCTGACGCACACTGATCACAGCACATCCACCAAACATCAAAGGCAAGGCAACATCAATGCTGACACCAAGAAGGATTTATTTACCAAGATTAGGAGATCAACAACGAAACCTACACTATACACAGGATCCTTCACACAGAATCGCCCACAAATACACAGCGGACAATTCACTTTCCAGTGTATTCTGTGAAGCGCTTTGAGATGTCGATAAGATGTGAAAAGCGCTCTATCAAATGCAAGGATTATTATTATTATGATAGAATTTCTGAGCACTGTGCAGTGCGGAGTTAGCGCTGAGCAAAGGAGAAGGGGAAACGGCCATAGGACTCCCTCAGGCTCACCCAAAGGTCACTTTTACTTTGAATTTGAATTTGCTAAGTTTATCAAAATCAGTCACGATTTCTGCCACCATCTCGGGCTCGTTTTACGCCTAAAGGAAAGCCCACCACTTTGGAAGAATGCTTTTAGAAAGAGACCACAACAACAAGGATTAATAACAACAACAACAAGCACTTAGGTAGCACCCTTCACACCAGATGGCATCTCAGAGCAGTTAATTAAAGGTGGAATCATGGCTCCATAGGCACACGCCAGAGTCACGGGCAAAACAAGCACAATGTAAACCACAGGAGCCGGTTTGCTCCAGAAGTATTGGCAGTGACAGACTAGTCGGGCTCACTGGCATGTTTTTCTACTTTAAGGTTAAGGGTAATTTTTTATGAGCAGACGAGAATATAGTGTGACCTTGCTCCTCCCTCCCTCTGTGATGTCCTAAAACCCTACCAACATGTTTGCTCCCTCCACTCAGCGAGCGCTGGCCTGCTCCGTATTCCCTGCCCTGCACCCCCACCATCAGAGATCGGACCTTTAGCTTTTCTGCCCCCAACCCTCCTGAACTCCATCCCGGAGACCCTCTGCCACATCCCCTCCCTTGCCTCTTCCATCTCAACACCTTCCTCCTTGACTGTGCCTTTCGTGATCTTGCCTCCATTACCCCCATTTGCCCTCCATCCCTTTCTGATCCCAACCCACAGATTAGGTGCAAACCCTTGACTGTCCAGAACATTTATAGCACCTTTCATGTCCTTCCAACGTAAAGGGTGCTGTATAAATGCAACCTGTTTTTTCCATTTGACCAGACAGAACAGTTCCAACCCATAATGAATGTTTCTCACCCATCGCATTTCAAGTGACGTAGGAATTTCATGGTTTATCAGTAAATAATAAAAATAATCCTTGCATTTGATATCACGTCGTCGAGATCAGCGCCTTGGGGTGTCCTCCTGGCGTGAAAGGCACTATACAAATGTAATTTTGTTGTTGTTGTCGAGACATTGCAAGGCAGCAGTGCAAGTGGGGAAAAGCAGGTAAATGGGACTGAAAGGATTGCTCTTGAGAGAGCGGCTCGGACATAATTGTTATGGTCCTACTGTGAAGTGCAGTGGCTTTGTGTTTTGTAGGTGGATGTGGATGCCAATTTCTGCAAATCCACGGCAACAACTTGCTTTTACACAGGGCCCCTTGCGCAGGATGGAGTCTGGGAGTGCTGCCCACTCCCGAGCGAGGGAGAAGGGGACTCTAGGCGGGGCCAACCAGATGTGTCTGAAGGAGGGATTTAACGATGGTTAAAGAGAGGGCGAGGTGGAGGGATTAAGTTCCAGAGATTCTCTGCTGCCAATGGTGACACAGAGAGGCCTTGCTAGCTGAGCAAGGGATGAGGCAGGGAGGGAGAGGAGTGGGGAGAGTGTGAGAGAGAGGGGGATGCTAGGACTTGAAGGATTTGGATTCAAAATGTTCCACAAAGAGCCATGGAGTGAGTTGTTGTTGTCCAGGACACTGGGAAAGAGAAATTCCCTTATCTCTTTGAAGAGTACCCATGGGACAGGCAAAGGCACGGATGAGGAGCTTGTTTAACATCTCATCCAAAGGATGGCACCTCCGACAATGCAGTGTTTCTCTCCCACCCCACATCAGCTTGGTCTAAGGAACCTCGATATCCACCGGGGAAAAGTCATCCACATCTACCCTGCAATTAGCTTATGACAAGCACTTGCTCGCTCGCTCACTCACTCCTCCTCTATTGCTCTCTCCGTCTCTCTCTCTCTCTCTCTTTTAGCAAAAGCATAACAAGCTAGCTTTAGCTGCAGCAGATTTTTTTTTCCACCCTGGTGGAAAGGAAGGTGTCCCTGGCAACAGAAATCACATCAATCTGCCAAATCTCTACGCAACAGTTCAGTACTTAACGGGGCTGAATTATTACACACATCGCCTGCAACCTGTTGCAGTGAAGCGGGTCCAACCAGCCAGGCTGTCACCTGTTTCTTGCCTGTTTCTGCAATGCGAGCTATCCCAATTCTCTCCGAGAGAGAGAGAGACAGATAAAGAGAGAGAGACAGAGAAAGTACTCACCGATGTCTGGGGAGAGAAGGTGGACGGAATGAGAGGCAGTGATTTCCTGTCTCCAGTCAGCGTACAGTCAGAGACGGCTGTGGTAAACCTGAAATGCTATTAACCTTTTCAGCTGGAAATCTGATTTAATGCAACTCAGGAATACAGCAATAACATGCCCAGTGCTGGGGAAAGGCATTCTCATTGGCCAAGAATGTGTGAAGTCACCAAACGGCTGTCCCTCATTGGTGTCTGGGAGATTCATCGCATCCGTTACCCTCCAGACCATTGCTAACAGCACACAGAACTCACTCACCCCCCCACACCTCCCCACCACCCCCAATTCTCTTGCTCGCTCACCCACTGACATACACACACCCTTCTTGCTCACCCCACCCACACACCCTGATCACTCAACCTTCCCACACACACACCTCCTACTCGTTCAACAAACCCCTACCCATACACTTCCCGCTCGCTCGTACCACCATCCCAACTTGCTCACTCCACCGTGCACAACCCAAACCCATCCGCTCACCGAAACCCACCCACCCATCACCACAAACCCACCCACCCATCACCACAAACCCACCTCACCCCAACCCATACCCTCAGCCCCCCAGTAACAACCGAACTGTTTAGTGCTGGGTAAACAGAGACATGCTAGAGTAAAGGAAACTCCCTAAGGTTTCATGCTTCTCGGGAATCAAAGCCAAGTCTTCTTGTTTGTGAGGCAAGTGCTCTTAACCACTACTCTACTGGACGCCACATTTAAAAAGGGATTCAGAAAGTGAATCCAGAGGAATACTTTCAGATACATCAAGACAGCAGAGGGTACAGTAGCACATGCTCAGGATTGCAAAGGTGACCCATTGATTAAGGTTCCTTTCTTTCATCCACTATACCTGCTAAGTAAATAATAACAACAATAACAGCGGTTTACATAGCGTCCTCCACACCGGACAGCATCTCAGAGCACTTTAATAATCCTTGCATCTGATGTAGCACATTATTGTGTCATTGAGACGTGTCAAAGCGCTTCATAGGATATTCTGTAAAGTGGATTTTATGGGCAAAACACAACAGCCAGTTGCGCACAGCAATATCCCACAAAAAAACATGGAGTGACTATTTGGGGGATTGTTGGCCAGGACACCAGGAGAGAGAAACTCTCATCTCTTTTCCAATAGAGCCATTGGAAAGGCAGTTGCAACCTTAGTTTAATATCTCATTTGTTCATGGGCAAGATTGACACATCGCATGTTGCGATATGTGCCAGTCGTTCACGGGGTCAAAAGTGATCCATACGATGGGTTCACTCAGATTCCCATAATAAAGGTCTCTCCAGTCCCTAGAGAGAGTGCAGAGGAGAGCGGGGAGGATGATTCTGTGAGGAAGAAACAATGATAGTACAAGCTCGGGCTCTTCAGCCTTGAGAGAAGATGACTCAGAGGGGACCTTATAAGCGGTGTGTGTAAAATGTTAAATCGGATTCAAGCAGTAAACCTAGATTAATGCATTAGGATGTACAGTATCAAGAGAGTAGAGCAAGACTCCTGTCTCCCTCTGTAGGGAGACAGGAATGAGGTATAATATTCAATGTAAATGATAGCACAACTGACAATGCAGAGCAGGCCACAACCACCTCCCACCCCTCACCACCCAGCACTGCCCTAGAGCGTCAGCCTAGACGATGAGTATCCTGACAGAGATGGTGAGAGAAAGACCAAGACAAACTGGCATTATGAAGTAAAATAAATTATAAACAAATAAATAACTGGTTTGAGCATTGATTCTCATTTGAGTAGGGGAAAGGTCTCCATCTGGTTCACAATCTATCTTACTCACTTTGGCAAAGCACATTGTGAAGAAGCCAAAGTCAATAACATTAATCTTGTGTCTTAAAGAAGGGATGAAAGAAATAATTCAAAGAAAAAAGAATCAATACTAAGTGATAACTGTCCGATGTTTAGTATTGGGGTAATTTGCAAAGCACCGTCTTTCTGTTTGTGTCAACCGCACAACAGTGTAATAGGGAGTTTGAAAGCTTAAGTCCTCACTTACATGGCTGTCCAGGACATCTTGAATTCACCCAGGACACTTTACGAGATGTCCTATTGTGTTTTTCTCCATTAGATAAATCTGCAAACATGCAGAAAGGAAGAATTTGTAAACAATGTCACAGACACTAAACTGAGGCTCATCCATCAGCCCATCATGGTTATCAACATTTAAAAAAACATAATAAAATAATCCTTACATTTGATATAGCGCTTTTCATGTCTTCTAGACATCTCAAAGCACTGCATAGAATATACTATAAAGTGAATTGACTATATTAGAAATGCGGCAGCCAATTGCACACAGCAGTGTCCCACAATCAGTTGTGGATTGAAATGACCAATTAAAAAAAAAAATTAAATTGAGGAATTATTCTTACCCTGTGGAATAAGGAAACTTGCCCAAGGTTTCACCCTGGCCTGCCTGGATTCGAACACAGGTCTTGCGCTTGTAAGTCAAGTGCTCTAACCACTGAGCTACAGGACTCCACACTTCCAATAATTATTAATAAGAGGAACAGTAATAATAATGATGAAAATCTTGAGTTAATACCATCTCAATATGCTTCGAAGGATTTTTGCTGTAAGCCAAGTGCCTGTATTTTGTCAGAAAACATAGCAGCCGAATTGCACAGCAATGTCCGAAGCCATAGAGTGAGTGACCAATTTTATTTGAGGGAATGTTGGCCATGACACTGAGAAGCTCCCTACTTTTTTTCTCCCGAGTAGTGCCATGGGATCTTCAACATCAATCTGAACAAGGACATTAGTTTCTCATCTCATCCAAAGGTCAACACCTTCAACAATGTAGCTACCTTAGCGCTGCCCGAGAGCATCAGGCCCAACTGTGAGCTCAAACTCTCGACAACCTTCTGATGCAGTGTAATCCTGCATTTTCTCAGGAACATTTAAACATTCTCTCTCTTCAAGCCTCCGCGTAAAAATTTTTTTTTTCTAACCTCCCCAATAATTATGATCCTAAGCGTTACAAGAAGAATTATCAAGAGGTGTAAGTATAGAAATGTTTAAGGACTGAAATGAGACAGACTAGGATTGTAGCATTTTCCAATCTCCCAGCCCACACAGACCTGCAGCCACTGTGTTACCAGGATCAGGTAAGACCACATCAGGAAGGAGCAAATGACTGTCTATTACTTCCATTGGGGACTTCATGAGGATAACCCAGAGATTCCAACACTTTCCACATCCTCTTATGGTTTCTTGCTGTTTCAGTGGGGCAGAAAAGGCTGAATCTCAGTCACTCACTGTTAGATTTGACCAATGTGAGAGGCAGGGACAATGAAGGGTGGGGACACTGGCAGGTGATGATAATGGTAGTGAAAGGCCAATGGGGGCGAATGTGAGCAAGGAGCCAATGGGAAAATTAGGCCGTTTGGAAAGGCCTCATTCTATTTGCAATCCAATGCAAACTCCAATAAACAGTTGCTATGCTATGCATTGAGAATTAATGTAGCAGAGGAAATCTGCCTGGCAATGTGACTGCAGAACTGCTTGAATCATTCAGTAAACTGAGTAGGGCCTGTCTTTGACCATCCAATAATAATAACTCTGAGGTAGTGGCTATGCTCTGAAATCTCAAAGTGCCTCGGAGTATTGATGTCAATTGCAATGACTATGTATTTTGCAGCTAATTTGCACACAACAATATTCCACAAACAGGAGTATTGTCAAAAACTGAAACGTTAAGAATGATGATAATTGTATTTGGAAATAACTTACTCCATTCGGTACAATCTTTTGTCCAAAAAAATCATCATACTTGCATTTGATATAGCACTTTTCACATCTTCTAGATGTCTCAAACTGCTTCACAGAATATATTTTAAAGTGAATTGACTGTATATTTGTGGGTGAAAAGTGGCAGCCAATTGTGCACACCAGTGCCCTACAAACAGTCGTGGATTGAAAATGACATTTGTAAGAGATTATTATGAGGCATGTGGAGTAGGGAAACTTGTCCAAGGTTTGGTATTGCCTGGAATTGAACCCAAGTTCCTCGTTTGTGAGGCGAGTGCTCTCACCACTGAGCTATAGGACTTCATGTAAGTCCTTGCATTTGGAATGGCGCTGAATCACATTTTCGAGACATCTCAAAGCAAACAATGTACAGTCAATTCACTTCACACTATATTCTGTGAAACGCTCTGAGACATCTCAAAGACGTGATAAGGTATTATATGAAATGCAAGGATTATTTACATTACATTAACTGTATTTCGACCTCCAGAAGATCAATGTGTGTGACCACTGTCATTTTGATGGCAGATAATGAATGATCTGTCACCATGTTCTTTGTGACATCTTCCGTAACATGGTTGGAATGACATGATTAAACGCATCACTGACAGCAACTCTGCAGTCTCATATCGCTGTTTTATAAAAGGGTGTAAGAGGGTTTTGCGGACACCATACATTTTTCAAAATCCCTCCACACAATCACCTAAAATTTGTAGATCCAAAATACTCCCGTTGGTCACCAGCTGAGACTTCTACTGATAACAACAAAACAACAAAATTGCACTTATGTAGCGCCTTTCACGTCGGGAGGACATCCCAAAGCGCTAAAACAGATAAAACTCTAACTGAGACTGGCCAGCTAATTTTGCCACTTGTTCTGTCAAATGAGACAGTTCCTATTACACTTTGCATGTAGGGTGGATACTTCAAAGTGCTTGGGCACCTGAGCTGGTGGATGGGGTGGGGTGGGGTGGTAACTGAGGAGGGTGGGAGGGGAAAGATGACTGAAGGGAGAAGTTTGAGATGTGCTTTGAACACAGGGTCTTCGGGATGGAAAAGTGAAAAGTGCAACATCTGTGCTATAAATCTCTACGGGTCCATAAAGAATGAAGGAACGATGGGCCGAATGGCTATCATCTGCACTGTGAATTTCTAGTTTCCATGGATTTAACTTGTATTTTGAATGAACTCCCATCTGCTTGCTGCAGTACATCATGCTTTCATTTCACTGACAGAACTCTATGGTTCTTCCACTTATACTTATCAATACTTAATGATTTTCCACTCATCGGTCCAGAATGATGCTCAGGCTATGGAAATCCATTTGACTTCACTGCATATCTTGGCATCAGGAAATTAATATCAGACATTCACATCACAATATGTCTCAGAGTCATTAATAATCCTTATGAATAACAAAGGCTTCAAGACTGATCACCCTGTGACCCAATCTTCTCTCACCACCCAACCAATATCTATTTTTAACCAACGGTTGTCAGTCAAATCCTCTGCCACGCCTAACGCTTTCCCCTCTGGATCCATGATGCCTTCACTTCTGCAATTCTTTGATGAGAAACCAAAGCATGTGCTTTTCTCAACGTCTAAATGCATTCGCTCTAAATGCGCTGGAAATCATCTCATTTATTTGAAAATTTATCTGTGAGACGTCTAGTAGACGTGTAAAGCACTACATCAAATGCAAGGATTATTATTATTATTATTATTATTAAGACCTTCAGATGGGACAGTAAACTGAGGTCCTGTCTGCCTGTTGAGGTGGATATTCATTGAGTCCTGTAGTGGAGTGATTAGAGCACTTGTCTCACAAATGAGGGGACCCGGATGCACTGTTTGTATGACATTGTTGTGTGCAACTTGCCTAAGGGGCGAAACCTTATGGAAGTTTCCTTACTCCAGATGCCTTTGTTTACCTAGCAGTAACCAGAAACCCAGTTGTTTATTGATTGCCGGATCTCTTTCCGGGGGTAATAATCTCTTAATAAATCAATCGATCAATAATTTGATCAATCCCTCACTTCATGACTGTTTGTGGGACGCTGTTGTGTGCAATTGGATGCTGCATTCCACCCACAAAATACACAGTCAACACACTTTACAGTATCAAAAATGGAAATACTGCAGATGGAAATCTGAAACGAAAATAGATATTGCTGGGAACTCTCAGCAGGTCAGGCAGCATCTATATGGAAAGGAAAATTCTGATGAAGGAACGTGGACCTGAAACGTTGACTCACTTTCCTTTCTCTGTAGATGCTGCCTGACCTGCTGAGTGTTCCCAGCCATTTCTGTTTTTGTTTCATTTTACAGTATTATTCGTTGAAGCACTTTGAGACATCTCAATAACACGATAAGGTGCTATATCAAATGTAAGGATTATTATTGTCAAAGATCCCATTGCACATTCGAATAAAAAACCATGGGACTTCTCTTCTGGTTTGTCCTGGCCGTCAAGCCCCCCAATAAAATTGGTCACTCTGTTCACGAACGTTTGTGGGACTAAGCTGTAGGGAAGTTGACTGGCAATTTCATTTAGAAATACAATAGACTGGTGACCAACCTCTGGCTCCCAGGCCAGAAGTGGCCCATGGTGCTGTCAAGAAGCAGCCCCCCACCTCTCCACCCCCATCCCAATCACGAACGTGAAGACCAGCTAAGAAGACAGGCTAAGTCTATGTTCAATTTATAATATCTCGAGATGAATTTGATTGAATAATCCTGGATTTATGGTATCAATCAAGAAATATTCAATCGAAAAAAATAATTTTGTTGGTCAACCATGCAGGTTGGCCACCACTGACGTAGTTGCTATACTTCACTGCAAGTATCTGTGAAATACTATGAGATATTCTGATGAAATTGGAGGTATTTCAAATGGATGGATTATTATTTTCTTGGATTGTGGCAGATCAAATTTTACCTCACGTCGAGGTTTCCTCTCACCTCATCCAAACATGCAAAAAATACTAAGCAGAATTTGGTCACTCAATCCATGGCTATATGCAGGACGCTGCCACGCGCAATTGTCTTGACGATCACTTTTCACTCACAAAATATAGTCAATTCACTTTATGGTACATTCTGTGAAGTTTAGAGACGTCTCGAAGACCTAATAAGGCGCTATATCAGAGGAAAGGATTATTATTTATTTATTATTATCGAATGTTGCTGTGTTGTCTCCATGGATGGCGGGGTGGGTAATATGCAGGGATGACATCAAATGGGCCGAACGGGATGAAGCCTCCTGCTTCCTGACTACTGATGATTGTGTTTCTACGTGTCTCTCTTGGGCCATCTCCTGGTAACTTGGAGAATTATCATGCAAACATGAAGGTTAGGAAGGAAAAATAAATATTAATTTTATGCAGAGGAGTCTTTGTTTTTATGCAGCCCTGAAACGTCACAGAACACCGCACCCAGTACAACTTACACAGACCTACGTGGGTGTCTGCGTGTGAGCGAGTATGAATGCACAAGTGTGGAGATGTCTGAGTGTCTGTAGACGCAAGTGAGTTTGTGAGTGCTTGACAGAGAGTGAGTGAGGAACATAAAATTAGATAAAATTGGTCACTCACTTCACTGTTGTTTGTGGGGCCCTGGCTGTTTGCAAATTGTCTGCTGCATTCACCGAAAAAATATACGGTTACTTCAGAGTCGACCCCGTGAAGCACTTTTGAGATGACCACTGGATGAGAAAGGCGCTATATCAAATACAAGGAATTATTATCCCTATAAGGCACTTGAAGACTTTAATTACGAGAGAAACATAACATAAAAGTGATCTTGAATCGGTCACCGACATCATATCCCTAATGGATAGGGGAATCTAGCTGGGCAAGCAGGAGGAGAGCTTGCCAGACAGCAATACCAATGGCAAACTACAGTATTTCATTTTTAGCAGTTACCGCAAAGCACACTCTTTGTCTGTCGTCTCCAAGCCTTGGCTCTTGCCAACCTGTGCTTAATACTTTCTAGAATTAGGTAAGCAGGATGTGTGGTTCCAGGGAGAGAGCGTGCGTTCCATTCCAACGATCTATCTGTGCAATATTCATATGTAGGGGGATATCTGGAAATCTGGGTTTGGTTTGGATAATCTTAAGCCTGATTTGATGGGTTTCAGCATGCGTCAGACACCTGGCTGACACCCCCTACCCCCACCCCCACCAAAAAAAATAAAATAAAAAGAGATTTGGTGAAATACTAATTATTCGGAATCCAAGCTGCAAGATTTTCTTTAAAACGTGGCGATCTATACAGCGTTACACGGCGGCTCCAGAGCCCTGGGCTCCAGATACCTCACCCTGGTGACTGTGCAAGATAGCAATCCTGTCCTGAAGCGAAATTAACTCTGAGCAGCAGGAGACATTTTAAGCCTCAATAATTAATAGAGCGACTCGCAGAAAGCTCATTTGTATTCCTTCAGGTTTCACAATCTGCCCGGTTTTCGTATGAGGTTAGAAATCAAGCTGCCTGCAAATAGGTGGGGAGTGGGTATCAGGCAGCCTTGTGGCTTGGGTAAGGGAGGGTCTTGAGCTGAGAATTCAGCCCCGCATGTCACAGCTGGGTGAGGTGCCCTTAATTGACAGTGATGATAAACCTTGCATTTCATACAGCGCTTTCCATATCTTCTAGACGTCTCAAAACCCGTCACAGAATATACTGTAAAGTGAATAGACTGTATATTTGTGGGCGAAAACGCAGCAGCCAATTAATTGCGCACAACAGCGTCCCCACAAACAGTCGTGGATTGAAATCACCAATTTTATTATAGGTTTTTTTTGGGAGGGATTATTGAACATATTGTTCAGTGTGAGGGAAGAGAATGATAGGGTACAAAAAAAAGAGCAGAGCATCAGGATTTGTATAGATAGTTTTATTGGAGCATCAAAAACTGACTCTGAAAGCATGGTTCACAGGGCCTCTTACTGGCTGGAAGGTTTCCTTGGTGAACAGTCAACGTCATGGAATTGTGCAGTTCCATACGTGAAAGGCGCTCTATAAATGTAAATTGTTGTTGTTGTTGTTGCGTTTACTTCGCAAGTGAGAGGACCTGGGTTCGATTCCCGGATGGGAAAATACCTTAGGGAAGTTTCCTTACTCAACATGCCTCTGTAAGTAGGAATCCGGTTATATTTCAATTGCTGGATGTTGCCCCCTCCTTACTCATCTTCAGGTTGCACTAAAGACCTTCCTCTTTGATCGTACTTCCAGTCACCTAAATCCTCCTTCTGCCTCGGCGTCAGACATCACCGCGGTTAAGCACTATGGGACGCTACCCTGTATGAAGGACGCTATACAAATGCAAGTTGTCGTCGTTGTTGTTGTTATTGAGGCTGGATCAATAGGATTTTTCAAAAGAGAACTGGATAAAGCAGCTAAGCAAAAGCAGGAACTATTTACAATAATACAGAAACCTTCACTTCAGGAGGAAGTTTCGTAATGTTGTACACAGCTGTTTGGGAGCCCGAGAGACACTCTCAGTGACGGATGGGGCTTTGTACAATGATACCCAAACTGGCATATTTTTCTCCCCCCTTAACACAAGGGGCAAAGCAACCAGATTGTAGCCAAACATAGACAAAGCAGAAACATAGACATTTATAGCACAGAAGAAGGCCATTTGGCCCATCGTATCACTGCTCCTCCCTCAAGAGCATTCCTTTCAGTCCCATTCACTTGTCCCATTCCCCCAAACCCTGGCCACTGATTCTCTGTAAGGTACCTGTCTGTCTGGTTCTCTCTTGAAGGCCAATATGGATGTCCCAGCCTGATATTCCATTGTCCTAACCTCATGTGTGCTTGTTTAACAACTAGTTTAAATTGATGTTAGTTGTTGTCTCTTGTTATTGTCTCCCAGTGGAAATAATTCACCGCTATTGCCTCTACTAAAACCTCTCTATTAAAGCTTTCGATCACATCACCCATCAACTTGCTTTATTCTTATTGAAAAATCGCAGTTCCTCCATAAGAATATAAGATTTTGCTTGGCAAAAGACTTCAAGGTCCATTCAGTTCACCTTCCACCATCCTGGTCACATGTCAAGTCCCAAACTATATATTGTAACTTGAGTTATTATTTCCTAAACAGAAATCTGTCTAATTTATTCTTGAAAGAAAAGTCTCCACCCATAGGCCAAACCACTTATCCCTGGTGTCATCCTAGTATATCTCCTTTGCATCCCTACTATTGCCTTGACCCCGTTCCTAAAGTAGGTTTATCAACACTAGGCATAGTATTCAGGCTAACTAATGATTTATATAAATTTAGCATTGGTTCTTTGCTGTTATATTCTACACCCTATTTATCAAACGTGAGATTCCATTAGCTTTTCTGTCCATTTGTCTTCCCACCATTAAGCAATTAGGTTTGTGGGGACACTGCTGTGCACAATTGGCTGCTGCGTTTCTCCCACAAAATATACAGTCAATTCACTTTACAGTATATTCTGTGAAGCATTTGAGACATCCCAAAAACGTGTTAAGGTTCTATATCAAGTTGAAGGATTACCATTATTATTTAATAATAAGCTACAGGACTCCATAAAACATGTTGGGCTGAGATCAGTCACTCAACATAGTGCTAGAGTGTTACTCATCCTGAATAAACAGTCAGGGGAGAGTGAGCAAGCATTGACAAACATTTGCTCGTCATGTATAAGAACTCTCAAAAGACACGTTGGAGCATTTCTGGAAGGATGCTGAGCGGAATAAATCACATGTGAAAATAATTAGTATTGTCTGATTAATTAGAAGAACTAAATTCTCCCAGAGCGAGATGTATTGAATTATTTACATTTTGCTGAAAAATGGAAAGGCAGTTCTGTTCCAAATCACGCCCAGCGAGACACAATGCAGCCTCGGCTCCAGCCCTAACACTGGGAGTCAACTTTGCCACCTTCTTTTGCCTCATTACATTTATTTGTGTCTCAGCCTAGCTCAGTCGGCAGCATTCTCACCCTCCGTCAGAAGGTTGTGGGTTCAAGCTCCTTATTCTGAGACTCTAGTGCAGTTTTATGGGATGGGTGGATGGGAGAGTGTGATGCATTGTCAGAGATTCTGTACTGAGGTCCGATCTGCCTGTTCATGTGAACGTTAATGATCCCATAGTGCTACAGGAAAAAAGAAGGGAGTTTTTCTCTCCTGCTTTACTGGCTGATAATCTCCCAGATAAAAATGAACACTGTACACTTCGTGGCTGTTTGTGGGACAATTAAAATTACAATTACAATTACAATTATGAGGCCACATTCATCTACGAAACACACAGTCATGACACTTTACAGCAAATCCTGTAAAGCACATTGAGACGTCCTCCCAGAGGCTATGCCAAATGTATGGGCCATCAAATCATCTCCAGCTCAGAGATGACTGCAGAGACCATTACATTTATGTTTTGGGGAGGTGGTGAGTTGGCGTCAAGGTGACATATTTGACAATGGAATGTCATAATCAAGTCAACCTTCTAAGGTGGTCTTTGGTTCCTGAGCCAGGCCGGTCATCCGCACTCCAGGGCACTGCTGATGTGGTAAGTCTGGCTCATCGGCAAAACTTGGAAGGGCAGACCAGTCACTGGGGGCACGGACTCTTTCCATTCAGCTCCTGTTAATCGATAGGGTGAATTAAGTTGGACAAGCAGTAGGAAAGCTTGGCAGACACTCCTCTCAAGGGCGAGTGTTTTTCGCTGATTAGACACCAGAATTAGGTACACAGGACGCCTCTTTTTCAGGGGAGAGAAACTCTGACTAATTTCTCTTGACTAATTTGGTTTGGATTACTCATGACAATGAGTTTCTACATGCATCAGACACTTGGCTGAACAACAAAACTTACATTTTATATATTTTTAATGATCCCATAGTGCTACAGGAAAAAAAACCATAACATTATTTCAACAGAGAGACTACTGCTCAAACTCCCAATCAAAGCGAACTCAAAATACAAGCGATTTAGCATTTATTTAAGATTGAACAGTCAATGTGGATGGCCATATTAATTTGCTTTGGAAAATTACACCTGCCAGCCTTGTTCAATGAATGAAAACCTGAAGCGAAGCTATTTCATTAATGTATATTTAATTAGTGCCTAATTATCGAAGAGACATTTGACACATCCTGTTAAGAGACATTCACTACATAAACTATTTTTCTGTCGCCTTCAAAAAGATGTGCATCAGTAAATTCATTCTCTTGGCTTCATTCATTAAGCACTTGCAGATGTCTCTGCATTTCAATGGGTCACCTGAAGTAACATTCAGCAAAAATGAGCATTTGCTTTCTAATTACTAAAATAAAGTATGAAAAATAAAACAACAGACATGTGCTAACACAGCAAAAACGTAGATACTGTTCAAACCAATCATTAACCACATTCTCCCCCACCTCAATAGACTCACAGACAGTTGAAACAATCCATCCCTGCCAGAGGCAGATGGATGTCAGTTCAAGCCCTACAATGGGACTTTGAGCTCACAATCTATGCTGCCAAACTCGTGATCAAAGAGGAAAGCCTTGCGATGGGCCTTGAGGAAAGGAAGGGAAGGGGTGAGGTAGAGCGAGTTCCAAAGAGTGGTGGTAGAAAAGCTGAAGGTCCATCTACATATGATGGGGCAGGCAGGATGGTGGAGTCTAAAATCAAATGCAAAATCATTTTCAGGAAAATCAACTTTCTTATTAATATCTTATTCTTAAATGATTATTATAAGAGCGGTGTCAAGGCTGAGCATGGTGGCATGGGGTGGGGGTGGGGGTGGGAGGGTACGTGAGTGTGGGGGCATTGGGTGGGGCGGGGCACCAAGGATGTCTTTACTGTTTAATAATATCCGACCCAGAGTCACACTCATGGTTGGGTGAGGTTGGTTCGGTGTGAGAGGGATAGTGAAGCCAGTAGTCAAGGCCAACCAAGGCAGTGTTGGGGGGGAGAGGTCGGAGGTTGGCAAGGGTGGATAGCGTAGGGCGGGGAATGGTGTGGGCCAGCAGCTGGTCCTGAGTTCCGCTACCTTGTCCGCCATAGCGAGGTTTCAAACTCGACGAGGGTAGAATAATTTATGATTTAACCTATGTAAGAAATAAATATCAGAGATAGCATCAGTAACATTACAGATAATAATATACTATGATCTTTCTAAATCATTTAATTGCTTAAATTATACGTCTCCCCAAGTCCCGTTGAAATTCCTATTAAATCAATTTACACCTATCTGCACTAGTCAAGGCAGTTTGATATGATAAAGTATATTAAACAAGGATTATTTGTGTAGTGCCGTATCGCAACTAAAGTAAATCACTTTATTACTTTACGGTAATAATGATGGATTACTAATCACAAGAACCCTATTTGAGTTAGAAATTTGCATTACAATACAAAATTACATTTGTATAGCACCTTCCATATTGGTGGATATCTCGATGGGATTATTAATCGCTCAAAATCAGTGTGGAAGTGAACTGGACACAAACGGACTGGAAATTCTATGAGTAGCAAATCCCTGTGTGTTGGCAGTTACCCTATTAATATGTTACCAACAAGCAATACATTGCAATGTGTTTCATTTTACACTGAAAAATATAGTAGAACATATTAAAGGCCATATTGTTTTGCCCACAAATATACAGTCAATTCAGTTTACAGTATATTCTGTGAAGTGCTTTGAGACGTCTAGAAGATGTGAAAAGTGCTATATTATTATTATTATTATTATGATGATGAGATTGTCACACTCGTGTTCAAATCCCTTCACTCCCCGGCATCTCCCTACCTCTCTGACCTCTTCAATCCTCAATCTGCCACCTGGTGCCTCCACTCGACTGGCACCAGAATCTTGCTTATTCCTCACACTCTCCACTCTACCACCGGTATTCACGCTTTCAGCCACTAAGTCACGAAGCTCTGGAATACTCTTCCTCGTTCCCTCTGCTTTTCCCCCTCTCTCCCCTTTTTGGAAGTCCCACCTGCTTTTGACCACCTTCCCCCCATATGACCGGCTCAGAGTCAGGCTCCAACACTGTTAAGTGCTCTGAGATGGTCCCCTTCATGGAGAGTATTACATGCGTTCAAGTTGTTGTTATAAGGATTATTCATTATTATTTCTGGGAAATGAATGAGACCTGCACAGACATCAATGAAGCTTTGGAAACGTACTACCTGCCGACAATGTACAGCATTGAGTTTATTGTGGGGCTAATCGGGAACCTGATTGTGATCTGTGTCTATCTGTTCTGCCTCAAGGATGGAAATGCAGCGATATCTACCTCTTCAACAAGTCCATCACTGACCTGAGTTTTATCTGCACCCTGCCCATGTTTATAGTCTATTATGGAAATGGCAAGCGATGGATCTTCAGTGACGTGTTGTGCAAGCTGAACCGCTACGTCCTACACGCCAACATGTACATCAGCATTCTCTTTCTCTCTTGCATCAGCATCGACCATTACCTGCTGGTGCTCAGTTCAATGAGACTCCACTTGTTTTAGAGGAAGCAGTCCGTCGTGGCCATCTGCGGGGCCATCTGGCTGATTGTCACTCTGGAGATCATCCCCATACCGACCTTCATCGGCCCCAATAACATGAGGGGGCAAAATAGCAGCACCGTTGTGAAGTGTGTGGACTATGCCAGCTTTGGCAATGCTGCCCACAGCTTCATTTATAGTTTGTGCCTCACTACATGTGGTTTCCTCATCCCTCTGTGTGTCATGGGCTTCTCCTGTGCTGGGACATCCCGGGCATTGACCAAGTTAAGTCAAGAGCGAGCGAGCAACATCACCCTGCAGAAGCCTCTGACCCTGGTCATATTGGCCTGGTGATTTTCTCGGTGTTCTTCACCCCCTACCACATCATGAGGAATGTCCGCATCTTGTCCCGGGTGGACAGAATTGGCTTTTCTGAATGCACGATTGTGGGCATCAAGGCTAGCTACACCATCACCGGACCCATCGCCTTCCTCAACTCAACCATCAATCCCATTTTCTATTTCCTGCTGGGAGATAAATTCAGGGAGACCATTACCAGCAGGGTGAAAGCGATCTGTTCAAAATGCACCTCGTGTTTGGTGAGAAGACCGACGTGTTAGCAATACAACCAATTTTTGACATCATCTCGTTATTGATCTAACTTCCATTTGCTTTTGTCTCACTGCCGGGGTATATTAACTGAAAAAGAAATGTTGTCAGCTGACTTATCCTGGCATGTGTCATGTGGCCTAATATATGGAAGATGTGAGAGAGAGGTTGAAAGCCATGTTTTCACTCAGAGCTTTACAAGATCAACAAATCGGCTTGGGTGAAGAAGACCCTTCTAATCTCAACCCTTCAAAATCACCACACTATTATTACACTATCATTGCATCAAGATGGTTTATAAATGAGTTCTGGTGTCCAGGCCTCAAACCTTCTTGGAAACCTGTTCCAGGTGTTAATTACTCTCTGCATCAAGAAAAAACTTCCTGCTGTCTGTCCTGAAATTGCTCTTGTAACTCTAAGCAGCATCATGAACAATAACAATTTGCATTTATATAGCGCCCTCCATGCCGGGCGGTATCTCAGCTCACTTCACGGTGGCGGATCCCGAATCTGATCCAGGGAAAGGAGGAAGGTGACGGTAAGTGTGGTCAACTTACAATCGAAGAGGAGCGTTTTGAGACCAACCTTGAAGGAGGCAAGGGAAAAAGCGAGGAGAAGGGACTGCGGGATAGAATTCCAGAGTGTGGGGGCAGAGAGGCGGAAAACCCATTCACCGATGGTAGGCCAGGTCAGGCAGGAGTCATTGAGCAGACCGGAGCCTGCTGAACAGATGGGGCAGACAGGCTCATAGGGGGACAGCAGGTTAGAGAGATAGGGGAGAGGCAGGCCATGAATGACCTTGAAAGTGAAGACGAGGATCTTGAATTCAATCCTCTGGTGGATGGGGAGCCAATGGAGCTGGGCGAGTGTGGGAGGGATGTGGTCGTGGAGCTTGGTGCAGGAGAGGACACGAGCTGCAGAGTTCTGAAGATCTACAGCTTGTGAAGGGAAGAGCCAGGAAGGCCAATGGCATTTACATAGTCTAGCCTTGATATGACAAATGTGCGGACAAAGGTTTGAGCAGTCCGAGGGCAGTGTTGAAGTCTGGCAATGTTACAGTGGTGGTGGAAGACAGTACAAGTCATGGTGCGGATGTGGGGAGTTAAGGAAGGACAGTTCAGGGTCAAACAAGACAACCAGGTTCCTGACTGGTTTCAAGAGATGGAGAGTGCAGCCTTGGATGCTTTCAACTGGAGAAGGTTGTCCCTTGTCCAGATTTGCCGAACACCTCCGTTCTTTCAGCAAAAGACAACTCCGATCTACTGGTTTCTTGCCATTTCAACTCTCCTCCCCATTCGCAGTCAGACCTTTCCATCCATGGACCCCCTATGCTGTGCCGATGAACTGCAGCGCAAGCTAGAGGAACAGCACCTTGTGTATCCACTGGGACCTTACAGCCCTCTGGCCTTAATATTGATTTCAATAACTTCAGGCCATAAAAGCTCACATTTCACTCCTCCTCTTCTGCAACTATCTGGTCTATCTGTTCTTTCGCAATTTCACTCCCTCTTAGTTTCACTTGATTAACACCTCTTCTCTCCATTTTTGTTGCAATCCCTCACTTCGTTTCACAATATTAACACTTACTGAACCCATCATCTTCTGTCTCTCTATCGCATTTTCTCCTTTGTCTTTCTTTGTTAGACCTTGAAATCTTCTCCCTCCCAAATGCCTCTGTTCTGGCGATGGGTCATGGATCAGAAATGTTGACACACTTTTTCTTTTCTCCATAGATGCTCCCTGACCTGCTGAGTTTTGCCAACAACAACTTGGGAACCAATGATGAAATTAAAAGGTCATAAAGTAGCACGCTTGGAAGAGGAAGAGAATGAAAAAATGCAGAAGATGATGCGTTCACTACAAGGTTTAAAAGACAAAAAAGGACAAATTAATTCTACAGATGAAATAAAGGGCAAAGGTAAAGGATAAATTCAAACCCAATGACAAAACCACCAATGCTGAACGAAACTTGGAAGAAAGATTGGAACAGATGTTTGCTTCTGAATTTGAAAGATTACAGAAGGAGTTAAGAGCAATGAGCTACGTATAGATCCTAGTAATAAAATGAAAAAGTACTGGAGATACTGGAAAGGCTGAGAAAGGAAAGTGAGTCAAAGTTTCAGGTCCACGACCCTTCGTCAGACTGAGGTTACAAGAGTTGCACTAAGCTAAGCCTTTCTTAAAAAAACAAATTCACATCCAGGTAGTTTGCCTACAAAACACAATCTCTACACTTTACAATAAATCCTGTGATGCGCATTGAGACAACGTGAAAGGCGGGCGCTCTGTCAAAAATAATTCAGTGAAGGAAATAAACTGAGCAAAGCTCAGAGCATCGCAATCCTCTACCATAACTAGAACTGTAGTGAATTATAAGTTTACTCTCAGTGTCAGCCTGACTCAGTTGGCATCAACCTTTCAAGCGTGCTGTCCGCTGCCCTCCCACCTCTCTGCCGGAGGGGCAGGGTAGGAGTGAGAGGAGGCAGAGACTATTCAGAGACTCCTGACTGTTCAGCGCCTTGGGACGTCCTCCTGACATGAATGGCGCTCTACGAATTTATTTTTGTTAAGTTGTTCTTGTTGTTCATTCACACAATCTCTCTCTTAATTAATCTCTTTTATTCGCCCAAGTCATCCGTATGAACGACCAACAACAACAAATTTACATTTGTGTTTAAATACAGTGCAAAGTTTGTTTATACATGAAGATAAGTTGACACATAGAACTGTGGTATTGCGTCAGAATATAATAAAGGAAGCATTTTTGTATTAGCATATCCAGCTAACATATCATACTACAACTACAACTACAACTCTGGCCTCTGAGCACTCCAGACAGAATCCCCTGAGCACTCCAGAATGGTAAGTGAGAACGTAATGCTCTTTAATGTAAATCAGAACCATTCGTTAATGATGGAATTTAATATATGGGCTTTGGAAATATATGCGCTTTGGAAATTATAATCCCACAAATATAATTGGTCACTCACTCCATGACTGTTTGTAACACATTGCTGCCTGCAATTGGGCTATTGCGTTTGTCCAAAAATACAGTTACTCTATTTTCTAGTAAATCCTGTGAAGCGCTTTGACACGTCCTCCCAATGTGATCAGGAATGCATTGCCTGAAAAGGTGGTGGAGGCCGATTCAATAATAACTTTTAAAAGAGAGCTAGACATTTATTTGGGGGGGACGGGTTTGCGCGGTTATGGAGAGAGAGCTGGGGAGTGGGATTAAATTGCTCTTTTTATAGAGCCGGCACAGACTCGATGGGCCGATATATGAAATGCAAGGAGTATTATTGTTATTTGAGATAGTGCCTTATCACGTCATTGAGACTTCTCAAAGTGCTTCACAGGATATAACAACAATACAGCACTCCTCCAACACTGGAGGATCAACATAGACTATTAGCTCAGAGTCCTTGATGTGGGGATAAAACCTACGATTCTGAGATGCAGACACAAGAACGCTGCTAACCAAGCCAGTCTGACACAGATTAAATGCGATTACAAACATGAGGCTTGTTGTTACAATGCGCCCAACATTCAGCCGGTGATTGATTGAAATCTACAGAAATCCTGCCCCGAGATAAACAAGGATCTGGATTGGGAGTACCTGCCAACCATGTACAGCATCGAGTTCCTGGTGGGGATAATCGGGAACCTGACTGTCATCTGTGGCTACTTGTTCTGCCTGAAGCAGTGGAAGTGCAGCAACATCTATCTCTTCAACCTGTCCATCTCTGACCTGACATTCATCTGCACTCTCCCATTCCTCGTCAACCAGTACAAAAACGAGAGTCACTGGAAATTTGGTGATTTCTTGTGCAAGTTGGACCGCTTCCTTCTCTACAGCAACATGTACCTCAGCATCCTATTCCTCACCTGCATTAGCATAGATCGTTACCTACTGGTCACGAACCCCCTAAAGAGGTACAGGTTTCAGAGCAAACGGTGGGCTGTGCTTGTGTGTGTCCTGCTCTACGTGTTTGTCAGTTTGGCTCTCATCCCCGTGTTTGTCTTTGTCGGTTCCGAGGAGGGGAACAACACCTGTGAGGACTACGCCAGCTCAGGTGAAGCCGATCACAGCTTCATCTACAGCATGTGCCTGACCATCTTCTGCTTCGTCCTTCCTCAGTGCGTCATGATCTTCTGCGGGATCCAGACAGCCAAAGCCTTGAAGAAGATGAGCAAACAGTCTCACAGGAGCATCTCTCTGGAGAAGCCCGTCACCCTGGTCATCCTGGCCGTGGGCAGCTTCACCATATTCTTCACTCCTTACCACATCATGAGGAATGTCCGCATTGCCTCTCAGATCAAGAGGCTGGGGTTCTCTCAAACCACCACGTGCCTTGTAAGGGCTGTGTACGCAGTCACACGACCCATTGCTTTCCTCAATGCCACCACCAACCCCATCTTCTATTTCTTCCTGGGAGATAAGTTCAGGGAGACACTGATGAGCAGCATCAAGTCACTTTTCTACCGAGTGTTCCCATGTTGTGTGAGACAGGCTCCCGGGAGTACTCGCTCGCTGGGTGAAGTGTCCAATCGAGCGCTGAACCACTCTCGGGTGAAAAAGACGGATAACGTGATGATTAACACTGGTGATCATCAGCACAGAGTTGAAAATGAAGTCAATTCAGCTGCTAATTAGCAATAATCTTTGTATTTGATACCGTGGCTTTATTGTCAGCAACATGTCTCAATGTGCTTCACAGGATTTAGAATAGGAATAATAATCCTTGCATTTGATATAGTGCTTTTAACGTCTTCGCAACATCTCAAAGCGCTTCGTGGAATAAACTGTAAAGTGAATTGACTGTATATTTGTCGGTGAAACACGGCAGCCAATTGCGCACAGCAGTGTCCCACAAACAGTCATGGATTAAAATGACCAATTTTATTATTTTTATTGGTGGGATTATTAATGTAAGATATTTTTTAATTGATGGATGTTGTGACCTTGTATTTGTTGGGGAACGCTGCACCAATTTGCCCACAGCAAACAGCCATGAGTTAAATATTCACTTTAACATGAGTATTTTTGGCACCAACATAAAAAGAAATTTGCTTCAATTAGAGCTCCACTACTGGGTGCTTTCTCTTGTCAGCTTTAAGGTTTTAGCTGTTTAAACTCCAGCAGTTCCCAATATGCACTCCAGTTCTGACAAAGCGTCAGTGTTAAGTGTAGTGACTGTGCATTTTGTAGGCCAACACAGCAGCGAATGTACACACAGAAAGCAAGCCTGGAGCGAGTCACCACTTTCGTTTGGGCGATTGTTGGCTAAGACACCGAGAGAGAGAAAAACTTCCTTCTCCTTTGAATAATACCATCGGATCTTTCCCGTCCCCCTACACACACCGATGGTGATTTGATTTAACATCCCATCTGAACAATGGCAGCTCCGACAATGCATCACAAGCCCAGCCCTGCATTAAAGTGTCTTTCTTAACGCATCGAAACCACAATGTGGGTAAAAACTCAAAGTGGAACAACAGTTTACAGGGTCCATACAGCGTCCATCGTGTCTCGGAATGTTAAACTGCGGTGGAGTTTGATGCTGAGCCAGGGTTTGTGGGGAGCCAACCCCAGTTAGGCAGGTAAACTACACCTCAACCTTCAATAAGGTTTCTTATTTTCATGACTATTTGATATCTCCAGTGGGATTGTGGTGTTATCGCGGGTAATTATATATTTTGAATGTTATGCTGGATAAAAATGTGTGCTCACGTGATCATATACCAACGTTAATGCAGAGACTGTTGCTGCTTGTGTGTGAATAAAGACCTTTACTTTGAATCCATGTGTCAATGCGTGTTGAGTAACCCGGGATTTCAAACTTTACAGTGATCAGAGGAATGGGGTGTGAGTAACTTGGAAAGGTAGGAAGGTGCCAGGGTGTGAAATTATTTGAATATAAGTTTGAACTCGATTTGCTCTGCAATAGGGTGTGGTGGAGCCTGAAAAAGAATATTGAATTATTGCACCATAGTTAGAATAAAATCAAGGTGGGAGGTGCCAAATGCATGGATATGGCACGGACTGGTTGGTCTGTTCATCTCATTTTGTGCTGTACATAACTTGTAGATCTTCCTGATTCTTCTCTCCACATGCTGCAGATCATTCAGAACTTTGCAGGTTGTGTCCTTGTCCGCTCCATGCTCCGTGAACCTATCACCCCACCCTCGCCTGGCTCCCCAAACCCCAGGTATTTTGATATTTAATAGTCATAGGATTTTGGTTACTTATTAAAAAGGAGCCAATATTGGTCAATTGGTGAATTCCACCAGATGGTGCCCTGTATTTGTGGTGACACAGTAAAACTTTTCTATAAACATAATAATAATCCTTGGATTTGATATTTCGCCTGATCAGTCCATTCAGATATCACAAATATTTACAGTAAATTGTAGTGACTGTATTGTTTATAGAATGGGCAGCCAATGGACATTCTGCAATGTCCCAGAAACAGCCAATGGTGTGAATGATCGATTCTTTCTCCGGGATTGTTGGCCAGGACATCGGGAGAGATAAACTCCCTTCTCTTTTCTAACAGTGCCAACTGAGACGTGCCACCTATCATGGCTGATCTATATCTCTACAAATCCTTTCAATTCTAATTTCCCGCCTTCACCCCGTATCCCTTCATACCCCAACCTACCAAAAATATATCAACTTCATTCTTGAAGGTGTGGATGGATCCAACATCCACAAACTTTTGGGGGAGAGAATTCCAGATTTGATGTGGGCCAGGTGCCGCACTAACCAGGGGGCATAGCCAAGGAAATTTTACAGCTTCCAGGAGGACATGGGGCAATTGCTACAACTGCAGTAAACCAGGGCACCATAAGTGGCAATGTAGATCATGGAGGCGAGAGGGTCGACTCTCAAGCCAAACACCAAATAACAACAAATTGGGACAAAAGTTGTCCCTTCTTCAGATTTGCCGAACACCTCCGTTCTTTCCGCAAAAGACAACTCCGATCTACTGATTTCTTGCCATTTCAACTCTCCTCCCCATTCACAGTCAGACTTTTCCATCCATGGACCCCCTATGCTGTGCCGATGAACTGCAGCGCAAGCTCGAGGAACAGCACCTTGTGTATCCACTGGGACCTTACAGCCCTCTGGCCTTAATATTGATTTCAATAACTTCAGGCCATAAAAGCTCACATTTCACTCCTCCTCTTCTGCAACTATCTGGTCTATCTGTTCTTTCGCAATTTCACTCCCTCTTAGTTTCACTTGATTAACACCTCTTCTCTCCATTTTTGTTGCAATCCCTCACTTCGTTTCACAATATTAACACTTACTGAACCCATCATCTTCTGTCTCTCTATCGCATTTTCTCCTTTGTCTTTCTTTGTTAGACCTTGAAATCTTCTCCCTCCCAAATGCCTCTGTTCTGGCGATGGGTCATGGATCAGAAATGTTGACACACTTTTTCTTTTCTCCATAGATGCTCCCTGACCTGCTGAGTTTTGCCAACAACAACTTGGGAACCAATGATGAAATTAAAAGGTCATAAAGTAGCACGCTTGGAAGAGGAAGAGAATGAAAAAATGCAGAAGATGATGCGTTCACTACAAGGTTTAAAAGACAAAAAAGGACAAATTAATTCTACAGATGAAATAAAGGGCAAAGGTAAAGGATAAATTCAAACCCAATGACAAAACCACCAATGCTGAACGAAACTTGGAAGAAAGATTGGAACAGATGTTTGCTTCTGAATTTGAAAGATTACAGAAGGAGTTAAGAGCAATGAGCAACTGGTTGAGCTACGTATAGATCCTAGTAATAAAAAGAAAAAGTACTGGAGATACTGGAAAGGCTGAGAAAGGAAAGTGAGTCAAAGTTTCAGGTCCACGACCCTTCGTCAGACTGAGGTTACAAGAGTTGCACTAAGCAAGGCCTTTCTTAAAAAAACAAATTCACATCCAGGTAGCTTGCCTACAAAACACAATCTCTACATTTTACAATAAATCCTGTGATGCGCATTGAGACAACGTGAAAGGCGGGCGCTCTGTCAAAAATAACTCAGTGAAGGAAATAAACTGAGCAAAGCTCAGAGCATCGCAATCCTCTACCATAACTAGAACTGTAGTGAATTATAAGTTTACTCTCAGTGTCAGCCTGACTCAGTTGGCATCATAGGCACCTCTGAGTCAGAGCATTGTGGGTTCAAGCTCCACATCGGGATTTCACATTCACATAGTCTATGTTGACCACAGTGCTGGGGAGCGCTGCATTGTCACAAGTGTTGTACTTCAGATAAGACATTACACTGAGGCCTAGCCTGCCTGTTCAGGTGGACGTTAATGATCCCATGGCACGATTCAAAAACAGCAAGGAATATCTCCTGGTGTGTTGGTCAACAATCTCTCAACTCTCCCCGTTTCTTTCCCTCCACATGTCTCTCGCCCTCAATCACTCTCTCACTCCCTCTCTTGTCAATCACTCTTTGAATCACTCTCCCCCCACCATTTCCCTCCCCACCACTCCCCCTCTCCCTCTCTCAATCACTCTACCACACCTCCCTCTTTCACACACTCTCTCTTCCCTTCTCTCAATCTTTCCCCATCCTCTCCCTCCCTTTTCAAGCGTGCTGTCCGCTGCCCTCCCACCTCTCTGCCGGAGGGGCAGGGTAGGAGTGAGAGGAGGCAGAGACTATTCAGAGACTCCTGACTGTTCAGCGCCTTGGGACGTCCTCCTGACATGAATGGCGCTCTACGAATTTATTTTTGTTAAGTTGTTCTTGTTGTTCATTCACACAATCTCTCTCTTTATTATTCTCTTTCATTCGCCCGAGTCATCTGTATGAACGACCGACAACAACAAATTTACATTTGTGTTTAAATACAGTGCAAAGTTTGTTTATACATGAAGATAAGTTGACACATAGAACTGTGGTATTGCGTCAGAATATAATAAAGGAAGCATTTTTGTATTAGCATATCCAGCTAACATATCATACTACAACTACAACTCTGGCCTCTGAGCACTCCAGACAGAATCCCCTGAGCACTCCAGAATGGTAAGTGGAATTTAATGCTCTTTAATGTAAATCAGAACCATTTGTTAATGATGGAATTTAATATATGGGCTTTGGAACAGTTAGAGTCCCATTGTATAGTGGTCAGTCCACTCTCCTAGCAAGCGAGAGGACCTGGGTTGGATTCCAGGTCAGGGACTAAGCATAAGCAAGTTATCATGTCGATGCTTACCCAGCAGATTGGCTGATTACTTTCGAGGAGTAACAAACCCTTCAAAAAATATATTTGGTCACTCAATCCATGACTGTTGCAATTGGCTGCGGCGTTTCGCCCACAAAATATTCACTCCATCCACTTTACAATATCGTCTGTGAAGCCCTTTGAGATATCTCAACCACAACGTAAGGTGCGATATGTACTCCAAACACACGGAATAACTTTACAGTAATATCCTACTGAGCGCTTTCAGACATTTCGTGGATGTGATAAACTGCTACATCAAATGCAAGGAGAATTATTCTATTTTTTCAACTTCAAATTTGTGTCAGCCTGGCTCAGAGTTGGAAGGTTGCAGGTTCAAGCTCTATATCAGGGTTTGCAACTCATATAGTCTAGGCGGACACTCTCATGCAATGCTGGAGATGTGCTGCATTGTCGGAAGTGTCGTTCTTCAGAAGGGATGTTAAAATGAGGTCCTGTCTGCCTGTTCAGTTGGATGTTATACACCCTATTTGATAAGAGTAGGGAGTTTCTTCTTATTATTATTATCTCTTTGAGATCCACACTCAGCTGAGACCATAGCACCCAAAGATTGATCAGCTGGGCTGCTGTGTAAGAGTTAAAGATCGCACGGCACTTTTTGAAAAGAGGAATTTCAAAGCACCGGAGTCCTGGCCAATAATCCCACAAGTATAATTGGTCACTCACTCCATGGGTGTTTGTAACACATTGCTGCCTGCAACTGGGCTGTTGTGCTTTTCCAAAAATACAGTCACTCCATTTCACAGTAAATCCTGTGAAGCGCTTTGACATGTCCTCCCAATGTAATAAGGCTATATCAATGGCCACACATTCAGCCACTGTTTGCTTCAAATCTACAGATATCCTGCCCCAAGATAAACGAACTGGTAGAATGGGAGTACCTGCCAACCGCGTACAGCATCGAGTTCCTGGTGGGGATAATCGGGAACCTGACTGTCATCTGTGGCTACTTGTTCTGCCTGAAGCAGTGGAAGTGCAGCAACATCTATCTCTTCAACCTGTCCATCTCTGACCTGGCATTCATCTGCACCCTCCCGCTCCTCGTCAACCAGTACAAAAACGAGAGTCACTGGAAATTTGGTGATTTCTTGTGCAAGTTGGACCGCTTCCTTCTCAACAAGAACATGTACCTCAGCATCCTATTCCTCACCTGCATTAGCATAGATCGTTACCTACTGGTCAAGAACCCCCTAAAGACATACAGGTTTCAGAGCAAACGGTGGGCTGTGCTTGTGTGTGTCCTGCTCTACGTGTTTGTCAGTTTGGCTCTCGTCCCCATGTTGGTCGTTGTCGGTTCCGAGGAGGGGAACAACACCTGTGAGGACTACGCCAGCTCAGGTGACGCCGATCACAGCTTCATCTACAGCATGTGCCTGACCATCTTCTGCTTCGTCCTTCCTCAGTGCGTCATGATCTTCTGCGGGATCCAGACAGCCGGAGCCTTGAAGAAGATGAGCAAACAGTCTCACAGGAGCATCTCTCTGGAGAAGCCCGTCACCCTGGTCATCCTGGCCGTGGGCAGCTTCACCATATTCTTCACTCCTTACCACATCATGAGGAATGTCCGCATTGCCTCTCAGATCAAGAGACTGGGGTTCTCTCAAACCACCACGTGCCTTGTAAGGGCTGTGTACACAGTCACACGACCCATTGCTTTCCTCAATGCCACCACCAACCCCATCTTCTATTTCTTCCTGGGAGATAAGTTCAGGGAGACACTGATGAGCAGCATCAAGTCACTTTTCTACCGAGTGTTCCCATGTTGTGTGAGACAGGCTCCCGGGAGTACTCGCTCGCTGGGTGAAGTGTCCAATCGAGCGCTGAACCACTCTCGGGTGAAAAAGACGGATAACGTGATGATTAACACTGGTGATCATCAGCACAGAGTTGAAAATGAAGTCAATTCAGCTGCTAATTAGCAATAATCTTTGCATTTGATACCGTGGCTTTCATTGTCAGCAACATGTCTCAATGTGCTTCACAGGATTTAGAATAAGAATAATAATGATCCTTGCATTTGATATAGTGCTTTTCACATCTTCTCGACATGTCAAAGAGTTTCACAGAATAAACTGTAAAATGAATTGACTGTATATTTATGAGTGAAACGCGGCACCACAGGTCTGTGACAAGGGGAGGTGGAATTATAAACACACAAAAAAAAATTAACTCAGAGATAGTTGGAGTTTAGTAGAGGGTCAGCACACTTCCCAGTGGAATTGATATTGATTCTATTGTATCCATGGTCCGGGCTTTAAGAAGAGTAGTGAGGTCTGTCTCCAATTGGATTTTTGTGTTATTGCGAGTAATATATATTATGATTGTTATGCTGAATAAAAATGCATGCTGATGTGATCGTATAATACTAACATTAATGCAGAGACTGTTGCTGTTTGTGTGGGAATAAAGACCTTTACTTTGAATCCTTTTGTCAAGGCGTATTGAATAATCCATGACTCCGTCAAACTTTACAGTGGTCAGAGGAATGGGGTATAAGTAAATTGGAGAAGTAGGAAGGTGCCAGGGTGTGAAATTATTTGAACGTAAGTTTGAACTTATCTTTAACTTGTCTTGTTCTGCAATAGGAGGCTGAAAAAGACTAGGTTGGTCGGTTGTGGCGTTTGATACAGGTGAGGATGTGGGTGGTGGAATATTGAATTAATTGGATTTTATGAATGGTGGAGCTGGGCATTGATAAAATCAAGGTGGGAGATGCCAAATGCATAGATACAGGAATGACATTGTTTATCTCATTTTGCGCTATACATAACTTGTATTTGCCCACAAATATACAGTCAATTCACTTTACAGAATATTCTTTGAAGCACTTTGAGACGTTGATAAGATGTGAAAAGCCCGCTATATCAAATGCAAGGATTATATAGTATATATTATTATTATTATAGCTTCCCAATTCTTCTCTCCACATGCTGCAGATCATTCAGAACTTTGCAGGTTATGTCCTCGTCCATTGCGAGCTCCGTGAACCTATCACCCCACCCTCGCCTGGCTCCCCAAACCCCATTTATTTTGTTTTTTGTTGTTGGCAGTAACATATTCTTTCTCCAAAATTAACCCATTACGCCCACGCCACTTCATTTTCAGATGGTTGGTAAACTAAGTAAATAGGACTGAATGGATGAAGACCATTAGCCCTCGTCTCTGCTGTAAATTTCTACGGTTTACTCTTGTTCAATGTGTCTGTTTAACTCAGCCTTCATTTAATAGCCATTTTTCTGAAACTACACAGAAAATTGTGTTCAAAGTTATGGCGGAATTGAACAATTCACCAAATTCTGAAAGCTTTGACAACACTACATCAATGGAGTAAATCTAAACCCAGGTGGAATTTTGTTTATTTATTAAAAGGAGCCAATGTTGGTGAATTCCACCAGATGGCGCCTTGTAGCTGTGGTGACACAGTAAAACTTTTCTATCAACATAATAATAATCCTAGGATTTGATATTTCGCCTGATCAGTCCATTCAGAGGCCACAAATATTTACTGTAAATTGTAGTCTGTGTTGTTTGTAGAACGGGCAGCCTATTTCTATATTACAATGTCCCAGAAACAGCCAATGGTGTGAATGACCAATTCTCTCGGGGATTGTTGGCCAGGACAACGGGAGAGAGAAACTCCCTTCTCTTTTCCAATAGTGCCAACAGTGACAGGTGATCTATAAAGTCCATCTGAATAGGTTAACCCCTCATCCCGAGGACACAGCATACAGTGCCAACTCAGCAAATGACGGCAAACCAGAAAGGCCCCGGTGTTTCACATGAAGCACGCGGAAGTCAGATTAGCGTACTAATGAGAGTAATGTTTTGTGGAGAGAGAGAGAAAATCTTGGAACTAACTTTGGCACAGTGCATACAGGCATCTGATATACGATGTGTGGGTATGGAAAGACACAGGTCTGCTCAAACAGGGAAGCATAACCAAGGAAATGTTACAGCCTCCAAGAGGAGGTGGGGCATTGTTACAATTGCAATAAACCAGGGCGCCATAAATTGTCAATATAGATCATGGAGACAAGAAGGTCAACCCTCAAGACAAACTCCAAATAACAGCAACTTGGGAAGCAATGATGAAATTCACTGGTCAAAACAGCGAAATGAAAGATTTTGGGGCTGAGTTGAATGTTCAAAAGATCACATCACTCACAAAATTGGAAGCTAGACTGGGAGGGGCAGACAAAAAATTATACAGGCATAAAAGTATCACCCTTGGTAGAGGAAAAATAATTAAAAATGTAGAAGAACATGCGTTCACTAAAAGGTTTAAATGACAAAATAGGACAAATTCATTCTACCGGTAAAATAAGGGACAAAGGTAAAGGGATAAATTCAAACCCAATGACAAAATCACCAATGCCGAAGGATGGTAAAGCAAAAATCCAGAAGGGTACTAAAGAGGTAGATTTGGAAGAAAAGTTGGAACAAATGGTTGCTTCTGAATTTGAAATTGAAAGATTACGGAAGGAGTTAAGAGCAACGAGCAATTGGTTGAGCAACATATAGATCCTAGTCAAAAACAAAATGTACAGCAGATGCTGGAAACCTGAAATAAAACCAGAAATCGCTGGGAACACTCAGCAGGTCAGGCTGAGAAAGGAAAGTTAGTCAACGTTTCAGGTCCACGAACCTCCGTCAGAACTGGAGCATATTGAGAAGGAAAGGCTTTTAAAGACTCACAGAGAGGGGGGAGAAAATGCAGTAGAGGACAGGAGGTGCTGGGTTAAAGAGGTGTTAATGTTGTAAAACATTGCAACAGAACTGGAGAGGTGTCACTCAATGACTTAAAAAAAAGGAGGGGTAAAATTGCAAAAGAACTGGCAAACCAGCTGGCTGCAGAAAGATTAGCTTACCTAAGAGTCCTACAGATAAAACCCTCACAAAAGTGTGTTAACTAATGGGACAGTAATAGCAAGCAATAATCTTTATATTTGATACAGATACTTATTACATCGTCGATGAGTTTGTGTATTTTGTGGGTGACAGGAGCTGAGTTGTCCATAGCAACATATTGCTATGGGAGATTGTTGGCCAAGACACCAGATCAACTCTCTTTTCAAACGGATGTTGGGAGGAAGTAAGCATACCAGAGGATGTGGTTAGACCTTGAATGAGAAAGGACTGAGGTTACAGGAGTTGCACAAAACAAACCTGTGGTTAGCTGGTAGATTGGCATACAATGTCTGCTATGCGCAATCATGAAAGGTGCTATACAAATGCAATTTTGTTGGTATTGGCTGTCGTGTTTTGCCTCCAAAATATAGTCAATTCACTTCACAGTATATCATGTGAAACACTTTGGGATGTCTCGATGATGTGCTATATCAAATATAAAGATTATTATTATTATTATGACCTACTTTGCCAGGCCTTTAAGACAACACAGAAGATGAAATGCAAAAAATAATTCAGTAAAGGAAATAAACTGAGCGATGCTCAGGCCATCACAATCCTCTACCATAACTATAACTATAGTGAATTATAAGTTTACTCTCAGTGTCAGCCTGACTCAGTTGGCACCACAATCGCCTCTGAGTCAGAGCATTGCGAGTTCAAGCTCCACATCGGGATTCCAAACTCACGTAGTCTATGTTGACCACAGTGCTGGGGAGCGCTGCATTGTCACAGGTGTTGTACTTCAGATAAGACGTTACACCGAGGCCTAGCCTGCCTGTTCAGGTGGACGTTAATGATCCCATGGCACGATTCAAGAAGAGCAAGGAATATCTCCTGGTGTGTTGGTCAACAATCTCTCAACTCTCCCCGTTTCTTTCTCTCCACATCTTTCTCGCCCTCAATCACTCTCCCGCTCCCTCTCTGTCAATCACTCTTTCAATCACTCTCTTCCCCTTCATCCCTCAACCCATTTTCCTTCCCACCACTCCCCCACATCTCTCTCTGAATCAATCTTTCCGACTCCTCCCTCTTTCACACACTCTCTCCCCTTTTCTCAATCACTCTTTCTCCGTCCTCTCATCTAAATGAAGAAACAACAACAAGAAAATTACATTTGTAGGTAAACACAGTGCAAATATATATATTTTTACATATGAAAAAAACGTACTGAGTTGAGGAAAAACTTCTTCACTCAGAGGGTAGTGAATTTATGGAATTCTCTACCCCAAAAGGCTGTAGATGCTCAGTCCTTGAACATATTCAAGACTGAGATTGATAGATTTCTTATGGGTAAAGGGATTAAGAGGTATGGGAATAAGGAAGGGCAGGTGGAGTTGGATTAGAAGATCATCGATGATTTTATTGAACGGCGAGGCAGGCTCCAGGGGCCGAATGGCCTACTGCTGCTCCTTGTTGTTGTAAGTTGACACATAGAACTGTGGAATTGCATCAGAATAGAATAAAGGAAGCACGTTTGTATTTGCCAATCCTTGCTGACATATATTCTAACCACAGGACTTCAATGCACCATTTCCAGTCAGACAAAAGCTCCTGAGTACTCCAGAATGGTAAGTTGAACTTAATGCTCTTTAATGTAAATCAGATAATGACGGAATTTGGTATCTGAGGTTTGGAAATAATCAGGGGATTGGACTTGGACCAGATGGGGTCCCATAGCATAGTGGTCAGTCCACTCTCCGAGCAAGCGAGAGGACCTGGGTTGGATTCCAGGTCAGGGCATAACCATAATCAAGTTTCCTTACGTATCATGTCTATGCTTGTCTAGTAGTTTGGCTGATCACTTTCTAGGAGTAACAATCCTTTGATAAAGTATATTTGTAAATATTTTGTCACTCAATCCCCACTGTTTGTGGGACACTGCCATCGCAATTGGCTGCCTCATTTCACCCACAAAATATTCAGTCCATCCATTTTACTTTGCATTCTGTGCTTGGAGACATCCCAACCATATGATAAGGTGTCATATGTACTCCAAACACAGGCAATAAACTTTAAGTGCATTCAGAAATTTCGAGGATGTGGGAAACTGCTACATCAAATGCAAGGATTGCTAATCTACTTTTTCTCCTGAAAATTGGTGTCAGCCTGGCTCAGTGGTAGCATTCTCGTCTCAGAGTCAGAAGATTACAGGTTCAAGCCCCATATCAGGGTTTGCAACTCATATAATCTAGGCGGACACTCTCATGCAATGCTGGAGATGTGCTGCATTGTCGGAGGTGTCGTTCTTCAGAAGGGATGTTAAAATGAGGTCCTGTCTGCCTGTTCAGGTAGATGTTATACACCTCGTGCTGCTATTTGATAAGAGAAGGGAGTTTCTTCTTATTATCATCATTTCTTTTAGACCCACAGTCAGCTGAGACCATAGCAACCACTGGTTGACCAGCTGGGCTGCTGTGTAAGAGTTACTATTGTTACCCAGGTAACATTGATAGCAATCAGCTTCTCATCTACTGCAGGACTTCCTTCTTCATTCTGAGAAGAAATCTGGTGTTCTTTAATCCATTCCTTGTGCTGGATGCTGTTGAGTTTGATCCCATATTTCATCCTCTGGCTGTTTAATGATCTGATCAGAGCCACCTGGAGAATCGCACACAGTTCTCGTCACCTCAACAGAAGCCTCTGTGGCACTCAATCCTATGACACATTTGAAGAAGAGAAAACAATTTATCTCTCCCGGTGTCCTAGCCAACAATCCCCCAGATAAAAATCGTCACTCGCCCCATGGCTGTTTGTGGGACATTGATGTGTGCGAATTGGCTGCCACTTTTGTCCATAAGGTACACAGTCAATACAGTTTTTATAGTTTATCCTGTGAAGTACATTCACACGTCCTCCTGATGTGATAGGTACGGTATGAAATTGAAGGATTATTATTTTTATTGTTATTATCAGAGCTTGAACAGAGAGCCAACAAGGCTGATCTCCAGTATTAGAGGAATGAGCTATGAGACACTCATAGGCTCTTAAATCTTCAGGAGAGTCATCTTAGAGAGGTCCTTATAGAGGTTGTTATATATTTGTGGATTTATAGGGCACAGGCGCAGGCCATTTGGCCCATCTTGTCCATGCAGGCTCTTTGAAAGAGTTGTCTAAATTAGTCCCACTCCTCAACTCTCTCCCCATAGCCCTGCAAATCTTTCATCCCCAAATATCTATCTACATCTCTCTTTGGGCGTATATCATTTTAAAAACCAGTGAAGGTAATACTATTGGGTATTCTGGAGGGATGAACCAAGCCCTAAAAGTGAAAACAAAATCTGCCTAATGATCACATCACATCACCATCCACCCCCAAAAAAATTAATTCTCCCTTTTATTTAATCCCTCGCACCTCCCTACCTTTGCTCGCCACCACCCTGCCTGCCCCCTTCACCAAACGTTGCCTCCGCTCAACCGGCTCCAGCCTCATGTTCATCCATCGCCCTCTCCACTCCACCATCAGCGGCCATGCTTTCAGTCGCTACACATAAAGACCTTCCTTTTTGATCATGCTTCAGGTAACCTCCACCTTCCTTCTCCCCTGGATGTGGATGTTCTAGTTCAGGGTTTGCGCTATTTCTTGTTTAATGAACTGGAAAAGGAAGTCAGAACCACAGAATTTGAGATTTTTCTCCACAGTTGTTGTTGTGAGTGCACTACGCAGGATTCTGGTCACATTTATAGTGACAAAGTCAGAGTTATACCTACAATCCTTACATTTGATACAGCGACTTGTCTGAAGGTTTTGCCATCCTGCAGATAAAACATTCAAGTGAGGTCCCATTTTCCCGTTAAGATGCCTGTTAAGGTGGACATTAAAGATCCTATGGCAGTATTCAAAAATAATTTTTCTCAGTGTTGTGGCCGACAGTACCCCTGGATAATTAGTCACTCACTCCGTGGATGTTGGTGAGACATTGCTGTGCGCAATTCGGCTGCTACATTTGCCAACAAATACACTGTCACTCCATTTGACAGTAAATCATGTGAAGCGCTTTGTGACGACCTTCCGATGTGATAAGATATATTAAATACAAGGAGTATTATTATTATGTGAGATGGCGCCTTACTACTTCGTTAAGGCTTCTCAAAGCGCTTCACAGCATATACCGACAATGCAGCCCTCCTTTCCCTCCAACCAGCCTGACTCCTATGCCTGCTGAGCACCCCATAGCCTCCCTCTGCTCCTCTGTTCACATTCTCCGTCACGTACACCGCAGCAGACGCCGCCGCCTGTCCAACAACACCCACCCTGACTGCCCCATCCCCCACTCTCGCCATAAAATCCATTGGTCCCCTTCCCTCCTTCATCCATATCCATACCCTCCCTGTCAACCTTCCCCCTCATCTATCCCATCCACCACTACCCTCCACCCATTACCTCTACCTCAGGATCCAACCCCTCCTCCCGCCCATTACATACCTTTGATCCTATTTCTCCCTTCGCCCTCTCTGCTCTCATTCTGAAAAATGAAACCCACAACCTGCCCCCTCAACCCAATCACCACCTCATTCCTCATCTCCTAGCTCCACCTCCTATCCCCTCCTAACTAACATCCTCAACCTCTCCCTATCCAATGGCACTGTTCTCACCCTTCTAAAAATTCAAGATCGTGATCCTCACATTCAAAGCCTTCCATGATCTTGCCCTACTTTACCTCTGCAACCTCCTAATCCCTTACCAACGTGCTCGCCCCCTCCGCTCATCAGGTTCTGGCCTGCTCATGTCCCACGACCCACCCACTACCCACTACCCCCATCCCACAGTCCCTCCTGCCTTGTCTCCTCCCTAGCCTCCTTCAAGGCCTGCCTCAACACCCTCCTCTTCAACGGTCCCATTGGTGACCCCAAATCCCCTCTTTTCCCTCCACCCTCCCTGTCCCCGACCCCATCTCAGGTGTATCTGAAACACTGTCTGTCCAGCACCTTGGGAAGTCTCCTGACGTGAAAGGCGCTGTACACGTGTAATTTTGTTGTTGCGTGTCAGCTTAGAATATCAGGTCAGAATCCTCGATGTGGGCTGAAATCTATGATCATTGGTCTCAGGGGCGAGAACACTGCTAATTGGGCCACTCTGACATAAATATGATGGCAAACAACAACAACAATTTAAATTTACATTTATATAGCGCCTTTCACGTCGGGAGGACGTCCCAAGGCGCAAAAACATGAGGCTTGTTGATACAATGTGCCCAACTTTCAGCTGGTGTTTGCTTCAAATCTACAGATAACAACTTCGCAGGACGGTATCTCAGAGCACCTCTGCCCCAGGATAAACGAGGTGCTGGAATGGGAGTACCTGCCTACCATGTACAGCATTGAGTTCCTAGTGGGGCTAATCGGGAACCTGACTGTCATCTGTGGCTACTTGTTCTGCTTCAAGCAGTGGAAGTGCAGCAACATCTATCTCTTCAACCTGTCCATCACTGACCTGGCATTCATCTGCACCCTCCCGCTCCTCGTCAACCAGTACAAAAACGAGAGTCACTGGAACTATGGTGATTTCTTGTGCAAGTTGAATCGCTTCCTTCTTTACAATAACATGTACCTCAGCATCCTATTCCTCGTCTGCATCAGCATAGATCGCTACCTACTGGTCAAGAACCCCCTAAAGGTGTACAGGTTTCAGAGCAAACAGGGCGCTGTGCTGGTGTGTGTCCTGCTGTATGTGTTTGTCAGCTTGGCTCTAGTCCCCATGTTTGTCTTCATCAGCCCCCGGAACATCACACACGATGATGAGAAATTCACTGCCTGTGTGGACTTCGCCAGCTCGGGAGATGCCTACCACAGCTTGGTCTACAGCATGTGCCTGACCATCTTCGGCTTCATCCTTCCTCAGTGCGTCATGATCGCCTGCGGGATCCAGACAGCCAGAGCCTTGAAAAAGATGAGCAGAGAACATCGTAGGAACATATCCCTAGAGAAGCCCCTCGTTCTGGTCATCCTGGCCGTGGGCACATTTACATTATTCTTCACTCCTTACCACATCATGAGGAATGTCCGTATCATCTCTCGGATGAAGAGCCTGGGCTTCTCTAACTGCACCAAGTTCTCTATAAAGGCTGGGTACACGGTCACCCGGCCCATAGCTTACCTCAACGCCACCACCAACCCCATCTTCTATTTCTTACTGGGTGATAAGTTCAGGGAGACACTGGTGAGCAGCATCAAGTCACTATTCCACCGAGTGTTCCCATGGTGTGGGAGATGGGACATCCAGGAAATCTCCAGCTCCTATTATTTAAGGAGTGAGCGTGGGGAGGGAAGGAGGAAGACTGACTTGTGTTCTGACTCAGGTGCGAATTTGTCTTTGAGTTGTCCCCGCTTGCCGACTCACGTGCTGGATGGTGGGTCCTCTGAGCAGCTGAATCACCCAACTCTGGTGACAAACATGGCGGGATGTGACAATTAATACTGGCGTCAAATCTGGCGTCAGTCCAGACGGTAATCAATTAGATTAACTATAATACTTGAATTTAATACCGTGGCATTCATGATCTGCAGGATGTCTCAAAGCTTCACAGGATTTATTGTAAAGTGCAGTGACAGTGTATTTTGTAGGCAAATGCAGCAGCCAATTTGTGCATCCCATGGACAGCCATGGAGTGAGTGACCAATTTTAATTGGGGGATTGTTGGACAGAATTGGAAATTTTAATTAATTAGTTGAAAGGTGGAACTGGGGAGACCAGAGGTCAATACGGAGTGTTGGGCACAACCCTAGGCAAGAGTTCCCCAATTAACACCTACCTGAACAGGCGGATGGGGCTTTGATGTAAAATCTTATGCAAAGGTTCAACATCTCCCACAACACGTTCAACCCTCCCCAGGCACCTCATCCCCCTCCAAGGATCAAGTTTAAAATCCTTGTCCTCATCTTGCTCCTTCATCCCTGCTCCCTGCTATCTCCATGCTGACATCTGTCTGCTCCCTCAGCCCAGAGGGAGCAGACAGATGTGTGTGGGACACTGCTGTGCGCAATTGGCTGCCGCGATTCGCCCACAAATATATACAGTCAATTCACTTTACAGTATATTCTGTGAAGCGCTTTGGGACGTTGATAAGATGTGGAAAACGCTATATCAAATGCAAGGATTATTATTATTATTATTATTATAGAGATCTCTGGCCTGCTCCATGTCCCATGCTCTGCCCACCCCACCATCAGTGGTCAGGTCATCAGCCTTTCTGCCCCCATCTTTTGGAAATGCATCCCATAGTACCTTCGCCTCACCCCTCTCTTGTCTCCTTGATGACCCACCTCAAGACCCTCCTCTTCGACTGTGCTTTCAGCCACCCCTACCCCCACCCTCCCTACTCTCCACCTCTCATCCCAACACCAAGCTCAGATGAAAATCTTAAGACTGTCCAGCGTCTTATAATTTATTGCTGTTGGTTTTTGTTGTGGTAAAGGTTTTCATACTGCAGCATGTGTTGGTTTTGAACATCTTCCTGACGTGAAAGGCACTATACAAGTATAAATTGTTGTTGTTATTGTTGCTTTAAATTCTCTGTTTGATGCCACCCAAAAATTCAATAAAATGCAGAAATGTATCAGCAGCTTTGTTTCAAACAGAACTGGGTGGAGGGAGGAACCATAAAAATTGATGAAAAAACAACATTCAACCCATCGTGTCTAAGCTGCTTCCTCAAGAGCAAGGGATTTGGCTTCAGTCCTATTTATCCATTCAATTGACTCTGCCCTTCCAAACACTTCACCCTCCCTATCTCCCCCTCACTCCCTGGCCTCTACCCCATCCCTCCTCCATACTATCAAACCTGTCTCTCCATCCTCCCTCATCACCACCATAAACCACATAAAACTGACCACCTGCTTCCTCAACCTTACAACCCTTTGCTTACCTTCCAGCTACACCTCCTTGCCCCCCCTACTCACAGACATCATAAACCTCTCCCTGTCTATGGGTACCATTCTCACCTATCTAAAATGGCCACTATCAAACCGACCCTGAAAAAGCCTTCCCTACTCTCAAACTACTGCCTCATTTCCAAACTCTCTTTCCTTTTCAAGGAACAATTTGTTCCTTCACAGCTTTGCTGCTTCTACCCACGCCATTCCCTCCACAAACCCCTCCAATTGGATCTCTGAGGCGCCCACAGAACGGAAACAGCTGGTCAAAGAGACAAATCATATGTTTATCACAACCTGATTTGTTCCAGTGAAAAATGTCTCCATTTCTCCAGTCTCCATTCATAGCCCAAACCAGTCATCCTGCGTATATCATTCCAAGTAAATGCACACTCTGCACTCCCTGTGTCATCTCTTTCCTAAAATGGGATAACCAAACCAGGACCTAATTTAAAAAAAGTCATATAGATACACACCGTCGCGAACCGACATAAAGACATCGGCTGTAACATACTCTTTTCCCGCAATTAAGGGAATATGTTACACCTGCACCACATCGATTTCAGACAGTTAGTAAACTAAGTAACTACTGTAGGACTAAATAGATGAAACCAAATGGCCTTCTTGTGAGCTGTAAATTTCCAATTTCAGTGTGTCCAGAATTTGGCAATCTCTTCAGAAAAGCCCAAATTTTTAGAGCTCTTTTTATGAAACTACAGAAAAGTCCATTCAAACTCAAGGCTGAATTCAACAATTCATCAAATCAATTGAGTAAACTGAGACCCAGGTTAGATTTTGTTCATTTATTAAAAGGAGCCAATGTCAGTGAATTCCACCGGGTGGCACCCTGTCGCTGCTTTGACAGTGAAACGTTTATATAAACATCTAATACACGACGAGGTGCTGTTGTTCTGATGAACAATATGATTTGGAGACTTTCCAGTCAGTCTGTATGGGAGTTTG
This sequence comes from Hydrolagus colliei, assembly GCA_035084275.1. NCBI lineage: Eukaryota > Metazoa > Chordata > Chondrichthyes > Chimaeriformes > Chimaeridae > Hydrolagus > Hydrolagus colliei. The sequence goes on along the minus strand of CM068751.1, from coordinate 17,243,514 downwards.
CTATTCCTCCACACCCCAGGGGTTGAATGAAGGCATGATCAACGAGGAGGGATTTGAGACGCTGCTCTGACCTTGAGGATTCCATGTTAGCAAAGTTCCTCCATGTTATTTTGCTCCTAATGTTAATGAGCATCATCAGTGGCTCTTACTGCACAGCTTCACCCTGCAATACCTTGTAGACTCCCTCACACCAGTCAATCCACTAATGGGTTGAATTTCCAAGGCAGAAATAAACAAGACTTTAAAGCCAATGAGGGTTAAGCAAAGAGGGCAGCGCTCACACTAAGAGCTTCCAGATCCGTTATCTCATAATAATCTTTACATTTGACACGACGCCCAATCAAGTCATCAAGGCAATGAAAAGTGCTTCACAGGATTCCCCGTAAAAAGTGCGGTGACTTTGCATTGGTGGCCCCAGTTGGGGAGTGAACACCAGCCGAGACACGATGGGGAGAGAGAGCAGGGGAGGTAATTAGAGTAGAGACCTCCAGTGGAGAAGTGAGCACCAGCACAGACACAATGGCTTATTAGCCTAGCATTAAACTGTTACAGAATAGAAGGAAGCCATCATGCAGTCACGACGAGGACAGCAATTCCCTTCCAGACTTTAGCACATTTTGACTGGAATTAATTATAGGAATGATATAATGAGATGGTCAAGGTTGATGTGATGGTAAGTTATTTGCACAAAAAGCAAATATCGGGTGCAGGGAGAGCAATTTCCGAGGCTGCAAACATTGAGAGGTGAGAGGTTGCCACAAGATATCAAATAAAGTTCCTGTTGATGAAGCATATCCATCTCTGCGAGATGTATGTGCCTTCAAATCCTCTGCTCTGTGTTTTATTTCAAACACTCACCATAGCAAGTGTCATTAGGTTGAGAGCAGTGGACCGGGAAGAAATTAATGACCACAGGATGTAACTGAAGAGCAGAGGGTGTTAGCTCTTAGCTCCGCTTTGGCTGTAAGCAGCACAGCAGCAAGGAGGGGCAAAGGCCTTTTAACGCATCAAGAGTCCTCCTCAACAGACACATGAATGTTGGAAATCTCACCACCCCCCCCCCCCCCCCGCCCCGACCACATACCCCAAGCCCTGAACCTTTCTGCTCAGCTCTGACACCCACCAACCCCACCCCCCCACACCCACCCAAGCCCTGATCCCTCCAGAGCCTTGATCCCTCCCCCCACCTCAAGCTCTGACCACACTGCTGAGGCCTGAAGACTCTTGAATGGAGTTTTTACTCTCGAATTGCCACTGTTCAATCCCCTCCAAGCTTGCCTCCACTCGCGAGCATCCCCAGCCCTCCAACAGGGTACCCTCCTCCCAGCTATCTCGGTCTGTAGGATAAAGGGTGCTATATAAATGCAAGTTCTTGTTGTTGCCCGCCCACGCATACTTGCCCCTCACCCTCATCCCTGCCCTTCTTCCTACCCCTGCCCCTGTACCTATCCCTCTGCTTTCTTCTGTCCCTGGCCCTCCCACTGCCCTATCAATGCAACCCTTCCCCATATCCCTACTCCTATCCCTGCCCCTATCCCTGCCGTCTTCTGGGGCTGTGCATCCTACACTCCCACCACCTTTAACCTTTCCTATACTTTCACCATCCTCTGTGTGAGGAAATGGTTCCAATCTCACTCCTTATCTTCCTGCCTCTAATTTTGATAATTCGACCCAGGTTTTGGATTCATCCACCAGAGGGAAGTATCGTCTACTATCTCGCTCATCAATTACATACAATCACATAATAATCCTTGCATTTGATATAGCGCTTTTCACATCTTATCGACGTCCCAAAGCGCTTCACAGAATATACTGTAAAGTGAATTGACTGTATATATTTGTGGGCGAATCGCGGCAGCTAATTGCGCACAGCAGTGTCCCACACACAGTCGTGGATTGAAATGACCAATTTTATTATTGTGGTTTTTTTGGAGGGATTATTATTAGGCGTGTGGAGTAAGGAAACTTGCCCAAGGTTTGCCCACATAGAATATACAGCACAGAAACAGGCCATTTGGCCCAACTTGTCTATGCCAGCATTTATGCTCGACACGAGCCTCCACCTGCCCTTTCTGAACTAAGCCTATCAGGATAACCTTTTATTCCTTTCTCCCTCATATACTTATCTAGTTTCCCCTTAAATCCATCTATGCTATTCGCCTCAACTACACCTTATATACGCCTTCCACATTCCTATCACCCTCTTGGTAAAGAAGTTTCTTCTGACTTCCCTGTTTGATTGTTTGGTGATTATTTTATATTTATGCCTCCTGGTATTAGTCTCCTCCACAAGTGGAAACATCTTCTCTATGACTACCTTATCAAACTTTTCACAATTTTTTAGACCTATATTATTAGGTCAAGAGAAAAGAGTTGAAGCTTTTTCAGCCTTTCCAGATAAGTATAACCTTGCAGTTCTGGTATCATCCTTGTAAATCACCTTTGCACCTTCTCCAGTGCCTCTATATCCTTTCTATAAAGTAGGTGGTATCAAACTCTGAGGCAGTAGTAAAATGTACCAGCCCACACTTATCTATATTGAAATTCACTTGCCAATTAAATGCCCACGTTAACACGTTTATTAATGTCTTGTAATTTGTGGCATTCCTCCTCAGTATTAACTACAACCACCCCCAATTTTGGTGTCGTACGCAAATTTTGAAATTGTACTTTCGATCCCTGAGTCCAAATGGTAGATGTAAATTGTGAGCAACAATGTCCCAATACCAATGCTCATGGAACACCAGTCTGAGTGACTGCCCTTTACCCTACTCTCTGTTTCCTGTAACCAGCTTGCTATACATTCTGTAACTTTTCCCCTGACCCCACATGCTCTGACCTTATTCGTTCATTCTATCATGTGGTACCTTATTGAACTCCTTTTATATTTCTTGATCATGTAATTTCATAGGGCCTCTTTGCCTTTCTAATTGTTTTTCTGACTTCTTTCCTAATCTCTTCGTATTTTGTTCTTCATCTCTCCCTTGTTGGTTATATACTTAATGAACAGCTCTTTCCTCCGTCTCAACTTTGTTCTAATGTCTTTATGCATCCACAGTGTTTCATGATTGTTTAGCTTTATCTAATTTTTTAGCTGAATATATTTCTCCTGGACTCTATTGATCACCATTTGAAATGTTTCCCAAAGCTGCTCTATCTCTTTGTTTGCAAAAATAGTTTTCCAGCTTCAGGGCCTTGGGACGTCCTCCCAACGTGAAAGGTGCTCTATGAATGTAATTTGTTGTGGTTGTTGTTGTTTTCCCAAATCCATTCTCATACGCTCAAAATCAGCTTTCTTCCACTCTATTACCCTGTTTTTTGTCATACTCATGTCCTTCTCAATCTTTATCTTAAACCTTATTAAGTTGGAGTCCTGCAGCTCAGTGGTTAGAGCACTCGCCTTACAAGTGAGAGACCTGGGTTCAATTCCTGGCAGGGCAAAACCTTGGGCAACTTTCCTTACTCCAGATGCCTAATAATAATCCCTCAATAAAAAGTTGGTCATTTCATATCCACGACTGTTTGCAGGAACTGTGTGTTTTGTAGAACGGGCAGCCTATTTGTGTACAATAATGTTCCAGAAACAACCATGGTGTGAATGACCAATTCTCTCTGGGAGATTGTTGGCCAGGTCACAGAGAGAGAGAGAAACTCCCTTCTCTTTTCCAATAACAATATGGAATTTTTAACAGCCACCTGAACAGACAGGTGGAATCTCGGGTTAACTCCTTCATCCTTATACACACTCCTCTGAGTACATCTCAACCCAGGCGTGACCTTTAACCTACTGTGTGTTTAACGCAGAGGAGGAAGTGGCATTTGCTGTGATCGTCATCACAATGTTAATACGATAACTGTCACATCACTTCCTCCTCTCACTAACCTTGAAAACCTAAAAATCTAAACAGATTTTCTTCTTCGGTGAATGAGAGTGGAAGCATTTCATCACATAGAGTGTAGGATACACACAGTCCCAGGAATCAAGTTGTCCATAGCAATGTCATGCATTACTATGGAGGATCATTGGCCAAGATACTGGAAGAAACTTGTTGAGCAAACATGCAGGAGGAAGTGGTCAGAACATGAAGGTGAAAGGACTGAGGTTAGCACAATTGCAAAAAAGCAAGCTTTCCACGTAACCGATGCATAAGGCGTCAGCTGTGTGTAATTGGCTGCTGCGGTACAGTATATCCTCTGCAGCTTTGAGACAACTGAATTACATGATAAGGCATTTCAAATGCAAGGATTTTTTTTTAAATCACTACCAAATTTGCCAAACCGTCTGGAAAGCCAAATTCACATTTAGGTAGTTTTCCTCCAAAACAGTCCTCCCGCTTTCCAACAATTCCTTTGAAATGCTTTGAGATAACATGAAAGGCACTGGGTCAAATGCAAATTAGTAGAGGAAATAAACTGTGCGAAGCTCAGGGCAATGCAATCCTTTACTGTAACTATTGGAGTCCTGTAGCTCACTGGTTAGACCAACAAAAGATCTGGGTTCAATCACTGGCAGCGCGAAACCTTGGGCAAGTTTCCTTACTCCACACACCTGATAATAATCCTTCAAGAAAAAAACAGAAATTGGTCCCTTCAATCCATGACTGTTCGTGGGGCACTGCTGCGAAATTGGCTGCCACGTTTCACCCACATGTATACAGTCAATTCGCTTTACAGTATCTCCTGTGAAGCGCTTTGAGATGTCTAGAAGATGACTAGAAGATCACCGAGATATGTGTGTGTGTGTGTGTGTGGCTAGTGGTGGAGCCCGGCAGAGCCGAGGAGTTAAGGGGGGCGACGCTATTCAAAGTTTGGAAGCCACTGGTTTGCAGTCAGAAGGGCCAACTACAATATTGAAGTGAAATTCCACAGAATGGGCTGATATAGATCTGCTGGCTCCCACTGCTCCTCACTGTACTACTGCTGGCAGGGCCGAGTGCAGAGCAAATAAATTATTTTGTTGCTCTTGCGAGACAGAACAGCAATGTTGGACGCACTACTTCAGTTTCTTTGCTCTGCGTTGCTCGTGTTGTCGTGAATTCTCACATCTGTCTCTCTGCCTTTACTCTACTGAGACAGGAGGTTCCCTGAAGCTCACATCCTCACAATAAAGGACACATGTCCCATTGGTTAATGTCCATTTGATAATGCTCAGGGGTGTTTGACACTGTTCACATCTTATCGATCCTCAAAGGGCTTCACAGAATATACTGTTAAGTGAATTGACTGTATATTTGCGGGCGAAATGCTGCAGCCAATTGCGCACGGCAGTGTCCCCACAAACAGTCGTGCATTGAAATGACCAACATTTGTTATTTATTTTTGGATGGATTTTTAGCTATCAAGAGAGATTGGATAGGTTAGAGATTTTAAGGGGAGCTGGAAGGAGAGTGCCCTAAACTCTGAGGAGGATAATAGCCTTTCAAGCAGCCACAATCCACACCATCTTTGGGTCAGGTGTCTGACACATTCAGAAACCCATCACCGTGCCTAAGTGTATCCAAACCAAATTGATCATTCCATATATCTCACCTACACGTGGAAATTCCAGAGATAGAGAGACCTATGTTTGTTTCCAGGTAGGGCGAAACCTTGGGCAATTTTCCTTACTGCACACGACTGATAATAATCCCTCGAAAAAATTGGTCATTTTCTATCCACGGATGTTTGTGGGACACTGTTGTGCGCAATTAGCTGCCATGTTTCACCCACATTTATACAGTCAATTCACTCGTCTAGAAGACGTTTTGAAAGCGCTCTATCAAATGCAAGGATTATTATTACTGTATCACTATTAGTATATCGTTATTCCGAGTTCTCTGATTCAGAGATGAGTGGGTGGTGACGATTCCAAAAATGAATGCTGAAGATACCATCTGGACATGAGCCAGGATCTCATATTTAGTCAGAGTAGTGCAACTAAGTCATGGTGTTTGTCACTGTTTTGACAATCAATGCTGAGCTAAGCTTTGTTGGGAGTCAGGTGGGTTTGTGTTGGTATGTGGGATGAGGTTAGAGAATGCTGGGGGTGGGAGAGGAAAGAAGAAGTCATGAGTTTGTGTATTTATTGGCAGCAGAACTAAGTGAAGCTTTCTCTGGCCAGGCTAGTGCCAAAGGCTCACTCAGGGCCTGGATTTAATCAGTTGTTTTACAATGTGTGTGGGCACAGCTATAAAGCTCAGGGGAAAGAATGGAGAATTTATTTTCCAACAAAGTTCCCAATCAATACCTTCTTAAGTGTTCAATACACAGTTCAGTGGCGCAATAGGAACAGAACAGGGTTCGAAACTACCCCTTCTTGTGTTAGTACAACTTGACTACCTTTCCTGGAGCAAGGTAAACAGCGTTTCCTTGGAACTGAACTGTTTCCAAGGTGATATAATAATAATCCTTTCATTTTGATATAGCACTTTTCGTATCTTATCGATGTTTCAAAGCGCTTCACAGAATATACTGTAAAGTGAATTGACTGTATATTTGTGGGCGAAACGCGGCAGCCAATTGCACACAGCAGCGTCCCCACAAACAGTTGTGGGTTGAAATGACCAATTTTATTATTGTGTTTTTTTTAGAGGAATTATTATTAAGTGTGTGGAGTAAGGAAAATTGCACAAGTTTTCACCCTGATCTGCCTGGATTCGAACACAGGTCTCACACTTGTGAGTGCTCTAATCACTGAGCTACAGGAGCTTCACATGTTTGACAACCGAATAGCAGAATCGAGCCAGCCGTCTGTGGCAGACTCTATAGTCCGGTTCCCGTGTCAGGCAGGTCTGGAGTACGCCAAGCCACTGCTGATGACAGCTTATCAGCATCGACAGCATATCATTTGTGGCCTTATCGGCAGTACCTGGAAGGGCAGATCAGTTACGGGTGGGGGGAGGAGGGGCAGGGAGTCCTCTGACTCGGCTCATGTCAAACCTGTAAGCCAAACCCTTAACTGATAGAGCAATCCTAACTGGGCAAGCTTGCCAGACCGTGCTCTCAATGGCTGGTTAGACTCCAGCAGTACCCTAATGCCTGGGCTCCTGCCAACCCGCCTAATACTTTCTGGAATTTTCATGTGAAGGTGGGATTCATGGAATTCTCTGTGTTATTTGGATACTCTTACTTATAGTGATGCGTTTCCATATGTCTCAGACACCCGACTGACCACCCCCACTCTCCCCAATACAAATGTTTTTACTGCATTTGTGCTTATCCAGTTCTATTTTTGCACCATTCCTTGCCACTGACCGGTACAGCCTTCCATCATCTCCGCAATATTGCCAGACTCCGCCACTACCTCACCCCACCGTGCCGCCGAAACTCTCATCCACGCCTTTATCACTTCCAGGCTCGACTACGGGAACTCTCTCCTCATCAGCCTTCCTCGCTCCTCCTTCACAGGCTGCAGATCATTCAGAACTCTGCAGCTCGTGTACTCTCCCGCACCAGGCTCGGCGATCACATCCCTCCCACCCTCGCCCGTCTCCACTGGCTCCCCATCCCCCAGAGGATCGAATTGTAGATCCTCGTCCTCACCTTCAAGGCCATTCATGACTTGCCCCCGCCTATCTCTCCGACCTGCTGTCTCCCTATCAGTCTGCCCACCCCCTCCGCTCAGCAGGCTCTGGCCTGCTCCGCGTCCACCGCCCTAACCGCCCCACCATCAGTGGCCGGGCTTTCAGCCTCTCTGCTTCCAAACTGTGGAACTCCATCCCACAATCCTTATGTTTCGCTTCCTCTCTTTCCTCCTTCAAGGCCGGTCTCAAGACCTTCCTCTTCGACCGTACCTTCTGCTCGCCTCCTAACTCTTCCACCTCTCCTACTCTCCTTCCCCCTACCCTTACCCTTCCCCCACTGCTCAGGTCCCGACCTGATTATTCAGAGCTTTGGGATGTCCTCCCGACATGAAAGGCGCTCTATAAATATAATTTTGTTGTTGTTGTTGAAGGGCAGTGAGAGTGATTCAGCACATTCCTGTGAGAGGCAATGTTGTCTCAATGGCTAATTCATAATGTTAATGATAATGCTTTCATTTGATATAGCGCCTTATCATGTCTTCTATGTGTCTCAAAGTGCTTCACAGAGCACACTGCAAAATGAATTATATTTGTGGGCAAAACATGGCGGGCAATTGCACACAGCAGTGTCCCACAAATGGTGGTGGATTGAAGGGACCATTTTAATACTGTTTTGTCTCTTGGATTATTATCAGGAGTAAGAAAACTTGCCCAAGGTTTTGACCTGCTGGGAACTGAACTTAGGCCCCTTGCTTGAGAGGCAAGTGCTCTAACCACAGAGCACGATGTCAGTTCTTCACAGTGCAAGATCATAAGAGTCATGCGAGAAGACAAGAGCAGCAGGTTGCTCTCTATAGGTGGCCCTTTGGGTTTAATGGCTATGATTTTTATAGCCGGAGAGATGCTGATGTTTCACTCACCCTCTCTTTGACCTTTAGAAGCGCATTATTTAGTCTTGATTCTTTCTGCCACAAGAAGCAGTTTTTTTAATCAAGGAATTTTTAGTTCCCTGTGACCTCCATCACTTTCTGCTCAAACCCAGCAGTGGAGCTTGTGCTTGTACATCTTTCTTGCTGATGTTTCTCGAAACACTTCCCTCTTGAACTTTCTTATATTAATTCAAGGCGGATTATAGGAGATGTTCAATCAAAATCTATCTCAGGCTTGAGTTATTTCCAATCCCTTACGCTTCCAGCCTCCTCATTGCTTTTTTTTACAACCATGGGACAGAGAAATCAGTGTAAAATGCACAGAATTTTTTGGATCTGGCCTGATCTCACCTGGATCATTTCTGTTTGCCCTGATGGCTGAGAGGGTTTAAGCACCAGCGGAACACAAATCACCTGATTTGGTGGGAATGCTGATCTGTGCAGGATCTATCTGATCTCAGCAGCTGGGTTGCAATTGGGCTTTAGAGGAAATTGGCAGTGGGCAAAATCTAACACTCCACCCAGCCACAAGTAATAATAATTCTTTCCATTTGACACAGTGCATTATCATGTTATTGAGACATCTCAATGCGTTTCATAGATTATATTGTGAAATAACTTGACTGTGTAATTTGTGGGGAAAATGCGACAGCCAATTGCGCGCAGCAGTGTCCCACAAACAGTCGTGGATTGAGTGACCAAATCATTCTTAGTTTTTGTTGAGGGATTGTTACCCCTGGAATGCGATCTGCCAATCGACTAAACAACTTTGGTAAACAGAGCTATGTGGAGTTGGGACAATTTGCCTAAGCTTTCGCCCCACCTGGGAATCGAATCTGGGTACTCTTGCATGCGACCACTAAACTCTAACCACAATGCGACAGGACTCCACATAGTCGAGTGTGGTCGTGTCAATGGTTAACTCGTTAACATAGGCCACTTGGGCGAGGAGCCCAGTTCAAAGGTATGGAAGTGAGAAACCTCCGATAGGACACTAGAATAATCAATAATTAGTAATGAATTATAATAAATCAACACTCAATATTGATCAATAAATAATGCTAACAATCCTTGCATTTGATACAGTTCCGTTCACGTCAGGTGGACGTCTCAAAGCACTTCATAGGGTTCTCCGTAAAGTGCAACAACTGCGTATTTTGTTTGCAAACTATGCATGTTCCTCTTTCTCAACTAACCATCTGGAAACAGTTAACATATGTGGTTCCTTAATTATCAAGTCGTCAAGGCAACAGACTATGACAGGAGACATTATGGAGGAAACTTAGGGCTTAGATTTTTCCAGTGATCTGTTTCATTGCGTAACACTCACACACTCGTGCGCGCACACACACACAAAATGCGTGTCCAAATTTTATCTGGGGAATTGGATGCCAGGACAAAGGGAGGGAGACTCTTCTTTCTCATTTCCAATAGTGCAGAGGGATCTTTAATGTCCATCTGAAAGAGCGAAAAAGGTCCTTCACCAACACAGCATGCTGCCAGCACTGCACTGGAGTGTTACCCTAGACTGTGAGCTCTAAATCCTGACAAAGCCGCTTGAACCCACAACCTTATGGCTCAGAGTTGAGAGAGCTCCTGACTGGAAAAAAAATCTTGTTAAAAACAATGTAACAATAAGTTTGTTTAGTTAACAAACCTCCAGCTAACTTCCTCCCTCTCCCCAACACCCCCATCGTAAGCAGTCAGATTCAAAGCTTGAGGGATGGTGGGGGTAGGGGGGTTTGGAGGAGAGCGGCGTTTTGTTCTGTAACCAAATCCCACATGTGATGTGATTTCGGTCAGCCACGTGTCTGACACATACGGAAACCCATCACCGTGATCCAAATCAAACTGAGGATTCCATGCATTCCATCAGCACATGGAAATTCCAGAGAATAGATTAGTGGAATGGAATATGCTCTCTCCCTGGAGGGAGATAGCTTCAATTTATTGTCAATCAGGATTCCCTGATCCTTTTTCATTTTCCATAGGGATTATTTTCTTACCTTAGTTTGTTTGTCCGAATGAGGAGCACTCTGTGTTTCTCGACATTGAATTTCATCTGCCATCAGTCTGCTCAATTCCCAAGAATGTTCAAGTCCTGTTGTAACCTAACCAACAGCAACAACAACTTGCATTTATATAGCACCCTTCACATGGGGTAGTTATCAAGCTTTTTTGTCACATAATCAAAGGAAAACAATAAGTTAGTTAGCAGAATCTTCCCTTATAAACCCACATTGGCTTTTTCTTTAAAAAAAACATTTTATTACTCTCCAGATGCTTTGTGATCTTATTTTTAATAAGCGTCTCGACAACTTTGCCCACAATTGATGTCAAACTCACTGTTCTACAATTTCCTGGGTCACTTTTGCTACACTTTTGTTTTAATAAAAAGGGCGAAACATCTCCCTGTCTCGAGTCCCCAGGCACCTCTTCATTATTTAGTGATTTCTGAAAGGCTTGTGCCAAGTATCTTGCAATTTCCTGTCTGAGTTCCTTAACAATCTGTGGATGCAATTTATTTGGACCATGGTGTTTGTTTAAATCAGTTTGAACAGTTGTATGGCAACCCCAGCTTTCCATTGCGTAAGATGCAGCTCTCCAGAATTAGAGAAGCAGGGTGTGTGCCCTGGAGAGAGAGTACACATTCCATTCTCAACACTGCAAAATTTCCATGGGTAGGTGGTTTGGATTGGAGACTCTAAACGCATGCTAATGGGTTTCTGCCTGGGTCAGATACTCGACTGACCAAAAGTAATCACATCCCCCAACCCGAGAAATCACCCCCCACCCCCTAATTTGCCAACCCTGCTAAAGGCAATTGAGCTTTCAACCTTTCTGCCCTCGCCCTCTGGAACTCTATCACAGAGTACCTTCGCCTCGCTAATTCCCTCGCCTCTTTCGAGGCTCATCTCATGGCCTTCCTCTTTGTCCGCGCCTTCAGTCATCTTTTCCTCCAGATGCATAGACTTGGCCCCACCCCTCCCAAATCTTAACCCCCAGCTGGTAGAACACACCCTTGACAGTCCAGTACCTTGGGATGTCCTCTCGAAGTGAAACACCCTGTACAAATGCAATTTGTTATTCTAGTAAGTTGTTGCTTTTCACACAGGGGAAATATGGCAGAAACAAAGGTTGCTCTGTATTGTTACAGTATGGGAGGGTCACACTGCAAAGTCTCAGCAGTTATGTACAACATCAAATACTTGCATTATATAGTGTCCTTCATTCGGTTGACCATGCTGGAGCACTTAGATGTAGTGACACAAAGAGCTGTTATTGCAATATACTGTAATAAAAAGTACTTGCCATTGTTATCACCTTGTTGAGATGTCTGAAAGCACTTTGCATAATATACAGTCAACTCACTTCACAGTATATTCTGCTTTTCACATCTAGAAGATGTGAAAAGCGCTATATCAAATGCAAGGATTACTATTACTGTATATTGTAAATGAACCCTGGGTCTCTTGCTTGAGGGTGTGCTAACCACATGCTATAGGGCTCCACTGCTACAGCACTCAACAAATTGTACAAGAACTAAACTGGAACAGGAAGATAGGTTATCCGTGGTTATCTCGTGGTCGGAAGTGTTCCATTGGTAGGGAACCCTTCTAACAATAGCGCACATTGTGATTCAGGCTTAGGGTATAATTTAGGGTGTTTTAGTCAGTGTTGGTGAGATGTAGATCTGACCAACTCCCAGTTGCCTACTGCTCTGCCAGGAGATATGGTAACTGATCAACACTTATTACCTGGGTTCAATTCCCGGCAGGGCAAAACCTCGGGCAAGTTTCGTTGCTCCACACACCTGATTATAAAGCCTTAAGAAAAAAAACTCAATAATAACTTGATCACTACTGTTTGTGGGACACTGCTGTGTACAATTTCCTGCCACTTTTCGTTCACAGTCAATTCCACTTTATAGTATATTCTGTGAAGTGCTTTGAAATGTGAAAAGTGCTATATCAAATACAAAAATTATTAATATTATTATTCTTACTTGAAAACCTGGCTGCTCTCGTTATTGTGTCTCGTGATAATGGGTCTTTACTCTTTGCATAATCATTGAACGTGGAACTAAAGTAAAGGAAACAATTGTTTAATATACAAATTGGGTGCATTATTTCATAATGAATTAACCAATAATTACAAAATTTCCTTCCACTGAGATAGTACTATATATTATATATACAGCATATATTTTGTTGTGAGTAAGGTGCTGGTCGTTGGTGTCTTACAGACCGGGATCGGAAGGTAACTCACCCCCTTTTTATCTCTGCAGCATCCACTCACTGTGTGATGTATTGATAGAAAGGAAGCTTGTTACTTTCAGATCCTGATATTGGTGTCCAAAGACCAGGATAGCTTGACTCACCACAAAATATTAATATAATACACCACAAAATATTCATATAATAATAACTCTTACTGCCTCTTAAAATGATCTCTTTATCAGAGGGACGAGTCATCACCTGTCTAAGAGTTATCTGACAATTCTTTTCATTATCATAAACACCTCAATCACAGCGAAATCAGTCCCTTTAGCCCAGATATTGGTGTAGTAACAGTCCATGTTATGTATGTTGGTATATAATAATAAGAATCCTTGCATTATGAAGTTGAGGTACAAATCAGCCATGATCTAACAGATGTCAAAACAGGTTTAAGGTCTGAATGTACTTCTTGTTCCCATTGTTCCTATTGATATAGTGGTTTACATGCAGTGAAGCTTCATAGTAAGGTTACTCTAATGTGGAGTAACTGGATTTTGTGGGCGAACATGGCAACCAGTTTGTGCAAGTCTCACATAAAGCCATTAGTTGAGTGACTGGTTTTACTGGGGATTATTGACTGGTGGACAAGGAGAAACACCTTTCTCTCCTTCGAGCATTGCTATTTGCTTGTACCAAAGCGCTGGGAGAAGAATGATGCAGAAAGGAGGAAAAGAATAGCATGAATTGAATAGACACATATGTGTAACTCATACTCTACGTCTTAAACTCACGCAGTTCAGAGCAGGCCCATACCCAGCCTCAGGCTCTTAATCCCTGTGGACCACTTCACTGGCTGCCCAATTTCCTGCATGTCCTAATTATCCAGAATGTACACACCCTGTGATCTCGTTATGCATAGCTCCACTGATATTGTAACATGAATGAATGACCAATAATAGCTGCAGTGCAAACCCCACATATGCATTTATAGTCTGTCAATCCACACTTTAAAAACTCATGTGCTGAGTTGATGGTGCGTGTTATGTGTGTTACTTTTAATCTGTGGGTTTTCTCTGGATATTCTTGTGGTCTTATCTGTCAGATGCAGCACATGGGGAACCTCTGATAACAGTGGTGCTAACACTGTTGCTGTTTCCGAGTGGGTGTCAACTATGCAGATGAACACAGTGCAATGTATATAAATGTCAGTGTAACACACAGGCAGGGACCAACGGACAGCAAGCATTAAGGAGGAGTGGACAGACAAGAGACATAGAGATACAGGGACAGGACAATTTTGCAAGTTGACCGCAAAGGTCAAAGGACAAATTAAAGGTAAGTTTGATTTGATGTGTCGAACAAGAATTATATAGTTACTTGAAGTGACTGTTTTTTTTAGGGTTAATGCAGTCACAAACGGCCATGAAGTGAATGATGGATTTTACCAAGGGGATTGTTGACCAAGTCACCCTTTGAAACGTTATTTATGCTTTACACTCAGAGTGGGAGGCCGTGCTCCTTGAGTGCAGGGGAATTGTAGGAGAAAGTGGTTGATAGTATGGTTGAAAGGTGGAGAGCTTTCAGGTGGCTTCTGAGAGGCGCGGAGAGGGATTTTAGAAGAGCGTTCCAGAGAATGGGAGCACAGGGGCTGCAAGCTTGGCTGCCGGGAGCGGGCAGGGTATTAAGTAGTTGACACGTGAAGGTAGTGGCCATAGCTACGAGATAATTTTGTATTTGAACCCGGATTGAACTAGGATCTGGGCAGATCACTGGCTTGTGTTGCCCACTAGATAAAGAATTTAATGGCAGTAAGTCATTGAAGAAAGTCTCAAGGGTTCCGTGCTCATTTGAATGAAGGAAACCTGGCACTGTGCCAAGTCAGTGGAACAAATAGTGCCTCCACTTGCAGCAACCTGCACGCTAAACTGTTTTTGTTTCAGCAAATGACATTCGTTCTGTGCTTTCAGAGTTGGGAGATACTGTTGTACTGTATTTCACTTTGAAGGGATGGTGACGCTTTCTGAAATGTAGCCTTAATTAAATGAATTGCTTATGAGTGGTGTATCAGGTTACAAACATTGAATAACTGTGTTAATTTGGGTATAGAATATTTGAAGGATGTCGTTAAGATTAGGATTATGGAGCTCCTGTAGCTCAGTGGATAGAGCACTCAACAACAACAACAACAATTTACATTTATAGAGCGCCTTTCACGTCGGGAGGACGTCCCAAGGCGCTGAAAGCCTTACAAGCGTGAGACCTGTATTCAAATCCAGGTAGATCAGGGTAAAACCTTGGGCAAGTTCCCTTACTCCACACACCTAATAATAATCCGCCCCCCAAAAACACAATAAGAAAAATTGGTCATTTCAATCCACGACTGTTTGTGTGACAGTGCTGTGCGCACTTGGCTGCCAAGGTTCGTGCATAAATATACAGTCAATTCACTTTACAGTATATTCTGTGAAGCGCTTTGAGACATCGATAAGATGTGAAAAGCGCTATATCAAATGCAAGGATTATCTGTGTTATTGTTGTTATTGAAAGTTATTGAGCTCCAGTTATTAATTCTCCACTTCTCACCCTTCTGGGAAATGAAAAGATTCTTCTATTTGATATAACTTTAAAACATCCCCAAGTGCTACACAGCTTTCTGTGAAAGGATCGTATTTGTAGGTGTATGAAATAGCCAATTTCAGCACAGCAATGTCCCACAAACAGTTATGAAGTGAATGGCTATTTTATTTGGCTAAAATAAGGGGCAATTTGACGTTCAAACACTTGAAACACTCGGCAAAATAGCTACGCAAGCCACAAATGGCGGGTTCCATAACTCTGGCAGCACTTATCTATTTCATGATGGCAAGAGTGATGTATTTCGCTCCCTCCCACACCCACTAACTGTGAAGCGCAACATTTGGGGAAGTAAGCAAAATAGACACACACTGTTTTATGGTATGCAAAGAGCTTGAATTTTCATTTAAAAGTGTATCATCTCATTGACACACCTCACAAAATCGCAAACGCAAGCTTTGCAAGGGTTTACAGCGACAACAACAAAATTACACATATAGCGCCTTTCACGTCAGGAGGACATCCCAAGGCACTGGACAGTCGCTAGAGATGGGGACTGGCGGGGGGAAAGGGGGAGGTTGGGATTTGGGTGAGGTTGGGGAGGGAAATGGGTGATTAGGAGTTGCCGATGGGTCCATCAAAGAAGAGAGTCTTGAGGTGAGATTTGAAGGAGGCCAGGGAGGGGGGTGAGGTGGAAAGACTGCGGAATGGAGTTTCAGAGGCTGGGGGCAGAGTTGCTAAAGACTCACTTTTAGCATCAGGCCAGGACCTGTTGAGCGGAGGGGGTGGGCAGGTTGGTAAGGGGATAGCAGGTCACGGATATAGGGTGGGGCGCAGTTGTGGAGGGCTTTAAATGTGAGGAGCAGGATCTTGAATTGGATCCTCTGGATGATGTGATGTGAAAGGCGTTGTATAAATGTAAGGATTGATTGATTGATTCCTGTTTCTCAGGATTTACAGTGAAATGGTGTGACTGTGTATTTGTAGGTAGAGACGGCAGCACAATTGCAGACAGCCAAAGTCCCACAAATAGCCATGAAACAAACGACCTTTTTTTAAATTTGTGGGATTGTTGGACTGGACACCTGGAGAAACTAGGTTAGATCCTCTACTCCATTTTCTCCTTTGTCTTCCTTGCCCTGCCTCCCCACTCACTGTTGGTCCTTAAAAGCCTCTCCCTCCGAACATGTCCCAGTTCTGGCAAAGGGTCATGGAACCAAAACGTTGCCTCACTTTCCTTTCGCCATAGATGCTGCCTGACCTGCTGAGTGTTCCCAGCAACTTTTGTTTTTTGTTTCATCTGGTGCTGTGTTGTGAAAGCTTCTGGGATTAGCAAATGTCAAAATAACAAATGACCTTGTGTAATGTTATCTAGAGTTAATGTTCTCAAGCAATCCCTTAATCCATCATCTACTTAGTTAGAGCATTATAACAGTTGCTTTATCAGTACCTTGATCTAGCTGACTCGTCACTCACCATGTCAAAACAGTTTGAGACAGCAGTAAACAAGACAAACAGGATACTGAGCTATACTTGCTAAATGAGACTACTTTAGATCCCCAGAAGCGATACACACTAAAGTTTACAGTGCTGGTCAGGCCGCACTTAAGAGTACGATGTACGGTTCTAGTCGCCGTGAAAATAGGGGCTATCCGGTCCTTAAGGAAGGGGAGAAAGGTGGGATTTAAAGATAGATAAAGATGAGGCAAGGCGGAGAGATCAAGGCAGAAATTTCCCGAAATTAGGAGCACCGTTAGGGGTTGAATAATTCTAATCCTTGCCTTTGATATAACACCTTTTCACATCACTGGGATGTCTCAAAAGCCTTCACAAAATATATTGTTAATTGAATTGACTGTATATTTTGTGAATTAAGTGGCTTTTTTGTAAGGGATTATTAACACCAGAATCGTTAATTAACGATTATTAACACTGACAATCGACTAATAACTGGTTTCCAGGTAAACAGAGGTGCATAGAGTAAGGAAACTTGCCTAAGGTTTCGCCCCGCCGAGTAATTGAACCCGGGTCTTCTCGCTTGTGAGCAAGTGGTTCAAGCACGCGTTGAAGGCCTGGCCTCCAATGGTGGGTTGGAAGGTGAATATGTTTGCAATCAGAATCAAACCCAAGGCTGTCAAAGATCCTTCCTCAATAATATGTTCATTTGTCAAAGTCTCTGTGAACAGAGAGTGATGCATCTACACAATTCTCTAGAGCCTCTTTTCTCAATTACGATTACACAGAATGAGCAATGTTTGTTCAGATATCTACTGAATCCACCCCCAAATTCTTAAAGTATGATGATATAGGCAAGAACAGGAATTTGGGGTCAAAAGTGGGGAACCAAAAAGGTTGAGCGTGAAAGTGAGAATGAGGATCTACAAATCAATCTGTTCTGGAACAGGGAGCCAATGGAGCATGACAAGGACTGGGGAGATGGGGTGCAGAGCCTAATACTGGTGAGGACACCGGCGGCAGAGTATTCAATCATTTACATTTTGATATTTTGAATCATTTGTATCAAAAGGTTGTGAGTTCAGGCCCCACGTAAGGACTCTTGAGTTAATTGTCCAGGCTGACAGTCTTGTGCAGTGCCGGAAGAGAGCTGCATTTTTGGAGGTGCCATCCTTTGGATGAGAAGTTAAACTGAGATCCCGTGAGCCTGGACCTTAAAGTACCCAATGGCACTATTGAAAAGGAGAAGGAAGCTTCTCTCTCCGGTGTCCTGGCCAACCATCTCTTAGATAAAATTGGTCACTCCATTTTATCTTCATGGGTGTTTGTGGCATGTTGCTGTGTACATATTGGCTGCTGCTCAGACAAAGAGCTTGCAAGATGGAGAAATTGAAGCATTCACCCACAAAATATATAGAGACACCTCAGCAATGTGAAATATTGAAATCAGGCATGTTGAGCTGTATGTGCCCGCGAAAGTAAAAGAGAGTGATTAAGGGGCCAAACACCAAACTTAATGCAGAGTCCTGTAGCTTAGTAGTTAGAGCACTTGCCTTACAAGCGAGAGACATGAGTTTGATTCCTGTCAAGGCGAAACCTTGGGCAAGTTTCCTTACGTCACAGACGCACCTGATCATAATCCCCCAAGAAAACCCCCCAATAATAAATTATAATAAATTGGTGACTTCAATCCACGACTGCTGTGTGCAATTGGCTGTCACATATCACCCGCAAATATACAGTCAATTCACTTTACAGTATAGTCTGTGAAGTGCCTTGAGACATCTAGCAGACGTGAAAAGCGCCATATCAAATGCAAGGATTATTAAGAAGGGGCCTTAATTATTTTTAAGATTTCTGATGAAGGGTCGTGGAGCCCAAATGTTGACTCACTTTTCCTTTCTCCAGAGATGCTGCCTGACCTGCTGAGTTTTCCCAGTGACTTCTGTTTTTGTTTCAGATTTCCAGCATCTGTAGTATTTTGCATTTTGTTTTGCAAGGATCATTATTACTGTATGTGCAATATTAAAAGCAAGAGTCCTCTGGTTGTTGGCTATGCAGAATCTGTACACGAGGAGCTAACGGAGGTGTGACAGAATAGATATATATTCGACAGTTTGCTTGCCTTTACTGCCTTTAAAGGTCAGAATGGTGGTGAAGGACTGTTCTTTCAGGAAGTGAAGCCCAGTGCAGCCCAGTGTAAGGTTTGCGTTTTCAGCCTGTTTGTGTGTTTCTTTACAACACTGTAAACAGACACTAGGTGGCAACGCTGCATTCCCAAATAGATTACCGCCATCTTTAATTTCCCTGAAGCAGAGACAACAATAATATAGCAATGATAATAATAATCCCCGCAGTTGATATCAAGTCTTCTTTCGAGTCAGACATTAAACTTAAGGTCCCTTTTGCCTGTTCAGGTGGGCACTAAAGATCCCGTGGAACTATTCATTTTCTCCTGGTGTCCTGGCAAACCATCCCCGAAATAAAATCACTTGCTCGCTTCATGGCTTCACTCGTGGGGCATTTCTGCCGCCAACTAGCACACAATGTCTCCACTTTTCGTTTTTTCACTGTGGCGCACTTTGAAACGTCATCCCGACATGAAGGGGTTAAGGCCAAATGGAAGGTGAGGGAAGAGCTGTGACCTCGTAATGATTGACACTGCTGCAAAAAAACTCAGACACAACATAAAACTCAACACACTATAGTTTAATCCTATTACAGGCAGTCTGTAAACTTGAAGGGTCAAATAGCATTTCAAGTGACATGTAGCCCCATGCAGAAACCAGGAGGAGGACAATCAGCCTGAACAGCCCAATTTGCGGTTTATTAGCTGTTGTCAGATTTTCGAATCCCAAAACCTTGCCTTTTCACCAACCCCTCAATATCTCCACAGCCCAAAGTATCTCTTTCCCTCACTCTGTCGCTCCTTTAAATGGTATCAGTTTGAAAGGAGGAAAGTTGGCTGACTATTCCTGACTTTACTTTCATCCGTCAATAGGTTGGCAGAAGGCTCGGAAACAAAAGCCATCTGCTCCCTGTTTCTTTTCCAACAGAGATTACAAAAAATATACAGCGCCCATTCAGGCTACTCAGCTCATTCCAGGCCAAGACTTCGTATAAGTCTTCATCCATTGCTTACTCCCTCCCACATCCTCTATTCCTTATTCCCAACTGTGGGACAATGCGGTGCACAATTGGCTGCCACGTTTTGCCCACAAATTTAGAGTCAATCTTTCCAGTATATTCTGTGAAGCGCTTTGAGACATCAACAACAACCCAAAAAATTACATTTCTATAGAGCCTTTCATGTCGGGAGGAGATCTCAAAGCACTTCGCTGGATAAACTGTTAAATAAATTGCCTGTATATTTGTGCGTGAAATGCGGCAGCCAATTGCGCACGGCGGTGTCCCACAAAAAGTCTATCGCTCTATCAAATGCAAGGATTATTATTATTATTATCATTGTGTTGACTTGAACAGATGGAGAACGGATCAGCCGAGAATTTTCTGAACATGCCAACCATCAATGCCACTACCTGCCCAGTCAGCGACAAGTACAAGTACTCAGTCTACTCTATCGTGTACAGCATTGTGTTTGTGGTGGGCTTCAGCACCAACCTGATGGCTCTCTTCATCTTCTGCCGCGTCGCTCGCAAAAAGCACTCTTCTACCATCTACCTGACCAACTTGGCCATGGCTGACCTGCTCTTCGCGTTGAGTTTGCCTCTCCGCGCCACGTATTACCTGAACGGGGCTCACTGGCCCTTTGGCGATGTGCTGTGCAGGTTGTCCTCCTACATGTTCTACCTCAGCATGTACTGCAGCATCTTCTTCCTGACCGGCCTGAGTATCTCTCGCTACCTGTCCATCGCGCAGCACCTCAAGACGCAAAGGCTCTTCACCTTTAGGCGGAGCACGCTCGCCTGCGCCTGCATCTGGCTGTTTGTGAGTTTGACCGCGTCCCCATTCCTGCTCTCGGGCACCCACGTGGTCGAAGGCAAAGTCAAGTGCTTCGACCCGGGCACCAAGAGCAACTGGTCGCGTATTGCCAAGCTGAACTACTTTGCGCTGGTGACAGGCTTCCTGCTCCCCTTCGCAACCATTCTGGTTTGCTACACTCTGATGATCAAGCACATTGTGAAGGCCGGCTGGAGCAGGAAGAAGATCAGGAGGGATGTGGCCACCATCGTCCTGATCCTGGGGGTGTTTCTGATCTGCTTCCTCCCCTATCACATCCAAAGGACAGTGCACTTGCACTTCTTGGTGCACCACCACACCAACTGTGACCTGGAGAGCACCCTGCGCAAATCTGTGGTGGCCACTCTGTGTCTAGCCACCGGCAACAGCTGCTTCGACCCCCTGCTTTACATCTTCGTGGGCCAAGGGTTCAGGAAGTTTGTTAGAATGTGGTTTATGAACAGAAGCCCCAATATGACCTCCAGCTCCTCCAGCACTAAGATCACCTCCAATGAACTTTACTCCCCGCAGGCCAGAGATTTAGAGCTCTCTCCTATGGGACTACCTGACATAGCTCGGACTCCTGACCACGGAGGAAGGGATGGAGATGGCGAGGAGCAACATGAAAGGGAAAACTTGTTCAGCTGCAGGCAAGATACTCCGCAGTAATGCCTCCCAACTCCACCCATCGGGTCCCGCTTTTGAAACTGAGCCAAGTGATTCCTATCGATTATTACCAACCTGTAAAGTGTTTCATGAGAAAATCAATTGTACGGAAACAGAATCGATTAGAACTGAAACCGACAACGAACAATGAACAACAGCAAACTTACATTTGTAGAGTACCTTTCATGTTGGGAGGATGTCCCAAGGCGCTGAAAGCAAATATTCTATAAGCAACAAATTGTGGTGTTCTGGTTAAAGCTCTCGTCCTGCAAGCGAGAGGACCTGGATTCAATTCTCGATTGGTGCAAAGCAACAACAGCAACAAAATTACATTTGTATAGCGCCTTTCATGTCAGGAGGACATCCCAAGGCACTGGACAGTCAGTGTTTCGAACCCAAAATGGGGTCGGGATCAGGAGGGAACGGATTGGAAGTGGGGTGACCGATGGCATGGTCAAAGAGGAGGGTCTTGAGGTGGGGATAACTATGCCTTAAAAGAATAATAATTATAATGATGTGTTCACTCAATCCACAACTATTTGTGGGACACTGCTGTGCGCAACTGCCTACCGCATTTCACATACAAAATATGCATTCAGTTCACTTACAATATCATGTGCTCCTTTTATTTGATCGAAAAGAGCATCAGTGCAGGGCCTTCCAAACAAGACTAGATCTTCCTGTAGTATCACGGCACCCGTCTCTGTCCTGCCTGTTTTACAACAGACACCAGGAAATATTTCTTTGACATAGAAGGTAACTAACAGGGTTGCCAGGAAGGTTAGTTGATTGAGACCAGAACGTTGGAGTCATTTTACAAATACAGTAAACCTCACAGAAGTCATATCAATTCAATAACATAACATTTATTATGACTTATGCACAGTCTGAATTATGTCAAACGTGCCACAGAATAGAAACTCTTGCGCATGACTTTGGCAGACGTGCATGACTTGGGCGATTATACAATTGATACAGTTCAGACTTATGTGAGGTTTACTGTAGTTTGACGCCACGATGGGAAGATGGTAACGAGGGGATTCTGGAAAGATGAGATCAGATGAGACGAAGGCCCTTCTTCATCAAAAGCTCTGGTGAGTGTGAAGTGTAAACCAACTGAGTCCATCGGCAATTCGTCCGGGGATATGGTATAGAACAAGACCCAGACAGTCGCTGCTGCTTGTGCTAAGCTCTGGTGTCTCACATTTCCTAAATACTGTAGCTCCCAATATTTTTTTTGCTGAAATTTTGTTTCTTTAAACGGCACTTTTTTCCTTCATCCTGAATAAACGACTGCCGCGTTTCACCCACAAATATACAGTCGATTCACTATATTACATCACTGTAATATATGTCACGGTATATTCTGTAAAGCTCTTTGAGATGTCTAGAAGACATGAAAAGCTCTGCATCAAATGCAAGAATTATTATTACAGCAATCTTATTATTATTAAATGTTTTTTTTCATAGGCTCAATGTACTTATTTCAAATAAAACTGCATCTATGATGTACAATCACTGCTGTTTAAGACTGTCAATACTGTGATTCCATCTAAATTATATTTTGTGTATCATCACAGTCAGCCGGGCTCGCTTGGTTGCCCACAAAACACACAGTCAGTACACTTCACAGTAAATCCTCACGGTATTTTCAGACATGAAAGGCATTGAATCAAACGCAAAGCTTATTATTATTATCTGAATTAAACACAAGGCTTATTACTATTATCTAACAAAACAGTTAGATCAGACAATATCTAGTGCTATTCACTTGTTCACTGTATTATTCCAAGCTTGCTTTACTCTTTGAGGAATAATAATATTTGCGAACATTTGGTTCAAATTTACTTTTCATGATTTTCCAAGACTCTTGTGTCCTACTTTTCTGGCTCATATCAAAGCGTTTTTATTTTAGTTGTGCAATTCATTCTCTTACATGATTTATTTAGCAGCCTTTTCATACCAATTCTGAAGCTTCTCTATTTGTCTGTTCACGGTCCGTCCCCATTTTATTGGACTTGGTTTCATATCTCCTCTACTCCACTATCTTATTCTCCTCTAATGTTCCCCCTTTTCCCCTGAGGTCTGTCCAGCTCTGCTACTGACTCTGTTGACCAGTTCCCCAGCGAGCAGGAATGCTAACTAATGGGTCCCATTATTCTGAACACAGAGATGACACTTTTTGACACACTCTGGCCCAGCTGTGTCCAGTAACTGCACAGAGGAGATTGAGAAGACTCATTACAAGGTGCAAGATATTTTGATATCACACCATCGATGGCTGTGCCTTCAGCCACAACCTCTGGAACATCCTGCCTCAATCCCTCTGCCTTGCCCTTCGCCCTTCTTTATCTATCTTCAAATCTCACTTTAAGATCTACCCTTTTGAGCTTTAGCACCTATTGTCAGCTCCCATCTCTCTTGCTCTGCTATCTGCTAACTCCATAAAGACCTGTCCAGTCGCTCTGTTCAGCAGGCTCTAGCCTGTTCCATGGCCCCGGCCCACCCCATCCCCACCAACAGAGGTCGAGCTTTCAGTCTCTTTGCCCCCACCCTTTGGAACTCCATCCCACAGTCCCTTTGCTTGTGCAACTCCCTTGCCTCCCTCAATGACAACAACAGCAACTCGCATGCATATAGTGCGGAGCCGTATCTCGGAGCGCTTAACAGAGACACATTTCAAGGACCATCTGAAGACATTCCTCTTTGACCGAAACTGGGGTCACCCTCCTACACCTACCCTCTGTATTATGTTATGTTTCTGAACATATCACTTGTCAAATAAGGCACCCGTCTTTCAGCCACAAAACCAACACATGACACCGGTACAATGCTTTTCATATCAGATGGACATCGCACAGGGCTCTGGACAGTCAGGGATCAGTACTCGAAAGGTTGAATCATATATGAGATGGGGAGGTGAACCCGCGACCTTGTGACTGACAGGCTATCAACTGTGCCAGGCTGACATGCCACAACTCGACTGAGGACAGGACAGAGGACCGTTCTGAGTGGAAGCCCTGGATGCGGTTAATGATTTGGCACTCGCATTGCCCATGAGAGATGCATTATTCCAAACCAACGGAAGAGTTGAGGGATGAGTTGTGATGGCGAAGGGTGTGTGTGGGTGGGTGGCTGAGAGGCTGACAATAGCAGTGACAGCTCAGCTGCGCTTAATTACTGCACGTCACAGGGACCGGGGCTGACAGCCTGCAGAGACTGCAAACATTCTCAAGGACTCTAAAAGTCAACAAGTTCACTACTTGCTGAGCATTGGAATGGGGAAGAGAATGGAGGGGGGGGGGGGGGGGGGGTGCTCAGGGAGGGGCAGAAGGGGAGTATAATGGGGGAGAGTAAGAGGAGGGTAGAGCTAGAAAGGACAGCGGATGGGAGAACCAGGAGGTCAGTGTGCGGTTTAGCGTCGGAAGTACAGGATGTGTTCCTACACAACAGTGCACAGGTATGAGAACATGTCATGATCCAGCCAGGTCAGGGCGAAACCTTGGGCAAGTTTCCTTACTCCACACACACGTCTAATAATAATCCCTCCCCAAAAAAACATAATAATAAAATTGGATCATTTCAATCCACGGCTGTTTGTGGGACGCTGCTGTGCGTAATTGGCTGCCGCATTTTTCCCACAAATGTACAGTTAATTCACTTTACAGTAAATTCTGTGAAGCGTTTGAGACGTCTAGACGATGTTGAAAGGGCTATATCAAATTTAAAGGATTATTATTATGTAATTGGGTACGTGAAATAAAGCAATCCACTTAACCTATAAAAGCATTGAAATTTACAGCACTGATTGGAGGCCATCGGCCCAATATGCCTTGGCTGGCTTCCTGAACCAACTCTCAAAACATGGACTGCTCACTGCGGAAATGGACGGGAGGATGGGCAAGCAGGAGGCCGGAGCCAGCGAGGGGATGCGATGGGCGGTGTGCTAAAAACAACGAGGACCCGAAGGTGAGTGTGAGATTCAACAGTTGATAAATAAGTGCTTCGGGGGAAATTGAGTGACATTAGCTATTTCGGGATCAGGACGCTTGAGAATTAACCAGAGATGACAGGAACTCGGCTTGAGTAGTTTTTAAAGTTGATCAGAGGAGACAGCGGGCAGGAAGGACTTCAAGAGTGTGTGTCCGGGTCTGTACATCACCAATCAACAACAACAACAACACACACACATATATATATAGAGCATCTTTCACGTCGGGAGGATGTCGCAAGGTGAGCGTAAACTTCCCACCCTGTAATCCTTGCATTTGATACGGTCACTTCATTGAGACGCCGGAAAGCACTTTAGTGGAGTGTAAACTGTATTGTGTGGGGGGGCGAAACGCCAGTCCCTTCTCTTGTCCAATAGAGCTACAAGAGAGGTCTTAAATGTCCACCCTCTAAGGCAAGACAGGATCTTTTGGTTTAACGTCTCGTCTGAGCAGCCTTGCAACGCAACCTCAGCAGTGCGTTGGGAGTGTTGGCTTCTCTGAAGAATCACATAATCATTAGCATTCAACCCTCCGCTGCACACCCCGGCAGCTAAAAGTTCCGGCAGATTAATTCACATTGATGCCCACATCCTTGAGCTCGCAGAAAACTGGGTAACGGTACGGATCGACTTTAGGTTTGAACCACAAATTTTGCTCGCAAAATACACAAGTCCATTCACTTTACAATATATACAGTGAAGCATTTTGAGATGTCTCCACCGCGTTGTGAGGTGCTCTAAATAAACGCAAGGATTGTTAGTATATGATTATAAATAGCAGGATCTCACCTGCTATCTCTAAGGTGTGATATCAATCTCTTCCTGGATCAAGCAGCTTCTCTGTGCTGCAGGATTGAAGTCCAATTATATGACATTTATCCGCAGCTAACGATTACAGAATCCTGATTCTCATGCTTATTGTCATCACTAAGCAACGCCAGTCAAAGCAATTGGTACCCAAACATCACCGAGTGCTTGTCAAAGGCTCTGGGGAGCTTCTGCGTGTTTGTTGGCACAGTTTTACACTGATCCCCTGCACGGGTTCAAAAGCAAACACTATAAACTGTCTCAAAACGCAATTTGACAATGGTGAAGGCACTCGAATGAGTGAGAATAATCCAGTAAACTCCTGATAACTCAACCCGGCCTTAACTTGTCCTTAACACTTACATCATCACGCTGTCAATATCCTGGCCATAGTTAGTTAATATTTAATAACATGTGCTTAACTCCTGACAAAACTCGTCATTGAGCCCTTTTCCTTTGGAGTTACGAGTTATCAGGAGTTTGCTGTAGTGATAATAATACTTGCTTTCGATACTTTCACTTTTGGAAGAAGTCTCAAAGTGCTTCAGTAGATTTACTGTAAAGTTTAGTGGCTGTGTGTTTCATAGACCAACTTGTTTACCAATTTGAGCATGGCGATGTCACAGAAGTGGGTGACCAATTTAGATAAGGGGTCTTGTCAGCTAAGACACTGGGAGAGAGAAACTCCCTTCTCTTTTCCAATTGTACTGTGAGATCTTTAATGTATATCTGAATAGGTACAGATGGGATCTCAGTTTAATGCCTCACCTGAAGCATGGCACCTCCCACAATATTTCCTTCCCTCAACAATCCACTGGCATATCAGTGTAGATCATATGGGTTCCAACAACAACAACAACTTGCGTATATATGGAGTCCTTCGCTTGGGGTAGTGTCTCAGAAAGGTTCCACATCCTGACGTGGGGTTTGAACCCAGAACCTTTTGATTTTGAATCTTTAATAGACATTCTCCCCTTGAATCTGGGTGTCCAGGTCTGAACTCAATCCTCCAGAGCCCTGACCAATGCTGCTTATAGCTGGAACAATGAATCCTGATGTGCATATTTCAGATTCTGTGCTGTGAAGCTCAGTGTCACATCGATCTTGTTCACTGGTTTCCATGTCCGCAAACTCATGATTCTATTGATTTACAACTTGGAGAGACTCGGGAAACTTCTTGCTCAACGGCCTCCCATGTAATCAATCCTGGGTACAGCCCAGGACGGACTACACACATGACACTGATGATGGACATCTGAGTTAGACACAAAGATAGACAGGATTCCACCGTGTCCATCTTTAATAATAATAATAATCCTTGCATTTCATATAGAGCTTTATCAGGTCTCAAAGCACTTCACAGAATACATTGTAAAGTGCAGTGACTGTCTATTTTGGGGGTGAAACGCGGCGGCGAATTGTTTACATCAGCGTCCCATAAACTATCGTAAATCTGACAATGTGTGGGAAATGTATTTTGGGGAGAGGGGGAAGTAGAAGAGCGTCCTGTTATTTTCCTCTGAAATACAGGATGGCAAAATCTCCGACAGGAATTTCACACAGTGCCGCTCTCCTATCTTTTTCTCTGTCTGTCTCTCTCTCTCTTTTGCTCTCTATCTCTGAGCTGTCAGCTGTTAGCTCTGAGCTGTTAGCTCTCTGCCAGCAAACCACAGGCAGTAATCTGCATTCTCGTACGTTGGTACCATTCACTAATACTGCCGCAGACAACAGTATTAACAGGGTTCTTTTTAAAAGTTCAGTTTATTCCAAACAAGTCAAATCAATGAAGTTCAAATCTCTTCCGCCTCATTACGCTAATTCTCTGCACTCAGACACTGGGCTGAATTTTATACATGAATTAACTCTGTTCTGGCACAAGATGGAGAAATGAGATTCTTTCTCTTTCTCTACTGCTCTCTTTATCTCTCTTTCTGAGCAGAATTCAGAATGATTTCCATTCTCAGCACTTTGCCCTCCAAAGGCTTGACTTTCAAAAAAGGGGATAAAATTTGTACGCTAGAATCGGTTAGTGCCTGATGGGGCGCATGTCACCTTGTTCACAAAGCCGGGCCTCCCTAAATCAGTTGATGAACCCTCTGATCTATCAGCTAACACACACAGGTCAGGTGGAGTTGGGGATTCAGATGATGAATTCATTCTGAGATTTTTCCATCTCACATTTCATTAAAAAAAAAGTGTGGTGAATTGCATTTTGCAGAGAAAGCACGACAGTCAATATGCACAAAACAATGTCCCACTGACAGTCGCAAAGTGAATGGTTGATTCTATTTGGGGGATTGTCGGCCAAGACTCAGGCAGAGAGAAACCCTCTTCTCTTTTCAACCCATGCTGTGGGTTCTTTAATGTCCACCCAAATATGCAGACGGGTCATCGGCATAAGTTCCCATCCGCAGGACGACACGTCCAACAATGCAACACTCCCCTCCACCCTCCCTCCCCCCACCACTAGTCAGGGAGCCTGTTACACTCTTTTGGAAGGTCTGTCGCAAACAGAAAAACGAAACATACAATTATATTGGGAGGTGGCATTTTAAAATAGTTTTTTTTTATTAGTTATTTTGGTATATGGGTAGGGCAAATGACAAACTGATATCATTACATGTTATGTGAAAGCGTTATGTAAACAGAATGACTTACAGAAACAGGACTAGTACATGATTGCCATACTGATCCCCGACACATCACAGATTCCCCCAGGGGAACAGCCACAAACACACATATGTCATATCACAGTGTGTGGCAAGCAGCAGAGGGCAACGAGGATTAGGCAGGGTGGTGGGGTGGGGGGGGAATTCAAGTTAGGTCCAAATCATGTCTAAGCAACTGAAAATTTGGCAGGTTCTTAAAACCAGCATGACTTCAAGAACTCACGAACACAGCAAAGTGAAAGCCGAATTCAACAGCTTGCAAAATTGGGGATAAACAAATAGAGTAAATATAGTTGCAAGGGTCAGAAGGGACTAGGGGTGGGGGGTATGGAGGATGTGGAGTTATAGATTTGAACCCCCCCACTCCTGCTCACTTTCCCTTCCCCCCTACCTAACTTCTCAATGCTGCCCCTCACTGCTCAGAGCCCAATTTCACGATTCCCTCCCCCCACTCTAAAAAAAACACAATACTGTATAAGAGCATTTTTAAAAATCTATAACTTAAATTGACACAAGCCTTAGCCATACTCCCCACCCCCCTCCCCAAAACTTCATCTCATCTATTCCTCCCTCCCTCAGTCCCTCCCTCACACACACATACACACCCTCCTTGAAGACTTAAAGAGCCACTCTAAATACATCAAGTTATGGTGAAGTTATTAACAGGGGGGGGGGCTGGGTTGCGGGGGAAGAAACCAGAGATGGGAACAGTCAGCCACAGTTCATGGTGTGGGCCATGTCGGAGGGTGAGGGCGAGCGACTGCGTGGCCGGCCTCACAGGTTCTTTCGGAGCCAGTCAATGTAGTTGACCATCATTTTCTGGCCAATGGCGAAATCGGTGGGCCATGTGACGAACATCAGGGCTCCGTGAAAGCTCTCCTCGTAGTGCTTGTGCGTGACTTGAACGCCCACCCTCCTCAACCTGGCGGCGTACATGGCCCCGTCATCCCGCAGCACGTCATACTCACAGGTCACGATGTAGGCTTGTGGGAGGCTCCTCAACTTGTCATCTGCCACCAGCAGGGGAGCCGCCCTGGGGTCAAATATCCCGGGAACGTTCGTGGAAACCTCCGGGTTGACGTTCCCGGGCAGGGCGTATTTGTAGTCCTTCTTGAACTTCTCGGGCAGGAGGATACTCCAGTTGACGAAGTCGGTCAGGCGCCTGGACTCCAGGGTGGTGTGGCTGTTGGACATCATGGTCCGCAGCAGGTGCTTGTCCCGGCTGAAGTACTCGCTCCAGAACCGGACCATCAGGGACCTGGGCAGGATGGGCATATGCTCGTTCTGCTGGTAGGATGGCGTGTTGAAATCGATGGTCTGAAGGGCTGGGTAGATTAACGCTTGGATTTTAATGTCAACCAGGACCTCCGGGTCTTCCTGCATCTGTAACACATTGCTACCACGTCAGTTTGCCCTGCACAAATTGCCTAAGGGATTGGTTCGTTCACCAGAGCAAGAGAGAGAGCCTCACATTGTGTGTGTGTGTGTGTGTGTGTGTGTGTGTGTGTCTGGCACACACAGAAACCCATCACCAGGATCAGCCAGGTATCTGACACACACTGAAACCCATCTGTGTCAGTTTGCCATACTGTATACGGAAACCCATCACTGTACTTAAAAGAGTGTCCTAACCATTCTGAGAGTTCCATAGATCCCATCTACAAGTGGAAATTACCCGCGTTTGTAATGGCACATCCACACTCTCCCCCAGATTACGGAGTGTATTTGGAGCAGGATGGCGAGAGCCAAGGCTTGGGCACCTCAGAGTGAGCATTGGGTACTGTTGAGAGGCAACCAACTAAATCATATTGCTTGCCATTGAGAACAACAACAACAATATTACCCTTTAATAGCGCCTTTCACGTCAGGAGGATGTCCCAAAGCGCTGGACAGTCACTATTTCAGACCCGCGCTGGGGATGGGTGTGTATGGGGGGAGTGTGGGAGCGAAGTGAGGAGGATTAGGAGTTGCTGATGGGAACATCAAAGAGGAGAGTCTTGAGGCAGGACTTAAGGAAAACCCTGTCCGGCAAGCTCTTTCTCCAGCTACAATCACCCAACCTGCGAGGGATATGGCTTTCAGAGTCATAGTTAGCCAGCTAACCTTACAGAACAACATCTTACAATATCAGTACTACTGCACTACGACTGTGTCTGCATTAATGAGCTGTTTCCGCATCGTGACTTTCCACTGCTGGCCTGTGACTGTGCCTGTACCTGCTGAACGACAGCAGCTGCCAAATTGCCACCGGCGCTGTCTCCCGAGATCGCGATCCTGTCCGGATTCACTGAATACTGAGCCAAAATGTCCGGCCGCAGGAAGAACTTTGCCACTGAATAGACGTCATTGAATTGGTCGGGAAAGTGATGTTGTGGTGCCAGGCGGTACCTGTGTGAAGGAACAGACAGACGCTCGTTACCAGCCCACAGACGCACCCAGATTACACGGGCAGAAATCAGTGCAGGATCATACAATCCAAAATTCCATTTACACCAAACCTCTCACCTCTGGAGGATGTCCAAAAATGGTTAACAATAACTAATTTAATCCTCGCATTTGATGTAGTTCCTGGTCGGGTAGTTGAGACTTCTCAAAGTGCTTCACAGGACATACTCTACAGATGATTGACTGTGTATTTTGTGGCCAAACATTTGATGTTTTACATTTGGCAATGGGTAATTTTTAAGCGCTTCAAGATGCCATCCAGCGAGAACAATAATAACAACAAATTACATTTCTATAAGGTCTTTCAGCTCGAGAGGACATCCCAAGTCGCTGGAGGATGCTATATAAATGCAACTTGGTACTGTTGTTGTTGTAACCAAGAATGAATATTTGCTGCACTTCACATTTCGGAGATATACATTTTTCACATTGTCACATCCAATAGGCACACAAAGCAGCACTTAATTGAGCTCCAAATTGTCGCTCAACTGGTAGTGTCTCTTGAAGAGGTTATGAAAGGCGAAACATCAGGTGCTCAAATGGCGCAGTGGAGGGCATTGTTCAGGGTTTGTGATCGAGGCATGGAGTTGGGAGTCAGAGCCAAGGAGCATCTCTCAGACTCAGATGGTACTGAACCTGACTGAGGGTTGTTAAGAATAATATTAACAACAAAAGTAATAATAATAATAAGAATCCTTGAATTTGATATAGCACCTTATCAAATCATTGAGACATCTCAAAGTGCTTCACAGAATATATTGTAAAGTGAATTGACTGTGTATTTTGTGGGCGAAACGCAGCTGCCAGTTGCACACAGCAGTGTCCCACAAACAGTCAGTGACCAAATTACCCTTTTTTGTTAGGGATAATTACCCT
This sequence comes from Hydrolagus colliei, assembly GCA_035084275.1. Lineage (NCBI taxonomy): Eukaryota > Metazoa > Chordata > Chondrichthyes > Chimaeriformes > Chimaeridae > Hydrolagus > Hydrolagus colliei. The sequence continues at coordinate 17,211,420 of CM068751.1, read as the reverse complement.
CGGAAAGTGGTCTGTCAATTGACTAACAACCGGATTCTTTCTTACTGCTGGGTAAACAGAGGCATGTGGAGTAAGGAAACTTGGGAATCGAGCCCTGGTCCTCTCACCTACGAGGCAAGTGTACTAACCAATACTCTACACGGGACTCTGCATCAGACACAGCAATGTCCCACGAGCAGCCAAAACAAGAAGTAACCAATACACTGCAGATTCAATCAATGTCCATCCAGTCTTGACCAATCTGAATGAATCGGCAGTGAACTGCTGCTTTATTGATGGTGAGTGTGTATGTGTGTGTGTGTGTGTGTGGGGGGGGGGGGGGGTTGGGGGGGTGGAGAGGCTGAGGGAGATGGGCTTCAAAGACTCATTAATGAAGTAGAGATTGGATGAGGGATAGTTAGGCAAAGGGGATGTGACAGCCCATCTGCTGAGGATAGGGGGTGAGTAACATTAGGAAATTATTAGATTAATTAGATTATCAGTTTAGAACCTGACTGCCTTGTGATTCTCCATGTCAAACATCGGGCAGTCTTTCTCTCCCGCCTCTGTCACATTTCCCCCCCTCTTCACCCCCAATTTTCTCCCAAATTGTAATGAATCGGGTGCTTTGTCTCAGTGTTCATGGAATGTTTCGCCCATAAAACACACAGTCACAACACTTTACAGTAAAATCCCGTGAAACGTTTTGAGACATCCTGCTGACGTGAAAGGCACTGTGTCAAATATTAGCTTGGATTACTATTAACTCCCCCCCCAAGCCAAATCCCTCATGGGTAGGGAGGTCCTCACTGGACAAGCAGTGGGAAAGCTTTGCCAGATAGTTAAACCGCGGCAGTTACCCCAACACACATTCCAAGGTCCCCGAGCCTTAACACCTGCCAATCTGTGCCTAACATTCTCTGGACTCGGGTAAGCAGCTTTCCTTCAGGGGAGAAAGTGTGTTTTCCATTCCACACATTGACCTATTGGGGTGTGTATGCGTGTGTGTGTCCCCAGTCAGCCCAGACTGGACATCAGACAGACAGTGTTAGTCTAAGGGGTTGATCCCTTAACCAGGGAAGTCGGGGAAAAAAAGCTCAATGCCTGAGTCACTGACTCAGTCAATATTTCATTTCAACTGGAATGGCTGAGCTGTCACACTCCCACCCCCGCAGCTCAGAGAATAAGAGAGTTATACAATGCCCCTACCCTGTGCCCTACCACCTCCTCGGGGCTGAGCTGAAGCAGGAGGCCTGTCAGTGTGGGGGACAGAGTGAGGCACAAACACAGTGGGGCCTCCCCGTGTTAACCTCACTCTCCTGTTTATTCTCTGAGCTGCGGTGGTAGGAGTGGGGTGGGGGAGTTGGGCCGTCACTCAGTCATGTCACCAGCAGCAGCAGGGAACACAGGGAAAGGCTGTTATTAAAGCCACAGTTTGTTACTTACCACAGGAGAATGTGTGGAGGAGGTTTATTAGCATTAAAGTGGCTTCACCATTGGCCTCACGAGTAAGGCCCGGGTGAGAGCTCATTGGGTCACACATAGCACAGTGATCAGACACCACGGGAACTGTGCGTTAATAATAATAATCACCCTTACGTCTGATATAAGGCTTTACCATCTCAAAGCACTTCACAGAATATATTGTGGAGAGGATTGATTATATTTTGTGAGAAAATGCAGCATCCAATTGCACCACACAGCGGTGTCCCACAAAGAGCTATAGACTGAGTGATCAAATTGTTATCCCCGGGGTGTGATCCGCCAATCGACTAACCACTGGGTTCATATTTAGTGCTAGGTAAACAGAGGCATCTGGAAACTTGGCTAGGGTTTTGCCCTGCCCAGAAAACGAACCTGGGTCCTCTCGTTTGTGAGGTGAGCGAATTTAACCGTTACGCTACAGAACTCTTTGCATTTGATATCATGCCTTTCACATCGGGATGACACCTCGAAGCGCTTCGCAGGATTTACTGCAAAGTGTATCATGCAGGCGAACGCAACAGCCACATTTACGCAAAGCAACGTCCCGTGTGAAATGAACGACCGATTTTATCTGGGGGATGGTTGGCCAGGACACTGGGAGAGAGAAACTCCGGGATCTTTAATGTCCACCTGAAGAGACACAAACTGTACCTTGATGTCACGTCTTATCTGAAGGACAGCACGACTGATATTGAAGCGCTCCTTCAGCGTTCCAATGGAACGCTGAACGCTAGACAGCGATCTCAAAGTCAACCCCACAATCTACTGACACAGAGGCTGCCGACTGAGCCAGGCTGACAGCTGCCCTACTTAGTCAAGGCTCACATGTGGATAATGGTCACTTTATTCTGATAATATGTCTATTCAGCTACCATAGCCCCCCAGCTGTATCCTGATAGATTTGATATAAGCGTAGTTAGGAGATAAATAGATAAAACCACATTGGATTTTCCCAATCAAATCGTTTCATGCCTTCAGTCTCCTGTTGTTGGGAGTCTTTTAGATTGTGGACAACAACTGACTCATTGTTGTTCATTATCTAATCATCTAACTAAACGACACTTAGTAATTAAGTTTTAGATCATTAAAATTGCCTGAAGAAATACTTTTAGCTTCTCAAATTACCAGTAATCAGCCCATCGTAATGATTCGTAACGTCAGCCTGTGCCTTAATTCTCTCCCACACCAGGCTCGACATACACACAATCTTAAGATCCTTGTTTTTAGCACACAATCTTAAGATCCTTGTTTTTAACTCCTTCTATGTCTCATCTATAAGTGTGTAATACCTCCCAGCCTCATATACTAACACATACATGCTCTCCGCACTCGCTCCTCACTCCATTTGCAAGCCTTCACCCACTTTCCTCCTCTCCCCTCCAGCTACGCTCCAAATATTTGTCTCCATCTCTTCCTCTCTCATAGCCTTTCAAATTCTCCATAATAATAATAATAATAATCCTTGCAATTGATAGAGCTCCTATCTATTCAGTCATCGATGAGACATATCAAAGCGCTTCATTCAATAAATGTAGAGTATATTTTGTGGGTGAAACGCAGCAGCTAATTGCACACCTCAGTGTCCCAAGTCGTGGATTGAGTGACCTGTTTTTTTGAAGGGATTTTTAACACCAGAAAGTGATTCGCAAATCGACTAACAGTCGGATTCCTATTTACTGCTGAGTAAACAGAGGAGTGTGGAGTAAGGAAATATGCCTAAGGTTTCGCCCTGGCCGGTGATTGAACCTGGGTCTTTTCGCTTGCGAGGCAAGTGTTCTGAAGGATTCACCTGCTAACACAAGTTAAGACGAAGAAAATAAATGATAGGTTTCTTACTCAACAGACACAATGACGGCATTCAACTCGGCTGTACTCCTTCTCGATATGACATCGTATGGATGCATTTCTGAAATGGAAAAGGCAGCTTACACACATTGCGAAATATTGACACCATTAAACCCTCGCTTGCCCATCCTGCCAGTAATATTTTCCTGAATTTAGAAAGCAGGATTGCGTCCCTCCGGGGAGAGAGTGTGCAAATCATTTCAACAATCTATCTCTGGAATTGCTATGTGCAGTTGAGATACATGGAATTCTCAGTTTGGTTTGGATACTCTTTAAGCACAGTGATAGGTTTCCACATGTGTCAACGACACCCGGCTGATCAAAAAAAACACTACTGGACAGAAATGCACAGATGCTCTGCACATAATGAGACTGTTCCACTTGTGACCACACCACTGCTCAATTTTATCTAAGTCACCTTTTATTATTAACAACAATTTGCATTTATATAGCGCCCTCCGCACCAGATGGCGTCTCAGAGCGCTTCACAATAGCCGAGCCAGGGGGAGGAGGGAAGGTGACCGTAGGCACGATCGAATAGAATAGATTGAGGGAGGGATTTCCAGAGTTTAGGGGCATAGTGACCGAAGGCACGGCCGCCGATGGTGGAGCGGAGGATTCGGGCGACAAGGAGGAGGCCAGAACCCAGTAAAGTAGAGGCAGCGGGTACTGCTGTGAGGAGAGAGGTTGTTGGAGAGGTAGTGCGGTGCAGAGGAGTGATTTAAATACAAGAGTGAGAATCTTGCAGTCAAAACCCACTTTCCAGCTCTCTCCCCATAGATCACACAGGTACGTACCACCCTTCACAGTACATGCGGCAAAGTGCTTTGAAACCTGCTTCGAAAGTGAATGGAGCAATAATATCAAAGCATTAATCAATAATCGATTGGTCACTTCATTCCAAGACAGTTTGTGGGACGCTGCTGTGCGCAATTGGCTGCTGCTTTTCGCCCACAAATACACAGTCAATTCACTTTACAGTATATTCTATGAACGTTTTGAGATGTTTAGAAGACTTGAAAAGTCTTATATCAAATGCAGGAATTATTATTATTAATGTAAAGATTATTTTTGCCAGTAAACTCCTGGTCACTGTAAACTCATTATCGCTCCACAGAAAAGGGTTCAGTTATCTGGAGTGGCGAGTTAGATTTTACTATAAATACATTGATAGCATGATGACTTAAGTGGTAGTGATACGTTGAGTCAAATTTACTGTCATGTCAGAGAGGAGCGTAAAAGAAATCAATTTCATGTGATTGAACTTTTTCTGTCAAACTAAGCTGTACTCTGTAACTATTGTATATCCCTCGCTATTCATCATGTTCAGTGTGGCCAATTACAAAATAAATCTCATTTTACCAACAAAACAACTACAACAACAAAATTGCACTTATATAGCGCCTTTCACGTCAGGAGAACGTCCCAAAGCACTGAAACATTCCTTGTCTGTGCCAAAACATTACCACAAAAAAAAATCTGAATTGTGTTGCTTTGAATAAATAATAATCCTTGCATTTTTTTTAAAGGTTTCAGTAAAATAAAGGAGTATATTTATTATAATGATCAAAAATAATAATTATTATAATCCTTATTTTTGATACAACATCTTTCATGTCAGCTGGGCTTCAAAGCGCTTCACAGGATTTTCTGTAAAGTGTGGCGACTGTGTTTTTGTGGGCCCACAGGATTTGCTCACAGAAACGTCCCACAAACGGCCTTGAAGTGAATGACCTATTTTACCTCGAGGATTGTCAGCTAGGATACTACGAGAGAGTTATTATCTGTTTTATTATCCTCTGAAGAGGCCGCAATTCACTGGAGTGAATTATTATTATTATTCACAGCACTGGAGTGTGAGCCTAGAGTGTGAGGTCAAATGTATTCAGTTTTCGCCCACAAATATACAGTTGATTTTCCTACTTTCCTTCCCCAAACTCTGTGAAACGCTTTGGGACGTCGATAAGACGTGGAAAGCGCTATATAAACTTAAGGATTACTTTACTAACTTCATTCCCAGCCAGGTGTCTGAAACATGCAGAGACACATCACCGTGCTTTAACAGTATCCAAACTGCACAGAGAGTTCCAAGTATATAATCTACGCATAGAAATGTCCCTAAGTCTGGAATGGAATGTACACTTTCTCACCGCAAGGATGCATCCTGCCTGATTAACTGCAGAGAGTATTAGGCATAGGTTGATAGGAACCAAGATTAGCAGACCCCAGAGTGTGTGTTTGGGTACTGTTGGAATTTATCCGGCTGAAACAGCCTAGCTTGTCATTGTGAGGACTGTCCAGCAAGCTTTCTGCCTCTTGGCCAATTAGGATCACCCTACCCCTTAAGGGTTTGGCCTAAGGGTTGACACGTGCAGGGTAGCCCCACCTCAACAACCACCTTGACAGCCACTTGTGGCAATGGACAGGAATAAAACATGGCTTACAGCATGCTGAGGTGCGCCACAGATTCACAGAAGAGAATGAGGAGCGTGAAACCGAGCGGTCGGGAGCCAGTGGAGTTTGGCAAGGATGGCGAGCACCACTGGGGACACGAGCAGATACTCACTTGCGCTGCCGAGGCACCACCCCCCGCCGTGCATGTAAACGATCGCTCTCCGCAGCTCCTGCGTGCGGCTGGTCGGCTCGTAGACCCGCACGGGGACGTTGCCGAAGGCAGTGTCGGTGACGGTGACGTTCTCGTCGGACGCCGGAGCCACCATCTCGGCCGCGGTGATCATCATCATCATCTCCATGTAGTGCTTCAGCCCTATTAGCTCCGTCAACTCCGCCTGCATTCAGACACAGCAGAAAGTTAACCAGCAAGGCAAGCAGTACTGCTCTCGTCTGGGCCTCAGTAGGTTCGAGCCCCAGGTCAGGGACTTTGGGAGCCGATGCTCCAGTGCAGCGCTGGGAAGAAAATCACAGAAGTGCCGTACTTCAGATGAGAAGTTAAACCAAGGTCTCATGTGCGTTTCTCTCTCCCAGTCTGCTGACCAATGATCCACCAAATAAAATTACTCCCTCCCTCCCTCCCTCCCTCCCTCCCTCACTCACTCACTCCACGACTGCCTGTGGGATGTTACCGTGTGCAATAAGGAGTCCCATAGCCCAGTGCTTACCGCACTCATCTATCAAGCGAGAGGACCCAGGTTTGATTCCTGGGCTAGGGCGAAACCTTTCGACAAGTTTCCCTGCTCCACACGCTTCTGTTTACCCAGCACTAAGTAGGAACGTGGTTGTTAAGTCAATTGGCGGATGGCTTTCCAGAGGGAATAATCCCCCCAAAAGTAAAATTTGGTCACTCGCTCCATGACTGCTCATGGGACGCTGCTGTGCGCAATTGGCTCCTGCGATTAGCCCACAAAATACCCAGTCATTTCATTTGACAGTACCTTCTGTCTGAACGACGTGATAAGGCGCTATATCAAAAGCAAGGATTATTATAATCATATAATAATAATAATCCTTGCATTTGATATAGCGCTTTTCACATCTTATCGATGTCCCAAAGCGCTTCACAGAATATACTGTAAAGTGAATTGACTGTATATTTGTGGGTGAATTCAATTAATTTAATTATTATTAAATCGGCTGCCGCGTTAGCCTACAAACCACACGGTCACCACACCTTCCAGCGATGTACTGAGACGTGCTTCCGATATGAAAGCCACTGTGTCAAACGTAAAGATTTATTATATTTATTAATTCCACCCAGCTTCCCACTCAGCCCACGAGATCATTTGTCTTGAAATTGAAGACAAGTGTGAAAATCTCCCCCTGTTGTGAGCTAACTCAGTGTGCTTGCTCTCCTTTGATGGATGGTTCTGCTAGACTCACATTCTGTTCGCACTATTTTTTGGTCAGTGGCCTCGCCCGTGCGGAAACCTATCACCATGTTGATGAGTACCCAAACCAAGGCCGAGTGTCGGTTGCCACTAATTGTACCATCAATCAGCAGATGGCTCGCATCAGGTCATTGAATTACTGAGAGCTGCGATCCCACACATGGACCTCAACGCTATTAGTAAACTCGCATGTAAGCCTATCGTTGTGAGGTGCCTGTTTCACTCCAAACATAACAGGGCGGGCTTTGTGGACCCCACACGGCGCAAAAGGAGGCTATTTGGGCTGTCATTTGTGGAGCGACCTTCTGAAGTCCTCCCCGACGTGAAAGGTGCTAATATAAAAGCAATTTGTTGTTGGTTGTGATGCTTGTTCCCCCCACTGGACTCCCCATTGTGTCCGTGGTGGTGCACTCTCCCCCAGTGGAGCTCTCTACAACAACAACAACAATCCTTGGGGTACCCCACGGGTGACCGGGCGAAAGCGAGGAGAAAAGCCATTTGTAGAGATGGCAGTTAGTGAGATAGGACTCGAACCCCTCCAGACAGGTGGAAGCCTGTCTGGAGGGGTTCAAAAAGATTGTCTGTCTGACACTCAATTTTAGCCAAGAACAACGTTTTCTTGTAAAAATGGAACAATAAAAAAACACAGCTGGCAAATTGAGTGTCAATTTAAGAATTTTCCATGATCAAAGATCCATTTTCTTTCCCCTTTCCCCCCCCCAAGGATAAAATGATGTTGATTTCAACCTACAGTGGGAACCGCAATGATTTATTGCGATTGTCTCTAATAATGCTTTGCCGAGCGAGCAGCCTGGGGGTACACATTATGCAGTACTCAGTATTAAAGACATCTGTGCCATACTTATTAACACACACACAAGCAGTGACGTACTTATTAACACACACACAAGCAGACTGAATCAGAAAAGTCTCTTGTAATGTCTGATTCACACGCATAAGTAATCATCCACCTCTCACTAAGACAACAGGACTCCATGAGTTTTATTGCTCTTACGATCTCCTCATCACAGCATCAACCTGTTTACTAGATGAATCGCAATGTACCTGCCCTCAACCACTCTTCCTGGCAACCTGTTACAATTGTTAAAGAAACACTTCCTGGTATTTGTCCTGAAAACGCTCCTACAAACTCTACAACCAACAATAAGAACAACAACAAAATTGCATATTGTAGAGCGCCTTTCACATCGGGAGGACGTCCAAAAATGTCCCAACATCCTCATGTTCCACTGGCCAGGTATATCCTAAAGTATTGTTCCAGCATTACTGTTACATTTGAACGCAAACATCCACACAAGGTGAGATGAGGAATGAGCGTTGTGGTGACAGGTGAGATGCCATTACGTCTGAGTGGCATTGGTGGAGATCTGATATAGAGTCGGACATTGTACTCAGAGATTGGCATTAACTGCTGAGAGTTTGTTACACGCTGAGCTATTGTTGTCATCATCTCCCTTTCCTTTGTTTTCTCACCTTTCATCTCGGCTCCCTTAGCTCTCTGTCTGCTTTGTTTTGTTCCCTTTCTCCGATCTCCTGTGGAGCTCGCTGCTCTTTTCTTCAGTGCAGACTATTGCTCTTTCATCAGCGATAATAAACAGGGGGTATAATGCCGCTGCCAGATCGCTTTCCGACTCTGGCTCATTCGGTCGCTCTCTCGTCTGAATGGGCTGTGGGTTCAAGCTCCACGTCGGGACATTGAGCTCAGTCTAGGCTGACACTCCAATGTGGAGGTCCTATAGTGCTATACAAAACAACGTTCTAATGTCACTCTTTTTTTGTGTCTTTATCATTTGCTTCAACAGAGTTTAGGTTGACATTAAAGATCCCATGGCACTGTTGGAAAACGGACGTTTTCCAATCCCCCCCAATACCCCCCCCAATAAAATCAGTCTTCCATTTTGTGTTTGTTTGTGGGCCACTGCTGTGTACAAACTGGCTGCCACGTTTCTTACACAAATACAGTCACTACACTTTACAGTGAGTGTATCCTGTGAAGCACTTTGTGGCATTTTGATGACATGATTGGGTGCTGTATCAAATGCAAAGATTATTATCTATGTATCTTCATTTCAGATCAAGGCTCAAATTATTTTTGCTTTGCAGAAGAACACTCTCTTTTAGGTTTGTGTGTTTAGCATTTGCTTCAGCTGAATAGTTGGTCTCTTTGAAATGAGACTGCTATTATCTGGGCATCTGTCAACAGCTCAAATCCCTGATGTAGGGTTCGAACCCGAAATCTGCTGACCCAGAATTGAGAGAACTAACTACCAACTGAACCAGCCTAACACCTGGAAATAGATAAGGAGGGCACATCCCACTAGGGAGAGAGTGTGCGTATTTCATTTCAGACACAGGGAAATTTCCATGTGTCAGTGGTGTACATATGTGAAACTCTTAGTTTGGTTTGTATACTTTTAAGCACAGTAATGGGTTTCCATGTGGGTCAGATACCCAGCTGACCAAAACAAAGGTTTCCTCTAGCCTTCCGCACCTCCCCCACACCCCGCCCAACCACTACTCACCGCCGCCCCCCCCCCCCCCCACCCCCCCCCAATCCACCACACACAACAACACACTTTGGATCTGTCCCTGATAGTAGCAATCTGTCATGATCGCTTTCCCAACAGGCATTCAGAATGCTTTCATGTAGAGTAGCCAAGTATATGCCAAAACAAGACAGGTCTGTTTCGTAAGCGCATGGCACAGCTGGAGGGTGTGTTGGTCACGGAAGCAAGCAAAAGAAGATGAAGAAATAAGGGAATTGTTTTTGTTAAGAAGGAGGCGAGGCACGATGTGACTTTTGACTGGTTCACATACAGCTGCACCGACTGGCTGTGTTGGCAGCCCCATGCCTCACCGATGATCCCCTAAGCATGTAAAAGGCAACATATCGGACTTGCTCATCCACCCATCACACAGCATTGTCTCACCATGGCCTCGACCAGAAGCGGGAAAATGTTCAGTCAGATGTTCTGAACTCACGGACACGCATTGCCATGACTTAGGAGTGTCTAGATGTTCAACTCTGGCCTCCACACTTTAGGAAGGATGTCAGGGCCTCGGAGAGGGTGCAAAGAAGATGTACAAGAATGATACCAGGTAGGAATCGAACCTGCCTGGAATCGAACCCAGGTCTCTCGCTTGCAAGCAGAGTGTTCTTCCCACTGAGCCTCAGGACTCCACCCCTTTTAAAGGTCCATAGTAGCTTTGAAAAACTAATTGAATGTATACTTGAAAGGGAAAACGTGCATGGCTTTGGGGAAAGGGCAGGTAAGCGGGATTAGTTGGATGTCTCCTTCAAAGAGGTGAAACAGGCACTACGGGCTGAATGGCCTCCTTCTGTGCTGTAGGATTCTATAATTCCATGACACACAGGGAGGCAGCTGTTTGATATTCCAATCTTGCCAATGTCATGGGCAGTTTGAATCAGCATCACATGCCAACATGATGAGGACAGAGGCTGAGAAACAGCTATGCCCAACCCAGCCTTTTTAAAAGTAACAACAGCAATAAATTGCATTTATGTAGAGCCCTTCGCATCGGGAAAGCATCTCAAGGCGCTGGACTACGAGGAGTTTGTACACGAACTGAGCGTTCAGATCAGAGAGGGGTGGAGGGCAAAGGGGATGGAGGAGCGAAGATGTCCAAAGACATGGTCAAAAAGGAAGATCTTGAAACGGGTCTTTGGTACGTCCTCCTGATGTCGAAGGCGCTCTAGAAATGTAATATTGTTGTTGTTGTTGTTGAAGGAGGCAAGGAAGGGAACGAAACAAAGGGAATGTAGGATACAGTTCCAGAGGGTGAGGAGGAAAGGCTGCATGCCCGACTACCGATAGTGCAGCAGGTGAGTTGATGGACGTGCATTAGGCCAGTACTTGCAGAGTGGAGGGAGGGGGTAGGTTGGTGAAGTTTTAATAGGCCACAGAGGTAGGGAGGAGCAAAGCCGTGGAACAGAGAATTATGACTGATCAGCAGAGAGAAAAGTGTTTCCTTACTCTATTAATGGAAATGCAATGCCACATTAGCATTAGAAATCTCAGGTTAAAGTGGAGTTAAATTTGGGTGGGACACTGCACTGTAGGAGGTAATGTCTTTCGGATGAGCTGTTGAATCAAAGTCCTGGCTGCCTGTTTGGATGGATGTTAAAGATCCCATGGTGTTATTAGAAAAAATAAGTCAGTTTCTCTCTCCTGGTGTCCTGGCTAACAATATTCCAAACAAAATTGGTAATTCACGCTATAGCTCTTTGTGTAGCATTGCTGCAGCTACATTGGCTGCCATATTCACCTAAAGAAACTACACAGTCATTCCACTTCTACACATCAGTCCTTTGAACAACTTGTGCTGTAATGTGGCACTCTATCTATAGTAAGGATTAGGTATTTATTTACTGTGACGGCTTCACATAGCCACAAATAAGTGTTGTCTCCATTCCAGGTTCCGGTGAGGAGTGAGGCCTCAATCTGGCCAATGAACTCTCGCTGCCACTAACTCACCCACATACTCATTGACAGCAAGAGTTATATTTAATGTGAGCATTTCAGAGCAGCTATTTGTTTGGCTCAAGACAATACTTGGCTCGGAGTGTCTCAGATTGCCGCATTCACCTAAGAAACACAAAGCTCCATTACACTGAAATCCTGTCAATGCTCCAAATTTAAGAATTATTATTATTAATATTCTCACTGGTTTGGCTTGATAGCTAATTGTAGGAACCTGCCGCACGCAAATTGACTACCGCATTCGCCCGTAAAATACACACAGTAGCACCACCGAACAGTAGATCACGTGAAGCCAGTTGGGATGTCCTCCCGATGTGATGACTCACTTAATTCTTTTTTTATTATAGATCCAATACCTTGCCCACAGCTAGGCATCTTAACAGTTAAGCAGACTGGCCTGTAGTTGTTGCCTCTATTAGCTCCGTAACCCATTTTAAAACAGGTGCAGTATTACATTGGCCATTCTCCAGTCCCGTGGCACAATTCCTTTCTCTATTAAATTCTTAAATGTACACTTATGCCGCAAATATGTACAGCCAAATACGCATATTTATACTTGAGCCAAAATTATATACCCAAGAGTCCTCACTATACTACAGCCAAGAATACGTCAATGTGGGTTTCAGTGCCTTTCACATCAGGAGGACATCCCAAGTCCAAGTCAGGATCCACTCCCAAGCTGGTGGTTGGGTTCAGGAGGGGTTTAGAGCAGGGAGGGTAGAAGTAGGAGGGTGATTGAAGGCATGGTCAAAGTGGAGGGTCTTGACATGGGTCTTGATGGAGGCAAGAGAGGGAGCGAGGATCAGTGATTGTGGGATCCAGAGTTCCTAAGGGTGAAGGTTTCAGCAGGTGAGACCATGAAATGTGTTGTGGAGTAACAAAATGGTTGATGAGGGTCATGGAGTAGATGTGTGTACATGGATTTTCAATAGGCTTTTGAGAAGGTACACACACACACACAAGGATTTATGGCTGAGGTTCTATGGGATCAAGGGAATGACAGCCTATGGACAGAGAGTACAACAACAACAACATAATTAAATGGACAAATCATAAAGTTTGCAGATGATACAATGTAGGGAGAATAGTAAACCGAGGAGGGTCAGAATAATATACAGGTTGATATTAAAAGGTCTTTTTAATATCAGACCAGGGAGGTTCCAGAACGGAGATTAGGAGAAACTTTCTCACACACAGAGCAGGTGACAGCAACCATGTGCACATTCAAAGAAAGACTGGACACGTGGTCAAGAGAGAATCAAGTTGAGGGATATGAGAGAAAACTGGGGTATAGGACTAGGATGGAGTCACTCGGATGGAGTCTAAATACCAGCCCCAGACTGGATGTGTTGAGAAGCCTATTTTTGAGTTTGACCTTCTGTAAATCCATGAAAAAATGACAACAGCAGAGTGTGCTGGACTCTTAACACAGGCAATTCCGGCTGGATTCTTCAACTACAAGTAAACGTCGAGAGTTTCCGCAGATCAAATCAGAGTTTCCGCAGATGTGTCTCTCATATTTCTGGGCCTCTCTTAAATTTCCAACGGGTGCCAACTCAGCTCAGTCAAGAACGCTCGATTCTTTGGGTTATAAAGTTGTGAGTTTACAGCCCCATCATTCCCCATGCCATTTTGTACCTCACAGTCTGAACTGATGCTACAGTCAACATGACCAAGGCCCTCCTGATTGGTTCATGCCAGCCCCTCCATACCTCAGACACTGTGTACATAGGCTTTTGAGAAAATACATACACACACACATACACACTCAAGGATTTATGGCTGAGTTTATATGGGATTAAGAGAATGACAGCTAAATAGACAGAGAACAGGCAACAACAACAAAATTATACTCATAAAGCGCCTTTCACGTCAGGAGGACATCCCAAGGCGCTGGACAGTCACTGTGTCTGAAAATGCTTTACAAGGCAATGGGTGCCATGAGAATCACTGAGCGACATAGAATGCTCAGGGTGCTCTATGTAGCGAATATCCTCACTGAAGGTTTATGCTGCAGTCATTTGTGCCAGCAAGGCCCATAAAGAGACAAGAAATTAACACTAAGACAATCTAAAGGATTATCAACCAAAACACCAAGAGAAATTCATTCCTCTGTCCGAATGGTGGCAAGGGATCTTTAATATCCACCTGAAAATAAGTGCCTTAGGACATCCTCCCAATGTGAAAGGCGCTATACAAATGTACTTTTGTTGTTGTTGTTATGAATAATAATAATAATTTAATACAGCACCTTCCCTGTTGGGAGGTGCATCTCAAAGCACCTCCCAGGGTGTAAAATAACTGCAGTGTATTTTGTGAGCAAAACGTTAACTTTGTCAAATCAATTATATTTTATAATGTATTCAAGATGTTCACTCTTATCCAAACTTTCCGCTTTTCGCTGGCTAACAATCCCCCAAATAACATTGATCACGCACTTCACGGCTGTTTGTAGGATACTGCTGTGAAATTGTGCTGCCGCGTTTATGCCTATATCTACACTGTCATTCGATTTTACAATAATTCCCTTGCAACGCTTTGGGGTGACCTCCCGACTTGGAAGCATCTTTACCAAATGCGAGGATTATCATTGGATTATTATGGTGATTACATTAATCAATGCCCTCTAGTCATCCACCGATGGAAATAACTTCTCCCTATTTATGTTATCAGCCTAGCTCAGTTGGTCACATTCTCACCTCAGATCAGAAAGTTGGGGGTTCAAGCCCCAAGTTAGAACTGTGTACCCACAGTGAGCCATTGTAGTGCTGGGGTAGGGAGGGGGAGCGCTATATTGCTAAGAGTAACAACATTTGGATGAGACATTAAATTTTAATGCAAAAAGCTTTCACGGGCTAGGACTAGAGGAATTTTCAAGCCACTACTGATGGACTGAACAGCCTTCTTTCTGTTCCTATGTCACTAAAGGACGGAGGGAGGTATAACATAACTGCTTCCTCAGAATGAAAGAGAAATTGCTGATCAGGCTGTAAAACATTCATGTGAAGTTATTTCAGGAAAGCCGTGCTTTTTATAGGCATCATCCAGGATGTTCAGACATGATTAAGAAGAAATTAAAATGACACATGGTATTAAGGTGAGGAACCTCCAACTTAAGCCTGTTTGGTGTGACACAGTGAGCTCACTGCTGTCCCCTCCAGAAACTCAGAGGTATCCACAAAACCCGGCACAATTTTTTAATAATATCTTTTTATAATATTACATTTAACTGCTGCAAACAATAGTTCAAAAGATTCTCAATTAGAATATTATAATAGACAATATTATGATCATTTGTAAGGATTGTTGCAACAATAATAATGACAACAATCCCAGCAATTTGGTGCCTTTCAAGTCAGGAGGATTTATCAAAGCGTTTCAGAGGATTTACTGTAAAGTGCAGTAACTGTGTATTTTGAAGCCAAAAGTGTCCCCCAGCACTGCACCGATATGTCAGCTTAGACAACATGAATTTCAAGTCTCGATGTGGGGCTTGAGCCCCAAATTTTCCTGACTCAGAGGCAAGATTGCTACTATCGAGCCAAGCCGACATTTGTAGATCTAGTGATTCTACATTGTCTGGTACTCTGCACACAACAACAACATCCCCCCCAAAAAAGTCAAGTGGTGAATAATTTTAGCTGTGCGTTTGTGTCTCTACGTGCATGGCAGAGAGAAGCATAAATATAACCAGCACGTGAGGAGGCTGTTCTGTGGTCAGCAGTGAGATTCAGTGGGAACTAAGAGCTATTCATTAATGAGTATTATAGCAACAGGCTTGCAGAGAAGCGTATGATTAATTTACCAGTGTTACCATAATGACAAGTTCAATCGAATCCTACTTATACTCGCCACAAAGAAGGACACTTAGTAATTCCACTTGAATCCTGCCCTCGGAATGGCGTACAATGAGCCAGGTAACCTTTCCTTTTCTGTGCCGGGCACACAGGCTTCTCTCTCATAATCCGTTAGCCTCTGCTGTGAGGTGAAATTACACCAAATGAGGCGCCGTCACTCCGCTCATGGCGCAGATAATGAATAATGGGATGCGAGAGACCTTTCATAAAATAAAAGGCATTTCCTGCACAAAAGGAAATCAATCAGCCCATCGAGTATGTCTCGGCTCTCAGAGCAAGCCATCCATTCAGTCCCACTGCCCTGCCTCTATCCTTCAATACTCGTCTACTTCCCTCTTGAAACCAGCAAAGGATTCTATTCTGTAAAACGCGTTGAGACGTCTCAAAGACATGACACAGCGCTGTGTCAAACACAAGGATTATTATTCTATAATTATTATTATAGTATTATTACCATCTTAATTGACATGGCATCACACATACAAACAACTCTCTAACATTTCCCCTTTCATTCTTCTTGTGAATATTTCATAACGGCTTGGCTCAGATGTGGCTCTCTCTCCTTTGAGTCAGGAGTTTATGGATTCAAATTTCTTGTCGGGACTTGAAGTTACACAATCAAAGCTGTCACTCCAGTGTAATTCTAGGACTCTGTTGTATCGATGGAGGCGTTAATGTCCTTTGGACATTAAGAGATCAAATTTCACCCACAGCCATTGAGCTTTATAGTGTATTTCATGAAACACTTTGAGAAGTTTCAACAACATAATAGGGTATATTATTATACCTTAATAAGGTCCCCACAGTCACTGACCATAGCCTCTCCCTATTTCCTCAAAATCTTTCATCATTTTGTCCACCTCTTATCAGGTCCCCTCTCAACTTTCTCTGTTCCAATGGAAATAGACTCAATCTTTGTTCATAATTAAAGCCCTTCATTCCTGGATCACATTTGTAAACCTCCTCTGTATGTCCTCTAAGGCCTTAACTTCTTTCCTAAACCTTTATTCCAGTCTGTAGTCCTGGGAGGTAAAAGAAAAAGCCACGTTTTTGATTGAAACAAGCCTTTGAAAAGGTCTTTGAAAAATAAAGCTATTTCTTTATTAGCTCATTTCACAGCATGTGACCTCGGTTATCATGTGGCTTCTGTTTCCTAGTTGGACTCTTGATGTTACAGTGCACTATGCACCTTGCTGTTCACTTACAACATGACTTAAGAACAAAAGAACATAAGAATTGCTAGACGAAAGAAGACCAAGGTCCAACCAGTTCGTCTTCCACCATCCTGGCAGTCACATGCATCTGTCATGTCCCAAACTACATCCTATATATGCTGAATCTTGAGATATTCACCCACAAATATACAGTCAATTCACTTTACATTATATTCCGTGAAGCGTCTAGAAGACGTGAAAAGCGCTCTATCAAATGCAAGGATTATTATTATCTATTTTATTATTATATGATTTGATAACATCTAATTTGTGACGTAGGGTCGTGGACCCGAAAAGTTGACGCACTTTTCCTTTCTCTATAGATGCTGCCTGACCTGCTGAGCATTCCAGCGCCTTGGGACGTCCTCCTGACATGAAAGTCGCTATACTCGTGCAATCTTATTGTTGTTGTTGTTGTTCCCAGCGACTTTTGTTTTTGTTTCAGATTTCCAGGCTCTGCAGTATTCTGTGTTGTTTTTTTCTCTTATCTGCATAATTTGCTTTTGATAGAATCAACATTGTCTATTTCCACCGCCGCCCTGGAGAGCCTTCCATGCATCTTTTACAGTGTGTTCTCTGAAGCACTTTGAGATGCTTCAACGACATGATAAGGCACTATATCAAATGCAAGGATTATTATTATTATTAACTCACAGATAACCCGCAGTCTCTGAAGCTGTCACTGTGCTGAGTGTGGTCCAGTGAGGTCTCGGTCAGGCCGTACTCACGGGGACAGTGGTGAACAACAAACCCACGGCTTTAATAACAGCCTTTCCCTCACTCCCTGCTGCTGCCTGTGACCTGACTCTGAGTGGCAGGGGCAGCCCCCGCCAACCCCCCCGCCCCCGCCCCAAGTAAATCCTGCGAAGATGACCTCCTAACATGAAAGACATGATATCAAACATTATTATTAATAAAGGAAAGATTCGGACAGCAATTTCCTTCCAAGATGATTCTGCTGAATCGCTCTATGTAACTTTGTAAAACTTGATGAATATTGAAAGGATTCTTTTCATTGCTGATTTACAAGATTGTTACCCGGAGTGACTGTGAGCCAGAGGACAGTGAGTCCCGACAGTGAGTTCCTGGTATCAGTGGCCTGAGGGAGGGAGTCATGGACGGAGGGAGGGAGGTCACGGTGCATCGGCACAATGCGCTCTCTCATTCCTCTCAGCACCTCCCTCACCCCCGGTTCTATTCTGCACACACGTGGATGTTCAGAAAGGGCTTCGCTGTGTTCCACACAATAACAACCTTGTGATTGCTTCAACTCACGAAGGAGCAGGGAACGTCACATAGAAACAGGAGTAGGCCATTCAGCCCCTCGAGACTGTTCTGCCGGCCTATTAGATTGTGGCTGATCTGTACCTCAACTGTATATATCCGTCTTTGCTTCATATTGCTGTGCACAATCGGCTGCCGCATTTCGCCCACAAATATACAGTCAATTCATTTTACAGTGTATTCTGTGAAGCGCTTTGAGACGGTTTGAAGACGTGAAAAGCGCTGTATCAAATTCAAGGATGATGATTATTATTATATTATTATCCCTTGATAAGCCTGACTTGACAAAAATCTACCCAACTCAGTCTAGTAAAGTTTGATGGATCCAGCATCCACGACCTTTTTGGGGAGAGAGTTCCAAATTTCCAAAATACTTTGTGTGAAAAGGTGCTTTGTTTGACTCCTAAATAGCCGAGCTCTAACTTTATGATGATGCCCCCCCTTGTTCTGAATTCCCCCACCAGAGGAAATAGATTCTCTGCAGCTCCCCTACCGAATCCCTTTATTATTTTAAACGCCTCGATGAGATCACCCCGCTAACTTCTAAACACAAGGTAATATGCAACACGGACTCATAATTTAACCCTTTAAGACCTTAGGTGCAGTCAGGTGGGATTCCAGCCCATCGTCCCTTTGCCTCGGTCCCTCCTTTGCTTCCTTCAAGGCACGTCTCAAGACCCTCCCCTTCGACCATGACTTTGGCCAAAACTCCTGCCCTTTTTCCTCCCTGCCCTGCACCCTTCCTGATCCCAATCCACAGCTCGGGTCCAAATCCCTGACAGTCAATTGGCTTTGGAAGTCCTCCCAAAGTGTAAGACGCTACAGAAATATGATTTGTTGTTGTTGCTCCCCTGGCTAACAATCCCCAGATAAAATGAATCGCTCACTCCAAGTCCATGGCTGCATTTAGGACGTCACTGTACGCAAAGTGGCTGCTTGTGTTTGCTCACAAAATACAGTCAGTGAATTTGACAAGGAATCCTGTGAGGTGCTTTTGACACACCTTGACGATGTGATAACGCATTCTATCAAATGCGAGGATTGTCGTATATCTATTAACGGAGCTCTTGCAGCTCAGGGGTTAGAGCACTCGCCTTACAAGCGTGAGACCTGTGTTCGAATCCAGGAAGGTCAGGGCGAAACCTTGGGCAAGCCCACAATTATACAGTAAATTCACTTTACAGTATATTCGTGAAGCGCTTTGAGACGTTGATAAGATGTGAAAAGCGCTATATCAAATGCAAGGATTATTATCATTATTATTACAGTATTATATAATGAGATTTTCTAATCTTCACCAAATCCATGTTTTCCTGGAAATCTAGTCCACACCCAGCTGAGCAAAGCCTAGATCCCTTTTCACATGCCTGTTTGACAGCATTCCAGGCAGCCCAAAACTTGATTTCACAGTTCAATGTCGAAATTCACAGATTATACTAAACTGGGTAGGAGAGTCAGCTGTGAGGATGATGCAAAAAGATTGCAATGGGATATAGATAGGCTAGAGGAGTGGGAGAATAGATGGCAGGTGGAATTTAATGTGGGAAAGTGTGAAATTATTCACCTAGGTAGCATAAAATAAAAAAGCAAATTATTTTCTGGACAGGGAGAGGTTAGATAGTGTTAGTGTACAAAGGGATTTGGGTGTCCTTGTACACCAGTCTCAAAAAGTTAGTTGGCAGGTGCAGCAAGCAACTAAGAAGGCAAACGGCATGCTAGTGTTCATTGCAAAAGGTTTAGAGTACAAGAGTAGGGAAGTCTTGCTGCAACTGTATAGGGTGTTGGTGAGACCACACCTGGAGTATTGTGTGCAGTTTTGGTCTCCTTACTTAATAAAGGACATACTTGCCTTAGAGGGGGTGCAGCGTAGATTCACTAGGTTAGTTCCTGGGATGAGGGTACTGACCTATGAGGATAGGTTGAATAGACTAGGGCTGTATTCTCTAGAGTATAGAAGAATTAGGGGAGATCATATTGAAACATATAACATTCTTAAAGGGGTAGTTAAAGTATTCAGTGAGGGACTGTTTCCCTTGGTAGGAGAATCTATAACCAGGGTCATAATCTTAAAATTAAGGGTCAGTCTTTTAGAACAAAGTTGAGGAAACATTTCTTCACTCAAAGGGTAGTGAATTTATAGAATTTATAGAATTCACTACCCCAGAAGGCTGTAGATGCACAATCCTTGAACATTTTCAAGGCTGAGACTGATATATTTTTAAAATATAGAGGGATATGGGGATAGGCAGGTAATTAGAGTTAGGTCAGAAGATCAGCCAGTATCTTTTCAAATGCAGGCTCGAGGGGCCAAATGGCCTACTGCTGCTCCTAATTCTTATTTTCTTATGTAGAAGAGAGTTTCTCTTTCCAGGTTTCTTGGTCAACAATCCCCCAAACACAATTGGCACTCACTCGATGAGTGTTTGTAGGACATTACTGTACTAACTGCCTGCTGCGTTTCACCCACAAAACACTCCACAGTCACTCCACTTTGCAGTATGAAAACTCGCTTTATAAAAAATGCAGGGATTGTTATAATTATTATTATAAGCTCCAATCTTTCCACATAAACACCAACGCTTTATTCACTCAGCTGTCCCTATAATCCTTGCATTTGATATAGCGCTTTTCACATCTTATCAACGTCCCAAAGCGCTTCACAGAATATACTGTAAAGTGAATTGACTGTATATTTGTGGGTTGAATCGCGGCAGCATAACGCACAGCGAAACAGCAGCAAAATGGTCATTAAACTCGCGCTCTCTCTGCCTTTTCTGAAAACTATTTACAGTGAACTCCTGATAACTAGTCACTCCGAGAGAAAAGGACTCGGTAACAAGTTATCTGGAGCAGCGAGGTAGGCGTATGTATAAATACACCAATAAATGGTGTCAGAATATTGCCAGCGTGACAAGTGTTAGTGACAAGTCAAGACAGGGTTGAGTTCATTGTATATATGTTGAAACAATATCTAACTCTTCTCTCCTTTCCCTTGGCACAGCATGGAGTACAACACAGCCCAACTGTCACTGGGCTGAATGCCACCGAGCAGAAGATTTCACTGACTGGACAAGGAGAGGCACTGGTTCACTTGCCCCACTTTAATGACCATTTTGCTGCTGTTTCGCCGTGCGTTACGTCAAGTGAATTGTTTTCAGAACAGTGTCTTTGTTCTCCCAATGCCAGGTGGTTTACAACCTTCACTGTGGTGTATGTAAATGGTTCTGGGTGGGAAAGAGTTAAAGCGCGTAATTCACTCACCAACAGGAGAGAACGCTTAACAACTGCACCATCCAAACCATAACCCTCACATTTTTGGTAAAGCGTCTTTGCCCTTGAAGGGCTTCACGGGATTTTACTGCAGCGTTTAATGACTGTGTACTTGTTTTTTAAAGTTAACGTGGGAGCCAAGTTTTGCGCACAGCCACCACGTAACATCCCACAACTTATGGGACTCGGGAGACAGGAAAGCTACTGGCTGAGCTGGGCTGGTAACTTGGCAGCAGATTACAGCATCCCCTCCCTCCCCCATAACCCAGACAGCAAGCCATCTCCCCCACACCAGCTCCTCTGAGAATAATAATACAACTAATAACAATCCCTGCATTGGATACAGAGCCTTATCAAGTGGTTGAGACATCTAAAAGCGCCTCACGGGGTATACTGTAAAGTGAAACTGACTACATTTTGTGGGCAAAACATGGCAGGCAATTGCCTGTGTTCCACACACTGTGTCCCACATTCGAATGAGTGACCGAATTATTATTATTTATTTTTGTGGAGGGGGGGGGTGGGGTGGGTAGGATTATTATCCTCGGAAAGTGATCCGCCAGCTGTCTAACCGACTGGATACTGACTCGCAGCTTCGTAAACGGAGAGGTGCGGAGTAAGGAAACTCGCTTGAAGAGTTCACCCCCGCCGAGAGTTCAACCACGGTCGAATCACCAGGATTAAAGTCTCCTCGGAACCTCAGTCTTTCCTTATCTACCGACACACCACAATCTGAGAGAGGACAGGCGTATTCTATCTATCTATCTATCTATCTATCTATCTATCTATCTATCTATCTATCTATCTATCTATCTATCTATCTATCTATCTATCTATCTATCTATCTATCTATCTATCTATCTATCTAATAATAATAATAATCCTTGCATTTGATATAGCGCTTTCCACATTTTATCAACGTCCCAAAGCGCTTCACAGAATATATTGTAAAGTGAATTGACTGTATATATTTGTGGGCGAATCGCGGCAGCCAATTGCGCACAGCAGCGTCCCACACACAGTCGTGGATTGAAATGACCAATTTTATTATTGTGATTTTTTTAGAGGGATTATTATTAGGCTTGTGGAGTAAGGAAACTTGTCCAAGGTTTCGCCCTGACCTGCCTGTATTCGAACACAGGGCTCCCCAGCTTGCAAGACAAGTGCTCTAACCACTGAGCCACAGGAGCTCCACAATCTCACTCTCTCTCTATCTATCAATCAGAGTGAAAAAGATACAAACCATTTCATATGCAAACAATTTTTAGGCTAGGTGAGGCAATGCTGCAGAACCCAGTGAGTTATGTATATTGTGTAAGACACAGACGCGCACCCACATTGTAATTAATGTAACTTTCAGGGATTTCAAAGAGAAAAATTGGCTTCACCAAGTCAAAACATTGAGACAAGAGTGTTTCAGGAGGTGGGTGGGCTGTCGCTGGGGGGGGCTTGACGAACCAACTGCGACTAACGAACGCTTTCCAGGCGCATTTTAGCGCAAAAAAAGAGAGCACACAAGCCGAAAACGTCTTTGCAATCCATCCCCAAATGTGAATAAAACCAGCATTCACTTCACTGTCCCCAAAAACAAATATACACAGACACTCTCTCTCTTACACACACACACAAATAGACACACAAACATAGAGACACACACATACAGACACCCACAAATAGAGGCACACACATACAGAAACACACATACAGAGACACACACATACACAAATAGACACACACACACATACACAAATAGAGACACACACATAACAGACACACACATACAGAGACACACACACACACACACACAAATAGAGACACACACATACAGAAACACACAAATAGAGACACACACATAAAGGGACACACACGCAAATAGAGACACCCATATACAGGGACACACACGCAAATAGAGACACACACATACACAAATAGAGACACACACATACAGAAACACACAAATAGAGATACACAAATAGAGACACACACATACAGGGACACACACACAAATAGAGACACACACACACACAAATAGAGACACACACACACACACAAATAGAGACACACACACACACAAATAGAGACACCCATATACAGAGACACTATGGTTGGGTTGGTGGGGGGGGGGGGGGGGGGGTATTGAAGGGTGACAGTATAGTCCCAGTCACTGGGATCTGTACCTACCAGATGTTCCAAGCTCCTGAAACAAGCGTCCACCACCATCACCTTCCACCTCTCGCCCATCGCGTCCGGCAGGGGTGTGTACACATAGTAAGCCCCGAGCAAGCTCAGCAGCGTCAACACAACCAGCTTGCTGCCCATCCCTCCAGCAGTGATTCCCTTCTGTGCAAAGTCCGACCCTCGATCAGTCAAGTTCCCCCACCACCAACCTCTCCCTCCCTCCCTCCCACACACACACACACACACCCTGGCTATTATATAAAACACACACACACACAGAGCAGAGAGGGAAATGGACAAAGTTTGAGGTCGATTTTGTTTTGGCCAAATCAGATATGACAACACGTGTTAACATCAGCTGATGAGAGAGGAGCAGTGAGAGTGTGTGTGTGTGTACAGTGTGAGAGTGTGTGTGTGTGTACAGTGTGTGTGTGTACAGTGTGAGAGTGTGTGTGTGTGTACAGTGTGTGTGTGACTGTGTACTGCTGCCCATTTAAACGCCAGTGAGTGGGCAACACAGACACACCAACCAGGAGAGCATATAACACAGGGGGTTCATCGAACGCTGGCCAGCAAAACCAGCCAACCACCCGCTTTCGAGCGAATAAAAGCGACCCTTTCTGGATGCAAACCTCCGAGACGTTTAATTCACGTTGAACAGAGACTCAATCCCCCCTTTGCCTTCCTTTGGTTCACTCAGTGTCTCAATCCGCTTTGCGGTGACTGTCACTGTGTGACTTGTGAAGAGCTTGGAGACGTCTCTCGGTTGCCTGATAAGGTGTTTATTGACTTAACGCGAGAATCATTATTATTTTTTCTTATCGTTTCATTATTAGTGTTCATTTGCCTGCCTCCCGCATTTAATTCCTCTCTCGGGTTCTCAACCACACTCACCCCGACTACAAACTCCCTTTTTTTCTATGCCCTTTCGAAAGGAAATCCTCCCGACAATAATACTTTGATCTGATTTCGAAAGCTTTGATTTTCTAGGTACATTTCTGCTCTCCCTCTTTCCATTCCATCTCTCTTTCTCTCCGCCCCCCCCCCCCCCCCTCTCTCTCTCTCTGCACACTCTCTCCCTGTCCTCCCTGTTTTCTTACAGTACAAATATAAGTACTAATAATTCAAATGAAATAACCAAATAACAAATGAATAATTTGTTCACTCGATTCCACAGCTGTTTGAGGGACTTTGCTATTCACAATTGGCTGCTGGGTTCACAGTCCACAATGTACAGTCACTGCATTTTACAGTATATCCCGAGAAGCGTTTTGAGACACCTCAACCACATAACAAATGCAAAGATTATCCTTGTATTGGATGGTGTGAAAGTAACGTGGCTTGTGTGTGTGTGTGTGTGTGTGAGAGAGAGAGAGAGAGAGTGACAATGTGAAACAGCCAATAAACCTATTGTAAAAGAGGCTCATGTTTTATACACAGTAAATTCCTGTTGGTTCAACTTGTCCTTATCATTCAAAGGTGCGATGCGGGCAAATATCCCGGCGGCATTTCTTTGGGTATCTGGGCATAACCACAACTCGCCTCTCCCTCGTCTCCCCCCGAGAGTCGATTTGCCCCTGGAGGCGATGAGTTATCAGGAGTTTGCTGTGTAACCTGGAAGAATCTAAAATCCAGATGTTGGACTCGGTCCTTGAATTCCGCGGTCACTCAAAACCGCGGCCAGAGGCAGCCTGAGGAATGAAGTTTTCCGCGCCTGACGTTGAGACATTCCAGTGAGATGTTAGGGGGGAGCTGGAAGAGAGACCTCTCGGTGTCATGGTAAACAGTCCCCCAAATAAAGTTGGCCACTCGCTCCGTGGCTGTTTGTAGGACGTTGGCGTGCGCAACCGGCTGCCGCATTTCACTCAGAAAAAAATATCCAATCGTTCCATTGTTACCCACCCCGTAAAAGTGACCCAGGAATTGTCTTAACAACTCGGGTTCCTATCGACGGCTAGATAAACAGAGGCGTGTGGGGTAAGGAAATTGTCCCAACCTTTTGCCCTTCTGGAAACTGAGCCCTTTCACTTCTAAGGCGAGTGCTCTAACCACTAAGCACCACTCTGGCCAGCATCACCACATTGAGGAATGAACCTGTGTTATATGTAATATAATAGGGATATAATATAATACAGTCTTAACAATTATCCTCGCTGTCTCCTTTGTCTGTAGATTTCCATGGTTCTGCCAATCGGCCTCTGTCGACCAGCTCCTGTGAACTCCGCCAGCCAGAGCTTCAACGGGTGATCAGTCAGCGGGAAAGTTTACCGGATTTGGTGGTGCCAATATTGTGGACATAACAATTGTGGACATAACCACAATCCGCGCAGACCACAGTACAAAGCTGGTGTTAATTTCAGCACTGAATTCCGCTCTGCCTTCGGATTCACATGCTCAGCATCCGACAGCAAAGCTAACACGGGGACCATTTATACCAGTCCCTGGCCAGCCCGGTGCCCACTGATCATAGGCAGCCATTTTGCTTCGCAGATGTGGTAACATCCAGATTGAATGTCATAATAATGATGATGGTTGTGATTGCATTTGATGTAGCGCTTATTATGTCTTTTAGATGTCTCACAGAATATACTGTAAAGTGGATTGACTGTATATTTTCTGTGCGAAACGCAGCAGCCTTTTGAGTACAGCCGTGTCCCACAAACAATCGTGGATTGAGTGACTCTCCGACCATACTTTTTTGTTTCATTGGAAGGATTATTCCCCCAAGAAAGCAATCCGCCAATCAGCTAACAACCAGGCTACTGCATACTGCTTGGAAACAAGAGGCGTCTGGAGTGAGGAAACTTGCCTCAGGTTTGGCCCCACCCGGGGGTCCTCTCACGGGTGACCACTGTGCCACGAGACTCCACGAGATAGAATAAAGACCTCAAAATGATTCCCTCTGTGTGATCCGACGCGTATGCTTTCTGTATGTTATATTGTGGCTTTATTGTCATATATGGTGCATTCATCCCATCAGCAGCTCGCCTTCTGGTTGGCCTATACTTGTTCCTAATCGGCTGAATGCAGCTATGATATGTAACAGTGTCTTTCCCTGGTGCCACTTTTGTAGTTTGCCGCCTTTGGGTGAGACATTAAAACCGAGTATTGATTTATGGACAAGGAAAGATGGCCAGAGACATCTGTGTGAAATGTGAACTGTCTGATCCGAGGACGTTAACGATCGTTACATATTTTTCACAATATATCTGAGCTTCCTAAAATAGTTATTTTTTTGCAGGAGGTTGATATTTGTGTTCACCAGGTATTTTGTCAAGCCATTTCTGAATTGTCTTATTATCAGTCCTGTTTGCCCTGATGATTTTAGGACCTATGTTTGCTTTACATTGTAACGTACTTCCATATTCAGTCTGTAGGTTGATATATTCCCCGATTTTCTCTAGTTTCTTATTTTACGCTTTATTATACTAGATTAGTTTTCTGTTAGGCTGTTGCTGTTCCCAATTGTATCGTGTGAAGTAATATTCTGTACTGTTGGCGGTGAGTGTCATTTGAGTTTCAGTTTAATCTGTGTATTGTTATATACAGAGGCAGATTTTACAGTATTAGAAATAATCCTTGTATTTGATATAGTTACCATAATAACAACAACTTTGATTTATATAGTGCCCTCCACGCCAGACGGCGTCTCAGAGCGCTTCACAGTAGTAGATCCCGGGACTGAGCCAGGGGCAGGGGTAGAAAGGTAACCAAAGGCGTGGTCGAAGAGAAAGGTCTTCAGCTGTGACCTGAAACTGGGAAGAGAGGGGACGAGGTGAAGGGAGTGAGGAAGGGAGTTGAGAGATGTCTCAAAGCACTTCACAGAAAATGTATATTTTGTGGCCGAAATGAGGCACCCAATTGAGCACAGTAGTGTCCCACAAACAGCTGTGGATAGTGGCGTATATTATTATTGATATGATTGATAGTTTTATTATGTTCAGAGCAATTATAATTATAAAAATAATTATTATTAGTAGAGTATTATTAAGCCTATCAGCATAACCTACTACAGTATTCCCTTTTCCCCCATGTATTTATCCATCTTCCCGTTAAATGTATCTATGCTATTGATCTAAACCAAGTCCCTATTTATCATTGGGTGTCCATTTCTGTCTCTCAATGGTCACACACCTGTGATCACTTGTCAGTAGATCCTGGAGAGCACGTTTATAGATACACTGAGAAGGCGAGGAGCATTTTGGTGGAATATGAAGACTCCAGCAGCTGTTGTACGACACGAGCATAAACCTGTCACCGAGCCAGGTGTCAGCCAACCGTGGTCGTAAAATCATTGATTAAGTGCTCTGAGACGCTATCATGTGTGAGGGCTCCAAATAGATGCAAGTCGCTGTCGTTAAGGGGCCCAATCCAGGGCAGTACGTGAGGAAGTGATGCCTTGTCAGAGATGCCATTGCTTCAAATGAAAGGTTTACCAAAGGTCTGTTCAGGTGGACCTTAAAGATCCCATTGCACTATTGGAAAAGAGAAGCAACTTTTTCCCTCCCGACAATCCCTCAAATAAAACTGGTCACTCACTTCATGGCTGTTTGCGAGACAATTCTGTGCATGAATTGGTCTCCAGGGTTTTCCAACAAAAATGCGCAGTCATTACATTTCACATGAATTAACGTGAAACGATTTGAGACGAGCAAACGCAAGGATTTTTACCTTGCATAAGATGAATTAGTATATTGCATAAGACCCGTTCCCATAATGATAATAAATGCTGTTTATCGGATCAGAATCTGAACTGAAAGCGCAAGTTGGTATGTAAATAATTATTACAAGCAGTCGCAGGTCGTCTGAGCAATTCTTTTGGTGGGAGGGAATGATTATCCCTGTAAATCGACTGAAGACCGGTTAATAATTGACTAACCAATTTAAATACTCGAGCAAACGGCCAATCAAATTTGTATTGTAGCCATTTTTGTAGCCAGAGTCCAGTCCGGGTAGTTCCTGAAACGTTGGAGACTTTATTTATTTGGTTACACACGATACTCCCTCCGGGAGTCACAGAGGATCTGAGAAAAATAAACCAACCATGGGGGAAGGCAGTGAAAGCGAGTGTGATAATTGTTTAACGTGTGCCCTGAACAGTTTGACGCCAAGTGGAATTTAATACGACAGGAAAGGGGAATCAATTTATTTTTATGAGCAGCGATTTAGCGTGTTTTCTAATTGGGTGGCATTTCTCCCCCAATGAAAGACAAAACTGTGGGGACCCGCTAGAGTCTTAATGACTTCATGAGCAGGTATTCTCACCTGGTGGGATATCCCTTCATCAATTGAATTGGATCAAGGAAGACTTTTCACTGGTCAGGTGGTAAAATATCGCCCGCAGGATTTGGGGATCAAACAACAATTCCATATTCCCTCTCACCCGCAAAAGCCTAGGCTGGTAGAAAGAGCGAACAGAACCACTAGGACTATATTGAGGAAATTCAAATCACTAAACAGTGGTTCGCTCACAACCTCGCAAGCGAGAGGGCCTGAAGCCACAAACACCTCTGTAAATCTGCAGTAAGTAGGAATCGCTTTCCAGAAATAATAATCTCGCAAATAAAATGTGGTCATCCAATTCACAACTGTTTGTAGGACAGACAGATATTTTGATGGATTACTACCCAGCGGAAAAGTGATCCGCCAATCGACTTAACAACCGGGTTCCTACTTACGCCTCGGGAAACAGAGGTGTGTAGAGTAAGGAAACTTACATAAACGTGCTAAATACATTCTGCCTCGCTAACTCAAGCCATTCAGAGGGAATGAGTCTCTTAAGTTTTTTTTTACCATTTTTACATGAATAATAATGTAAGGCATGTGCTAATTGTACTGGTATGAAGAGAAACAGCCTCACAAGTGATTCCCCTCAGGGTTTCACTGTTCACAATTTGACTCCATACGCAGTTTATTTCATAAATTGTATAAAGTGGAACCAAGTTTCTGCAGTGACTGACATCCTTTGGAACCATCAGCTATGTGTAAACTGAGGGTTCACTGTAGAGATGATGCTCTGCTGGGGGGGGGGAGTGGTGAGGGTGGGGGGGTGAAGCACTGAAGACCCATAAACAGAACCAGCTTCACATGTGTTTCCCCTCAGGGCTTAGCTGATTCACAACCGGTAACAATCTTGCTGCGTAATTCCATACCCTGGAAAGGATTTGTCCTTCAGGGGGAAATGTAGACACAGAGAATGGAGAGCGCCAATTTAATGATAACTGCCATGGGATAAATGTCACGGGATTAGCAGTGTCGCTCGCTGCATTTGATGACGGAAAAGATGCGTGTTGCATGGGGGTAATATGTTAGCACAGCAAATGTGAACCTTATGAAAGTCTCTGATATTTTGCTGGGTGGTCCTAAGGGCAGGAGAATGGGGTATAATCTGAACGTTCCTGTTGGTCGAAGGAAGAAGACCAATACGCGTGCTGATGTGACATCCAGTGTGATGTACAACCTATGTATGCGTGTGTCCCTTCGCTTTTGATGTCTCATCGAAAGGGCAGCACCTCCGACAATGCTGCACTTCCCACCCACCCCCCCACTTTTTTTTAAACATTCAGGCACGGTCAGCAACCCAGCAAAGCCTTTCTCAGAGGTCACCCTTACATAAAGATCACTTTGGTCCTATCCCCTGAGTAATTACTGAAACAGCTTTGACAGTATATCTCATCTGTGCCTTTGCAACGCTGATCATACATTGTTAAACCAGGTTGGTGTCTGTGAGCTTGATTATGTGCTGTCCAGGTAGATCGATTTTGTTACCAGCAGATTAAGGAAACTGCAGATTATAGCGAGCTCTGGGAGACTTCAACAATTGGCTTCAACAGAACGAAGTATACATTGTGCAAGGCTTTACTAAATGCATCGCTAAATGCCTAGTATTGCAAGAATTTGAACTGGCGACTTGTGTCAATCTGACAAAGCAACACACCCCCAGCACTGAATTATAGTCAAGGTTAGACTATGTAAATCCAAGCCTGACATGGGGCTTGAACCCACAACCTTCTGATATATTAAAATACATCAGAACAAGAGGTCACAGGTTCACAGGTTTAGAGGTGTAAAGAACAATTTCAGAACAGACACTAGGAGGATTTTCTTTACCCAGGAAATAATGTATCTCAGAGAGTAATTAATAACTGGAACGGGTTAATAGGAAAAGTGATTGAGGATAGGGCACTGGAACTTATTTAAAAAGCAGCTTGAAGTTGTGATCTGCATTGATCAACGCCCTGGGACGTCCTCCCGACGTGAAAGGCTCTCTATAAGTGTAATTCTGTTGTTGTTGTTGTTGTTGTTGATAGCAGGAATGTAGGGTGAAGAGGGATGCGGGTGGATCAGGCTGAAAGGCTTTCTTCCACCAAACCATCTTGCAAGTTATCTTGGACAATGGTAAATTTATTGTTGAGACAAGGGAGAAGACAATTGAGGTTGAAGTTACCCTTATAATCTTTTAATATAGAACCTTTCACATTGGGAGGGTATCTTAAACCGCTTCACAGGATATACTGTAAAGTGGAGTGACTGTGTATGTTGTAGGTGAAACGCGGCAGTTGGTTTATGAACAGCAGTGTCCCACAAACAGCCATGAGACGAATGACAATTTTGACCTGGGGGTTTGTTGTCCAGGATACTGGGAGTCAGAAACGTTCATCTCTTTTTGAATCGTGCCCTAGACGACGAATTGGGAAGTATTCTGGAGCAGGTTGGGAGTCAACATTTTGAACACCTGGGATGTTATCTCAACACAAACAGACGTTTCGGATCAAAGGAAATGCCCTGCGATTGGTGTTGAAAGTCTGGTGTTTGTTGGCAGAGTGATCACTGGCCTATTTGTCGCCTCCTACAATCAGCACTGATCCCAGGAACACATCACATGTTCTTTTTACTGTTCATGGAACTTGGGACAAAGTTCAATTTCATGTTCTTTTTTCCCCCCACCAATATCTCAGAGGTCACTGCGAGGTCTCGGGCTGACAATAGCTGTGTTTAGTTGGTGATATATTGGCATTCGTGTCACTGAGTTAATCATAAATTCAATTGTGTTTGTTCGTGAGAACGAGAAAGCAACTGGAATGTGGTTAGCCAGAGGAAAGACTATTTTAGACATTATGCCCGATGAACGTTGCGACCTCTCTTTAACCCTTAAGCGCTCTGAGACTCTGTCCGGCATGGAGGGCACTACATAAATCTAAGTTGTTGTTGTTGTTGTAATCCGCCAGCGAGTTGGGAGACCCTGTGACCGTGATGGTGGGGGGCGGGGGGTGGTGGGGACTTGCTCCTGTTCTCTCCTGTTTGTTCACCTGCTCAATCGCTCACCAGCCTCGCTGTAACACAACTGCCCACACTGATTTAGGCTGAATGCGTCAAATCATCTTTACAGGACAGATTGATAGCTCTCACACACGAGAGTGACGAGCATGGAACCAATTGGATAGATGCAATGAATCCATGGTGAAGGCAGTTGGCCCATTGTGTCTATGCCACAACCTCAAGAGTTATCCATTCAGTCCAAATCTACTCACTCCCTCCACTCCCTTAAAAGCCCAAACCTGAACGCAGACTCAAGCGTGGATGGCGCAAACCTGGCCTCACAATCCACCACCAGCTGTGGGTCAAGCATCTCCACACTCTACTGCCTCTCCCTCTCACAGCGCAACACTGCCTTTTACTCCAAAACTATTCTGGTGGCCAAAGACAAACAAAGGCACTGTTCTCTATGATCCATCACTTCCTCCGCTCAACCACCCACTGCCAGTCCCCTCACCCCACCACCAAGCTGCCGCCATCCTCACATCAAATGCCCAGCCAAGACTGGATTACAACTCACAAACCCACAACCTTCCAACTCAGAGGCTTGAGTGCCAGCTGAGCCAGACTGACATCTCAACAGTCTCTGAGAGAGAGAGAGGAGATTTGAAGACCGATGCGAGGATCTTAACAAGTGTGTCACCCTGTGGCATTGGGAACAAGGAGACCCTGGTTCAACCTGGGGACAGTGTGTGCGCCCGCGGGGCAGGGCAGGAGATGGTACAGGGTAGCGGAGGTTTGAAATAAGCAGAAGCAATCATTCTTAATAAAGAGCCCAAGCTTTGGTGAATGACAATCTTGCTTTTCATGGCCTCTTTTGGCTGTGAACAACGCAATCCTAGCTCTGGGAACGGGTCTACGGTCTTTTTTCATAATAACAATCTGTTTCTAATACTCTGCATTTGGCACGGCTGTGTAAATAAATAGAGGAGGTGAAAGAGCGAGTGCAGGTCATTATACCGCTTAAAAATCCAACAGAAGAGAATCATTTTAATGAGACAATACATAACCACTGAGGGTTATGTATCATGGCTCCGCCTGGTGGTGGAACAGCAGCACACAGAGGAACTGCTTTGTTTGCGTCGATAATAATCCTTCAGAATAATCCTTGCATTTGACATAGCGGCTCATCACGTCTTCGAAACGTCTCAAAGACTAACTGGATATTTTGTGGGCGAAATGCAGCAGCCAATTGCACACAGCAGTGTTCCACAAATAGTCCCACAATAATTTGGATTGAGTGCCCGAATTTTTTTTAAGGGATTATTAACATCTCATCTGAAGGATGGTGCCTCCAACAATATAGAGCTCACCCAAGCGAGAGACCTGGGTTCCATTCCATGCAGGGCAAACCTTGTGCACATTTCCTTACTCCACATGCCTGATAATAATCCCTCAAAAAAAAGGTCATTTTTCACGATTATTTGTGGGACACTGCTGTGCGCAATTGGCTGCCGTGTTTTGCCCACAAATATACAGTCAAATATACGTCTCAACGATGCCATGAGGCGCTACATGAAATGAATGATTAGCATTATTTTTTCAGCATCTTGGGATATCCTCACAACATGAAAAGCGCTATACAGAAGCAATTTGAAAGTCGTTGTATCGGATGTAAGGTTGAGTGTCAGACTTTGCTAAATTACTGTTTGCACAGAACCACACAGGGGCAGCATAAGACAAGCTGCTCATGGTTATCCAGCTTGTTATTCAGCGAGTTACCAGGAAACAGTGAGAAAGCGGTCAACAACAAAACTGATACAGCGCTTGTAGTATAATACTGGGCTTTGAAGGTGAGGACGAGAATTATTGACTCTATCGTCTGGAGCCAGTGGGGCCAGGGTGAAGGTGATGGTGATAGAGTCATCATCAACAACAACAACCAAATTACATTCATAGAGCGCCTTTCACGTCTGGAGGACGAAAGAAAAAGAGAGCCAGGAGAGAACAGCAATCTCCCAAATAAAATTATCATTAATTTCACGGCTATTTGGGGAACATCGCTGTGTACACATTAGATGCTACAAAATACACTGTGGCTACCCTCTGCAATATGTTAGGAGAAAGCACTTTGAGATGGGATAAGGAGCTACATAAAACGCACGGACTATTATAATTTTTACAAGTAGCCAGTTGCGCGCAGCTGTGCCTCATAAACAGTCGTGGACTGAAATGACCAATTTTTTTTTGGAGGGATTATTATGAGGTGTGTGGAGTAGGGAAACTTGCGCAAGGTTTCAGCATGCCTGGAATTGAATCCAGTGATGGTTGTGTTGCGGACACAAAGTTCTCCCAGCTGAGACTAGGTGGAATTTTTGGGCCCCGTGTGAGAAAACAGTTCCATACATTTTACCATCAAAATATATGCAGTCACTGCCAGTCACTGTAAATCCTGTGAAGTGCTTTAACAATAACAATACAGTTACATTTGTATAGTGCTTTTCGTGTTGGGAGGACATGTTCTTGATGTGAAATATCCAAATGCATAGATTGTAATTATTGATCAGCTGATTAAACATTAAATCTGGAATATTAGGTCAAATTAAACACATGGAAATTGGATATAATTAATACTGTACATTAGATCTTTGAAAATATATTCCCTATTTTTTAACAGAGAAGATTCTTAGTCTATCAAATATGACATTTTCACCAGAGTGGCATGATTTAATATCCTCCTTAATTATTATGTAATAATATAATAATCTGTGTATTTGATGCAGAGCTTTATCATATCATTGAGACATCTCAAAGTGCACCACAAGTGGAGTGACTGTATTTTGTAGGCTAATGCAGCAAAATCTACCTATAGCAATAACCATAATAATCCTTGCATTTGGTGTAGCGCTTATCATGTCTTCTGGACATCTCAAAGCACTTCATAGAATATACTGTAAAGTGAATTGACTGCATGCTTGTGAGCAATATCCGTCAAGCAGTCTCTTAAGAATCAGCTCCAGGGAGTATAATCGTGCTTAGGGAGTATTATAGAGTCCAGGGAGAGTTACAGTCTCTGGGTGGAGTGCTGTATTTCGGTTTGTGGGCCGTACAGTACTGTGTGCAAAATTGCTGCTGTATTCACCTACAAGTCGATACACTTCACAGCGAATCCAGTAAAGCGCTCTGAGGCGTCCTGACAGCTTGATATCAAATGAAAGAA
This sequence comes from Hydrolagus colliei, assembly GCA_035084275.1. Lineage (NCBI taxonomy): Eukaryota > Metazoa > Chordata > Chondrichthyes > Chimaeriformes > Chimaeridae > Hydrolagus > Hydrolagus colliei. The sequence goes on along the minus strand of CM068751.1, from coordinate 17,176,464 downwards.
TTATTCTTGTTAATTATTGAGTAATATACGAACAGAATGAGACCATTCAGCGCATCGTACTGTTCCGATCAAGGCCTGGGAAAGAGACCCAGAGTAAGTAGGTGAAGGGAAAGGAGAAAAGGATTGATAGCTTTAAGAAAAACAGATCTTGGGTGAAGTAATTCCTTCCATACAATAGTGTGTTACATCAGCCAAGTTATGGAAAATACTCACTAAAAAACAAAGTGAAAACCCAGCTGAGTTGAGAACAGAGCTTGTCTGATCACGAGGAAATTGTGTTTGTGTCCCTGCCTGGCAATTGATAGAGACACGGCAGGTTTATTGCTAATAACACAAACAAGTACTTATTCCAAAAAGCTGGCAGTGTTTCATTCCAGACCAAATGTTCCCATCAGAGTAAAGGTTAAAAATACTCTTTGCAAAATCCTAATCTGGGGAAAATTTATCTCCCACATAGAGGCGTAGCTGTCCGGTCTGCTGAAAATAAATCGCATTGTTTTATTAATCAGGTAGCTGCAAGTGTTGCTAAATTAGCCAGAAATATTACCCAATCGCAGTCCAATATCTCCCTCTTGAGGGTTTCTCGAGCGATAAAAAGTGAAAAAGTAAAATAAATTGCCAAAGGCTGAATGGAAATTATAATGGGAAAAACAGCCCTGTTTAAAAGCATAACACGATCATTATATGAAAAAAAAGTTTCTTCAGCAACTCAACTTCCGTTGCAAATGGATCCAGGTCTGTGCAAGCGTGCGGGCATGCGTGTGTGCGTGCGTGCATGCATGCATGGGGCCAACATGTCTTGAAGTTAAGAAAACATTCTCTCTGGCATCGCTTTTGTTCCTGTCGGAAATGCTGGAAAGTAACCTTCAAACTACAACGCAGTGTCACTCCAGCACAGGGTAAGTATTGTCAGGAGTATTGTCCTTCAGATGAGGCATTAAACTAAGGTCCCCTCTGTCTGTTCAGGTGGACATTAAAGATCCCATGGCACTGAGATAAAGTAAAGAGAACAGAAGTTTCCTGGGCAACAATTATCCAAATAAAAATTGGTCACTCACTCCGTGGTTGTTTGTGGGACATCAGAGACAATTGGCTGCTGTAAATCACCCACAAAATACATAATCAATCCACTCTACGGTATATCCCGTGAAGCTCTTTGAGACGTTTCAGCGACGTATATCAAATGCGCGTAATATTATTCTCATGATTATTATTATTATTGTGTAATCACAGTTGAAGTCATTTTTTAGAGGTGATTTCTAAATGGTTTTTACTGGTGGTCGCCCAGACCAATTATACTGCCATATTCCATATAAATGAAAGTTACGTCCATCTGAATAGACAGATTTTTTGAATGTCTCATCCAAAGGACAATACCTCCAACAAAGCAACACACCTCCAGCACTATACTGGAGTGGCAGCTTGCCATACATCAGGGTGGTCCAACATTTTGGCTGCCAATGCCATGATTCTCTATTTGAGAAAGCTCCGCGGACCAATATACTGTATTGTGTTTCCCTTCCAGAAACATTTAGACAGCACCTTTTTAATAATAATAATTCATTCAGTGTTGTGCTTCAACACGTGTTCTAGATGTCTCAAAGTGCTTCACAGAAGATACTGTAAGGTGAATCGGCTGCAGGATATTTTTGCACAGGATAACCTGTGCAAACTTTGGCATTCTTCCCGGAGGTCTGTGCGAGGCTAGCAGAAGAGAGCTCCAGTTCACTGAGTTCATGAAAACCACAAAACCGAATACTTTCTTCCACAGACAGCCTGCAACCAATGTGCGGACTTTCAGCCATTCTGCCCCCGCTCTCTGAAACTCTATCCCTGAGTTCCTCCAACTCGCTTCCTCTTCTCATTCAAATACCATCTGAAAGCTTACGTCTTTGATTGCTCCTTAGGTCAACTTTCCCTTCCTTATTCTCCCCCCACCCCCACCCCCACTTCCCACTTTCAGCTCAGGTGCCCAGCCATCACTGAGCAGCACTTTGGACGTTCTTCCAACGTGCAATGTGCTGTGCAAATGTAAATATCGAATGGCACCAAACTAGTAATAATTATTTCAACTGTTCCAGCACTTATTGCTGTACAGTGTAGAGGCTGCGAATTATAGTCAAACCAACAGTCGGTTTGCACTCAGCGATCTCCTACAAACTGCCTTGAAGTGAATGATAAATGTATCTGGAAGGAATATTGGCCAAGATGCTCGGATGAGATATACAGCATCCGCCTGAACAGACCTCTGTTTAACATCGCATAAGGAGCTCCCAAAAAAAACCTACCTCTGTCTGTAGGTGCGTGCTCCAAGCCAAGGCTGGGGTTGATTTCTGCCTGGGAACTGTGATTGGTGAGGCCAACGCAACTTTTATAATGAAATGGCATGATGAAGTAAAATTGCACTCACTGAGAAGAGATTCTGAAGGGATCCCGTGTTGCTTTGACTTCAAAAGGCAGCATTATCAGACACCTGCTGTTCCACATTAATCAGAACAATCTGCGTTCAGATTGCTTTCTTCTGACTGTCTCAGGCACACATTGGCAAATGGAGATTTCATCTTGTTGATCGATATAACAAAGCTCGCTAGCTCTTTCGGTCACAATAACAGCCCCCCCCCTTCACCCCCAACAACCCCCGCACGCAAATCAAGTCAACTGACTCTAAGAGCATCTTTTGATTTGTGGGATAACAGCAACTTGTGTGTCAGCCCAGCTCAGTCAGTAACACTCTCACCTGTAAGCAAGAAAGTTCTGATTCCAAGCCCTAGGTTGGGATTTATAACATTGTCCACGCTGACACTCCAATGCAGGTTGCTGCAGTGACGGTGGTGCTGTCCTTCGGATGTTTCGCCCACAAATATACAGTCAATTCACTTTACAGTATATTCTGTGAAGCGCTTTGAGACGTTGATAAGATGTGTAAAGCGCTGTATCAAATGCAAGGATTATTATTATTATTATATTATTATAAACCAAGGTCCAGTCTGACTGTTCAGATAGATGGTAAAGATCCCGCAGATCATATTCGAAAAGACAAGGGAGTTTATTCCAGTATCCTGGCCAACAATCCCCAGATAAAATTGGTTCATTTATTTCATGGCTATTTGTGGAACATTAGGGTGTGTTTGCCTAGAAAACACACAGTCACACACCGGTATGAAGTAAATCCTGTGTAGCTCTTTGGGGTGTCCTCCCAACATGAAAGGAGCTGTAACAAATGCAAATTTTGTGGGCGAAACGCGGCAGCCAAATGCGCACATCAGCGTCCCCGCAAACAGCCGTGGATTAAAATGACCGATTTATTATTACTTAGTTTATGCGGGCTTATTCTTAGAGTGTGGAGTAAGGAAACTCGCCCAAGGTTTCATTCTGCCTGGAATTGAACACAGGTCGCACGCTTGTAAGGCGAGCTTTAACCATTGAGCTACAGGACATCTGTTATATAGCGCCCTTCACACAGGGTCCTGGGGCGCTTAGACCACGGAAATACTGACTAGCAAACCCATCCCAGATCACTCAGCTCTGATCAGAGGGCCTTGTTAACAATTTAACTTGTCTGTCATACATCTAGTTAAATACATCTAGTCTAGATCGCGGTTTGCCTTGATCAAATTGGATGTATGGGTCTAGTTGATTTTATTGAGGAAACAGATCGCCTAACAAAGAGAACGTCTGGTAGCTTTGGATTTAATGATGCCCCTTGCAGTTCAAAAGCCCTTGTTTTCACACCAGAAACAAGTATTTTATACTGTCCTTCGGCAAAACAGATTGATTTTGAATTTTGGGCCATTTTTATATTTTAATTATAATAGTCTCATATCTGTTCTTTGCGAAATGCAACATGCTGTCTAGGCGTGTTCCTCATTTAACGTACAAAAGAACCAGAAGGGAGGTTAGAAGAATTTTTTTTACTCAGCAAGTTGTTCGAATTTGGAATGATCTGCTTGAAAGGGTAGTGAGGTCCGATTCGAAAGTAGCTTTTAAGAGAGAACTAGATAGGTATCTGGGGAAGACGGGTTTGCAGGGTTATGGGGAGAAAGCTGTTGATTGGGGTTAATGAAAGTGACTTGCTCGGTCAAAGAGCCGGCACAGACTCGATGGGCCAAATGGCCTCCTTCTGTGCCGTAACATTCTAGGATTCTATGAAATCCTTTACACCTTAGCATCTACCCATCTCTCCAATCCGCTTGTACCTCATTACTCTGCCCACTCCCTTCTCTCAGTTAACACAGGATTGTTGCGATGCACCCAACACCTCCCTCCACTCCACCATGTAGAGCCATGCCCTCAAGTGGCTAATCCCTTCTCCTTGCTTCTGTTTTTTGGATGGATTATTGTTAGGCGTGTGGAGTAAGGAAACTTGCCCAAGGTTTCGCCCTGATCTGCCTGGATTCGAACACAGGTCTCAGGCAAGTGCTCTAACCACTAAGCTACAGGACTCCACAATGCATCGCTCCCCCAACCCGCAATTAATTGGAGTGTCAGTTTGGGTTCTGATTCCAAGTTTCAAAGTGGGGCTTGAACCCACGAACTTTCGACACTGGGGCAAGAGTGCTACCAACTGAGCCAGACTGATACAAATAGGCTTTGAGAGTAGTTTTAAGTTATTTTTGATGTGCTGAATCAAAGTTGAATACTGCTCTGCTTTGTGTTACCCTATACTCTATGGGTTCCAAGTCCCGATTAAAAAGCTAACACAGACTTTGCCGCAACCACATTTCCAGGTCAGACATTCCACATCCTGACAGCTCTCTGTATAAAGCATTCTAACCTCTCCCTTTGCTCTTTTAGTAATTATCTTAAATCTGTGCCCTTGTCACCGACTCACCAAGCAGTGGAAATAATTTCTCCCTGTTTAAGCTACTTGAAACCCTTCATAATTGTATAACCCTCCATCAGGTCTCCTTTTTTGCCTCCCCCCCCCCCCCCCCCCCTCTCTCTCTCTCTCTCTCTCTCTGTCTTTCCTTTACTCATTCTCTCTCTCTCTCCACACTCTCTCCTCTCAACCTTCTCTGTTCTGGGCGAACAGCCCCAGACTCATTCGTCTCTCCTGATGAACAAACACAGCCCCGATATCCTGTTTGCCTGGCGTGTGCTGAAGTATGATGAAGTATTCAAAGGGGTCAATGCCCCAATCTGCTGAGGTCAGAGGAACAGGGAAAAATTCCTGAGCAGAACTGACGAATCATTCATTCCATTTCCACTCAACATCCTTAAGACTTGCTTGATGTGCGTGAGCACTGAGCTGCCAGCCTAAAACCCCAGTCAGACAAAACCTGTAAATGTCAGCCACCCAAACAAAGACCTGCCCATTGCAAACCTCAATTGATGGTTCTCACAGAGTAAAACTTTTTTCCTTCGTCAGCTGTGTGTCGGATTTTGACACATGTGGAAACCCATCACTGTGCTTCAGGGTCTCGTGGAGTCCTGTAGCTCAGCGGTTAGAGTACTTGCCTGGCAAGCAAACGACCTGGGTTCAATTCCCGGCAGGATGAAACTGTGGGCAAGTTTCCTGACTCCACAAGCATGATAATAATGTCATCCAGACGTCTCAAACGCTTCACTGGATTTTCACCATGGAGTGTAGTGCCTGTGTAATTATAGGCAAAGACGATGCATTTGTGTGGCAGACAGTACCTTAAACAAGATAGCAGAGCATTGGAATGTCAGCCCCTAGGATGCGAGATCAAAGCCTAAACCAGGTTGATGCCTATTTCATAACAGAACATGCTCTAACTCAAGGCCACCTTCCACCGACACTGAAATATCTTAATTGGAAACAAAGGCCATTGGACAAGCTTTGTTCCGGCTCACAGTTTTGTAAGACACTGGGGGTCAGTGAGGCAGGAGGAGTAATTAGTGCTGCCAAAGAGCCTTTGCTGAGCTCAGCTCCTGCGATGGTTGTGGGAAATCAAAGCTCACAATTGTTAGAAAAACATTGCAAACGCCAGGTCTCAAGGCAATTTTCAGACACCGGCCAGATCTGAGAACCTTTTTTTGGCAGCCTGGAGCTTGAATACTCAGCAGGTTGCTGTTAACTCGCTGTATGTCGACACAGATCAGATGGAGATACATTAATGGATAACTAGCAGCAATAATAGTCACTGTCACTTTTCTTTAAGTCAGCCGAATGGTTGACACATATTTGACCCATCACCAGGCTTAAGAATATCCAAAGCAAGCTGAGAAATCCGTGCTTGCCACCTAACACATGGAAATTCCAGAGATAGTTTGTTGGGATGGAATGCACACTGTCTCCCTGGAGGGACACTTTCTGCTTACCTAATTCTTGGAAGTATAAATCGCAGACATGCAAGAGCCGAGATTAGGGTCCCCAGAGGGTGGGTCGGACTCCACCTTCCGGACGGCCGCCGGAACGACAGGGGGTGGGGTTAGACCAGACTCCCACCACTCCCCTGTCAGCCCGGCGGCTGTTCGGGCGGTGGAGTCAGACCCCCCCCCCCCCCCCCCCACTGAAATCCCAGAGCGTAACTGCTGGAGTGTAACCACCAAAACCGCATAGCTTGCCATTGTGAGAAGTGTCACTGTTAAATATTGACGTAGTGACCACTACCAGCAGAGTGGGGAGATGAGTTGAACATCTTCCTGAGTGGAAGAGGAAACAATTCACCAGCGAACAATTGCAGATGGGGGTGGGGGGTGGGAGGGGAAACTGATGGACTGAGGTCATTACTTCCACCGTTTGTGTTTTGTGTTTGTTTGTCAACAGGCCAGGATAAGTAGAGAGATGGCATTCAACATTCCCTAATATTCATTAAAAAAATCTAGGAATGCTGGAAAATGTGGGATTAGATTCAGAGGAACACACATTGAAAAAGTAGAAGATTGGCATGCCCCTCACCTAGTGGCAGTGAGAGCACACTGTTTGCCAAGAAGACTCAGGTTGAAGCCACACGCACTCTATGTTATTGGAAATTCTTCCGCGCAAGGTTGGCCAAATTGGTGAAGCTCCAAAGGTTTCACTCTCCATCCATGATGAGTTTGAAATTAAATGGTGTTGACTTAACTCAGTGGCAGCACTCCCATATCTGTGGCAGAAGGGTTCAAGTCCTACGTGGGAGCTTTGAACTCACAGTCTATCTCCAGTGCAGTGCTGGAGGAGAGCAATAAAAATATTATTATTGTTAGATGTGCCGTCTTTCAGGTGGGATGTTTAAAGATAGGCAGCTCAGGCCTTGCATTGTTTGACAGGCAGTGATAGTTTTATTCAGATCGTTCCCAGTAGTAATTCTGTGGAGAGTTGGAGCTACGTACAACAAGTTAGCATTTTGTTAGTAAAACAACTTGCAATGGCTGAAAGCAAATCCTCTACACCTTCACACCCACCAGTATTCACTAGCTCTGTGTCCTTTTCAGATAAGGCCACTGTTTGCCTAGCAATAAGTAGGAACCTAGTTGTTAGTCAATTGGCAGATTGCTTTCTGTGGGGAGAATAAACCCTTCAAAAATATAATGAAATCATTTGGACAATCAATCGATAACTGGGACACTGCTGCGCGCAATTGGCTGCCACATTTCTCCCGCAAAGTATATGGTCAACCCACTTTACAGTATATCCTGTGAAGTGCTTTGAAATGTCTAAACAACGAGATGAGGAGCTATATCAAATGTGAGGATTATTATTGTGGTTATTATAGGGCACCTTCACGCAATGGTGTTAAACCGTAATGGACAATATGCTGCCTGCTCATTAAAGTGATTTATTGCTTTCTCCCGTCTGGCCAGCGGAGCGCGGCATCTGGAACCATTCCCCTGTAAATTGCAAAAATTGCAATTTATTTTGTGCCATTGATTCCGATCGCTCTTCACAGGCAAAATACTTTCCTTGGAATCTGTGTGTCTGGTTGTGTCAGTAGCTCCCAGGGCTCCAGGACGGAACAATCCGTAACTCATAAAATCTCTGCCTCCCCCCAAGAGCATTTCTCGTTCGATAACGTTCCCAGAGGAATCCTGGAGCATAGGGGGACCTGGGATGTTGGTCAGCCATTCAGCCGCTTGACTCAAGCCGAGTACAGACATAATAATACTCCTTACATTTGATATAGCACCTTATCACGGCAAAGAGCTTCACAGTTTTTGCCAGGCTCCACTGGCTCCTTAGTGCAGGACAGATCAATCTCAAGGTCCTCACACTCACTGATAAATCAGTGTGGCAGCTTGCATCTCCCTACTTCTCTGTACAACTCACACCCCTCCCACTCTACAACCATCCGCTCATCCAGCTCCGACCTCCTGCACGTTCCTCGTCCCCTCTGCTCCATCATTGGTCACTGTGCTTTCAGCCACTGAACTTCGAGACTCTAGAACGCTCTGCCTCAATCCCTTCACCTTGCCCACTGTTTTCTCAACTTCGTATCACAGCATAAGACTTTCCTCTTCGTCCATACTGATGGTCACTTCCCTCCTCCCTAAGCTCGGCGTCAAGCTTTGCCACTGAGCAGTGCTCCGCGATGGTATATAAGTTGTTATTGTCGCTGAGATATCCTCCTGATGTGAGAGGTGCAACATCAGTATCACAAAAAGCATTTTATTACTACTTCCTCTTGTTAATTATTATTGTTATGTGGTCCTTTTAATATGGTTGATAAAATGTCCTCGCGTATTATTGCCACGTTTCGCCCACAAAAAATATACAGCCAATCCACTTTACAACAATAAATTCTGGGGAATATAATAGTGTCCAAGGTGTATGGTCATGCCAAGCGAAACTGTTCTGCGTTTCAGATTTGATTAATACTCTGTGTAAACGTTCCTCCGATGCAGCGAAAGCTAAAATTAATCAAAGGAACGCGCACTAGACTCATAAAAGACAGTTTGCGAAACCCAGCCCTTTGATTAATGCTTGGGAGACTTTGTCAATAGGCTTTAATTGAGGCAGCATTTTGTTTCAATTAGTCTCCTGTTTGGTAACCAGTCAGAAAAAGAGCATAGAAAATGGCACTTAACCGGATTACATTTAATTTCCAGGCGGTTTATTTTTATTGAAAAGCTGATGAAAGTTGTTTTGCAGCCTCTGGGAAGAAGTAACTTATTTGCTCCCACTCACTCACTCACTCACTCACTCACCACTCACTCACTCACTCACTCACTCACTCACTCACTCACTCACTCACTCACTCACTCACTCACTCACTCACTCACTCACTCACTCACTCACTCACTCACTCACTCACTCACTCACTCACTCACTCACTCACTCACTCACTCACTCACTCACTCACTCACTCACTCACACTCACTCACTCACTCACTCACTCACTCACACTCACTCACTCACTCACTCACTCACTCACTCACTCACTCACTCACTCACTCACCTCACTCACTCACTCACTCACTCACTCACTCACTCACTCACTCACCACTCACTCACTCACTCACTCACTCACTCACTCACTCACTCACTCACTCACTCACTCACTCACTCACTCACTCACTCACTCACTCACTCACTCACTCCTCACTCACTCACTCACTCACTCACTCACTCACTCACTCACTCACACACTCACTCACATCACTCACTCACTCACTCACTCACTCACTCACTCACTCACTCACTCACTCACTCACTCACTCACTCACTCACTCACTCACTCACTCACTCACTCACTCACTCACTCACTCACTCACTCACTCACTCACTCACTCACTCACTCACTCACTCACTCACTCACTCACTCACTCACTCACTCACTCACTCACTCACTCACTCACTCACTCACTCACTCACTCACTCACACACCACTCACTCACTCACTCACTCACTCACTCACTCACTCACTCACATCACTCACTCACTCACTCACTCACTCACTCACTCACTCACTCACTCACTCACTCACTCACTCACTCACTCACTCACTCACTCACTCACATCACTCACTCACTCACTCACTCACTCACTCACTCACTCACACACTCACTCACTCACTCACTCACTCACTCACTCACTCACTCACTCACTCACTCACTCACTCACTCACTCACTCACTCACTCACTCACATCACTCACTCACTCACTCACTCACTCACTCACTCACTCACTCACTCACTCACTCACTCACTCACTCACTCACTCACTCACTCACTCACTCACTCTCACTCACTCACTCACTCACTCACTCACTCACTCACTCACTCACTCACTCACTCACTCACTCACTCACTCACTCACATCACTCACTCACTCACTCACTCACTCACTCACTCACTCACTCACTCACACACTCACTCACTCACTCACTCACTCACTCACTCACTCACTCACCACTCACTCACTCACTCACTCACACACTCACTCACTCACTCACTCACTCACTCACTCACTCACTCACTCACTCACTCACTCACTCACTCACCACTCACTCACTCACTCACTCACTCACTCACTCACTCACTCACTCACTCACTCACTCACTCACTCACTCACTCACTCACTCACTCACTCACTCACTCACTCACTCACTCACTCACTCACTCACTCACTCACTCACTCACTCACTCACTCACTCACTCACTCACTCACTCACTCACTCACTCACTCACTCACTCACTCACTCACTCACTCACTCACTCACTCACTCACTCACTCACTCACTCACTCACTCACTCACTCACTCACTCACTCACTCACTCACTCACTCACTCACTCACTCACTCACTCACTCACTCACTCACTCACTCACTCACTCACTCACTCACTCACTCACTCACTCACTCACTCACTCACTCACTCACTCACTCACTCACTCACTCACTCACTCACTCACTCACTCACTCACTCACTCACTCACTCACTCACTCACTCACTCACTCACTCACTCACTCACTCACTCACTCACTCACTCACTCACTCACTCACTCACTCACTCACTCACTCACTCACTCACTCACTCACTCACTCACTCACTCACTCACTCACTCACTCACTCACTCACTCACTCACTCACTCACTCACTCACTCACTCACTCACTCACTCACTCACTCACTCACTCACTCACTCACTCACTCACTCACTCACTCACTCACTCACTCACTCACTCACTCACTCACTCACTCACTCACTCACTCACTCACTCACTCACTCACTCACTCACTCACTCACTCACTCACTCACTCACTCACTCACTCACTCACTCACTCACTCACTCACTCACTCACTCACTCACTCACTCACTCACTCACTCACTCACTCACTCACTCACTCACTCACTCACTCACTCACTCACTCACTCACTCACTCACTCACTCACTCACTCACTCACTCACTCACTCACTCACTCACTCACTCACTCACTCACTCACTCACTCACTCACTCACTCACTCACTCACTCACTCACTCACTCACTCACTCACTCACTCACTCACTCACTCACTCACTCACTCACTCACTCACTCACTCACTCACTCACTCACTCACTCACTCACTCACTCACTCACTCACTCACTCACTCACTCACTCACTCACTCACTCACTCACTCACTCACTCACTCACTCACTCACTCACGAGGTCCTGTCATTCTTCATCTGAGGTCTCAGGATTGGAAGTCAGTTTTCCTTTCATCGAGGATAGAATGAAACATGAAGGTTTCCCCACAAACACGCTTTCCTCTGAGTTAAAATAATGAGGGAAGTTCATACCCTCAAGAGGGACCAGGTGGAGGTATTCAAATCAAGGCACTTGGAGGCACTGAAATTCCACTTGGCTCCACGTTTGTTCTATTTTATTGACACTCCAGGGTGCACAGAATTTGGTAAATTCTTAAAGAGAACTTCATTTTTTTAAAAGAACGACAACATGTCAGGCTGGCACAGTGGTAGCAATCTCGTCTCTAAATTCAAGCCCTCACATCAGGGACTTTGAGCTCACAGTCTAGGCTGACGCTCCAGTGCAGTGTTGGGGCTGGAGGAAGGCCTATATTGTTGGAGATACCGTCTTTTCAGATGAGACCTCTGACAATGCAGTAGCCTTCAACCTCCCCACCCCCACCAGCACTATATTGGAGAGTCACCTTAGACCACACGAGTCCAAGTGGGATTTGAACCCACAACCTTCTGATTCCGAGGTGAGAGTGCCACCAACTGAGCCAAGTACCCCTTCATTTAGCAGCCTCTGCCTGCCACTCTTTGCTGACCTCAGTCAAGTTCACGCAGATGGTTCCCTGATCTGTGGTCAGCGGTGAATCAAAATCCATCAACAATCTGACAATCAAGTGGGAAATTCCATAGAGCGAGGCTCCACCGACTGAAACCAACAAAAATGTGCCCCATCAATGTGCCCAGTGTGTGAGAAACCAGCCTGACCCCACAGTTACTGAGACGTTCAGTATACTTTTCATACCCGTCAAACTGGCTGCGAATAGGTTTCCTGCACTTAATATATGCATATCTATTACACTCCCTATATTTATTTTTTGAGGTGCGTTGAGGTTTGGGGATAATTATAGCTGTTTCTTTTGCTGTGTGTGATTTTATTCAATGAGTCGGGTTTGAGTTACAAACTCACGCTGGTGAAACTTTTAGTTCTTTGCATTGGAATCAAGGTGCCTTATTACAGGAAGGAGGTATTGATTTTGGAGAGAGTGTAGAGAGGCTTCGGGAGAACATTAGCAGGAATGCAGGTCGGGGGAGGGGATGAGGGGGTGAGTGGGTGAAGGGAAAATCTAGTGAGAGGCTGGTTTGCCTGGTTTCTCGGGAGCTGAGGAGGTTGAGAAGGGATTTGATTGATGATGTGTGTAGAACTATCGCGCCCCAAACTCCATACAACCTTCACCCCATCTCTCACTAGGTTCCACCAGCAGAACAGCAACAGATCAGCTTCAAAGTCTTCATTCTCACCAATAAATCCTTTCAGACTCTAGCACATAATAATAAGTTATTATTTTTGTACGATCTTCTCCCCAATCCTCTGCTCCCCGTCTCCACTCGGCGAACTCAGGCAATATAATAATCCTTCCTTGAATTTTGATACAGTGCTTTTCAAGTCTTCTAGACATCTCAAAGCGCTTCACAGAATATACTGTAAAGTGAATTGACTGTATATTTGTGGGAAAAACACAGCAGCTAATTGCGCACAGCAGTGTCCAACAAACAGTCATGGATTGAAATGACCAATTTTATATATAGCCCGCCCTCTCCTAACCATCCTCTACCTCTCAGTATCTATTTAAATTCTGACTTAAAACCTATCATACAGTCCTTCGAGCTGTCAAGTGACATAAATGTATGTTGTTGATGATGTTGTTATCTACACATTCAACCTAATAAACCTGATAAAGTGAGTGACTTTGTGTGTCCCCACTCCCCGGGCAAGTCAATTAAATCAGTCTGTTCCCCTTCACCCCACATGACCCAAGTCCCACTCCAGGTCTCTGTGTCATCACCGTCCCAGCTGAGAGAGACAGTATTCAGTCACTGGCAGTGTAACTGGGAGAAGATTACCGACTCCCTTCAAATGTCCCCCTCCTTCCTTCCTCTCTCAATCAGTACCATATGACAATGTGGTTCCCAGTGGCTAACTCCTATCACTCTCTTTCCAATCTCCCTCCTCTGAGTTTTGCGGATTTCTGGAAATGGGAGTGTGAGACCCACGGACACAATGGTGGGATAATGGTTGGGAACAATATCACCATTTATTGGCTTCAAACATTGTGGCTTACTGGTTCCCCTGTGAATGATTTTCACTGCGAGTCTTTAACTTCACCCCGGCGGAATGTATCCCATTCCATCTGTTTTCAACCTCGGTCTAGCGCTGAGAAATATTCATTCAGTGAAGGCATCCCATGTTGTGTGGAATGTTAATGACCCCCAGAGTTCTGATGAAAACCCATCTCGCTAGAGACTCTGTGGAAGAGCTTGATCTACACACCCCAGCTGGCTCACAGAGGTGTGAGTTCAGCATCTCTTCAGCCAAGGCCTGTCCCGGGGCTCCCATTCAATCTCCACCTCTGCACGCCACAAACAAAGGGATTACGTTTTAGGTTTGCTTTTATTAAAACAGCACGAACATCCTCAAAGTTGAGTTTTCGCAAACGTTCACGGGTTTGAGTGGAAGGCCAGATCATTGCTCTGTCTGTGGTAGGAAATATAGGAAGAGCCTGGTAAAACAGCTGACTGAAGGACAGCACCTCAAGCAAGTACATTCACCCACCCACAGCCCCTCAGCCAAGTACATTTAATACCCCCAAAATGATGCTTGACCCGCAACTTTCTGACTTGGTCAAGAATGCTATTAACCCTTTTGAACAATATAAAAACATGTAAAGTTTCAAATTCAATAATAATAATAATAATCCTTGTATTTGCAAGGAAATGGAAGGATTATTATTATTTTATGTAGTGTGTATCATTGAGACGTCTGTTTCCTTGCTACCCCCACTGCAGACCCCAGCCCGTCCCTCCCCCCACTAGGAATCATTCCTCCCTGGGTCTGGATTTCATGAAAAATACTTCACCTCTGGGGCCATATTTAAGAATTTGCCTTTTATAAAATAAACCTAAAACGCAAGATAAATATAGTAAATCTACACCCTGGTGGAATTTCTCCCCGGTCGTGTCTTGAGAAATCTGGGGCCAACGTCTCAGGAAGGAGCTGAAAATTGGGCCGTGTGATGTTATAATTAGAAGCTGTGACAATCTTCAATCGTCACATCACGTGTCGTTCTCTGAGACGTTAAACTGGGATCTGCCTGTTCAGGTGGACCTTGAAGTTCCTGCGATGCCATTGGCAAAGAGTTTATTCACAAAACCTCAGTGGACACTCACTCCGTGGCCATTTGCGGTACGTTGCTGTCCATAAAATAGCTGCTGCGTTCACCTGGAGTCACTGCACTTTACATTATATTTTGAAGCACTTTGAGATCTTCAAATGTGATAAGACACGGTATCAAAACACACGATTTTATAAGAATAAGAATAATAATGCTTGCATTTGATATAGCACTTTTCACGTCTTCTAGATGGTGTCTCAAAGCATTTCACAGAATATACTATAAAGTGAATTGACTGTATATTTGTGGGCGAAACATGGGAGCCAATTGCACACAGTAGTGTCCCGTAAACAGTCATGGATTGAAAGACCAATTTTATTACTGGTTTTTTTTTTGGGAGGGATTAGTATTAGGCGTGTGGAGTAAGGAAACTTGCCCAAAAATTCGCTCTGACCTGACTGGATTCGAACACAGGTCTCACGCTTGTAAGGCGAGTGCTCTAATAAAAGAGCGAGTTAATTAACAGTGCGATCTAGTCTGTTTATCAAGCATGCATTGGTCAGTTACCCCACTCACAGTAATGTACCCAGATTGTTATTCACCCACTCACAATATGTGTTCTGTGTGTTTACACAGGTCCGGCTGCCTTCACCACAATTTACAGCTGGTAATTGATGGCATTTCCTGTGCTTGAGGTTCCACTCGCATCGCTCCTAACTCCCCACAGATGTTCAGTTTGCTTCAGACAATCACCAGCTTCACTGCGAGGCTATCTATCCTAGTTCACAGACTAACCAACCAGTACAAGATCCCCAATAATCAACTGCCACCATCCAGGGATAAACTGTAAAGTTTGGAGGTGAATCCAGCATCAATATACGCACTGCAGTATCCCGAGATGACACACAGATTGTCCACTGTCCTCTCTCAGCCTCATCGTGTGATTCAGCCTCAGGTACCCTGTGTTCTTTCTGACTGCAACTACCTCTCCTCTCTCCTCAGCGCCTTAGGACTTCCTCCCGACGTGAAAGGCGCTCTATAAATGTAATTTTGTTGTTGTTGTTGCTCTTCCTCCCGACGTGAAAGGCGCTCTATAAATGTAATTTTGTTGTTGTTGTTGCTCTAGATGAAGAGGGGGTGACTTTGGAAAGATTCATCTACAGTCAATACATTTCATAGTATATTCTTACGAAGTACTTTGATAACAGCACGATAAAGGGACTGTACTTTGGATTCCTTGTGACCTACGCATGAGATCCGGATCGGTTTCTCCCCTGCTCCAAGCCGGGAGTTATCCACTTGAACCTATCGTGATGACAAGGCAGGGGGCAGGATGGAGGAGCGTGCGTTCTGCCCACTTCAGGATTTACAACATCGAATAACGGCACGATCCAACCCTTGTAAAATACCAGGAGCAATAACTAACCCTAACTGGGTGATCGTACCTGGCACCAACTTCACTCACATCCCAGGATTTACTGCAGAAACACTATGGTTCGCACATAGTGTTAATTGTCTATATAAAAAGTCTATAAATACACCAGTGGAAATTTCATCAGGGTTGAGATCTAAATACTGTATATTTATCTCTATGTATAGAGGTTAAAATTGATCGCTCACACCATAGTTATTGGTGGGATATTGCTGTGTGCAAATTGGGCTGCCACATGCACCTGCATGATACACAGTGATTACACTTTCCAATAAATCCTGTGCAGTGCATTGAGACGTCATTACTCATCATTCCTGATTATTATTAATTATAGGGTTAATTATAGGGACATGATTGACTTGAAGATGGGGAAGGAAGGAGCAAGATGCAGGGATAGACAGGAGAGGATTCCAGAGTCTCAGGGGACAGTGGCTCAGCCGTCGACAGTGGAGAGGTGGGGATGGGGGACGGGGAACTGGTAGAAGGTCGGAACCAGCTGAACAGAGAGTGTGGGTAGTGGATTGGGGAGTAAGCAGGTCTGAGAGGTTGGTAGGTGCCAGGATGCAAAGGGAAATCTGAAGACGAGTATGAGGATGCTGAAGCCATTCCATTCTGTGGAGCCTAACAGTTTGTGGGGTGGGGGTTGGGGTGGCAGGAATCCCCCAAATAGCATTGATCATCCATTTCACGGATGGTTGTAGGACATTGCTGTGCACAAATTACTTGCCTCATGTGTTTACAAAGTACAGAGTCACAATAAATCGTGTGAAGCGCTTTGAGACATTCTCTCAACATGAAAAGCACTACATCAAACGTAAGAATTATTATTATTACTGCAATAAAGAAGCAGTGTGATGTCCTGGTATTGCTTATGGTATCTTCAGACGTCCTGGTATCACTTATGAGATAGTCTCTTTCCCCTTGATGGAGTTTGGCAGATACCTTCAGGCACACTGTGTTGCGCTCCTCCAGCAATCATTAGCGCTGCACTTAACACGGCATTGTGCTCCGTCCAGAGGTTCTTTGTCAGCCGGCTGTTGGCTTGGCTATAATTGGTCTCATGTACAGTGTAAGCCTATAAAACACAGGAACATTTTAAGAAATGAGTCAACAGGAAAGAATCTTGCTATTTTCTTCCCTTTGATTTCTATGCAAAAACAAAGAGTGTGAGTTGTCCTCATCTCTATTCCCACACAAACCAGCCAACGTTCACCGAGCAATGCAAGGGAAAAAGCTAGAATCTGTCTTTTTACTCATTATAGAAACACCGATCAGCAGGTTATGTGTAACACAATCCAGATCTGCACAACATGTTATATTATAGCAAGGTCTGGCTGCAATTTATTAATAAAAAAATATAACCCTTGGTCTGCCATGCTATCTCTAACATCAAAATGTCTCAGAGCTTCACTGTCAAGTGGAGTGACTGTGCATTTTAAGGTGTGAGACAGCCAATTTGTGTACAAGAATGTTTCACAAACAGCCATGCTATAAGTCAGTGACCAATTTCAACAATTGGGAGATTGTTGGCCAGGACATTGAGAGAGAGAGAGAGAAATTCCCTTCTCTTTTTCAGAGAGGACCAGGCAGGGAAAAACCTTAGGATAGTTTCCTTGCTCCACACGTTGCTGTTTACCTAGCAGTAAGTAGGAACACAGTTTTTAAATCAATTGACTTTCTGGAGTAACAATCCCTCCCTCCTCCACCCACAAAAAAATGTGGTCACACAATCCATGGCTGTGAGCAATTGCCTGTCATGTCTTGCCCACAAAGCACACAGTGAATTCACTTTACAATATATTCGCTGAAGTGTTTTGAAACATTTCAATGACGTAATATGGCACTATGTCAACTGTAAAAATTATTATTATAAGCACGCTCCATTGCTTTTGACTGCTCACACGGCGAAACTGAACATTGGAAAACATACACTGTAACTGATTTAACAAGAAACATGATACTTGGATCAGGACCTCAGTGTGCGAGGAACACACTCACAGTCGGATCAAAACATATTTATCCAGGTATTCGTTTTGTTCCAATTCATGCTGCAAGTGTAAACTGTACCCTTCGCAAGGGAACCACTGATTCTTCTGTAAAACCCAAAGTCTAACTTAATTAACCTTTCTTACAGCTAATTATATATTCCCGATTGTACCGATACAAGAGGAAATGCAGAGGAGAGTGCTGAGGCTAGTAAAAGAGGAATGAGCTATGAGCAATGATTAGACAAGCTGGACTACCTCAACCTTCATTAAATATCTCAGAGGGAACATCATAAAAATGTATAACATTTTAAATGGGATTGTACAACCAAATTCAGAACAATAGTCTAGGGTGAACCAAAACAGTAAAACACAAGAACACAGGTTTGTTGTAAAGGGTAATTTCAGGACAGAAACCAGGAATAAATTTCTTTACTTGGAGGGTAATTAACGACTCGTACAAGTTACCAGGAAGGGTTTCTGAGGCCAGAACGATAGGACAGTGTTATGTGGTACTGTAAAAGGTTGGGGATTAAGAACGAAAGATTTGCCATGATCTATGGCAAATCTTATAATAGTTCTTGCATTTGATGCAGTACCTTATCTCTTCATCAAGATGTCTCAAAGTGCTTCACCGGATTTACAAGTGTAGCGACTGAGTATTTGTAGGTAAATGCTGCAGTCAATCTTCACACAGCAATATCCCAAAACACGTCAGTGAGAGGCCAGACCAGTGGCAGAGAGGCTTGTGCCAGTGACGTTAAAATTAGACAAATAATTGGCCACTATATTTTAATGGATATATTAATCAAAATAAGTTGCGACATTTTATTTCATCCCCACGTGAGCAGAGGCTATGGTGTATATCTTAATGACTCTCTCTTTAGCGTCAGGTAAAGTCTGGTAAAACAGTGAAGAAGGAACGCACAGTGATATTGAAACTGCTGGTAACTGGGATCAGAAACACTTCAGCTCCCGTAACTATTAACTGTAAAGATCATCTCCCATTCAAATCAATCACTCTTTGGCACAATAAAAGCTTGAAAACACAGGGAAACACAGGCATTCCTTACCTGAATCCTTGGGAGGATATAATTTCAATGGGATATTAAACTAAGCTCCTGTCCTGTCTTCCCTCTGATTCTGTGACATTCAAAAAGAGAAGGGAGTTTCTCTCTCCCAGTGTCCTGGCCAACAATTCCCCCATATAGGCTCTCTGAGATGCTACCTTGTGTGAGGGTAGCTATAAAATAATAATTCCCCTTGCATTTGACATAAAACCTTATCACGCCTTCGAAATGTCTCAAAGCGCTTGAGAGAATATACTGTCAAGCGAAACACCCACAAAATAAATGTAAGTTGTTGTAAATCCTGTGATGTTGCAATGTTAGATATTTTATCAATTGCTATCGTTTAGTAATAAACATGGGTTAAAAATGTTATAAATTTCACCCCAAGTTCATTTCCTTTTTTCTACTTGTACAATCTATTGTTCACTGTACGCTTGCAAAATATAGGTCTTGAGAACTGGTTCAGTAAGATTCTGACATTAACCAGAAGCTGACAAGCTAACTCATGGGAAACTCGTGATTTATTCCCAATAGTTCTCAACATGGGATGCCGCCAGCCGGCTGGGGGAACAGTGATTTATAACTAGCAACAGACTGTTGCTGTCAATGACATTTGCCGTGTACCTTATCATGTTCCTAGTCTCAATTAGCATACAGGACATGTTAACATGGGACATTGCTGGTCGCAAATTGGTTACCATTGTTTGTCTGCAAACACAGTCACTACACTTTATGATAAATCCTGTGAAGTGTGTTGAGTCATCTCTCGAGCACTCTGAAACATGCCCCGCGTGAGGGGTACTATATAAATGCACATTGTTGTTGTTCTCTTGACAATATAATAAACTGTTGTGTCAAATGTATCAATAGAGTAAGCATTATTATTAATAATACTGATATAAGAAAAGATACAAAATATGTCCTTTTATTCACCATCAAGCCTCAACACTATCGATAGAAGTTTGACCAGTCGCTCATTAATTTAATGTTATTCCAAGAAAAGTTATACTTCCACAAGGTCATTTATTGACAAGTTGAGAACAGCATTCACTGACAGCAACTCTGTGTTGCTAGGTATGATTAGTGTCCTCCCGGTTGGCTGATGGGATCCCAATCTCAGAAGCATTAGGTGTAAATCAGGAATTTCCCATGAGTTAGATTCTGTTTCCTGTCAGGATCACACTGAACCGAAACTTAGACCTTGGCATAACATCAGTATGCGCTCTCTGTTCTCTGTTGTCTTTCCCTGGGATTTTCGGTCGGTCGGTCGGCCGGGGGTCTGACACATGCGGAAACTCATCCCAATGCTTAACAGTATCCAAACTAAAATGAGAATTCCCTTCATCCCACCCATATGTCGAAATTCCAAAGATGGATTGTTGGAATGAAATTCGCGCTCTCTCTCTATCGAGACACATCCTGCTTACCTAATGCTGGAAAGTATTAGGCGCAAGTTGACAAGAGCTTGTCAACTTGCCCCTTTGGGATTTCAGAGTGTGCATTGGGATACTGTGGGAGTCTAACCATCTTAACCATCTTAAACTGCATAGCTTGCCATTGAGACCATTGTCTGCTTGTCCAGCTAGGACCACCCTATCCATCAGGGCTTTGGCTCGCAGGGTTAACAGGAGCCGAGTGGCAGTGAATCCTGGCAGTCAGCTATTCTCTATAGCATGTGATGTTTCACACTCTCTGTGGAAGGAGGGAGATAACGATCCTCGCACTCTGGGGATCACAGTGTTGGCGCTTGATGAATGTTCCCCATTATAAACCTAAGTAAACATCTCCCTTGAATCCATCAGCCTCAATCCATCTTCCACAATCCTGTGCTCGCTCTCATCTGTTCATTTCAGGAAAGGTTTCAAGCTGTAGAGAGGTCCATGCCAGGCACAGGCAGTAACCATAACATCAGGGGATGACCATCTGACTCAGTTTACCTGCATGAGAATCCACAAGGTGGTTGACAGCAACAGTTTCCCCAGCATGAAATAACTCTCACTTCAAAGGAGTTGTTCTTCACAAGTTGCTTCTGGTTCCAATATCTCAGATCAACAAGGTATGCAGCAGACTGAGAGAGATAGATCTCTCTGCAAAGTCTTTCTATACTGCCTTGGTGCTCACACTCCACGTTAATTGGTGGGAACAAGGCCAACCATGAGGTTTGGTTTGTAAACTTGAGTCCATTCAAATCACACGTCTAAGTCTTTGAACTCACAGTGTAGGTTGACACTCTGGGGCAGTATTAGGGAAGGTATGGCATTGATTGAGGTGCCGTCCTTCTGATGAGATATTAAACCAAGGTCCCATCAGTGCCTGATTCAGGTGTCTTTTTTCCTATAATTTCCCCCTTTATTTGCCATCCATCTGCCTTTTAAATATCAATGTTGTCCTATCTCTATGGCCCTCTGGAGGTGTGTCCCCAATGCTGTCACCAAATCCAGGCAAAGAATTGTGTCCTGATATCACTTTTAAACCATTTCAACTCTTTATCGTAAGATTATATCCCCCAGAACTGATAGTTTCCCCCAACGCACACTCTTGGGACCCCAATCTGTGCCAAATATTCCCTGGAATTCGGTAATCAGAATCCCTCCAGGAAGAGAGTCCACATTACATTCCAAACACGGAATTTCCATGTGTTAGTGGTGTGCATCAAGTCTGATTTGGGGACTTGTAAGCATAGTGATAGGGAGTTTAAACCCACATGTGTCCAGACATCCGTCTGACCAAAAGAAAATCTCCGTTGTTTTGGATCCAGTGCGAAGAGTCCTCCACTGTCTCCCACATCAATTCTCCGATCATTTTTCATTTGATTTTGTTTTATAAACACTTTACTGAAATCCTTATTAAAGTAACAAACCGGAATTGGATACAGATGTCTGCAGACCGTGTGCTGGGTCAGGCAAATGAACCACGTTTGGATGATAGGAGTGATTACACACAGATGTAATTACCCTTGTGATGGTTACGCACTTAGACAACAATGGATAAACAGATATGTGACAGGTTTGGCATATCTGTTATGACCTCAAATAACTAGAGACTTCGTGAAAGTTATGACAAATGCATTGGGACCTTGAACTTGAACTCATGACCCAAGCGCTCTGAGACGCCATCCGGCGTGGAGGGCGCTATATAAATCAAAGTTGTTGTTGTTAGCGTTTCAGTGCAGTGATGGGAGTGCTGGATTGACAGAAGTGCTGCCCATCGCCCAGCGTCACCTCCTGGAATGACTGACTGACGCCAACGTTGGATGGCTTTCAGACGAAGAGGTAGCTATTTCCATTTATTCCATTACTCTTTAAGTGCTCCATTTACAGTAGCGTTGTACTTGCTCCTGGTCAAAGGAACCAACCATCAAGAAAAGTCACATCAAATCTAGCCAGGGAGACAAACTGGGCCAGGACTATGTTGGCAAGTCAACTTCGCACCATTGCCACTGTAAAGTAAATGTGCTCCTTATCTTGGCCTCTATCATAGTATTATTTTCCCCCTCCTGCCTGCCCCTCACCATTCCTAGCCTGCTCCCAATAACACCAAGAATACCTCTATGTAGTGCTTTTCACGATGGTAGAGCAGAGGGTACAAGGGACCGGTGCCACACGAGAAGAGGAGGCAGGTCGAGTAGTGTGTAATGATAATAATAATAATCCTTGCATTGGATATAGCGCCTTATCTTCACTCGCGAAAGAGACTAAGAATTCAGAAGTCAATATTGCAGCAATCAGGAGGAGGAGGAGGAGGAGGTGGTGAGAGGGTCAAAGAAGGCAATTCAATTCATTCCAGAGCTCTTCAGCAGGTCGCTCAGTCAATCAGCAGGATGGGAGAGGAGTAACCTTCTTTTTCTTCATCCCAACGCACACACACACAATGGGGACTCCAATCCATTTGCCAAGGCTGTGCCTAAACTCTTTAAAAGAAAAAGAGAGAGCCAGAGACAGAGCGCAACAGAAAAAACTTGTGCGCACTCCATTCTGGACAAATAAAAGTTTCTGTGCAAATGTGGAATTTTGAGCCATTGATTTGAAGACACTAAAGATGGGTGACAGAATTCTGCTAGTGTCAGGCAATGAGAGGACCAAAATAAATTCATTTGGGGGTAAGTTTAATGGAAATCATCTTGATATATTAAAGCACAACAAAATATTCGCCATTAGACTCATTTGAATTAGCAGCATACTGAGTTTGGACAAATTGCGCATGACCACATTGCACAAATAATCCAGCTCTTTAAGGTTAACTTTCATGGATTTGATCTGCTATCATTTGATATCAGCTGCTGGACTAATGGACTGATGGTATATCTCACAAACACAGTGCAGGGATGGTACTCAAAGCTACACATCGCACTTCAAGCATTGGATTGGATTCAAAGATGACAGAAGCGCCAGGATGACTGAAGGGTTTCCAAACACTACTTGGTAGCTTGACATGTGATTGAAGCTCAATGTGGGAACAATTCTCTAGGATTTGTAAACAAAAACACGGCGTTAAGCAGCAATTCAGAACGCATTTCAGGGAAGTTAAATGTCTATTAATCTGTTGGGTATGGGAGTCATGCCATTCGTTGCCTCGTACTGTGTATGTGGATCAACCCGATACCCATCTGTAATGCCGCGCATATAACAACCAAATGTCTCAAAGTACTTTACAGCATTCACTGTGAATTTGCTTTGGAACATCCTCCCGATGTGAAAGGCGCAGTGTGACTCAAATGAATTTTGTTGTTGTTCTGAAGTGGAGAGCCTGTGTATATAGGCAAACGCAGCAGCCAATCTGCACACAGCGACACCCAAAGGCCATGAAGTGAGTGACGAATTTTATTTGGGGCAATTGCCAGGCGGGACATCGGGAGAGAGAAAATCCCTTCTCTTTACCAATAGCGCCACAAGAATTTTAACATCCACCTGAACAGACGGGAGCTTGGTTTAACATCTCATTAGGAAGGACAGCATCGTACTGGAGCTAGACTGTGAGTGAGCTCAGAGACCTGCTACAAAGCTCAAACCTTTTGACCCCAATGCAGGAGTATTAGGGACTGAGCCATGCTGACACCAGGTGTAATGCTATACATTGCTTTCAACTGGGCCACTTATTGTAGCAATAAGAGAAATGCCATCTCACATCATCACTCAGGGGTTTCTTTTTGAAAACCAATGACTTTTTTTGTTCCCTTCTGCCGAAGCTGTGGAAGGGTTGTAAATTTTTTAACAATTCATGAAATATTCATGCAAAGTAAAAAATATTCAAATCACATCGCAAAACACAAGGTCGCCGGTCTTAAAACGTACATTTCAAACACTTTAGAAATGTTAATATCTCACATTAATGCAGCCCAACAGGTACAATAATTACTGCCTGGGCTGAATGAAATGGGAGCTTTTCCAAGGGAATATGAAGAACATTTATCATTTTGTGATGAGAAAATGGCATCAGCTTTCTCCCCCACTATCCCCAGAGCAAGTAGTTGTTCCAACGTGGAGTGAAAAAGGCTCTCCAGCAGGGAAGTTAGATGTCTATTAATCTGTTGGGTACTTGGAATATATATTGGGTTAGACATGTGTCAAAGGCATGGGAATAAAGCCAACTGTGCACTGACAGCCAGTGTATGGCCCAGGGCCAGGAGGGAATTGACGGGATTAGACCTTTCCTGCTGGAATATTTGAGAGCCTGGCCTCCCAGCAGCCGAGTCATACCTTCTAAATAAAGATTAGCATATTGTTATTGCAGCGAGTAAAACAAACCAGGAGATTATGCATTCCACATGCCCCATTCCCATCCTCATTCAGCATCACATCCACTTCGGTTTCATAGCCAGGTCCTGATGTAGTGTACAACGAGTAGGTCCTGATGTAGTGTGAGGAAAACAACGAGGCTGATCCTCAGTGCCAATGGGATAAGGTATGAGGAACGACTTGACAAGTTTGAGCTCTTCAGGCTCTTAAAAGAGACGTCTCAGAAGAGATCCCACCACAGGTGTGTAACAACAACAACAAAATTACATTTATAGAGCGCTTTTCACGTCGAGAGGACGTCCCAAGGCAATGTAAGATTCTAAATGAAGGCACAGTGTAAGATTCTAAATGAGATTGAGAAAATAAACCCAGATCAAACCCATCAGATACTCCACAACAGCAGAACAAGAGCTTCGGGAATGCAATGACAATCACAGGACAGAAACCAGGAAGTACTTCTTTATGTAGAAGGTAAAGAAACTGTTTTGAGAGGAAGGCTGGTTGAGGCCTGGACTCGCAAGCCATGGGATTTAAAAAACAGCTCGATGCTGTGATGGAGGCATTAGGTAGTGTGGGTGTTCATGAACGATAGGGTCCGATGGGCTGAAGGGCCTTCTTCATCCAAACCGATCTTGTGAATATTGATTCTCCTGTGATTCAATTGTTTTATTTTTCTCGGAGATGAAAGTTAAAAAGTACAAAACTGTGAAAGGTACAAAAAAAAAATACACCTCATTATACACCTTGTTGAGCTGTGGGTGTAGACCCACACCATGGTAGGTTCAAAGTCTAGATGAACTCATATATTGAACTGACTCTCCAGGACACTGCATTGCCAGAGGTGCTGTCCTTTGGATGAGATGTTAAATTGAAGTCCTGTCTGCCTGTTCAGATGGATGTTAAAGATCCAGTGGCGTTGCTGGAAAGAGAAGGGAATTTCTTCTGGTGTCTTGTCCAACAATCCCCCAAATAAAATTGATCAAACAGATAAACTGGGCTATATTACTGAATCAGTTGAGTTTAGAGGTTGTGAAGTTCTGTAGCTCACTGGTTAGAGCATTCGCCTTACAAGCGAGAGACTTGGGTGCAATTCCAGGCTGGGTCAAACCTTGGACAAGTTTCCGTACTCCACATGCCTAATAATAATTCCTCAAAAAAAACCAATAATAAATTTGTCACTTCAATCCACGACTGTTTGTGGGACATCACTGTGTGCGATTGACTCCCACATTTATACAGCGCTTTGAGACATCGAGAAGACATGAAAAACATTATATCAAGTGCAAGGATTATTATTATTACTGCTATTATTATCAAATGTAATGTTGTTGTTGAGGGTATACCCATGGATGCTGCTATATAAATGCAAGCTGTTGTTGTTGATGATCTGGGCATTAGAGGAATTAGCTGTGAACATCAATTAGACAAGCTCAGACTCTCTATGTAAAATTAAGCATTCTGGAAAGATCGTCAACCGCACGGGCTTCAACTAAAGCAACAAAACAAATTGTTTCACGGTCTGATTGATGAACTATAACAGCAACCAGAGGTCCAATCCATGCAGCCTTCCGAAAAATCTGTTCCTCGTGTCTGTATAGTGTAATCCCTGAAACTGTAATGGAATCAAAATAACATGAATTATTTCTGCAGCTATGAGTGGTTTTGACAAAGGAATTGATGTTAAAACGCTGACCCAGCATGGAGGCCAGGTGAGTTAAAGTCCCTGGTGAGAGGGAGCAGTGGTTGAATGAGGCTGAGCCAATGTATCACAGCCAGACCTACTGGTTAGCCCAGGCCTGGTGAGGTCCTTTGCCACCCAGGTGACAGACCTTGAGTGGCTGGTGAAAAATGGGAGCCGAGAGATCCAACCGGTAGCCACTCACCAGCTCACCCACAGCGGGGAATACTCAGTGGCCAATGTCAG
This sequence comes from Hydrolagus colliei, assembly GCA_035084275.1. Classification (NCBI taxonomy): domain Eukaryota; kingdom Metazoa; phylum Chordata; class Chondrichthyes; order Chimaeriformes; family Chimaeridae; genus Hydrolagus; species Hydrolagus colliei. The sequence goes on along the minus strand of CM068751.1, from coordinate 17,149,580 downwards.
AGAAAACACAACCCAATAATAATAATAATTAATATTATTAATAATAGTACTAACAATAAGACTCCTTGCATCAATATCACATCATTGAGACATCTCAAATTGCTTCAATCTATTGTAAAGCTGAATGTACTGAAAAGTGGATTAACAGCACATTTTGGGGGAGAAATGTGGCAGCCAATTATGCACAGCAGTGTCCCACAAATAGTCATGGGTTCAGTGACCAATTTATTTTACTTTTGCAGCCATTATTACCCCAGGAAAGCAATCCACCAATCGTCTAACAATTGGGTTCCTGTTTGCTGCTGGTTAAACAGAACAGTGGAGCAAGGAAACTTGCCTAAGGCTTTGCCTCGCCCTGGAATCAAACCAGGGTCCTTTTGCTTGTGAGGAGAGTGTAATGTTCTGGGTTTTTCCTCTCAATTTCATTTGGAATCGTCTATAACTTTTGAAACATCTCTTGGCAAGACTGAAGAGCTCCTATTGTGTCCAATCGTTCCTCCAATACTGGGGATACTGCCACTATGCTGCCACTGGATCCAGGACAGTGCCAGCGACATGAACTGGTCACAGCCCTCCAAATGAGTGATCTGTGAAATCTTCAACATAATGGCAATCTTGCGTGATTCATTCAGCCCAGAGAGCATCTGCCAACGAGCTGAAATTCTGCGGTGCTTTAAAACAAGCTCAATAATTTTAATGTGTCTGATTTTGATGCCCAGTCCCCTCCCAAGGTCTGCCAATCTGTGGGCCATGGCTTCCCCCCATCTGTGATTGCTGTGTAAGTAAATATAAATCACTCATAGATTTAAGGCAACAAGAACTCGAAACAGCTGGAAATTAGTTTTTCTTCTCTTTAAAGACTTTGTGGATGGCAGAATATATTCCCACAAGGCTGAACGAAAATATTCCTGACCAAACCCCTTCCCAAGCCATCCTAGATTCAGTTTCCTCTCAACCAGAAACAGCTGCTTGCCTTGTTTCCAGACTCTTGTTTGCCTTCAGACCTGGAATAAAAATCCCACACGGAGGTTAATTGTTTACAACAACAATGATATATACTTGTATTTTATATAGCACGTTATCAAGTCGTTGAGACGTCTCAAAGAGATTCACAGGATTTACTGTAAAGTGGGTGAAACACGGCAGCCACTTGGCACACAATAGTGTGGCACAAATGACCAATTTAGTGACCAATTTTATTTGGGGGGATTGTTGGCCAGGACACCACGAGAAACTCCCTTCTGTCGTTAAATAGTGCCTTGGAATAAGCAGCCAACTGAACAGTCATACAGGATCGCGGTTTAATGTCGCAATCGAAGGACGGACAATGTCGTGCCAACGTCAGGCACAAGAAAGGGTTGAGGTTGGGTGTGTCTGTGGTCAGACTGAAACAGGCAAGAATTAGAGATTGACAATTGACAAACAGTCAATTGTCAATGGTTAGAGCACTCGCCTTACAAGCATGAGACCTGGATTAAATTCCAGGCAGGGGAAAACCTTGGGTAAGTTTCCTTACTCCATACGCCTAATAATAATCCCTCAAATAAAACAATAATAAATTGATCATTTCAATCCATGACTTTTTGTGAGACACTGCTGTGCGCAATTGGTTGCAGTGTTTCACCCACAAATATACAGTCAATTCACTTTACAGTGTATTCTGTGAAGCGCTTTGAGACGTCTAGAAGCTTCACAGAATATACTGTAAAATGAATTGGTTGCATATATGTGGGTGAAACGCGGCAAGTCAATTGTGGATTGAAATGACCAATTTACTATTGTTTATTTATTTTGAGGAATTATTATTAGGCATGTGGAGTAAGGAAACTTGCACAAGATTTTGCCCTGCCTGTAGTTGAACCCAAGTCTCTCGCTTGTAAGGCGAGTGCTCTAACCACTGAGCTGCAGGTCTCCAAAATCATCCCACTCAGTTCCTATCCACCTTTCAAGCCAAAGCCCTAACGGGTAGCATGGTCCTAGTTGGACGAGCAGCGGGAAAGCTCGCCAGACAACGATATCAAAGGCAAACTATGTAGTTTTGGCTGGTTTGTCTCCAGCAGAACACCAATGTTAATTCTGAGGTCGTCAAATCCTGATGTTTGCCAACCTAATACTTTCAGTTTAGGTAAGCATATTTCTTCCGTCCAGGAAGAAATTCCATTCCGACAATCCATCTCTGGGACAGGTGGGAGGCATGGAATTCTCAGCAGACACCAGGCTGACCAAAAATGTAACAGGAAAAAGTGTCAGAAACGTTACATCTTTTTCATTGTTTTGGTCAGCCCCCCCAGCATTCCTTGTTGATTTCCTGCTTTGTGCGCATTCAGCAATTTTGTTCTGTTTTTGTTCAGGGAAATGACACACAAAAGCAATGTACAAAACACCGCCACCTTCTGGTCACAAGTAGGATTTCACCACCTGTTAACCTTTCTGACCAGATAGACAGGGTCTCAATTTAACATCTCACCCAAAGGACAGCCAAATTGAGAAACGCTGGTGTCTCCTAGAGAGTGAGTTCACGACCGTCGGTGGGGTGTGGTTCTAGGTACAGAACACTCAGTTCTGGTTGTCAATGTAGCTTGGGCTGCGAACATCTGCAGCAGCCTTGGGCATCGCATAAAACATCTGTCATTTCCAAAACCCCTTGTTTACAGATGTTTACAGATTTAGTCACTGTTGGTCAAATACTAAAAAGAAAAAAACCTCATCCTCTTCAAATTATGAGTTTTATTGAACACAGGCTTCACGACAAGGGATAACGATTCCTGTGGACATCTCGTGATTGTAGCAGATGTGACCCTGGAAGAAGCCTATCAGCGTATTCTTCTCCACCATCTCCAACAATTCTTGTGTTACCTTTCTCCTTTACTTTATCTTTTACAATCCTGACAACTTCCTTGTTGTTCTCCATCCCGCAGTCCCTCCACTTCGCCCCCTCACCCTGGCCTCCTTCAAGTTCCACCTCAAGACTCTCCTCTTCAATGGACTCATTGGCAACTCCTAATCCCCCTTCCCCCCCCTCAACCCCCGTCCCCAGCTCAGGTCTGAAGCAGTGACTGTCCAGCGCCTTGGGACATCCTCCTGACGTGAAAGGCGCTATACAAGTGTAATTTTGTTGTTGTTGTTGTTGTTGTTAAACCGAGGGTCCCTTCTGCTTGTTCAGGTGACCATTAAAGATGCAATTGCACTGTTTGAAAAGAGAAGGGACTTTCTCTCTCCCGGTGTCTTGGCAAACAATCCCCTCAAATAAAATCAGTCATTCACTTCATGCCTGTTTGTGGGACATTGCTGTGCGCGAATTGCCTGCCACATATCGCCTATAAGATACACAATCACTCCACTTTACCCCGTGAACCACTTTGACGATATGATTCGGCTCTATATCAAACGTAAAGTTTATGATTATTATTATAAAAACAATAGCGTATTCACAATGTTTGGCTGGATTCTATTCAGCTTTGGGTGCACTTCCCACGGGAAGTCTAACCTCCGCTGTATCAGAGGCTGTGCCTGTGTGTTATCAATCCTCTGAGATTGATAGCCCACCACCCACCTTGCCCCTGACATCGCATTAAACCGCTCCACATGTGCCTCGGGGAGCAGTGCTGTTGCTGAGCAAGTGTTCCTGTCAATCTGAGGCATCGGCATGAAATACCAATGAACGAGGCTTCACACGCCTGGGACTGCTGGACCTGATATTCTTGCCGTTTTAATGCCCAGAATCTTTGATTCAATCTAAATTTGCAAACGCAGCTTTCTCTCCAAATTACTGGTTGCGCTTCCGAGCTTTGGGGTGGATCAGAGGTGGGAGGGGAAAGATGACCGAAAGCTATCCGATTCAATCAACATCCTGACTACTTTGCATCCACAACAACGACAACAAAATGACGCAAGGCGCTGGACAGTCACTGTTTCAGACATCAGTTTCATGTAAGCATCATCATGAAGTGAGTCTCTCCTGGTGTCTTGGCCAACAATCTCTCAGATAATATCAATTGCTTCACGGCTTGTTGATAGGACATCACTGGAAGCAAATAGGTTGTTGCATTTGCCACATGGTGCACAGCAATTACACTTTACAGTATAATAAAGTATAATAAAATCTGGCAAGCTTTCAGCCGTTCTGTAATAAAATCGCTGTGAGATTTCTTGTGGTCTCTTACGACGTGATGAAGCGCTGTATCTAAACACAAGAATTATTTTTATTATCATCTTCCGCCTCCCATTCCATTCCGAAACCCTTTTAAGTGCCCTGCAGGGTGGGTCAACAAGGATTCATTATTTTTCCTGCAAAAACATAAATGTTGAGCATGTTATGGAAAAGAATGCCTCAAAATCGCTTCTCTTGAAAACAAATCGCAGGACATCACTGGGGCATAAAGGGTATAACATTATACAGTTATTACCCACATCACGTACTTGTCCATAGTGCCTTGTCAAGACTTCGAGACATCTCAAAGTGCTTCACAGGATACACTGTAAAGTGCAGTATCTGTATTAGTTTGTAGGCAAACACGGCAGCCAGCTGGGGCAAGGCAGCGTCTCACAAACAATGTTTCTTAGCCACAGGCCCACAAATCTGACAAAGCAAGAGACACCGCTCCATCAGTGAAGCCATCTTTCCTAATCCCGATCCCCATGCTCGTTCCTCATACCCGCAAATTTTCTTTCTCCACATGTGCTGATCAGGAGAGGTCTGATGTTAAGAGACCATAAGACCGCAGAGGGCTGGAGGATGCTGGGGACTGAGTGTGCGGAGAATGCTGACAGATGTAATCAATACACATAGAACAAAGTCACACACACACGCAGACAGGCACATGTGTTTGTCCGCACACCAGCACCCGAACACACACAAACACAAGTACAGACACATATGATCACGCGCACACCGAGACACACACACCTTTGGTGTAAAAGCTTGGCCAGGTTGTGGTGCTAAATCTTAATTAGCTGCTCTCATTTTGTCTACACATTCAAAACCAGACAGACAGCATGTGGTTCACATTTCTCAAAATGTACGTTGCCTGTAAACTTCATTCCTGTTCTTTGCGGGTTTCCCAATGACGTGTCCATTTCAAGGGTTAGTGAGCTCTTTGCAAAGGCTTCAGTGTAGAACTGTTGAGCTTGTTCCCTACAGACACACATACAGATATACCTGACAGATGTACCTGTAGACCCAGCAGTCTGAGCTCAGAGTTACTGAAATCCATTGTTACCTTCACTTCACGGGATCAATTCCAGATGTGGTATTTACTCCCTGTGATGCTACCCTCTGCAGTGATCCAGTCTGAAGAAAAACAAGTTGTCTTGCTCACTTACGCATTAACCTCTGAGACTCAGACTCTATAATAGCGCAGCCATTATTCAGTGGTGTATGTAGATCAATGGTTGTAGCACTCGTCTCGATAGTGAGAGACCTGGCAGGGCGAAATGTTGGGCAACTTTCCTCACTCCAGACGCCTCAGTTTAGCTGGCAGTAAGTAGGAACCCAGTCGTTAGTCAATTGGCGGATCACTTTTCCGGGGGTAATAATTCCTTTAAAAAAATCGTTCACTTCAATCCGCAAATGTTTGTGGGTCACTGCTGTGAGCAATCGGCTGCCACATTCTGTCCACAAGATATACCATGAATTCATTTTACGGCTGCCCCGGCCTTTCATGTTGTCCAACTCATTTAAAACAAAACACACCGCATTTTTGTTTGAAACACACGGAGATGTCTCCAAGACTTGACAAGGTGCTTTATCAAATGCAAGGGTTATTAGCACTATTATTCTCACACTCCTTTACAGTATATCCCGTGAAGCGCTTTGAGATATGTCAATGAAGTGAAAGATGCTATACCAAATCTAAGGATTATTATTATATGTTTCTTATGTCAACAGCAATCTCCTGGTCATAATAATAATAATAATATTGTTAATCCTTGCATGTGAAATGGTGCCTTATCCACTTCACATGCAAGGATTCATAATATTATTGATAATAATTAATAATAATTAATTATAATAATTAATAATTATGGGTCATCCTCCTGACGGGAAAGGGGGGGGGGGGGGGGGGGGGGATTAGGATGTGTCGATGGGTCCGTCGAAGAGTCTTGAGGAGGTGGGGACTTGAAGGAGGCCAGCGCACTGGAGCGTCAGCTTAGACTGCGCGATTCCAATCCCCAATGCAAGGCTTGAACCCGCAACCTCCTGACTCCGAGGCGAGTAAGTTACCGACTCCTCCAAGCCGAGGAGGGCTCCACACCCCCACAAAAAAAACAACTGACCCCGGGTCCGTGATGTGTCTCAAAACGGCTGGGAGTGTATTAAAGCCCCCTCCCCACCCTTATTGCCAGTTTACATTCCATGTGAGCCCTGTACTTCTCCCCCACCCCCCCACTTTGGGAAGAGAGAGGCTTTGGCACGCACAGGGGGGAGGTCGGTGAAGTCTTTAAGCAAATAAACACGTGGAAGATATTTGCTGACAAGTCATGTCACAGATGGACAGAAATCCATCCTTTTTTTTTCAATAAAAAGGCAAACTTAGCACTCAATGTTATTGTTTGCTGGCTTGGTTGGGTGGGGAGGTGTGTGTGTGTGGGGGGGGGGGGAGCAGGGGAGGGAGGGAGGGAGAGAGACAGACAGACAGGTTGTGTGAGGCTGAGCACAAACTTTGATGTGCTCGGTTGGTTGCCGAGAGGAGAACTTATTAGTGGATCAAAATCCCACCCACAACAGGCAGCGTCAAAATCCTATTGCTCCCAGCGCCTCGTCTCAGCCTCCCACTCACTGCTCATTGTCTCGCCAGCATCAGTCACTGCATCAGGAGCTCCCCCTTTGACCAGAGGAATGACCATTGACTAACAGCCTGACCATTGACCAGAGTGAGTGAGTGAGTGAGGACCAGAGAGAGAGAGAGAGAGGGTGGGGAGCTAAGGTGAGTTCACCTGCCTCATCTCTCACCTGCCTCAGTCAGGGAGTTGCAACCAAGAGGGACTTTGAAAGTTCTTCGAAGCTTACACCCTCTCTCTCTCTCTCACACACACACACACACACACACATCAGTCTTTTAGGAAAAGCCTTCATGTAAAATCTTGACGTGCAGTGCCGCTGTGTGTGTGTCTCTGTCTGTTTGTGGGAGATCTGAAAGGAATTGATTGAAACCTGGACACCACACGTTCTCTTTCCCATTCTCTCTCCCTCTCTCTCTCTGTCTGTCTCTGCTACTCTCTGTGTCTCTCCTTCTCCCTCTGTCTCTTGTCTCTCAGCTATTCCCAGGGTAACCTGACTGGGAGAGAGATATAACGCTGATCTTATAGAGAACGGGCAGAAGGAAAGATCTGGGAGTGGCTTGGAGTCAGACTGATTGAAGTTGTAAAAGTGTTTTTGATCCACGGTTTACAACCAAACGTGATTGGGAGGGGGAAAAAGCTGATGTGAAGTGTTCACCTGGCTTTGCTCAGTGCTCAGCCTCACTGCTGGCAAAACCTTCATGGTGACTAGTCCAGTTTGATATTCAATGTGTTTCCCCCCCCCCCCCCTTCTCTGGCTTGTTCAGGTGCCTCATTATTCTGTATGTATGTATCTGTGTCCCTGCCCTCCGACCCTCCTGATTCCCAACCCCTAGTTCGGGTCCAAACTACCACCTCCCACCCCCCCACCCGACTGTCCAACACTTTTGGACGCCATTCCGACATGAAAGGCGCCGTAATAAAATCTAACTTGTTGCCTTTGCTTCAGTTTGCAGGGAATCGAATGTCTTGGGGACATGGCACCCATTTGTGATCAGTGATCAGACTAGAGCCTGACAGAGGATAAGAGTGATGGGAGCCGGATACCTGCCTCGGGTGTGCGTGGCTCAGTGCCTGTGGCTGGCTGGGGTTGTCTTCTCTCTGTGTGTACCACTCGGCACCGCCTGCCCCAAGCCATGTGCCTGCTATGTCCCCACCGAGGTTCACTGCACCTTCAGATATCTCAAAGCCATCCCTGCAAACATTGGATCTCAAGTGGAGCGCATCAACTTTGGGTCAGTCACGCCGTTTTGCTTTGCTCTCCTTTCAAATTCGCTTTCTTTTCCCCTGGGAAAACGTGAGTTGGGAATTTTCCCACTCGGCTCTTGTTAACCCTCGAAGCCAAAGCCCTAAATGGTAGGAAGGTCCCAGCTGGACGAGAAATGGGAAGCTTCCCAAGCAATGCTCTCAATCCACAAGTTAGCTGGTCAGACTCCAGCAGTTACCTCAACACACACTCTCTAGAGTCTCCAAGCCTTGGCTCTCACCAACCTATCGGATTTAGGTAAAAAGCATCTCTCTCGTGAGAGAATGGTTATTCCATTCCAAACGTGGACATTTCCGCATGCACGAGGAATTCTCAATCTTGTATAGATACTTTTAAGTACAATAATGGGTTTTCACATATGTCACACACGTGTGAGACAATAATAATAATTCTTATGTTTGAAATAACACCTTATCATGTCCTCTGAGACGTCTCAAGGCACTTCATAGAATATACAACTTAGGATGTCTTTGCGACATGAATGCTGCTAATCAAATGTAATTTTGTTCTTGTGTATACTATAACGTAAATTTACTGTATATTTGGGGGGCAAAATCACAGCGTTGAGTTTCCTCATGCGTCAGAACAAAACTATTCTTTCCGCCACTTGTCACTGATCTGTACTGTTAACTTACAGCTACAATAACGTGGTGAAATTAACCAGCGACGATTTCACAGGATTGAGGAGTCTTGAACTGCTGATGCTACACAGCAATGGGATCCAGGAGATCCCAGGTCAGGCATTCCAAGATCTACAGTCTTTACAGGTACATCTGTCACTGATATAACCAGGAACCTTCAGCCTGAATTTTCACCCAATCTGACCTTGTCAGCCCATTTTATTTCTCACAATAAATATTACACGTTGAGATTAAATGGTCTCTCGAGCTAAGGTTAATAAAAGTACTGTACTAATCCTTTTATTTAAGTTAGCACTTTATCACATTGTTGAGATACCTCAAAGCTCTTCACAGGATATACAGTTCTGTAAAGTGAATTGTGAGAGAAACGGCACCGCCAATTACGTACAACAATGTCCCACTAACAGTTGTCGATTGAGTGATCAACAACAACAACAAAATTACACTTATATAGTGACTTCCACGTGAGGAGTTTGTCCCAAGACGCTGAGATCAATTTTTTATTTTTGGGGGGTATTATTTATTACCTCTCAGGATCTTTGGGTCTAAGGTATGTAAAGGTGTAGAAATAAAACATCCTAAAATATGTTTTAGTAAATGGATAGGTGTCAGCCTGGCAGCACTCTCACCAACAGGTTCAAGCCCTATGGGTTCAAGCCGTAAGTTTAGAGTCTCATCTGAACGATGGCACATCCATCAAAGCAGCACAATTGGCCAGCGCTTCATTGTAGCTACAGTCTAGAATGTGAACTCAAAGTCTTGATGTGGGGATTGAACCCACAACCTTCTGACTCAGAGATGACAAGAGCAACCTACAGCCAACAATCTAGATGGTGGGGGGGGGGGGGGGGAATAGCAGGGACTCTTTGTGAAATCATTTACATTTGGTTGTGAATTAATCTTAAGGATGGTCACTGGTTCGTTCTGATTTTAACCAGGAATTTGTCTCTTGCTATGAAAGGTCTTGAAGATGAGTTACAACAAAATTAAAGCACTGAATCGAGACACTTTCTTTGGCTTGAAAAAAATAGTGCGGCTTCACATGGACCACAACAAAATTGAGTTTGTTAATCCCGAGGCATTCTATGGGCTGACAGCATTGAGACTGCTGCAATTGGAGGGAAATCTTCTCCGACAGCTCCATCCTGACACATTTGTTGCCTTCCGCCACAGTCAGATCTTCAAAATGTCTTGGATAAGACACGTTTACATATCGGACAATGAGCTCACGTCCATCCCCAGCGAACTGCTGTCCTACATGCCAGAACTGGAAAGTATTTACCTGCACGGGAACAAGTGGCAATGTGACTGTGAGCTACAGTGGTTAGCGGAATTTAACCAGCGTCGACCAGGTGAGTGTAGCGCATGGATCAGAACATTGGCATGTTGGAAGCTACTGTGTTGACACCCTAAAATGGAATTGCACTGTGCTGGGTGGGGGGTACTGTGCTGGGGGCTGGTAAATTGCTCCATTGAGATGTGCAATGTATATACTAGGGTCCAGCGATATATCGATATATCGGTTATATCGATATAATTGTCATATCAATATGCCGATATCGGAATTTAAAATATATCAATATATCGAAAAATTTGATATGAAAAAAAATCAATGTATCGCAAATATCGGTATATCTTGTCCGGCGATATATCGGTATATATTGGTATGATGCTAACTTTTTCAACTTGCGCACCCCCGAATATGCGCACACCTCCGAATGCGCGCACATGCGCAGAACAAAAAAACCCGTGATATCGATATATTGGTATATATCGATATGGGCAAACCGATATATCGATATCGGAAAATGTCGATATCGACGGACCCTAGTATATACAGTATACACCAATATACAACTCACTCCAAATATACCGCTTAGAAACAGCATGGCATGTACACAGTATCAAGTTCAGTTTGTTTTTAAACCAACCCCTTTCTTTTTTGACTCCCAATCTCCAGCTTTCCCATGTCCCTGATTGCTTTCGCGAGTTGGGTGTTTATCCAATTCCGTTTTGAACTGGGTCCAATCCCAATGTGGGAACTGTAGGAATGAAAGAATTCTGAACCCAGCCAAGCTTCTGAATGAAGATACCACCTGACCACAAAGACCAGTGGGAATCTTGAACTCTCCATGCCCTCGACAGGCTATGGAAGCTGGATCAATTGAAATTTTCAAGACTGAGGTGTATAAACTGGGATTTTTGTTTGGTTTTTGTTAAGTAAAGGTGTCAAGGGATATGGAGTAAAGGCAGTTAAATAGATTTGGATATACAGATCAACCATGATTTAATAGAACGCTGGAACAGGCTTGTGGGACTGAATGGCCTACTCCTGTTCTTATGATCTCTCCTGCAATTGCCCCCTAACCTCTCCCCTGGTTCCTCTGGGGAGCCTATTCACTCTTCACCCACCTCATCACCCATTTCCCCATCTGAAGGGATTAGCTTAGCACTTCACTATCTAGTTTAAACTGTACGCTTAATAAAGTTCAAGAGAAAATGCTGCTCATTGGCACACCCCTACTTGGCTAAGTAGGCCAATACTTAGCAAACCAATATCATTTATTCTTGTAAAACCAAAGAGAAGAACTGACAGGATTGCATTGTTGGATTGTTTTCAGGAATAATAAAATGCAAGAGAGACCGAAGCAATCCTAATAGTCACGTATGCCCGGTCTGCGTTGCCCCGGAAACCTCCAGAGACAAGGACTTCCTTGAGCTATCCCCGGAAGTCTTCTCCTGCAAACCCCCGAGGATCGAGTCTGTGTTACTGCTCAGAAACAGCAGCCTGCAGGGAGAGGGCGAGCAACCCTCCATCGATGCCAAGGATTTTGTGGCACCGCTTGGGCAGATGAGACTAAACATGTCCGACCAAAGCGGGAATGGGGCAGAGATGGTTTGCAACGTGCATAAGCCTAAGAGGACACCGAGGATAACTTTCGATCACAGAGAAGGCTTTGTGCTCCTCAACACCTCTTTGGCCAGCTACCTTGTGTGCAACGTGAATTACGAGCAGATTCAGAAGCTGTGGGGGATCTTGGCCATGTACAGCGACTCACCTCTCAAGCTCGAGAGAGATGATCTGCTGACTACGACTCCGTACATGAGCTACCGTTACCGGCAAAATCGGAATGCCTATGTCTACATGTTCACTGGTATAGAGGTCCAGATCACAGGTGACCCCGCTTGGCTCCTGCAAGGTGAGGTCACTTTACAGCTCGACCGGACACAGACCACTCTGAACATCTTACACATCAAATACCTGACCCATGTCCAACTTGCTCTGAAAGACTTGGAGGCTAAACCCGGGAAAAACAACTGGGTGATGATCAAGCGTGGAAGCCCACCAAGACGGGAGCGCTTTGTGATGGTAGGGGGTACGGTGGAGCTGGAATGCAAAGCGTTTGGCGACCCCAAACCTACCACTGAATGGATATTCCCGGACGGCAGCAAGGTCCGAGCCCCGTACAACAGCGAGGACGGGCGGATCACAATCAATTCAGAAGGTAAATTCACGCTGAGGGTGGCTGACCAGTACGACACAGGGATGTACCACTGCCTGGTAACCAATTTCCAAGATTCCCAAGTGCTGAGCTTCCGGGTTACAGTCTTGGACCCAGCGGTGGAGGACAAAGATCTCAATGGACCTCCGATTTTCAAATCTCCTGGAGAGTCATTGCATCTCCCATGTCAAGCGATTGGAACCCCAAAGGCAGCCATCAGTTGGATCCTGCCTGACCACAGAATATTGGACCATGCTGCTGTACATAAGCAAGTGCATGCCAATGGGACCTTGGAGATACAAAGACTGAGAGCGAAAGATAGCGGGTTTTACAGGTGTCTAGCAGCCAACCCTTACGGGCTCGATCTTCTGGCATTGCAGGTCACTGTCTTGGGTGTCGACGTCTCTCCCCAGAAGGAAAGCGAGGAGAATACCGATGCTGCGGAGGAAAGCCGTGGCTCCGGGGAGAGCGAGCCCTTCCCAGGAGAACCTGACAATCTGTTGAAGAAAGACGAGGGAAACAGCTTGTCTTCTGAAGATATCTCCTCTTCCGAGAGTCGCACTTCGGAACCCGATCTTCACCAAGAAGTCGTACCGGTCGGACCGAGAGTCCAATCTGAGGTTAGGGTCAGGGTTCCAGTGAGGAGGAAGGACAGTGCGGTCTGGAACAATCGGTTGTGGGCAAAGCGGAGAAGACTGAAACATCAAAGGAAGAAGTTGGATCCTCAGCAATGGGCAGAGTACCTGGAGAAGGCCAGAAACAAGTCTTTAGCTAAAACCCAAACTACTGAGATCCCAGCCAAACCTCAAGCCATTGGTTCATCCCCCAAGCTTTCTGTTGATGAGGATGGAGGATCCGGGGTGGGCCTCAGGTTGCTAGAGGAACAACTGATTGTCATAACAACCAAACCTAAAAGCATTTTACCAACCCCGCTCGTGTCCACCACACAACGATCAACAACAGCCTTCCCCTCTCCTTGGAATGTAATTCCTGTGGTCTCTCCATCTGTTGTGGACACCGTAACCAAACAAGTCACCAAAGATGCATTGGCCTCAATGTTTCCAAAGGCAATTGACTCGTCTTACGAAGGGGAGCTCGAAGAACACATGCCAGAATCTGCAACCACCACCCCATTCAAACGGAAATCGACAGAGGCAAATCTGGAGATGCAAGTGACAGTTTCTGAGGACACTAAAGGCCTCTTCATTACACCCACCGCAAATGGATTGAATGCTCAAACTTCAGAGGAGAGGGTTTCTTCAATAGAACCTAGCACAGAAGCTTCCAGGCCTGACCCAATTTCTCACAGCCAAAGAACCCAACACTTCCATACCCACATTGTGACCATTACTACTACCAATGATGGCGATAAGATTTCATTTGAAACAACCCAGAAAATAACCTCTCCTGGCTCATCCTCTGTATCTACCACCCTCACCCAACAGGTCCACATAACAAGAGATGTGACAACCAAAACCCCACTAATCGTACGCCCTCCGTTTGGAAGGAGAAGGATTCGTTACCGCAGGCCGGGGTTGAGGAAATATAGATACAAGATTGTGAGACCTGGGATGAGGAGAAAGTTTCCATTACATGAAAGAACCGCAATAGCTGCTTCGGTGTATTCAGAATCCTCTACAACACAACGCGTCTCTCCTGTCACTGAGACCTCGTCGAGATCTCCTGTTCCAGTGCCAGGCCCAGGGGAGGGGAAGCCAAACACTGACACTGCAGAAACATACCACAAAGAGCTCATAGATGGAAGTGTCCATGAAACTGCAACCCGGTATCTGGCCCAAACAAGGACTTCCTCTAAAACAGATCTGGTAAAAGCAAATATTCCAGAGGTAACACAAGGTGATTCACAAGCAGGAGAACATCCAGCCAGATCGACAACCACAACACGAACTACAACCAGTACAGTCACTACAGCGATCGCTACACCCACTACCATCCACACACCAGCCAAGGGACGCTCTCAAGTCCCAGCCGCCACCACACTTCTCTCATCCATGGCCACGTCACTCACCAAGTCCTCCAAGATCATTCGGGGTAAAATTCCCTGGAATAGACTGTTTGGGTTGAACAGCCAAAGGGAAATGCTGAAGAGAATGCAGAAGCCAGTCAGAGGCACCGTTGTCCCTCTCAGGGCTCCGGGCAGCCGTGTCCTGAGGCCAATGGATCACGGTCGGAAGACTTCAGCAGTCTCGGAGTTGACGGAAACCAGTGGGTCTGGAATGAGGGACGTCACTGGGTCGATTCTCCACACACCTCAAGTGAAGCCAATCCTGAAGCCTTTCACTGTCACTCGGCTGCCCTTGCAGCCTACCACACGTCGCCCATTTGCAGCCATGATCCCCGCTAGTTCTGGTATCTCAGCTCGACCTCTGCCATCCAACCCTCGGACAGTCCCTCGGGTACCTCCCAGGACCCGGAGGCCAAAGTTTCGCCGTCGGCGACCTGTTAAAACTACAGCAACTCGAAGCCCTGCAATCATCACATCCGCAACAACCACAGCTCCCATGGTATTACCAGTGACAGCGTATGGCAGAGGTGGAGGACATCTTTCACCGACCAGGATTACAGCGTTTCCATCCATCACTGTAGGCCACCAAGCAGCAGCGCAGCCTGTTACACTGACAGTCAGAAGCACCAGTCTAGCCCCTGGTACCAACGCACAATCATACGGACATCAGCTAATCTCGGCCTTGGCCAGTGCCCAGCCCCCCATGAGAGCCACCCACCACAATGTTACCGTACTGCCAACAAGTGGCCTTACCCTGAAACCACACACAGAACCGATCGTCAAAACAAAAGCTCCAGTAGCTAAAGATACAATCAAATTTCCCACCACCACTATGGCTCCTGCTTACATACCCTCTACCCAACAATTCATCTCACCAACCTCAGCATCCCCCATCACCAAAGTCTTGCCATCCACTCCCAGATCAACCACTGTGCGGGCAGTTACCACAACTACAGAGTTTGTGCCACTGAGCACCAGCCTTTCAACCTACACTAGACTTCCTATCACCAGGAAGGCCCCCAAGCGTGTTTCGAACAAAGCAAGTGCTCCGGCAACTAAAAATGTAGCCAAATATCCTGCTACCACCATGGCACCTCGTTACACTGCTTCTACCAAACCATTTATCTCTTCTACAACCATATCTACCCAATCACTGACAGACGTCAAGACAAGGACTGTCTCCAATCCTGTTGTCACCTTACAGAAGCCAATTGCAGCACCACCTGCTGGACATCCAACCTCCCCACCAACATCTTCCAACTCAGATCGGAAACTTTGGTTTCTTCCATACACCAAAGCCACCAAATTGGACAAAACTTTACAAACGAAAACCGTTACCCAATGGCCCAGCTCCACACAGGAGCCACCTAAAGTGACCAGTTTGAATCCTGCACAAGACAGCTACTTGAACAACGGGATAGGGATTAGTGAGGGCAAAGATGTGGTATCTAGCGAATTGGCTGGGTCATCATCCAACAACATAGACGGGGATCTACCAGCTGGAAGCCAGGGCTCCAGGCCTCAGCTGGTGGGAGGCAACGCTGCCAGCTTCACGGTGCTCGCTGATTCAGATGCTTTCCTACCATGCAAAGCAACAGGCAACCCGCCACCGGTCATGAGTTGGACCAAAATCTCAACAGGTAGGTAGCCCAGTGTGACTGTTCACAGGTAAGCTTGTACAATAAGAATTGGCATAATCCTTGCATTTGTTATGGTTCCTTTCATGTTGGAAGGACATTTGTGTTTCTGCAACCTCCTTCAATCCTATCAACTCGGCAGCTCCCTTCGCTCAGCAGACACCAGCCTGCTTTGTGTCCCCTGGTCCACTATTGGCAGGTGATCTTTCAGATGCTCTCTAGATCTCCATCACAGGGTTCCTCCAACTCGCTTGCTCCCTTCCCTCCTTCAAGGCACGTTCAAAATGTACCTCTTACTTTAATGTGAAGTGACTGCATAGATTGCAGGCAAACAATATAAGGTCCAACAATGAAATAACTCGGACAAATTATTTGTTTCAAGCCTGTCTGTGGGACTCTGCTGTGTGCCCAGATCAGCCTATGCCTTTGGCACTTGGTAACATTGCTCTGTAGGAATCACTCTGAGACATCAAATGCAAGGATTATTATTATCGTCTTAATCATTCTATTGTTAGTTATTTTAGAAAAAGAAAATAGTAATTTATTCACTGTACAGCAAATCCTGTACTATGAGATGTCTTGACAACGTGATGAGTTGCTGTATCAAATGCAAGGATTATTACCTTTATAACTATCACAAATTGTGAACAGCGGGGCTCTAACCCTTATCGTGCATTGTAGATGGTCAACTGACTACAGGTTACACACCCCTGGGTGGCATTTTATCACAATGTTATTTCAATAAGCATTATTGGTTTCTTGGCACAGGAGCAACAGTCACTGCAGGTGTCAAGCGTGGGAATAAATTCGAAGTGTTTCCAAACGGCACACTGTCGATACAGAGGGTCTCAGTTCAGGACCGGGGACAGTACCTTTGCATGGCGGAGAATGAGCATGGCTCATCTCGGCTGCTGCTCACACTGTCTGTGGTGGCTTACGCTCCGAAGATCTCAGAACCTCGGCTGAAGGACATCACCGTGCACGCTGGCTACCCGGTCGAGATGAAATGCAAGTCGGAAGGTCGACCGACTCCCTCCATCTCTTGGCTCCTGTCTAACAGGACCCTGGTGAGGAGCAGGAGTCCGTTCAATGGGAGAGTCTTGGTGCAGGCGGACGGCACGCTGAGAATCAAAGCAGTGACGGTGTACGACAGGGGGATTTATAAATGCATGGCCAATAACCCAGCCGGCGTGGATACTATCAATGTCAGGATGAGAGTGGTCGCTTCACCTCCAGTAATTGTGGAAGAGAAATACGAAACCATCAAAGGGAAAGTGAGGCAAAATCTCCTGCTACCTTGCACCGCGGTTGGGACACCACAGCCAACCGTGACCTGGGTGCTCTTTGATGGGACCGAAATCTCACCTCTGCAGTTCCTCAACACTAAGCTTTTCGTATTTACCAACGGCACCCTTTACATTAAATCCCTGGCTCTGTCGGACAGCGGCAATTACGAATGTATAATGATGAGCTCGACGGGCAAGGAGAAGAGGGTTGTCAACTTGTTAGTGGAACAGACGGAAACCGTGCCCAAGATTGTGGCCTCATCTCCCAGGAAATCCCAAGTCAAATATGGAACTCAACTCCAGCTTGACTGCTCGGCGACAGGCGACCCTCAACCCAGGATTATTTGGAGGTTACCTTCCAAGCTCATTGTGGATCAATGGCAACCGTAAGATAGTCACTTGACTCATTCTCGTTTCTCAACTGACTTGCCTTCTGAGTATTCCCTTCTTCCTGCCTGCATGTTTCCCAACCTTTTCTGTTCTGCTTCTTCTCACTTCAAAGCACAGAATCACTCCCTCCCATGCCCAGAGTTACCAAGTTACAATATACGTTGCAGCACAGAAACAACACTTATGCGGTGTAATGTCTTGGAGTGCTTAAAGAGACTCTTCAGACCAACGCGTCTTGTTGAGGCTTCACACGAGACTCCACCCTTCCTATTCCCCTCTCTTCCCTTTCGCCTCATGTAACGCATCTTAAATACGTTAATGGTTTCTGTTTCATTCTTTCTTGATAGCTGTGTCCACTGGCAATATCCTTGTAAATTCAAACTGCACTCTATCCTACACTGTATTATCTGTCCTGTATTGTGGTGAGAAGAACTGCAGCTCAGGAAGATGGAACTAAATAGCTGGGAAGCCATTCATAGAACAACAATTAACTGGATTCAGCCTCACGCATTTAAGTTTCAATATTTGAAAAGCGTGTGTTTGTGTGAGAGAGAGTAATAGAATGTGGTGGTCAAAGAACAGCACTAAATGTCAGCTGGTGAATTCTCCAGAGAAGGAGAGGCTGGGTAATGTGAAATAAGAGTCCAAGATCCATGATAGATAGGAGCAAGGTGCTTGGTTTATCCTGGGAAAGATGCTTCATAATAATGATCCATGCATTTAACCCAGCATCTTTCACATGATGCCTCAAAGTGCTCCACAAGATATAGTGTAAAGTCTTGCAGGCAAAGTTGGGAGAGAGAGGGATAAAGTGGAAATATTTTAAACACGCAGAGCACAAAGTATCCTTTTTAAGTCTCATAAACATTGGAATAAAGCCTTTACAAACTAGTAATACCAGTGCAGCATTTCCCCCCAGACTTGCAGACGCGATGCCTTACTGTTGGTTGTTATTGACTGAATTATTGGTTTAATGTCCTAGCCGGCTTTCCCTTCAAACTCTTAAGGTGATTGGTTTCCGCATGTTGTCAGGCACCTGGAAAAACTCACTCTCAACCAACTCCGTTCAATCTCTAAACTCACCTCCTTGTGATCAATGTCAAAACGCTTTAATGTATGAAACAATAGGAGTTACAGAGCACCATGGACACTCACTGACCGACATTCTAGGAACAAACATTTCTGGGATCTGTCGGGAAACTGGGATTGTAAAATGTAACCATATTGCCCCAAGCAATTGGCTGGTGCCTTAACCCAGTCCCACCGATGATCCATTGAAGCGCATATTTCAGGGGCTGGCTTGTTTTATATACAGCTGAAACCAAACACAGCCCACTCAATACTAATTATATGAAATGATCGGAAACAGCTTCTCCATCAAGAGTCATCCAAATTTTCCTCATATGTGTAACTGGAACGTTTCTCTTCCAGTAAGAACACAAGTGTTATTTTTGTTAAATTTTTGCTCAGAATGAATTTGTCACTCCAGTATGTCCAACCCATTTTCTTTTTCAAGTGTTTGTATTTTGCAGGGATTTTTAAAAATCATTCTTCTAGCCCTGTTCACTCTTCCCTCGAACACTTCCGTTTGCGGCCTCCTGGCTATGTGTTACTCTGGATTTTCTTTGCAATCCTTTTACTTTTTGGCTTGATATCCCTTGTGTTCCTTCTGTGTATCTCATCTTTTGCTCCTTTCATGAGGAGTGTTCCCTTCTTCATTAATGGTTATTCTTCCCCGTGCAGGTTTGGCGTAATTTTGTATCTGAACAAGATTCTATCTCCCACTCTCATCTGTTCACTTTAGTCGCAGACCCATCATAACATTCTTCCATTGAAATTATGCCTGCTTCATTACTTTTGGCTGCAGTTGGCTGTATGTCATGTATAGTCTTACTACCCAACCTTCTTACTGTGAGAATTTGCACTAAAAATCCCAGTCCTTCTTTTGCCAGGGTAGCACACTGTACCAGAGTGATTAGCGTACTCACAAGCCACAGGGCCTGGGTTAGATTCCCAGGCAAGGAGAAACCTTTGGCAAATTCCTTCTCCTCATGCCTGCGCGGTAAGTAGGACGCCAATTGTTAGTCAATTGGTCAATCGCTTTCTGGAGGTAATAATCCTCCCCCCAAAAAAAAATTGGTCACGCAATCCAAAATTGTTTGTGGGGCATTACTGTGCACAATTGGCTGCCGCGTTTCTCCCACAAAATACAATCAATTCACTTAACAGTACATTCTGTACATTCACATTCTGTGAAGTGCTTTGAAACATCTCAGCAACGTGATAAGGCACTATACCAAATGCAAGGGTTATTATTATTATATTCGCAAGGATTATTATTATTTGGATGTGGTAATCTGCCATTACCACATATATCTGGCTATCATCTGAAATAATTGTGTAGTGATCTTTGTCCACTGTTTATCTGGAGTTTCTTGCATCAAATTTCTTTGCCTGTAATGACGTCAAGAGTAGAGGTCATAGCTTCTTATGGAGTCCTCTATCTGCACAGAGATTCCTGGCTAGAACAGCACAGATCTGGTCCTTTCTTTAAGTTGTTCTATTTCCCAATGCCCCATATGTACTACAGTTAGCACTTTTCTTCTCATTTGCTGTGGAATTATCACCTTGTTTCCCTTGAATTGGACATCCTCTTGCAGCAATATTTCCTCCTTAAAATGGTAGGATTGTTTTGTTTCTCTTGGCACTGTTTTTTCATCTGGCCATACCTCGCATGGTTCTTGCCAAATGTCTCAGGATCTCATTCCTTTCCTGTATGTTTCTGAATTTCTGCCCATCCTCCATCATCCATTTTCCTGTGGTCCCAGCTTCACTGTTTCTGGCACTCTCCTGACAGCACGCACAACGTTGCATGATATTCCTCTGATTTCTTTTTTGCTTGGCATTCATAATGATAATAATAATACTCCCTGCATTCGATATAGCACATTTTATATCACATCGTTGAGATGTCTCAACTTGCTTCATGGGATATATTGTAGTGGATTGACTGTGTTTTGTGGCTGAAACACGACAGCTGATTACACACAGCAGTGTCCCACAAACTAAAGTAAATGACCAATTTTTTTCAGGTGGGCAGGGGCATTTATGACCCCCAGAATGAGTTCTGCTAAATGACTAATAACCGGGTTTCTATTTACTGCTAGGTTATCAGAGGCGTATGGAATAAGGAAACTTCATATTTCACCCTGCCCGAGAACAAGTCCCTGTAGCCTTCATATATGGTTTTCCTTCATTTCATGTACTCTTGCCTAGTAGCCACATTTCGATCACTTCAGTCGGGCTGGCTTGCTGCTCTACCACAAGAAATCCTGCTCTGGACTGACTCCCTTTGGCTTTCCGGGCTCTAATGCGACCAAGCACATTTTATATATGCCCCATAAACGTTTGCCAATTTGCTTTTAGTGTTTCCAGATAATTGGAACTGCTGCTGTTGGCTACTGCAAGCAAGATTTCCCTTGTCATGCGTGGGCCGTGCTGGTTTCACTTCAGACCTGGCTCTGGCATACTGTAGGCGAGCAGCGCCGTTTTCTACTCTGGTCGGCAGTTTCCTCTGCCGTTTTCCCTCGGCTTTTAGATTACTTCCTGACACCATGTTGTGTGGCACCTTGCAACACTTTCCAGTCCGGTGTCAAATGGTTTCAGTTTTATTCTCAGTTCACAGCCTCCTCCTGTCTCCATTCCTTCTCTCAGCTTTTTACCCTCCAGGATTCCTCTCGGGTTGGATTTTCTGGATCAGTGGTTCTCAACTTGTTTAGGCTTAAGACCCTTTGTAAATCTGTCATCACCCAGCAAAAAGCTTTAGTGCATCTGGTTACTAAATATTTCTCAGCCAAGATACACAATATACACGTGAACAAATTAAATAGTAAATCTAGCAAATATTACAATTTGGGTCTTAAATAATTATTGTATAATTCATACGTATCACTGATTGAGAAACCGGAGTTTGCTTTTCTTTTGAGTTTACCAAAGTTTGGTGTAAAAGAATTCTCACTATCACTGCTACTTACAACAGGAGAATATCACAACAAATTAGATGGAGTCCAGTAGCGTATTGGTTAGAGCACTCGCCTCGCAAGCGAGATGTCCTGGGTTTGATTCCCGGGCAGGGCAAAACATGAGGCAAGTTTCCTTAGACCACATGCCCCTGTTTATCTAGCAGTAAGTAAGAACCCGGTTGTTGGTCAATTGGTGGATCACTTTCTGGGAGTAATAATCCCTTCAAAAACATTTTTTAAAGTAATAATTTAGGCACTCAATCCGTGACTATCTGTGGGACACTCCAGTGCACAATTGGCTGCTGCATTTCGCTCACAAAATATACAGTGAAGTCAATTCACTTCACAGTATATTCTGTGAAGCGTTTTGAGACGTCTCGAAGATGTGATAAGACACTAAATCAAATACAAGCATTGGTATTATTATCATGGTATTGCCCGAATCATTTGTTTCCCTTGTCAGAGCGGGAAAGCGTATCCGCGTGCTAGCCAATGGGACCTTGGTGAACGAGGCGGTGACAGAGAGAGATGCCGGAGACTATCTGTGCGTGGCCAGGAACAAGCTGGGGGATGACCTGGTGCTAATGAAGGTGGCCGTGAGGATGAAAGCGGCTCAGATCGAGCACAAATGGTCCACTCACAAGCAGGTGTCGTACGGACAGGATCTGAGGGTGGACTGCAAGGCCTCGGGCTCGCCGGAGCCGCAGATTTCCTGGGCGTTGCCAGACGGCACAATGGTCAACAGCGTTTTACAGGCGGACGACAGCGGCGGCAGGAGCCGGCGTTACATTGTGTTTGACAACGGGACTTTGTACTACAACAAGGTGGGGATGGCTGAAGGGGGCGACTATACATGTTACGCACAGAACACCCTGGGGAAGGATGAAATGAAAGTCCGCGTGACTGTAGTCACGGAAGCTCCACACATAAAGAAAGTGCAACAGACTTTCTTTAAGGTACCAAGCGGCGAGAGTGTAATGTTTGACTGCCCGGCTGTGGGGAAGCCAAATCCAAGGATACTGTGGATGCTCCCGAACAATGAATTCATCGCTTTCTCCAGCAGTCGCTTCCAAATGCATTCGAACGGGTCCTTGTCCATCAAACAGGTCCGTCTCGCCGACAGCGGGGAGTTCATGTGCATCGCTCGCAATCCTGCTGGGGACGACACCGTCATGTACCAGTTGGTGGTGGTCTCGGGACCACCGTTAATCAATGGGTTGTACAGTAACAAAACCACCATCAGGGAGTCAGCTGTCAAGCACACGAGGAAACTGATCGATTGCAGAGCTGAGGGGGTGCCCAAGCCACACATCATGTGGATTATGCCAGATAACATCTTCCTCAATGCCCCTTATTACGGCAGCAGGATTATGGTGCACAGGAACGGCACGCTGGAGATCCGCAACGTCAGGCAGTCCGACCGAGCCAATTTCATCTGTGTCGCTCGCAATGATGCCGGGGAAACTATTCTGGTGGTGAACCTCGAGGTGACGGAGATGGTAAAGAGGCCCATGTTCAGAAATCCCTTCAATGAGAAAATCATAGCCAAGAGCGGATCCACCGTGATCCTGAACTGCTCTGCCAGTGGAAATCCGCCTCCACAAACCATATGGGTGCTGCCCAATGGATCGCGATTCATCAACAGGCAGAAAGGGTCACGTTACCAGGTTGGCATGGACGGAACCTTTATCATCCACAACCCAACCATCGCCGATGCCGGGAAGTACCACTGTGCAGCCAAAAATAAAGTGGGTTACATAGAGAAACTGATCATCCTGCAGGTAGGCCAGAAGCCCTTCATACTGACTCGGCCATTGGGACTGACACGAACCATCAGTGGCGAGAGCTTGTTTCTTCACTGCTCTGCCAATGGCATCCCCAAAGCAAGTATCATATGGACAGCGCCCAATGGATACGTACTAAACAGGCCTCAGATCAATGGGAAGTACACCCTGTATGAAAACGGCACCTTGGTTGTCCGAGACACGAACGTGCACGACAGAGGAAATTACGTTTGCAAAGCACACAACACTGCTGGTCAGACATCCATCACCGTGCCAGTCATCATTATAGCCTACCCTCCTCGTATCACCAACGGGCCACCCAAATCACTCCGGGCCAAGGCAGGCTCCCCCATTCAACTCAACTGCATGGCCATTGGAATTCCCAAGCCAGAGATTGTGTGGGAGTTACCCAATCGCTCTGTGCTCTCAACTTACAGCAAGGGTTCGCCCATGGGCAGCGAGCTCCTACACCCACAGGGGACACTGGTTATCCAAAAGCCATCCAGTCGAGACTCGGGCACGTATAAATGCACAGCCAAAAACCGGCTGGGCTCCGATTCTAAAGTAAGCTACATTCAAGTCATCTGAAGCTTCATCTAATGCCTTGTTACATAGCATCAAGAGCCTGGCAGTATCTGAGGAAATATGGGCAGATTGTCAAGATTTCCGGATCCAGTGTTTGGGACAGATTTCTATTTGACTCTATGGAGATGAAGACGATGGACTGATTAATCTCAGCCAACAAGATTATGATTAAAAAGATATCTAAACACTGTTTTGTGTGTGTGTGTGCGGGGGGGGGGGGGGGAGATAAACGGCAAGGGAGCAATACTTTTTGTTCAATAAGAACAACATCTGCTTTACTCAACAGCGATCCGGGTCCAATCATTTGGATTTAGTTATTTTGAGGTTTTGGTCCAATTCTTTTTTCCTCTTTATAACGTAGCAGAGTAGTCAGTGGGATTGATTTATACTATGGAATATTGTGCACAATATCTCATCCTGGATTCACTTCCTGTAGGAAAATATGTTTTAAAATATTCTTTTTCTTAATGTAATCCATGTGGTAAATGACTAGATTGTTGGAATATGCGAATCATAGCCATTGTCTTGATATAACACATTATGGGGAGAAAAGCATCAGTCAGAATATTCATCTTATTTTCATAACTAGTTGTTTATGTTGCATCGTTTAACCTTTTGATGTTTCAAATCGATGTAAAAAATATTAACAAAAGTCAGATGTAATATAATTACTTGTGCAAAGGATAATAAAAGATCTTTTATATATAAAAAAAATCCTACAGATACTCCTACGTATTTAAAATGTCACTGGTTTGCTGTGCTGCTGGTGATGATCAGGAGGGACGAATGCAGTTATTGATGATCTTCTTTGGGGGAAAAGAGTGAACAAGGGAAATGGGTCTCCGTGGGACTGAAGTGGCTCCAAGGTGACACATCGGTCAATGGAAGATTGGAATGGAATCCATCCTCTCTAGCAGTCTGGGCATTCCTGTTCCTGAGCCACACAAGTCCACAGTAGACCAAGACATAGAAAGAGACGAGTAGGGCATTTAACCCCCACAAGCCTGTTCCGACATTCCGACATTCATGGCTTATCTGCACCTCAACTCCAATTACCTGCCCTTGCCCATATTCCTTTATACCCCGATCTAGCAAATATCTATCCACCTCAGTGTTGAAAATATGAATGGATCAAGTGAATTCACTTTGCAGTATATGAAGCGCTTTTGGACGCCTCAAAGACGTGATGAGGCACATATGGAATACACACTCTTTCCTTGAACAGGCTTCCTCTGCTTTCTTAATTCTAGCAACAACAAATTATGCTTGCATTGTGCCTTTCACATTAGGGGGTCATCCAGAGAGTATTAATAATAATAAGAATCCTTGCACTTGATATAGAGTTTCTCACGTCTTCTAGATGTCTTAAACCTCAGAATATACTGTAAAGTGAAGTGACTATATGTTTGTGGGCAATGTTAGGAGTGGATTAATAAGAACCAATGCACCGGGATGCCAAAGCATGCATCGGTATACTGTTGGGAGATCAACCACCTAAAAACGCATAGCTTGCGATTGAGAACATTGTCGGGCAAGCTTCCCATTGCTTATTCAACTATCCGTTAGGGCTTTGGCTTGCGAGGTTAACAAGAGCTGAGTGGAAAGAGTCCTTGTCCCAGTGACTGGTCTGCCCTTCCAAATGGTTGCACGGATGAAGCAATGAGAGCAATTGGCATCCAAAGAACTCTACCAGTGTGCAGCAACGCCAGAAATCATAGAAACAGGCATTTACAGCGCAGAAGGAGGCCATTCAGCCCATTAATAACACTTAACCATTAATAATAATTATTAATATCTATAATCCCTAAAAAAAACACAATAATATTTGCACGTACAGTAATTGGCTGCCCCATTTCACCCACGTATATACAATCAGTTCACTTTACAGTATATTGATATGTCTAGAAGATGTGAAAAGCGCTATATCAAATGCAAGGATTATTATTAAACAATCAGTACATTCCCCACTGACCTCCCCGTCTTACCCCGAAATTCCGTCAAGCCTCTAGTCCTTCATTTACCTGTCTACATTTCTCCTAAAATCCGCAATGGACTCTGCCTCTGTCCATGACGTTAGCGGCAATTGGCTGTGCAAGTAACACTCGTGGTGACATTGATTACCTCCCACTTTATATCAATGCACCCCATGCATCGCTGATCCTCCTGGGGCAGAGAGAAAAACCCGACAAAAATAACAATCATTGCAGTACATAGTCTGCCCCCTTGTGGCGGGCAGATGCTCTGCACACTCCACACCTCCCCTTGGGCTGTTCACAGTAGGGTTATGCACGTGGTAGGAATCGAATTGAGATGGAGTCCGGGACCACAGCTCAGACCCGGCTACAGCGGGTCACTAGGCCCTCCAGTAGACAAAGGGCTGGATCCCCAATGGTACAGGAGGAAGGAGGATGGAAAAAAACAACTAATAAATTGGTCATTTCAAACCACAGGGTGAAATCATGAGCAAGTTTCCTTACTCCGCAGGCCTGATCATAATCCCTCAAAAAATCAATAATTGGTCATTTCACCCCATGACTATCTGTGGGACACAACAGTGTGCAATTGGCTGCTGTGTGTTGCCCACAAATGTACAGTCAATTCACTTTACAGTATATTCTGTGAAGTGCTTTGAAACGTCTAGAGGACATGAAAAGTGCTATATCAAACTTAAGGATTATCATTAAACTGGAGGTTCACTGTAGACTGTTGGCATCTCAAGGACATGTTCCCCGACTGAGAGGCAAAGACAGACCGGATGTGGGGCCTGTTGTTCTCCACACGTGAGCCACGGAGTGGTCATCCTCAGGCGAAGATCCCTGTGTTCACAGTTACATGTCCTTGGTCACTCTTCTCCTGCCATCACATCTAAACCTGTTGACGACTCCCGATATTTTGCCGGCTTGCCGGGAGGGCTTCGTAAACCTTGTTGAAATAAGGTAAAGTTACAACGAGAAGCAGAGATCAGTTGATCATTTGATGGATTCAGCACCACTCAGCCACATGGAGTAACAAACTCCAATGGACGCAGGTACAAAAGGCTGTAGCAGCAGAGCTAGAGATTTCCTTTGGCTTGTGATGTTGGGCAAACCAGCGTCAAGCTTGACCTGCTCCGAATAAAAACTTTTTCAGACTTCGGTCAATAAACCCACTGTTTATAGGCTGTCAGAAACCACTCTAGTTTATTTAAAGCTCAGTCTCGGCTATGGTTAAGTTCCTTTGGTATGTACGAGCTGATGTGAATGCCTGGAGCCCAATTCACAGCCCATAAATCAGCTTGGCTCATTCGTTTGCACTCTCACCTCTGGCCCAAATTCATGAATTCAAGCTTCACATCGCGCACTTTGAGTTCATGATCTAGGCTGATGCTCCAGTGCAGCACTGGGTGGGGGAGTGGGTATGGGGCAGTGCTGCAAGGAGTGGGGGTGGGGGGTGGTGGGTGCTGCATTATTTGGGGTGCCATCCTTCGGGTGAGGCATTATGTTAAACCAAGATTTATCAACCTCTGTTATGCAAAGCGTAACATAAATGTCAACAGCAATGCCACCCACCCAGAGGCCAGGGTGTTAAACCAACTGAGCCAAACCAAACCCCAGATCAGAGAGGATCTACTGCATTGGCTTTAAACACAAAACGCAGAACCCACAAACAACATCTATAACACCGTCTCCCACTGTCACCCCTCCCGCACACCCCCCACCCACCACCCCTTGACACTGACACATGGAGAGTCTTGGCGATAGAAACACAAGTTTATTCTGATGTGGTGGGGAGGGGGGTTCCCAGGCAGGAAGAGACAGATGGAGGCCTCGCATTTGATACACGTCGTTGAAGCGTCTCAAAGGGTACAAATACTGTGTATCTTGTGGGCAAACCACTGTGACCCAATTTGTACACAGCAGTGATCCACAAACAGCTGTGTAATGACTGATCCGGTTGTATCTGGTGGATTGTCGGCCAGGATAACGGGAGAGAGAGAAACTCTTTTCTCATTTCGAATAGTGCCCTGGGATCTTCAACGTCCACCCGAACAGGTGAACGGGACCTCGGTTTCCAGTGTCTCATCCGAAGAACGGCACCACCAACATTCCCCCAGCAGTGCATTGTCACGCCAGACTATACTACGTGATTCCAAGTCCGAACCCCACAGGCTGTAGACACAGGCTTCACTGCTCGAGCCTTCCTCACCTGAGGTTCTCGAGCCCGCTACAGTATTAACCACACGCAAGAAACCGTTTGCTTGGATGTTGCTAATTATTGGTTTATTGTGTTTATTTTGTGTTGCAACCAGAATCTTTTCCTTTCACCGTACTTGTCGAATGTAACATATAAATACTGAACGTAACCACACACACAACATTGCTGCTTCCAGGTGTTTTACCACAATAATAATAATAACAATACAGGGGAAAAATAGTTTTATATTTAACAAAGTCTGCTTTTCTTTAAAAAGTGCTCATGTAAAATTACAAATTTAGGCAAAACGAACAGCTTTGCTTCATCCTTAAAGGCCATTAGAGCCAAACCACAGCGAGAGCAGAAATCTGGAGCCTGAAATCTGCTTTTTATAATCAAATTCATTCGTATAAACCACAAATTTGGTCCAGTGCATTGGTACGGGAATTTTGACACAAATAAATAATTCCATTTATATCTACAACATTCTTTTCACTGTAGATAGGCTAAAAGCACCAGAACTTACTTTGAACAATAAACAGCAGCAAGATCCGGGCTGATCCAAACCCTTCTCATTGTCGGAACTTCAATAAACATTTTAAATAAAATAATCTACTTTCACTTTACATTATTTATTCACATCAGCTACGTCACGGAGAGGAGGGAAAAAGAAAAAAAAAAGGCATGTTTCGAAAATTTAAAAAATAAAATAAAATATTTTTTTTAATTATTATTTGTTTTAAAAAAAGGATGAAACAATGAAATAAATTGAACCCTCCCTCCCACCCGCCCCTCCCTCCCTCTCTCCCTCCCTCCCTCCCACCCCTCTTTCCCCCGGGTGCATTTTCAGCAAATGTCTGGTGCCTTGATCTTCAATGCTCTCCAGAGAATCTCTGGTGTGTGCTTCTCTCTATAAGGTTCAGTAATGGGGAGGGTGGCCACATGGGTTCGATGGCTGTTGTGGTTGGTTACCTGGACAGAGAACGGAGATTTCACACAATACAAATAATAAGAATAATAGTAATGATCCTTGCACTTGATACAGAGCCTTTCATGTCAGGAGGACATCTCAGAGCATCTTACTGGATTCCCTTGCAAAGTGTAGTGACTGTGTATTTTGCAGGCAAAAAAAAGAAGAGAAAGGCAAAAATAGTTTAGTCGGTAATTGTTCAGAACGAGCTATGTTTATTTGCTTAAAGTCAGGAAAATTGCGGCTGGTATTTCTATTTTGCAATAAAAGAGCGAAGGGATCGAATGGTTCTGGAGAGGCGGGAAGAGAGGAAGACTTGGAATATTGATTGCTGTAGTTGCAGAATCAACTGGGAAGTTCAAAAGGGGAAACAGATGCTTGGCTCAGTCACTTTTGAGTCAGAAATTTGTGGGTTCAAGCTCCACATCAGGATTTTGAACTTAAGTCTAGACTTAGCTATCATCAGTGCCTTCTCAACTCAGAAGCTAATATCACATATGCGCATTCCACCTCACAGAGCCAATGTGGACTTGTTCAACTCTCAACTTTCCCCACCTCCATAACATTGCCCATCATCTCCCCTCAGGCCTCATCCATGTTTTCATCATGTCCAAGCAAGACTATGCCAACTCTTTCCTCCATGGACTTCCCATCTCTCCCTTTCACAAACCACACCTGAACCCTGCAGCTATGTCCCATCCTCACCGAGCACCACTGGCTTCCCAACCCAGAGAATAGAATTTGTGATCCATCCACGGTCTTGCCCCACCCTACCTCTGTGATCTTCTAAGACACTGGCACCCTGACTGCTCCCTCCACCCAGCAGACATTGGCCCGCTTTATGTCCCCCACCCTGCTACCACCATCCACGGTCAGCCTTTCCGCCCTAATCTCTGGGACACCATCTCGGAAATCCCTTCGCCTCACCCTTCCCTTGCCTGCTTCAAGCTCCATCTCAAGACTGTGCCTTCAGTCATCCTCCCCCACCTCCGCTTCCTTCCAAATCGAAACCCCAAGTTGCCTACAAACCCTGGGCTGTCCAGCCCTTTGGGACGTCCGCCCGACATGAAAGGTGCAATATAAATGCAATCTGTTGTTGTTATGGTAGTTATTAGTCCCAATGGGGTGAGTTGAGTTGGTGTGGATAGTGGAATCTCCTGTGTTGTCTCACGTGAATTTCTTTTGCTGTCTGCCCACAATTTTCTGGTGCTGGACATGGCCTGGTGTTTGTTACTTACTGGAGAGCTGTTTCTGCAGCTGTCTAACTAGAGCGGCCGTCTGTTGCTGTTGCTGTGTTTGTTGCATCCCCTGCCTCGAAAACTGGGGGGAGAGGACAGAGAGAGAGAGAGACACAGAATATTAATACCTATCCGTCTCCAGCTCAAATCCTTATTTTGGGGTCAGCCGGGTGTCTGACACATGTGGAAACCCATCACCATGTTTAAGAATATCAAAAAGCAAGCTGAGATTTCTCTGCACCCCACCCACGCATGGAAAGTCCAGAGATAAGATTGTTGGAATGGAATGTGCATTCTCCCCCGCAGAGCAAAGCATTGTGCTTACCTAATTCTAATCCCCTTCACTTCTTCTGGCCCCCAATATGCTGCGCCACCTGTTAATACATTCTGACCCCCCTTTAGAAAACAAAACAAAAGATTTCCGATGTGAACCGAGGCAATAAATGACAGCAAGAACCGGGCCAATTCTGCGAAGCACTTTGAGACATCAGGAATACGTGATAAGGCGCTGTATCAAATGCGAGGATCATTCTTATTATTCTAAATTCTCTGGTACCAGGTGAGTAGTGAATGGTCCTCCCAGGATAGAATGCAGACATCCTTCCAGCCACAGGGAAACCAGACCTATGGGGAACTGTCTTGTTTTGATAGACACAAGTCCGGTATTGGGTTTCCATATGTCTCAGATACCCAGTTGAAACTTCCTTCTTTGTCTGTACACGGAAATAGTCTGTGACACACTTGCACAATCTCAGTCATCACAGCCGCATAGTGACCACACTCACCATCTCACAGTGACCACACTCACCATCTCACATTGACCACACTCACCATCTCACAGTGACCACACTCACCATCTCAGTGACCACACTCACCATCTCACAGTGACCCCACTCACCATCTCACAGTGACCCCACTCACCATCTCACAGTGACCCCACTCACCATCTCACAGTGACCACACTCACCTTCTCACAGTGACCACACTCACCATCTCACAGTGACCACACTCATAACAACAACAACAACAAAAATTACACTTGTAAATTATCACGTTAGGAGGATGTCCCAAGCCGCAGGACATTTATTGATTCACCATCCCACAGTGATCACACTCACCATCCCAATAGTGATCACACTCACCAGTTCTGTTATGAGATATACATTCCAATAAGGAGTAAACAGTCGTAGATTGAAATGACCAAATTATTATTGTGTATAATATATAATGCTTGCATTTGATATAGCAGCTTATCAGGTAATTGAGATGTCTCGAAACACTTCTCTCTCTGACTGCAACTGACTCTCAATATCCCCCACCGCCTGCCCAAGTGTTAACAGCACGGGCGGTGTGAATTGACCATGTATTTTGTGGGCGGAATTGGGGGGAGGAAAGCTTTTAACTGCATTCGTTCACATTAAGACACCCGGTGAGAGCTTTTGAATATTGAAAAGCTCTTGCCTCTCAGAGGAGAAGCAGAGCAGAGAGCATCTCCCTCTGGAGCTGTAATATTGACCTGTTAATATTGGTAATCAATACTGACCTGCCCTACAGCTCAATACACAATACACTGATACAATACAATAGGAAATTACATTTGTGTAATCCCTGTGACCACAATCACCACTCTAAATGCCCTACAAAGTCAAACAGTGACCTTCCCTCCAGCTAAAGCCCAAACATTTCCATACGTTGTTTGGACCACTGCTCAGGTGTTGATCCTTTTCCCTCTTTGCACAATTGATCCAGCCACCTAAGCCGACGCATTCCGCCAACCCCCGACAATCCTCCAAGTGGACAAATGCTTTACGCTTTCCAACCTCTGGCCTTAAATGCTCAGTTTGATTTGGATACTTGTTCGCATGGTTGCTATTCTTATGGATAAAGGGATTAAGGGGTATGGGGATAAAGCGGATAGGTGGCGCTAGATTAGAAGATCAGCATGATCTTATTGAATGGCCGGGGCAGGCTCGAGAGGCTGAATGGCCTACTCCTGCTCCTAATTCTTATGTTCTTATGTTTCTGTATACGTCAGACACCTGGCTGACCAAGAAAGACCACACTCACCGGTCCCAGGAACTGAGAATTCCTGATGCCTCTACAAATAACGTCAAGGCCATGACCGAGAGCAGAACTCTCAAACCATCTACAGTACTTACTAGTGGCTGCTGGGACTGCACGGCCTGTATCCCCAGTGCCTGTTGGCTCTGTTGTTGTTGCTGTTGCTGTTGTTGTTGTTGTTGTTGCTGCTGCTGCTGCTGCTGTTGTTGCTGCTGTTGTTGCTGCTGTTGTTGTTGCTGCTGTTGTTGTTGTTGCTGCAACTGTGGTGGAAACAGAGAGAGAGTGGAGAGTCAGAGAGATATAGAGCAGACTCCAGGCACACAGGAAACATATAAAGCACTCTGCAGGATGTCCACTGTTAGCATCAACGGGGGGAGGCTTTGTACTTGTCAATGGTGACACACTGAGAGGATTAGATGGGAAAGTCAAACAGTAAAGTAAAAACAAAACAGCAAATGGATATACGCCCAGTTACATGCACCTGTTTTGGGTGGATTTCTCAAAGCACTTCACAAGATTGGCTGTAAACTCTAGCTACTGTTTATTTTGTAGGCAAATGTGCAGTCAACTTGCACACAGTAAGGTCCCACAAACAGGCTTGACACAGAGCACTGACCAATTTTATCTGAGGAGTTGTTGGCGAAGACACTGGAAGAAACTTTATTCTTATTTCATATAATTGACATGAGGTCTTTAAAGTCCAACTCAATCGGAGCCTTAGTTTAATGTCTGAAGGACAGCACCTCCAACAATGCAATTCTCCTCAAGCACTACACTGGAATGTAAGCCTACATTACATAGGTTCAATGTCCATACGTGTGGCTTGAACTCATCCGACTCAGAGGCAAGACTGCTACCGACTGAGCCAGGTTGACAACTAACTGTATTATTGTATCGCTTTCCAATATGCAATAAGGAAGGAAGAAATGTAGAGGCAAAATCACAGGGATGTGTTAAAATACTTGGGTAATCGAAGTATTAAGGATTCAGTGAAATGCCAGGAAATTGGGATTGAAAGATCTGACAAGATCTAACAAATTGATGGAACAGGGACTTGATGAGCTAATAGGCCTCCTCCTGGTCCGCTTGCTACTCCCGACAGAAAAGAAAGTGGACCACGGTACCTGGACCAACTCCTACCAAATCCCACCTGAAGGAGGCGCTGTTGACGGAGCTGTTGCTGCCGTTGCCGTATCTGGTCTTGTGACAGCTGGACCGAGCCAAGGTTCGGGTGAGGGCTCGAAGACATGTGTTCAAGTCCCGCCGCCATCACGGAGCTCTGCTGCAAAGG
Source organism: Hydrolagus colliei (assembly GCA_035084275.1). Lineage (NCBI taxonomy): Eukaryota > Metazoa > Chordata > Chondrichthyes > Chimaeriformes > Chimaeridae > Hydrolagus > Hydrolagus colliei. The sequence continues at coordinate 17,115,926 of CM068751.1, read as the reverse complement.
TTGATGAGTAAGCCTAGGCCGACAAAAAACAGACAGTGGGTTAACATAGGATGCATGCAAGATGCCATCTGTTATCGGGCTAAACCACCAGCAAACTCAGGCACTGAGATTGTTAATGGCAAAAATTGTATATTCTGCAGATAAACATAGGCAGGTCTTATTCCATTTTGAAGCCATTAACCCAACAGTGTACAGGCTTGTGAAACAAAGAAAAACAGGAAGAACAGTTTTACAGTTTCTCCACATATCAAAACATCTCAACATACTTAGCAATAATCGCTGTCACATGTGAGGGACTATATTTGTGGCCAAACGCAGCAGTCAATTGGCTCATTGGCAAAATCTCACAAATTACCATATAGTGAGTGGCAAGTTTATCCAGGGAATTCTCATCATAATAATCTTTGCATTTGATATAGCGCCTTTTTACGTATTCGAGACGCCTCCAAGCAGTTCACAGAATACACTGGAAAGTGAATTAACTGTATATTTTGTGGGCGTAAACGCGGACAGGTTTATATTGCTACATCCTTTCATCAGCACCTTTAATGTTGAAACCCTTCAAAGCACTTCATAAGGAATTGCTATAAAGTTTGGTCACTATATTTGTAGGAAAACGCCAAATTGCATTCAACGCATCCCACAAATTCACAGCGAATGACCAGTTTTATTTGTGGGATTGTCGGCTAGGACACTAGTCTTTTCTCTTTCAAACAGTGTCATGGAATATTTAACGGCCACCTAAACAGATAGACGGGACCTCGGTTTCACATCTCAGCTGAAAGACAGCACCACTGGATGGTGAGCTCAAAGTCCTCAGTTTGGAACCCACAACCTTCTGACCCAGAGGCAAGATCGCAATGCACTGAGCCAGGCTGACACTCTTTGAACAGTCAGCATTATAGGGTCACATCTGCTTCCGTTGAAACAAGCAGGTATCAATTCAGGTCAGACAGATTCGAATTGGCAGCAGATAGAGAATAAACAGCTGCGGCTCAGCGAGTGAAGGGCTAGCAAAGCACACAGAACGAAGGGTTCCTGCTCTGATTCCTGAGCTACGTTGAGCTGTATTGATTTCTGGTCGAGCTGTACTGCCAGCGGGGAGAATGGGAGAGGGTTAGGTTTGTGCTTAGCAATGCTGGCCTGGGGTAGGAGAGAAAATCAGCCAGAGTTCTTCCTCCTCATCAATGTCTATCTACTCTCTCTCTACCCTTTGTAGACTAATCCATACAGAATGAATTGCTATCAACATCTCCATAATAAGAGAATGCAACTACCAGGTTGGTAGAATGCGAACTAGACGAAGGAACTTCGTCATCGCACTGCCGAGCCCTGGGTCCTCTCGCTTGCGAGGCGAGTGCCCTCACAAACATGCTTCAAGGCTCCACTTACCGCTGAGTGCCCTGGACGGTTGGCGGGTAGGCCGAAGCCTGCTGGTGAATATAGCCACTAGGTTGCTGCTGCATTTGCCTGATGCGGTCCATTAGTGCCGGGTTGGAGTGGGCGGCCTGGTACGGTCGGCCACTGTAGTTGGGGGACAGCATGCTATTCCCAGCTTGCTGCTGCAAAGGCATCTGAGTGCTATAAGCCGTGTATCCGTGAGGCATGGCCTAGAGTGAGGAGCGAGGGCAGATCAGAGGGTCAGCCAAACACAAAACAGCCAGCATCAGGAGTTGAAGGGAGACACTTTTGTTCCACCTGAGTAAACTTTATTGCCTGTAGACTTTCTGGGGTTCCCAGTAAAAGTTAAAAGTGCTCTTTAAAAGTCGGCTTCACTTAACTTCTCAATGGATTCCATCAACACATCAATTGCATAACACCCCTGAATCGTGTGTCAGGCTGGCTTAGTCGATTGCACTCTTTGGCACTCTGAGCCAGATGGTTGTGGGTATAAGTCCCACATCCAGGCTGACGCTGCAGTACAGTGCTGGGAGCACTACAGTGTCGGAGGTACCATCTTTTGGATGAAACATTCAAACCAAGGTCCCATCCGTGCCTGTTCAGTTGCTTCTGGTATCGTGGCCAACAATCCCTCCCACCGCATTTGCCGACGAATACATTGTCACTACACATTACTTTAAAATCCTATGAAATAATTTGTGACATCTCAATGATGTATTAAGGCACTGTACCAAATGGAAGAATAAATGAGAAATTATTATATCCTTTCAATTTCCAGGAACTCGTCCAGTTCCCCTAATACCATTCATTTCATAGAAACCGTAATTAAGGATAATCTTAGCATTTGATGTAGAGTCTACAATGTCAAAGCATTATAGGTCAACATTTATAATCTCTCAAATTGGTCATTTACTTCATGGCTGGTGGGATATTGTTGTATGTTAATTGGGCCTCGTGTTTGTCTACAAACATATAGTCATTATACTTTACAGAGTAAAGGGTTCTGAGACGTTCTCCTAACATGAAAGGCTTTGTATCAAATACAGCTAAACCACAAACTTTATATATGACTTACGCAAAGTCCACGTTGCAGGCAAACTTGTATGAGTTGCATCAAATCCAATTTGATCAATAATCTTTCACTGCGCACGTACAATTCAGTGTAGCTAGTGAGTGCACTTGCGGTGATGTCCTGTGATTCACTGCGTCTTGACCCGTTGACGAATGCAAGTGTTGGAAGTGTATTGAAATAAAGTTCTGCGCATGCAACACTCGACCAAGACTACGTTTCCCCCGATTCAATGCTGGTAAGTGTGCAATTCTTAAACGGTCAGGACGTGATTTCAATGCAGTTCAAAGCAATTTGCTGATTACTCCCAGTATGTGTGGGAGTAATGGAGGGTAGGGTTGCGAGTTAGGAGGAAACCCGTGCAAAGAAATCTAAGTGATTTTGACAGGAAACTGAATGAAACTCGAGTGCGCATACGAAATAGGGGTGATTATATGATTTAGAAAGATAAGATTTAAGCGAGTCTCACTGTTAATAATAGTCGCATTATTAATATGTATTATCACCTGAATAGTCTCAAAGCATTTCACAAATACTTTCTGTCAAATTAAGTGGCCGTTTTTTTTGTTGGCAAACTGTCCCACAAATAGCCATGAAGTCAAGTGTCCAATTTTACCTAAAACATTGTTGGCCAGGACGCAGATAGAAACTCCCTTCTCTTTTTCACAATAACAATGTGACCTGGACAGGCAGATACAACATTGATTTAAAGCCCGATCCGAGGTATAGTTGTGGTACAATGAACTTTAAACGAGGCGAAGACAAAAAACAACTTGCGCCAGAGAGAAAATAAGACAACACATCACGCACCTGTGCCTGTTGCATACCAGGGTACTGGGGGATTTGGGCAGCTCGGACCTGCTGGCCATAAAGACCACTTTGGTCCACTGGTTGACTCTGAAAATACCAAATATACAGCATTAAGAAGGCTCTCAGCATCAAGACTCTCACCACTGAGACGCTCACTAAGTTCACCTGTCATTGTGCCAAACTCTGCTACCTACCCACCATCTCTAACAGTAAATTTCTCTGAATCTCTTTTATGATTGAATTTTGCAGCAATTTTAATGGAACTTAAGAGTCATGGTTTGTCCAATTTTCGATCATCTTCTAAACAAAAAAGGCAACTCAAGTTTTGGCGGTAGAATTAAACCATTCTATGATGATCCTAAATCCTATACGAAGCACAGAATCCCAATCAATTAGGATTCATAGCCTGAGAACCACCCCCTTCGCCGGCACACACAAGGCATTCTGTGTATGTGGTGAAGTGCAAGAATTCACAACACCCTGAAGCTGGGTGTCTGTTATTAACGAGCAGGTGAATAATTATTAACTTCAAGAATTAGATCAAATAATATGAGCAGAATATATAAAAATAGTAAGTTATTAAACATATGACATCACACATCACTGCTCAGGAAACGGCTCTGTTTTGCTCCCAAAGTGATTCCACCAACTGAGCCACAGCGGGAGTGAGCTGTTGCGTTTCAAAACACTCTTCAAACTATCAACTTGCATTAGAAGGAAACAGTGCTCTATCGCTCGGGGGCCCCAACTGGAGCCATGTGACCATACACATTCAGGCATCCTGTTCTTGCCCCTTTGCTCTGAGTGGGTCAACTCCGATTTCAACAGTTTTGCAATTAACACTGACTTTGGCGCCAACACTGGGGAGATTCTCCCCGAGTGCTTGCCCTGGGGGTGACTCGCATGTGTGAATGGTACAGAGTAATTTGGGCTTGCACCCAAATCTCTCATGGTATCTGATTAGGCCTGATAACAGAAATGGCTATCCAGCCCATGCGAGTGTGAATCGGTGCAGGGGTGGAACACACAAACACACACACACACACAAAAAAAGGAATTGAAACGCTGTGCGCACACTGGAAGCACCTCTTGTTTATACTTTTGCTGATCCATGGGTTTCTAGTGAAACTCCAGGACTAATCAGAGTTACGAATACAAACAAACGGTTGCTTCCTGCGCTGAACTGTGGGGCACTCAGCCAGCCAGACCCAACGAGCAACACAGCACTTTAAATTGGACGCTGCTGGCACCGAGAATGTGGAGGGGTGGGGGCTATAATTAGAAATGTCCAGAGTGAGAGAAATCTCAAAGGTAATACTTTCAGGGAACAATGGACAGACACACTGTAGGTTTAGCATTCAACTGATCTCTTTCTTTTTGCTTAAAGCTCTTTCGGCCCACCTACAATTCTATCCAGTCTCAGCTGGAGAGACTATTTGTCATTTAAGACGGTGCTCAATGGCGTAGAATTCTCCACTTTTCCTAAAAATAAACTGTCCTTGGTTTGATTCTCAGCTCTCTTTCCTCCCTCACATTCAGTCCCTGCCCCAACACTACTATTGCTGCCTCTGCCTCTCCTCATTCACAACTCTGTCAGCTCCATACATGACTGTTCTAACTCACTCCTCGACTGTTTCCCCACCTCCATCAACACCAACTTCAAACTTACTTAACAAATTCCCATTGCCCCAGCCCTTGCCAGGCTCCACTGGCTCCCTGCTTTCCAATGAATCAAATTGAAGGCTCTTACCTATAGTCCCTTCACATCTGACTATCCCCTCCTCCACCCCCATCTCAGTGATCTTTAGCAACCTCACCCCTTCGCTTGCATCTTCCGTTTGGCTAACTTGAGTTTGATCATTTATTTGAGCTAGGATCTGTCCTTATCAGTTATTCCTTGGGCTATGTGTCCAGGACTTCTATCTGTTATGAACTCACTGAAATTTGATGTGCGCCTGGGAGCAGCAAGGTCTGTTATTGGAAATAGTGATTAATAAAGTGGAGCGATTAACCAGCAGGGGTCATTGGATCGAAAACTCCTTTGAGCACAGTTTCCGATTCATAATCCAATCCACTTGCCAGAAAACGGCTGTGTGTACAAAAATTCCTAGAATAATCTCACTCTGATCATTTTCCAACTAAGCACAATAATTATTCCCTCTTTTTTCACTGGGAGTTTGCCATCTCTCTATGCGTGCCAGCATCTTCACTCCTTCATAAAATTGGGCTACTGTTAGATTGGGATTTACTGAAAGCAAAATACCCACACCGACCCTCAATCTCAGAAAAGACTGTACATACACATGCACATACATACACACACACACTTTGTTCTCTCAACTACTCCCACACTCCCTACAGTCAAATGCAACAAGCAAAGAACATTTCTGCACAGAAGGAGGTTATTTGGTTCATGGTGTCCATTTTTCTACATCCTTCCCTCTTTTTAATCCAGCTCACTACCCGTGTCTAATAATTGTTTTTAGCTACTGAGATATTAGTCCAGTCCCCTTCTTACTTTCATTGATTTTTCTTACTTTTTGGTCAGATGGATATATTTGACATTCGGAAACCTATCACCCTGCTTCACAGTATCAAACCCAAACTGAGTACTGTATTCGATGCAACCCACTGATACATAGCAATTCCAGTGAAATATTGACGGAATGGAATGTGCACTCTCTCTCCCTGGCGGGACGCAGCCGGTTTACCCAATTCCGGAAAGTATTAGGCACACGTTGGCAGGAACTAAGGGGTAGGGACCCCAGAGTGAGTGTTGGGGTAACTGCAAGATTCTAACCAGCTAAACCCACACAGCTTTAATTGTAAATAGTATCTGGCATTCTTTTCCACTGCTTGTTCAGCTAGAATTTCCCTACCAGTTAAGAGTGTTGACTTGCAAGGTAACAGGCACTGAATAGGAAGAATATCTGCCCCCAGTGACTGATCTGCCCCTCAATGTTCCCAGGCTGGCTTTTCTGTCAACAGCACCCTTGAGTAATGTTAAGCTTCCTGGCTCAGAAACTTTTGAGTGAAGAAATTCCTTCCAACTTCTCCCCCAACATTTCCCTCAGGCTGAAGTCTATTATCAGCTATTCCCCGACTAAAGGAAATAGCTTTTCCCTATCTACCCCGCCAAGGCCATCAATATCTTAAAAGCCTTGAACACATCCTCACTTAATCTCTTCTGATTCAGCAGAGGAACCTTCTATTTAATCCAACCTCTCTTGGTGTGTATGTGAGTATATACTTATGACAATATGAGCAGCAGAGTTGAAGATTGGAATGAGGAACAAAGGCGATGATTGACGAGGAGTGAGTTTGGGTGAAGATTAAAAACTGGATGCTCACATTTGTACTTTTAAGAGTAATACATTCATGCACCTTTTGGTTTAAAATGCAATAAATTCAAAGCGTTTAAATCCAGACATAAAAAATAGAGACAAAGCAGAAAGATGTCTGTAAGTGGGTTACCATTAAGCTGAAATTGTTAAAGCCGTCTTGCAGGGACACAGCAGTGTTACAGGATTCCTGGGAAGAGAGAAGGACAAAGGACAGAGAGAAACAACACAGAGTGAATGAGAATTCGACGGCAGCAATAGTCTTACACAGCGTCGGTTAACAGCAAACAGTGTCTACAACAATCGGTGAGACTGCAAAATTATCTTTTGAACCGGACGGTTGCGTTAAGTCATTTCTTTTACAAAAAAAATCTCCGACCCCCTCAACACACACTCTCAGCAAGTCCCATTTAGTGATAGATTACAGACAACCATGTGGATAAAGGCACTGCCAGCCATCTCCACTGGGCCAAAGAGATTCCAGGGTCCCAGGTTTGAATCCGACCTTGTTCCTGATCTCGATCGAGCAACTGTTGGGGCTACAATTGGCCCCAGAGCCCCTGGATTACAGAGGTAACATTCCCCACTCCTGGTCTCCATCCAGAGTGCACCCGCTCCCCCAGGGGATGGGTGGGAAATGAGAGCAGGATTGGCAGATCTCTTCTGATGCCCTACATGGTATAATCGTGTTGGCCACTTTGGAGAGACACCGGAGAGGGTGGCTCACGATGCATGGAAAGGCTGGTGCAAGGGACAGTGTACATGACACAAGTCCAGGAGACAGTTCGCACATTTGGGCAATGGTTTGCACTAGCTTCGTATGCGCTGGAATGTTTTTAAAAATGGTACTTTGAACCAAAGCTACACAGGGGCAATGGGAAAACAAGCCGCGGATTGGCGAGGACCGCCGAGGGAAAGCTGGCGAGCTGCTGGATTCACATGGTGAACATGGTGCTTGGGTACATATCATTCTTTCTGAAATACTTGCATCTGATACAGTACCTTATCAGTTAAACATGCTTCATAGTTCTTTCGTGCAATGAGCTTCTCTGAAGCCGTTGGCATGTCAGCAAGCACAGCAACTCAATGTATCAATGGCAAGACAAAACCCACCTTGTTCATCTGCCACACTCACTCCAGAACGTAGTGATTAGTTCTTCGACCTTCACGTATTTATCGAACACAATAATAGCTCTATCTACTTTTACACTTGACTTGATTATGGGCCAAAGCAAATATTACAGATTACAAAGCTGTCTAATAAACTATGGACCGTAGTCTCATTCTTTGGATCACTGGAGTTCAATAAAACCCAGCTTCAGTTCTGGAAGGAAGTGGGTAATTCCATGCTATTCCCATCAATGGAGCCCTGAGGTGAACAATTAAATACTCCAATGGGATTTCAGTCTGTACAGCTTTTAAGATGCTGAGTTGCAAACCAACTCTTGATGTATTTATAGGAAAAGAAAAGAAGTTCCAGTTCTGCTGCTGCTGCCCAGGGAAATTAAAAGATTATTATTGCCAAAAAGGTCCAAGTCTGAACCGTTTTTCCATGGCTGAGCCATGACGTGATGCGAAACGAACAGCCAATGAAGTAAAGTCGGAATTATTAAGAACGCATCAGCTTCAAACAACGAAAAGCCACGGCAGGTTAATCCCAATCGCACCCACATACTCAGGAAGCCTAGTGCGGGAGAGGACTCCGCGCTGCAGAGTTCTGGATGATCTGCAGCTTGTGGAGGGAAGAGATGGGAAGGCCGACAAGCAGGGTGTTGGCGTACTTGAGCCTGCAGGCGACAAGTGAGTGGATGGGCGCAGACACATTTCACAGCAATTACCGTGAGAATGCTTTGAGACGTCTGACGTTATTATTGTCTCGCGTTTGGCTCCATAGGTGACTGGAGTCGGGCAGCAGAGTAAGACTAGAGAGAGAGAGTTCAATGGAAATAAAGTTACGTGAGCACTCCTGGGATGGGATACAAAGTGCCAGAGTTACTCACGGTTTGGAAACCATGTGAAACAACAACAAACAAGGCGAAGACAGTGCTGGGCTATATTGCCAATTCAGTCAGTTCAGATCCCAGAAGTCAGACTCTAGCTTTGCCTGAGTCTGCTCAGGCCTCTCTGTTGCAGTGTTGGGTGGTGGGGGGAGGGGGCTGCTCAAGCCCAAGATGAATTTTGAGATGTTTCAACCTTACTGGTGTTGCAATCAAGTGCAGAAATTATTATAAATTGTCATTGAGGGAAGAATGAGAGGGAAGTTTGGGAAGGGGGTAGACTGGGGCTGGATGGGGGTGGGGAGGGGGAGACACAGTTACTAACAATGACTCAGAGGGAGAGGAGAACGCGATATCTGCTTTGTGGGTGTTACATTTCAGGTCAAACGTGAGCCCACCACCTCTGCCCATTACCCTCCTGTCCGAGACACTGCCATTGACGGCACAACGCGAGATCCCGGACGCGCTCCGTGCGAAGGCCGGACGCGCGATGGGGTGGGTTAGGGGGGGTGGAGGGTGGGAGGAGATTACACACACCTGCTGGAAGGGCCGGGTTTGAGCCTGCTGTCGCAGTAGGCGCTGCTGCTGCTGTTGTTGCAGGAGTTTCATCTGTAGGAACTGCTGTTGGGGGGAGATACTGGGCATGGAGGGCGGCTGCATCATGGAGCCCGAGCGTCGCTGTAGCATGTTGGTCAGAGCCTGTTTGGTGTTGGTCGGAGTGAATTGGCCGGACGGATCCAGCCTGGGGCCACCTGCAAACAGAGACACCAAACTGAGAATTCTCACTTGTCTACCCACCCCGTATCATTCAATACTTCTTTGCCCAGCAGAGTTACAGAGTTATTTATTGTTTGTATTCTAAGAATAAGGAGCAGGAGTAGGCCATTCGGCCACTCGAGCCTGATTGGTTGTATAACCGTGTAGCTCCTGTAGCTCAGTGGTTAGAGCAGTCGCCTTACAAGCATGAGACCTGCGTTCAATTCCAGGCAGGTCAGGGCGAAACCTTGGGCATGGTTCCTTACTCCACACACCTTATAATCTTCCAAAAAAAATTGATCGTTTCAATCCACGACTGTTTGTGGGACGCTGCTGTGCGCAATTGGCTGCCGCATTTCACCCACATATACACAGTCAATTCACTTTACAGTATATTCTGTGGAGCACTTTGAGACGTCTAGAAGACGTGAAAAGCACTATATCAAATGAAAGGATTATTATTATGATGATGTGGGATTTCAAGCCTGAGTCTCTCTGTGTGAGTTTGCTGGGAAAAGGATAGAGTGCATGAGGAACCTGGCTCCCAATCGTACACTCCCACCCCAGGGTAAGTCACCTGGTGGCAGTGGCTGGTTCTGAAAGTAGAAGCTGGACTGTTGAGGTTGTCCCATTAGGTTGTAGCCCCAGGAGGCTGAGGCCTGTGGATGGTGCATCAGCTGCGAAGACATGGGCGTGTAATTGGGAGGCATTCTGTAAGCACTGCTCTGCTGATAGTCCTGGGTACGAGGGAGACTGGAGTTAGAATCATACCAGGCAGCATAGTAAAGAGAAGCACGTTAGCATGCCGAATACATTGAGGTAGCAAGGATACTGAGTGTGTTGACAACCTAGTCAGGAACCCAGTCATACAGCCAGAAAAGGCTCAGAAATTCAATCACACTGAGATAGAGTGGTCCTCTGGAACCAATCACACAGACACAAGGGGACAAAGGAACCCAGTCACACAATTGGGAGGAGGTCAGTAAGATGTCCGTACATCTATCCTCGGGGCCGATGACTTTGTCTTCCTTTTCCTGTTCTTGGTTTTCTTCTCCTCCTCCTGCATGCTCTTGTTCTGGTCAGACATCTCTATCGGTTTCTTCTCCGAGTCCAGGGAGACAGGGGTGGGGGGCTCCTCCTCCTCCTCCTCAGGGGGCAGTGGCAAAGGCTCCAGGTAGTAGCTCCTGGGCTTTGGCTTGGGGTGGGTGTGGTACAACAGGAGATGGTGTTGATCTTCATACTTAATGACCTTACGGTCCACCCGGACCGTACCAAACCAGGCCCAGGAGAGGGGGGCCGGGCTCTTGTGTCCCTCAAACAAATCCCAGGGGTTGACCTTCTGCTTGGTGGACACTTGGAGACCCTATAGTGGGAGCAGGAGAAAGAACATTTAAAGTGCCGATAAGATTAAAAATACAGTCACGGGATGAATGTTCAGATAAAAGATTCTTCCGTGCATTTAAATTAATCCTTCCAGACTCCCCTCCAACTGAAATGCCTTACCTCCCTTACTTGTGTTCTGTATTTGAATCGTACTCCCGACGTGAAAGGACCTCTATATAATGTAATTTTGTTGTTGTTGTTATATTTGGTCAGCAAAAACAGACGTGCAAACCCAGCAGAGTTCAGAATTCTCTGAATCAAACGATTGAGAGTTCCACACATGTATATTTCTCATTTGACTGAAATGAAATCCAGACTCCCCCCAATTTATCTAATCATCACAGAAGAGTATTAGGTGAACATTGGCGAGAGCTAAGGCTTGGAGATCCCAGAGTGTGCAGTGGGGTGTTGCTGGAGTCTTGCAATTGAGAACACTTGTCTGTTAAGCTTTCTTCTGCTTGTTTAGCTTGAACCATTCTACCGCTAGTAGGGCTCTGGCTTGCAGAATTATTAACAACAACAACAACAACAACAAATTACATTTGTATAGTGCCTTTCGTGTTGGGAGGATGACCCAAGGCCCTGATTGGAGGGATTCATAGAGGGAGTGGTGGGAGATGAGGGAACAAAGCTTGGAAGCGACGAATCATAGCATTAACTTGCTATGGAAAAACTAGGTTGGAGATAGTTGGAGAGCAGGAATGGGTCTATGGAAGGTTTTTGAGGATGGGGATCATGACAGCTATTTATAAAATGGAGGAGGGGGGGGTGGGGGCTTGATCGGTAACAATGGATAAGGAGAGGTTGATGGTTGTCTGTGAATAGAGGGGCAAAGAGGTGGAGCTAAGAGGTAAGGAGAGGGGTAGGTAGGGAGTCAAGGGAGTGCTCCATTTTAAACATGATGGAGGTGAAAGAAGAGTCCAAAATGTGGTGGGAGGGATGGTTAGGGGCGTGAGGGGGAGATGGTAGCAGTTGGGAGGCCAGAGGCAGCCGAGCGGATCCCCTCGATTTTGGACCAGTCCAGAATCTCCTCGCAGTGACAGTTGTAGTTTTCTGGAGCCTAGTGGCTGGTCTGCCCCTCGGTGATAATTATAGATGTTGTTGTTAAATCTACTGTTGTGGGCAAAATAAATTGCTTGTTAGTCTGAAATTAAGTGAGGAGCCGAAACCATGGGATGGTACTGAGACCCTGAAGTCATACTGGGGCGGCAGAAACAGGAATTTGTGACATGAAGAATAAAAAGCTTGTACTCAGCTTTTTCGTACGATTTCCAAATAAGGTAATGAATTGCACGACCAAGGACATATGCTAAGAAGCAAACAAGGCTATAAAAGTAAGCTATCATTTCACCCACAAAATATACAGTAAATTCACTTGACTGTATTTTGCTGTGAAGCATTTTGAGACGTCTGGAAGTTGTGATAAGACGCTATATCAAACGCAAGTGTTATTATTATTATAATAATAAGCAAGGAAGAGGCAACCTAGAACCTACCATCTCACCTCATCTGAAAAAGATGTCATTGATAAAAAGAGCCACCTTGTATGTTTTATAAGTTTTATAAAACTTGCCGAATTTAGTTTAAGGATATCCTTGACTAAAATGCATGTTAAGGAGTAAATGAAGAGTTATAAAAATGAAATTTACTGGCTCACACCAGCACTACACAAGAGCACAAGCCTAGACTGTGAGGAGACATAGAAGTTCAAGGCATGGCTAGTGATGGTGAAACAGGGAGTGAGAAATAGACTACAATTGAAAGAAAGGAAGGCGCAGATGGGAGAAAAGGGCTGGAGGAGATTGTGGAAGTGAAGAGGGGGTGAGACCATGGATGGGTTTGAAAAGCATTCAATTAGTAATAATGATAATCTCTCCATTTGATATAGCACTTTATTACGTTGTTGAGACGTCTCAAAGGTCTTCACAGAATATACTGTAAAGTGGAGTGACTATACTCTGTGGGCAAAACGCCCCTCTTCAAAGTCCATTAACAAAAACAACAAAATTACATTTGTAGAGTGCCTTTTACGTTAGGAGAACGTCCCAAGGAACTGGACAGTCAGCGTTTCAGACCTGAGCTGGGGTCTGGATCAGGGATTGTGGATGGAAGGTGTGTGGTGGTGGGGTGGGGGGGCAGGGGGGGTGGTGACTGATGACACGGTCGAAGAGGAGGGTGATCAGGCTACCAACCTGCTTTTTGTCAATGGAGTCGAACCCTGCGATCTTGTTGCCCTTCGTGTCGATCAAAGACCCCATAGGCTCACAGGTGATGACATCGCAGGTTTGCTTCGGTAAGGGCAGAAGCTGACGGACCTTGTTGATGCTCTCTGAGTGTTTGTCGCCAAGCTCTTTCTGGCAACAAAGAGCAAAACACATCATATGAAAACAGGAGTAGCAGGCTTCGCATTTGCCCCCATTCCACTCCCCAGCCCATGTTCCCCGCCCCAGCACAGCGCTCTCCCATCAGCCCAGCACAGAGCTTCCCTTCTAGCTCAGAGCAGCACTCCACCACACTCCCAAAATCTGTATGTAAATAATAATCCTTGCATTCGATATAGCACTTTATCACGTCTTCTAGATGTCTCAAAGCGCTTCACAGAATATACTGCAGAGTGAATTGACTGTATATTTGTGGGTGAAACGCAGCAGGTAATTGCGCACAGCAGTGTCCCCACAAACAATCGTGGGATGAAATGACCAATTTCATATTGATTGTTTTTGAGCGATTATGATCAGGCGTGCGGAGTAAGGAAACTTGCCCAAGGTTTCATCCTGCCTGGAATTTAACCCAGGTTCTCTCACTTGTAAGGCGAGTGCTCTAACCACTGAGCTACCGGACTCTATAAATAAAGAGTAAATGTAGAGCCTTTAGGATTCTATCGCAAACGGACAGCCTAGGACAGAGATCAACAGTGACTGAACAATGACGTTACATCTGAGGGAGAAAGCCTGGCAACCGCTTCCACTGGCTAGGAGGAGACAGTGTCAATGATAAGTTGACCTTCAGTCTCAGACAGGAATGCGTCTGTTGCTGAGATAAATGAGACGGGGAGAGGAAGCAAGCAAATCTGGTACAATGCTGATCAGAAAGACAGGCTTGAAACGGTTCCAGCCAGTGGCTGAGGAGGCCCAGGGAGGAAGACAGGAACTGTGTCTGGTGCTGGCACAGGATTTGGGTAGATGAATGCGTGATGGCAATTTAAGAGTACAAGATTATCTAATCATCCTCGCCTTTGATACTTTGCCTCTAACTTTGCAAAATGCGTCACAGATAATGGTGACTTTGCATTTCATATAGTGCTATAATAATAATCCTTGCATTTGATATAGGACCATATCACGTCATTGAGATGTCTCAAAGCGCTCCACAGAGCACGTATATTGGATTGACTGTATATTTTGGAGGTGAATGATGTACAGCAGTGTCCCGCAAACAGTCATGGATTCAGTGGCAAAATCCTTTTTTTTAATAAATGTTTTTGAAGTGATTATTACACCCGGAAAAGTGATCCGCCAATCGACTGACAACCAGGTTCTTATGTAGTACTAGGTAAACAGAAGCAATGTGGTGCAAGGAAACTTGGCTGGATACACCAGTCGACAAACAAACAAGTTCCTACTTATTGTTGGAGGTGAGTGTCTACGTTTCCGCCCGGGAATCGAACTTGGGTCCTCTCGCTTGTGAGGTGAGAGCGCTAACCACTACTCTAAGGGCAGTAAGGTGGCTCAGTTCACAGATGTTACCATTGAAAACAGTACTGGGGTGGCGGGCTCGCATTGATGGTCCAGGTCCTTTGATTGAGATAAGTATTAACTGTATCGTTAAGTTGATCCTGCAGTATTTGAGTGTTGGCCTCGGGAGTGTGAATGCAGCCCATTCAGGTAGAAGGTAAACTCTAACAGCCGCTGATGTGCTCTGTGCTGGGCCCACGAATACATTGCAATTAACGCAAAATATTGGAAAGAGAAGCTGTACCCAGGGGGGGGCAGTGGGGGCTGCCCTGGCTGCGGACATGACTGATTCGGCTGTGCCGGGGCATGGTCTGAGTAGAGCTGTCCCAGGCCAGGCCATGTGTGTGTGTGTATATGAGAAGCCCTCTCACAGTTTAGTTCCTGGACCACAACTCCACCGAGTGTTGGTCATTTCAATCCACGGCTGTTTGTGGGGCACCGCTGTGCCGCGTTTCGCCCACAAATCTACAGTTAATTCACGTTACAGTATATTCGGTGAAGCGCTTTGAGACGTCGCGATAAGGTGCTCTATCAAGTGCAAGGATGATGATTATTATTATTACTGACCGCAACCAAAGAACACCCCAAATTTAAACTTAAACCATTCACAGCCCCTTTGCCCACGGGCCTCCCCTGCCCCAGCTGCAGACCTAAGCCTCACCTTCAGTTTTTTCACCAGGTTCATGTAGGCCCGTTTGTTTTCCTCTGACCCCCCCTGGGAGGCACTGGACAGATCGGATGCCAGTGTCCCATTTATTAAGACACCCAGCATGTCGAGCACGGTTGTGAAGAGCTCACTAGCGGAATTGCAAAAGGAGAAGTAAGCTACAAAAAACCCAACGTGCCTCCAATGATGCTCCTTTCAGGTTAAGATAAGCATCTCAAAGCGATGGACAAAGTACAATTGATTAAACCTGAAAGTCAATGTTGTCACAGAGGCAAACACTGCACAATCTGCATCAGCAAACTCCAGTAAATAATAGCGACAATAGATTTAAGAGGAAATTTGATGCATACATAAATTTGGGCAGCGATCAGAGAGGTAGAGGAACAGAGGATGGAGGAATATAGCAGCAGGGGATATAGGGTTACAGGGGCCTGCGAGAGGGGTATTGGGCAGAAGATGGAGGGGTATAGGGGCAGGGGATGTTGGGGTTTATGATCAGGTGATGGAGGGATATAGGTTCATATGGAGAATAAACACCAGCAAGGATTTGTGGGGCTGAAATGGCCTATAACCAGGCCCTTCAATGAGATGAGCAGCCAATTAATTTGACCTTGGGAGTAAATGTGGAATGAGCAGGGAAATTTACGAGTTGTTACACACTACACAAGAGGTCGGAGGGGTATTTGAAGACTCTGTAAGACCAGGAGGAATTATTATTTTTCATGGCTTGGAATAGACATCCGTCACTGACTGGTCACAGAGGAGACTCTGCAATAATTCCCCTGGAGGTTCTATCCAGTTTGTCGCTCTGCCAGACAGGTATGTTGGGTCCAATGCCTGTCGCTCCCTCCCCCACTAGCCCAGAGCTCAGAAATGAAATTAACAAGAATCATTTGAGAGAGGATATCGAACGATCACCTAGTGATGATCCTTCTTGGGTTGGGGTGGGGGGAGGTGGGGTGGAGGGTGAGATAAATGGGGGTCTCCTTGAAACTGAACTGGATCTGATGTGACATGCCTAGCAATGGAATGATCTTTGAATGTCGGAATCAAGCCCTCTGTGGCTGTCTCGGTAGTCTGGTTCCTAGGCGAAGTATTTCGGGCCACCGCTGATGACAGCACAGCCAGCCTGGCTCAACGGCCGGACATGGAAGGGCAGACCAACCACTTGGCCCGGAAATCCCCCCGTTCAGCTCCCATTAACCCAGCAAGACAACTCCCTAACGGGTAGGGTGGAAAAAGCAAAGGAGTGCAGTGAGAAAATGTCACACAGATAGGGAGGTGCTAGGGTTCGAAGGGATTTGTGGGGGAAGACTAAGGACCTGGATGTTGATCTGTTAGGAGCCAATGGAGCCAGGCAAGGACTGGGGTAACAGATGTGGGCGGGTTTAGTGAGGGTGAGGGCACCAGCGGGAGTTTGGAATTAGCTGGAGAAGAAGACGAAATACCCTCAGAGTAAATGTCCGGCTACACGTACTTGTTGGTCTGAACATCAACAGTTCCTGAGGTAATGATCTGTAAGAGCAGAAGAGCCCAGTCTGTGGTCCACTGTGTGCTCCTCTGCACTGTATCAAACATCCCACCAACCTAGAGACAGACAACACATACACACACACACAATCAATTCAATTAGTAACTCAAGACCAAACTCACCAACTGCAACTCAGCAGTGCCCTGATATTGGGAGTGTGACCCGAGGCATTTTATAGGGTGGTCCCCATGTTAAAGTGGGTATGGCGGGGCCATGCGGTTAGCGGTTCCGTGTTACGGGGCCATGTATGACAGAATCGTGTTCTTTCTCACCAGATTTAGACGCAGCTGTAGAGCTTCGTGCATCATCTGCCGGGCTTTCACATCATCCTGGTAACGCTCCTCCCGCCAGTTGCTCAGTATCTGGGGACATTACAGAGAGTGACGTACACCGTTCAGTGTCTGGGGATTTTACACAGAAATTGAAGTACTACCCTCTGTTCAGGGTTCATACGATCGCAATAACCATACACATAGTGTAACACTGAGCAACCCCCTCACTCACTGACTGTGCCCTGGCTTGCCTACAGGACAAAACTCTAACAATACAAATATTATTAATACTTGCATTTTATTGTATAGGTGCTTTCCTATGTGACAGTTTTTCTGGAGTCCTGTAGGTCAGTGGTTAGAGCACTCTGGTTGCAAGGAGAGATTGATTCCGGGTTTGATTCCAGGCAGGGCAATACTATGGGCAAGTTTCCTTACTCCTCGCGCTTGATAATAATCGCTCGAGAAATATTTTTAAAATAATAAATTGGTCATTGAATCTATGAATGTATGTGTGGACGCTGCTGTGTGGAATTGGTTGCCGCGTTTCACCCACAAATATAGTCAATTGATTTTATAGTATATTGTGTGAAGTGCCTTGAGATATCTAGAAGACGTGAAAAGCACTATATAAAATGCAATGATTATTATTATGCAGTAAAATTCCACCCCTTCCCACCAAGAATCCCCTTTACCGCAACTTTACAATTCCCTGTCTGTAATATCTATCCTGTAGATATTTGTTCAACAGTTTGAACAGTTTGCCCCTTTGTTCAACTACATGTCTCCCAACCCCCTCCCTACACGACAGATTGAGTGGCAGTACCTTCAGTTACTTTCTAGAGCTCCCTGCTCTATCCCTCCACCACTCAATATCCATCTTTAATTCCCTCCCGAGACGTACTCCTTTGACCTCGCCTATTCACATAAGATTCAAACATGTAATTTGACTCTCAAAGCCAACTTATGACTGGGACATTGGAGTGGGTTCCGGTGAGGTTAGTTCACATCAAGGTAATTGCTGACTCGAGCTGCTGTGCTCGTGGGTGAGGTTCCCGATGCTGACAGAGCGAGTTGTGAGTGAGATCACCTGGTTGATCTGGTTCTGCAGAGAGGTAAGTAGTCCCTCACGCTGCTCATCCTGTCCCTTCAGGCAGGTCAGGACCAAGGACAGGAACGGCTGCTGACTCAGCAACGACATGCTGTGGGAGCAAAGGAACCGCATGGTATCAGGATTCAGTGACTATCAGCCTTACGTGTGATACTGGAGCAACTGTGGCTCAGTGGTTAGAGCACTTGTCTTGCAAGCTGGGGAGACCCAAGTTGGGGAGACCTGTGTTCGAATCCAGGCAGGTCAGAGCGAAACCTTGGGCAAGTTTCCTTACTCCACACGCCTAATGATAATCCCTCCAAAAAAACCCCACAATAATACAATTGGTCATTTCAATCCACGACTGTGTGTGGGACATTGCTGTGCGCAATTGGTTACCATGATTCGCCCACGAATATATACAGTCAATTCACTTTACAGTGTATTCTGTGAAGCGCTTTGGGACGTCGATAAGATGTGGAAAGTGCTATATCAAATGCAAGGATTATTATTATTATATTTCACGTTTACTGTTGACAAATCTCAAAGCGACTCACAGGCTAATTGCTGTCAGGTGAAGTGACTGTGTATTTTTTAGGTGAATGTGGCAGCAAATTTACATACCGCAATTCACACAAACAGCCATGGAGTGAGTGCCCAATATTATTTGAAGGATTGTTGGCCACTGGGCGTGAGAAACTCCCTTCTCTTTTCAAATAGTGTGATGGGATCTTTAATATGCAGCCGAATAGACAGACGGAACTCAGTTTAGCATCTCGTCAGAACAGTACCTGCAGCACTCCCCACATCTAGAGTGTCAGCTGCATGTAAACTCAAGGTCCCAATGTGGGCTTTGAGTTTAAAGCCTTTTGAACCAGGGGTGAGAAGGCTACCCGGAGACTGACAGTAATGAACACAAACTGAACTCCAAACGTGCTCAGACTGAGGCAAGTCCCAGACTCACTCTCTAGGAATTCACATACAAGCTCAAAGTGAATGTCAGTGAAAAATTTCACCCTAGAGCTTGATTGGTGGTTCAGTAACTTTATCAGGGAGGCATTGAGCTGCACTGCAGCTGGAAGGTGAGATTAATATTCTATCTAGGGGATAGAGTGGGATTACATAGGATAGCTATTTCACAAAGCCGATACAGGTACAATGAGCCAAATGGCCTCCCTCTGTGCTGTATTAATTATATGATTCTAATTAAAAAAGAGGGAATTTGTGAAAACAGGGAGCAGTAACTGGTGTGATCGGCTGAAGGGCCTGCTTCTGCATTAAATCATAAAGACAGCACAGATCAACATTCAGTATCCATATTTGCATTGCGAGGATTTTGTGCAATTGGCTTCCGCCTTTCGCCCGCAAATGTACAGTCAATTCACTTTACGGATATTCGGCGAAGCGCTGTGAGACGTCGATAAGATGTGAAAAGTGCGACATCAAATGCAAGGATTATTATTATTTTCTGTGAGACACCCTGAGAACTCGGCTCACTTTGCTTCGGGGGCAAAACGGGATGTTCTCTTACCTTTTCTGCTTCTGTCGGTCTCTTTCCTTCTTGGACGAGGAACCCAGGTGCTGCCCCTTCTCCAGCTCCTCTCCCGCTGCCTTCAGCACCCGGCCCTGCACGGAGGTAGGCAACTTGGCGATCAGTGGCGCCACCAGCCACACGCCCTTCCGCTCTGAACAGCTGACAAGAGGAGCAGAGCAGAGGACTCGTCAAGTTCAAGAAAATACACACAGATTGGATCCATCCATCGCAAACCGCAAACATTTTTCAGGTGGATATATATGGAGTAAATAATAATACTATGTATTGGGGTAGTAAGTATGCGACATTTCAGAACTAACAACAAGAGGTTGTACGGAGGAGCTCCTGTGGCTCAGTGGTTAGAGCACTCGTCTTACAAGCGTGAGACCTGTGTTCAAATCCGGGCGGTTTCAGGGTGAAACCTTGGAAGTTTCCTTACTCTACACGCTTAATGATAATCCATCCCCAAAAAAAACACAATAAAAAAAATCTGGCCTTTTCAATCCACGACTGTTTGGGGGACACTGCTGTGCGCAAATTGGCTGCCGCGTTTTGCCCACAAATATACAGTCAATTCACTTTACAATATATTCTGTGAAGCACTTTGAGACGTCTAGAAGATGTGAAAAGCGCTATATCAAATGCTAGGATTATTATATATTATGATTATATTACAGAGCCCCACTGTTACCTGAGGAATGTCTTGGTGCCGTTCTGCCTTGTGTTACTGTTCCCGCTGTTGCTGGTGCTGGTTGGGTTAAATAGTCCGATGGCAGAGGTCACCAGGGTGCTGTTGAGCTCGGCAGACTGCTGAAACACCTCAATGGTCGCCTTGGCAATGTTCTCCAACAGAGAGTTCATCTCAGCCACCGATGCGGGGCCCTGGCAGAAAGAGTCAATGCCAACCATTCATGTAAACAGTGTGTAGTGTCCGGGCAAAATGTAACTTGAAAGTCAAACATGGCAGACACTAAATCTAATGCTAACAGTACAATATCCTGGGTGGCCTTCATCTTCAGTGCCTTTGGTGACATAAGTCGCTAGTGGGATTTCCCAGTTTGCACTCCTCTCGTTGCCCCTTCCTCTCAGCTAACACCCTCTTCACAACACCATCAGCGGCTGTGGTTTCAGTCGCTAGCCCCCAACTTCTTCAACTCACACCCTCTACCCCTGCACTCACCCCCTCCCTAGCTCTCTTCATGTTCCACCTTAAAACATACCTCTTGAACCGCACCTGTGGTCCTCTTCCTTCCCCCTGGCCTTGGTATCTGACCCTGTCACTATACAGCACCCTGAGACCTTACTCTATGTGAAGAGAGCTACAAAAATGCAGGCCGTTACTATTTTGTGCATCACTAAAGGTACCATGTCTGTTCAATAATAATTTGGTGATAGATCCAGGGATTCAGTATTGATGCCTTGAATTATATCCTAGATAACATGCAGCAACTGATCTTCAGGATCCAGAGACACCTGATGGACTGACAGCGTGTGTGATGCTGAACATCTGATTGTGTGTGTTACTGAGAGTTTGATGGACTAACAAGCGAGTGTGCAATGTACTCACAGGTTCCTTCATGCTCTGTTTGATCATCAGCTGTAGTTCCAACCACGACTGTCTCAGCGCCCATTGGTCTAGATTCTGACAGAAGGCAAGACAGAAAGTTTGTACCAACACACTATTAGTGGCTCGTCTGAAACTTCAATGCCGGAGACCAATCACAAAGTAGTTTGTCCGTGATTTCGATTGACCTCCTTCCCCCTCTGCCCTCCACTCTCCGCAATCCCTACCCTTAGCTCGGGTCCAAAATACTGCCTTGTCCAGCGCCTTGCGACATCCTCCCAATGTAAACGGTGCTATAGAAATGTAATTTTCTTGTTGTTGTTGTTGTAAACTCCAGCACACATTAAACTCCAGCCCATGGTTCTTGTCAGCACGTCTCAAAGCGCTTCACTGAATATACTGTAAAGTGAAATGACTGTACATTTTGTGGGTGAACGAAACAAATACAAATGGTCCTGAATACAACAGCAGCAAAACCACAAAATTACATTTGTAGAGCACCTTTCACGTCGGGAGAACTCTCCCAGGTGCTGTTCTGAAGGCACACACACTGTCAGCACAATACCTGAAGGATTCGCTTGATATGGTGTCGCTGTGGATGCTCTCCTTCCACTCGCTCTTTAAGGCCGTGCGGATAACAGATGAGTTGCAGAAGGTGGCGTGCTTGCTTGTTTGAGAGCACTGGGTCCAGTATAAGGTCCTTGTCGGTGCACAGTCTCTCAGGCTCTTTTAGGCAATGTTCCCCGACCCATTCCTGCCAAGAAAAACAAAACGCACAACAGTTATTGTCGACGCAAGATTCATCTCCTGGCACAGAGAGAGATAAGTAATAATAATCGTTGCATTTGATATAGAGCCTTATCACGGCTTGGAGGCATCTCAAAGCGCTTGGCAAAATATACTGCGAAGTGTAGTGACTGCGTATTCTGTGGGCGAATCGTGGCAGCCAATTGCGCACAAGCAGTCATGACCAAATCATTATTTTTAATTTCTTTTATTGAAGCGATTATTAGCCCGGAAAGCAACCCAACATTCGACTAACTTACTGCTAGGTAAACAGAAGCATGTGGAGTAAGGAAATATGCCCAGCGTTTTGCCCCGTCTGGGAATCAAACCCAGGTCCTCTCGCTTGTGAGAGGCAAGTGCTCTAACCACTGAGCTACATCGTTGCCTTTAACAATTAGGAGGAAACCCACTCACACTACTGCACAGTTTTTGCGTTCAAACAAACGAACCCTAACCCTAAGGATGGAACAGGTTTGCCAAGAGGAGTGGTTTTGCTGTGTGCAATTGGCTACAGCATTTCGACCACAAAACACAGTCACTGCTGTGCGTAAATGGCTGCCGCGTTTCGCCCACATATTTACAGTCAATTCACTTTACAGTGTATTCTTGTGAAGCGCTCTGAGACGTCTAGAAGATGTGAAAAGTGCAATATCAAATGCAAGGATTATTATATTGTCAAGTGTAATGATTGTATAAACAGTATGTGGGTGAAACGTGTGTTTGTTTTTATGTGAACACAGCAGTAAATTTACGTACAGCAATGTCCCCAAAAAAGCCAAGAAGTGAATGACCAATTTTGTTTTGAGGAAGCTTTGGATTAAACTCACTTCTCTTTTTGAATCGTGCTATAGGAACATTTACTTGGTAACAAGGAACACATGAAATGTCCCTTTGAAAGGTTCCTTCTGGGGCGAATCTTGCCGACAATGCTTTTAAACCGGCTCTTATTAAGCACAAAAACGGCCACCACTGAACACTTGGGATTTACATATTAATAACAAAACAATATTATCATCATTTCGAATGCAACCGAGGAAGAAAGTTACATTTTTATAAGACTTTAACAAGTCAATATTCCCCTAACCACCGCACACATAGACACTGCCACATGTGTGACTGTTTGCTGACCATATAAGAATTTGCTATACAAAGGAGGACCAAGGTCCATCAAGGTTGCCTTCCACGTCTTTCCCTCCCCTCCCAGGTCCGCAGCTCAGGTCTGACACAGTGACTGTCCAGTGCCTTGGGACGTCCTCCTGATGTGAGAGGCGCTATACAAGTATAATTTTGTTGCTGTTGGTTTCCTGGTTTCCTCGTCATGTCCCATACTATATACTCCATCCCGAGATATTTTTTTCCCTCTGTTGCAAGCTGACTCTCACCTGCTGACAGATGGTCCTCAGTACAAACCTGGCGTACTCGCTCAGGTTGGCTGTCTCGATGGAGATGGCGCGGCCGATGGACTTGGCGTTCTTGGTGGGACTCAGCATCTCGTCCTCAGCCACCTCGTCCAGCATGCTGATGGGGGCGAGCAGGCTGGTCACACTGAACGCATCGTTGCTCAAGGGGTTGACATTATTGCTGCCTAATTCCGCATCCCCTACAGGAACAGAAACACACAGGCATCCATCCATTTGATCACCCTCAGCACCAAACCCCTATTAAATAATGCCTGCATTTGCTATTGTACAACCATAGAAATTTGCATCGCAGAATAAGGCCATTTGGCCCATCGTGCCTGCGCTAGCTCTTTTAAACAGCAATCCCTTCAGTCTCATTTAATCATCCTTTCACCCAAAGTTTGTTATTTACAGCTTTTTAGATAATGACACTGTGTCAAACGGTCTGAAAGGGTAATTAAGGTAAAGTGCAGTGATTGTGTGTTTTACAGTTGAACATTGCAGCCAGCAATATCATCCAAACAGCCATGGAGCGAGTGACTAAGACACCAGGAGAAACTCACTTGCGTTCTTGAACAGCGCCATGGGATCTTTAACATCGACTTGAACTAGCAATTGGAACGTTGATTTAACATCTCATCTGAAGTATCGCACCTCCAACAAATGTAGCACATCCACAGCACCACACCGGAGTGGCATCTTACACTATACGAGTTCCAAGCTTTGCTGTGGGGCTTGAACCCATAACCTTCTGACTCAGAGCCAAGAGGGCCAGCCTGAAACTATTCCTGTGTGGTTAAAACAGACCCTGAACTTTCACAGACAGTTCCTGTGGTACAGGAACTGAAATCAGGGGGACGTTAACTCATGAGATAATCTATTTCATATATATAATATTAACGAGACACGTTCACTTCCCTCACTTTGGGGGTTCACTTCCCTGACTGACTGAGCCTCTCGGCAATGTGGCACTTTCCAACCCTGTACACGGGCGACATTGCCGACTGTCAGGCATAAAATCTTACCCAACATTAG
This sequence comes from Hydrolagus colliei, assembly GCA_035084275.1. Taxonomy (NCBI): domain Eukaryota; kingdom Metazoa; phylum Chordata; class Chondrichthyes; order Chimaeriformes; family Chimaeridae; genus Hydrolagus; species Hydrolagus colliei. The sequence goes on along the minus strand of CM068751.1, from coordinate 17,091,559 downwards.
GATGGCTTTCAACACCGCAAACACCGCGCCCACCTCTATGCTGTTGTGCGCTGCTGCTAAAAGATGGCGGTCGCAGGACGAGCGGATCCCAGGAGCAGATTTACCTGCAGACCAGAAAGACGTTCACTCATTCACTCGGTTTCACACCGACAGTTTACTGTTGCCAGCACTGAATTCCACCAGCAACAAAAGCAACAACAACCGCAAAATTACATTTATAGAACACCTTTCACATCGGGAGGACGTCCCAAGGCGTAACTGCAGCTAGTAGTGAGATCTAAAGACCAACACACAACTATAAGTATGCTATACGTAAGCTTCTTGGGGTTAGGCTGACTCCAAGATAATGTGACGGATGATCCTCTGTGGTGTAGACTAGTTCCTGAGCCAGATCACCTTACTGCAGCGCGTTGCTGAAGACAGACTAGCTAGGCTGGTCCTTTAGCCGGTCTCGGGAGGTATAGACCAGGAGCAGGGATTCTTCCCGCTGAGCTCCTGTTAACTGTGCAAGCCAAAGCCCTAACTGAAAGGTTGGTCCTAGCTGGACAAGTAGTGTTTGCAATCACAAGCTAAACGGCTTCAGCTTGATAAACTCCCAATGCGTGATCTAGGATACCACCCCACCCCCACCCCCCCAAAACTTGGCTCCTGTCAACTTGCATTTAATAATCTTTATAATAATAATACAGTATGTTTCACTCAGGAGGACATCTCAAAGCGCTTCGCAGTGTGAAATGCAGTGATTGCGTTTGTAGCCAAAGTAGCAAAGGCGGGTCAATCGGTCGTTCTCTCGGCGTACAATAATTTGATCTCACAGCAAAAAACTCGCAGAAAAGGGGAACTCACCGTTAGCTTGGGGGAAGGGGCTGACCTGTGGCGTTCGGAACAGATGCAGCAGAAGCCTGCATGTCATTCTGGCTCCTGGCTCTGCATCTGGGTCGCCGCACGCTGCAGGGAAGCACAGACCCAACGAGGTTAGAAACAACGCTCCGGAAAAACGTTCACCGCCGCCTTCCACACGCTCGCCAACCCTCCAATTTTTTTTAACTTTTACGTTCACTTCCAAAGGTGTCAGCCTGGCTTAGTTGTTAGCTCGTTTGCCTCTTGGTCAGAAGGTTGTGTGTTCCAAGTCCTCATTGGAGGGGATTTAGTGCTAATCCAACAACAACAGCAATTTGCATTTATATAGTACCCTTCGTGTGGTGGGGTAGCGTCCCTAAAGCACTTAAATCCCTGACTGTCCAGCACCTTGGGACGTCCTCCTGACGTCAAAGGCCTTATACAACTGTAATTAGGAATTGCACTGTGTTTTGCAATGTTCCAGACCGAGGCTTCAATCCAATGCTGGGGAAGTGTAGTACTGTCGGAGGTGCCATCTTTTGGATGAGACATAAAAATGACCCATCTGTCTGATTAAGTGGATGTTGGAAATTTGCATGGAGTCCTGTAGCTCAGTGGTTAGAGCACTCGCCTTACAAGCGAAAGAGCTGTGTTCAGTTCCCAGCAGGGCGAAACCTTGGGCAAGTTTCCTTACTCCACACGCCTAATAATAATCCCTCCCCTAAAAAATAATAATTTGGTCACTCAATTCACAACTGTTTGTGGGACACTGCTGTGCGCAAATGGCTGCTGCGTTTTGCCCACAAATACACAGCCAATTCACTTTACGGTATATTCTGTGAAGTGCTTTGAGACGTTTAGAAAACGTAAAATGTGCTGTATCAAATGCAAGGATTATTATTGTTCTTATTATTTTAAAAGGTGGAAGTTGCTCCCAGCATCCCCGCTGACAATCCCTTAGATAAAATTGATATAAATGTTATTTTTGTTGTTGTTGTTGACCACTCACTTCATGGCTGTTTGTTGGGACATTGCTGTGTGCAAATTGTCTGCTGTGTTCACATAGAAACGCACAGACGCTACTTGAAACTAAATCTTGAAACACTTTGTGAGACATTCTCCTAATGTGAAAGGAGCTGCAATCAATGCAAGCATTATTACATTCGGAAGCAAGTGGGTTTTTGCAATCTTCACTCTGTACTCAGTCACAACCTTGACAAATATGCACAATCCTTATTTGTTCGGTTTCTATCACACTATTAAGCACCTCACTGGAATAACTACAGCTTTAGTCAATTAAGGTCACACAGGCTTCCCCCACCACCTCCTCACCACCATCAGCAACCGAGCTTTCAGCCATTATGCCCTAGAACCTATAGAACTCGCAAGCGAGAGAACCCACATTCAATTCCTGGCAGGACGAAACTTTAGGCAAGTTTTCTGAACAAACACGCTTCTGTTTACCCAGCAGTGATTCATTTTTTATTTGGGTGCTATTGTGAAATGTCCAAGATAGACTGCATCTACAGCTGTTTGGAAGTGAGTGAGTGTCTTGTGAGTAATGACACAAACAAGGAAGTGAAAGTGAGGAGTACTGGGACCAAAGTACCATGAGCCTAGTACTAGGAGTACTAGGCTCTTATCGACGTCTCAAAAGCACTTCGCAGAATATACTGTAAAGTGAATTGACTGTATATTTGTGTTGGCGAAACGCGACAGGCAATTGCGCACAGCAGTGTCCCACAAACAGTCGTGGATTGAAAATGACCAATTTTTATTATTGTGTGTTGTTTTTAAGACGGATTATTATTAGGCATGTGTGTGTGGAGTGAGGAAACTCGTCGACCAGGCACACTCCTGTTTTTTGTACGTGGTGTTATTCGACAAGTGCCTGCAAATTTGCAAATATTTTACAAAACAGGCGTTTTATTTGAGCCAATATAAAAACCATGGTACCTCGCCATTGGATCCACGAGTGATAAGCCAGCCAGCCTGACTAAAAAGGAGGGCTTTCCAAGAACAATAAAAGTAACAAATCAGATACATTTAGTGGCTATCACATCCGGATGATGTTCCGAGATTTTGGACAGTCAAGGGTTTGTGCCTGATTGGAATCTAGAGAAAAACTACTACACCCATTGAAAGTCCCTCTACCCCTCCCATGTTTGCTAACTGACCCTGCTATATAAATAAATGTAAGTTATTGTAAACTCAGTTTCTAGCAGTGAATCACTGGTTAAGATTTGGGCCTTGATAAGACACCTTCTCTGAGCTGTGAAGTCCCAAGTCAGTGAGGACGAACAAGTGTTCAACCAAAGTTAGAGCTGAGGGGGAACCTTCGCTCTGCAGTTCACCGTGCTTTGCTGAAGCTTGGGAGTTCACTCGCGAGCCAGGGAATTGTGGATGATTTTCCTGCGCTGTATCTCGATTCCTGCATTATTTCAAAGCCCGTCCCATCAAAATTCGACCCACCTCTGCTCACTCACCTGCTGCCAGGAGAGAGGGCAATGCCACATGCTGCACCACGTCTTCTAGCGAGAAACATTGACGAGCGATGAGAACGGCAATGAAGGTGGCGAGAGAGTCATGGAACGAAAGATCGCTCACCTTCAAAGAGAAAGAAAAGTTTCCAATGATTGCCTTGCGCCCTTCCTCACAGCACCTGTGAGGCTTTCGAAACCGAAAACGGTTACAGAGTGAGCGGTAGCTAACAAGTTGATATGTTCAGTCAGAGAGTTAACCAGAACACTCGTGGTCAGAGAGGAACAATGGCACAAAAGCTTCTTTCTCAGCTGACTTCTCTGTGGTGACAGCCCATTTTTTCAGTCACAGATGTCATGGTAGTTATCTGTCGAGGACTGTCTGGCCCATTGGAGCTTTGCCTCATGAACATCAAAGGAGAAGTTTTGGATGTTAAAGGCTCTGCTGCTAATTGATCTCATATAGAGAAGGTAAACAGAATCTCTTGGGAGCTGAACTGGCTCCAAAGGAGGCATGCTGGGGGCAATGGGATGTCGGAATCGAGTCATCTCTCTGTGGCTGCCTTGGTTATCCATTTCTTGAGCTCACTGAGCTCATCGACAGGACAAGGCGAGGAGACCAGTCACTGCGGGGCAGGTATCCTTCCCACTCGGTTTGTCCAATTCATACAATCCATCCCCCAGTCCCCTATTTTGTACAACAAATGCTCAGTAATTGAAGGCACTAAAGGCTGGGAAAAAGTACCAGAGTATCGTATGGATGTCCTGCTCTGCCTCACCAGAGTACTGTAATGGTGTCCTGTTCTGTCTCACTGGAACTAAGCCCTGGTTAATGGCACAAAGTACAAATTACCGAGAATCAATTCTGCACGGATTGAACTCTTATTTCATATTTTATTTCATAGAAAAAATGAAACGATGTTATGAACATATATATTTGTCTTACGAATAAATATGTTTGTTTAAAAAACAAAATTCAGAAAGATAGGAAGATAGTAACAGCAGGAGTCTCTAACATATTCGTAACCAATTTATTAGATCAATCTTTAATCCTATTTCTCTGCCTTAATCTGCAAGTGTCTAGCCTTTCACACCTCCCAATTCCAAAATATTCTGCGTCACGTTCTTTCAGGTGTGCCCACATGGGAAATATCACAACTCATATCTTGCTAATGTCGTCTGGTAAATATTGCAAGGTCCAAAATCTGTTTAGGTTTGACACCAGCCTGGCTGGTTGTCACGTTTTACGAGGAGCAGACCATTCAGATCCCAATAGTCTTGCAAGCCTAAAACTGAATGTAGGGTGGTTCTAGCTGGACAAGCAATAGGAAGGATTGCCAGTGTTCGCAAAGACAAGCTACATGGTTTTAGCTGGTTAAACTTCCAGCACTCTCTGGGATTCCTCAAACCTTGCCACTTGCAAACCTGAGATGTATAATCTCTGTGGGATTGTTCCTCCAGGGAGAGAAGATTGAATAAGCAGAAAGTCACACTTGTGGAACTCTTCAGCATGGTGATAGTTTTACGCCTTTCAGACTCCCGGCCGACCAAACAATATTGAATCGGGAATATGGGGGAAATGATGCCAGTTCACACAGTCGCTGTCACTTTCATTGAAGAAAGCTTTCTCTCATTTGTAGGCTGCCACAGCCACTCATCGCAGCGTGTATTTGTTACAACACAGTTCACAATGAAAGAGAACATGGAGGACGCCCACGCTTACACACAAGGCTATATGTGTTTCCCCCGTAAAAACTTCACACTTCAACACAATCTACGTGCAAATGTCTAACCTGGAACCTCTTTTGCTGAACAGCAATAACCACACAAACAGTCACAAACTGCACAATCATTATTTAACACCGTGGCCATGGTAAACTTTGCAGAAGCATGAATTAACCCCCTCTCTGCTGATGTTTTTATTTCTACTAACAGTGTATATATACTAACAGCTTTGCTTAAAGCATGTGAACGAAAACACACAGTACAACTTTACATTTATACTGCACCTTTCACCTCAGGAGAATGTCCTGGCTAGCAAACTCAAGAGACAAAATTGGATCATTGACTCCATGGCTATTTGTGAGATATTGCTATGTGCAAATTGGCTGCCGAATTTGTCTAAAATATACATGGTTACTACACTTTGATATGCCGTCCTGATATGAAAGGGGCATTTGTTATTGCCTTGGGATGTCCTCGTGACGTGAAAGGCGCTATAAAAGTGTAATTTTGTTGTTGTTGTTATTTAAGACCTGGAAAGAGATGAAAAGCAGAAACAGTAAAAGATGTGTGTTACAATGGAGAATGGTGGGTGAGTGTGGGGAGGGTGGGAATGGGGGGATTGGATTCCATCAAATCAGGCATGAAACAAGCCAATGTGAACTTACATCCACACTGCAGAGAAGATCATTGAAACCCCAGACATGGTTTGAGGAACAGCAAAGAGCCTTGAGAACACCAAGCCATTCTGAACTGAGCACAGTGCAGCATGCTGTCAGCTCAGCACAGAGGTTAGCGATGTCATTGATTCTGTACAACGGCAAACAGGAGAGACACAGAAACATATGGAGATGGTTAGCATCACTTTAGAACTGGCATTTTGTTTCAGAAATTGTCTTTCTTTCTGAAATATTCTCTGAAATATTCACACAAGTACCCCTGAACTCCACTTGTTCTCATCTCTGAATTCCTACTATCGGTCCGGTGCTGTCGGTCTATTCAGTCAGTCATACTTTTATCTGTGAGTCAGAAAGATGTGAGTGGAAGCCTTTCAGTGTATGGTCTGTAGACTGACACTCCAGTACAGTAGTGGCGGTGCGCAATATATTCTGGAAGGTGCTGTCTTTCGGTTGGGAGGTTAAACCAAAATCCCATCTGCCTGTTTAACATGTTGATCCCATGGCACTACTCAGAAAGAGAAGGGAGTTTCTCCCAGTATCCTGGCCAACAATCCCTCACTAAAATTGGTCACTCGCTTTGTGGCTGTTTAGTGGGACATTGCTGTGTGCAAATTGACTGCCACGTTAGCCTACAAAATACAGTCAATACACTTCATAATAAATCCTGCAAAACGCTTTGGGACATCACCCAGATGTGAAAGGCCACGTCAAATGTTAAAATTATTTTTAAGGGGAGGGAAGGGCCTCAGTCGCAGCCCACAGTATCTAATGCCTCTCTCCTATCTCCACCAATAGACTGTAGATGGTGAGGCTTTGGCTCGTGCTCTACCGTTTGGTGTGGACCAACTTCACTTCAAGCTACACAGTAAAATGTGTGCCTTGGAACTGATCACCGTATCTGGGAATAATAATAACCCTTGCATTTGATATAGCGCTTTTTACGTCTTCCAGACATCTCAAAGCGCTTCACAGAACAGGCTGTAAAGTGAATTGACTGTATTTGTGGGCGAAATGCAGCAACCAATTGCGTACAGCAGTGTCCCCACAAACAGTCGGGTTGAAATGACCAATTTTATTATTGTGTTTTATTTTGTGAGGAGGGAGGGATTATTATTAGGCTTGTGTGGAGTCAGGTCAATATAGGTCAATGGAGATCAGCACTGGTTGGCGTCCAGTTTACTCCATTCACAAACTGCGAGTATTGCGTTAACCATCACTCTTGGCCGGTTGCAAACGAGTTATGCCGCAGGACGACAGCCAGGAAATGCGGCCACTCTGGGCACCTCTCGAATCCGATAGCTCGTGAACAACAACAACTTCGAATTATATAGAGAACTCACGGCATCGCGAGAACGGTTGGTGAACTGAGATCCTCGGGACAGACACGGGCAAAGTTTAAACCTGGCGCTGCGCACGCCTTCCTGACGGGCTGAGGTCGGCGCGCGCTGTGGCTGAGGCTTTGGCGGGTTTACCTGTCCGTGTCCTGATGTCCCATGCACACGTTCATGAGGGCGTTGCACACAAAGCTGTAGCGATTGGCTGCGTTGTCGCTCAGGATCTTGCCCAGCATGGAGTAGTTGATGTTATGCGCTGAGGGATTTTCGATGAAGTCTAACATGAAGTCGGGATCCCACAGCAGATTGGAGTTGGAGGGCTGAACGTTGCTGTAAATTGTCTGCTTCACCTTGGAACAGGCGCTACTGAGGGTAAGAAAACACATTGCGTTATTTTAAGTGTCCTTTTAACCTGGTTTTATTTGAACGCAGCAAATACTGGATTGTGTCCAAGGCTTTAAATCTTACGTGGTCTTTGCGAGAGCTCTCCCTCCTCTCAGTTAACACCGTCCTGCTTTATGTCGCCTGCCTCACTCACTCCACCATTGGGGGAATCAGGTTTTAAGTCATCCTGAACTCCATCCCCAGAGTTCCCTCTGTCTCGCCCCCTCCTCCCTGCCTTCCACTTAAAACCTACCTCTTGAACCATGATTTAACCACCTTCCACCACTTAGCTTCTCCTTCCCCACCGATCCCCACTATACACACAGCCTCCTCGCCCCGAGCTCACGCTCTCACTCAACCCTGTGCTGGGGCTTGGTGACTGATGCGAAAGGCGCTGTATAAATGTAAATTGTTGTTATCATTGCAGTTGAAAATCTACGTCTAAGACATTAGCAATATTGTGTTTTACAGTAAAATACACCGCAGGAGACAAACAGACGGGTTCACAAATCCAACTTGTTTTGCCAAGGTTAATATTTGCCTTTCGGTTCACTGCAGTAATCCACATGTGGAGCAATAGGAACTCACTTCACTTTCTAATAACAAACAGACATGCTTTCCCAGATGGTTCACTCTTGGACAATAATGAAGTGATTTTATTTGCTGTAAACGTGGCTGCACAAAAATAGAGAATTTTGGAGGTGGCACAGAGCCCAGTGTCAAGAGAGCAATGCATTCCCTCGGTTGAAAAAAGTCTTCACTTCAGCCTTGATTCCACAAGATAATAACAGAATAATGATAATAACCCACTGCATTTCATATCAAGCCTTATCACGTCAGCAAAACGTCTCAAAGCACTTCACAGAATATAATGTGAGTTGCTTAACTGTATATTTTTGTGGGCGAAAAAGGCGGGAGCCAACTGCGCAGAACAGTGTCCCACAAACAGTCGTGGATTAATTGACCAAATTTTTTTTTTTTTTGAAATTTGAAGGGATTATTATCACCGGAAAGCAATCCACCAATCGACAATCAACCAAGTTCCTATACACTGCTAGACATTCAGACGTGTGGAGTAAGGAAACTTACTGAAGGTTTCGCCCAGATCCTATCGCTTGCGAGGTGAGTGCCCTAACGCAATACGCTACAGGACTAGATCCTGCCACAAAGGCCTGGATATAGAACTACAGCAGGAATATCTCGAGCTGAAATTGTATCAGTGCATCTGTAACAAGATGGTTTGCTGAAGGTGATTTCAGCACTGCAATACATATTGATATGGTAATGACCACACGGCTTCATTATTACTGGGCAACAACTGACTGACTAAGTCTGCTTGCTCGGTTTAGATGAACCGTGGACAATTTTGTCGAAAAGTCACTCACCTGAACAGGTCTCCAAATTTGATTCGCAAGTGACTGCAAGACACATAAAGGTCATACAAGTACGCCAGGATGCATCTCTCGGGAGAGGAGCACTCTGAAGGGTTCACGACGTGTTTCACTACCCCGCACAGCCTGCGAGAGAGGAAAATAACATCAAATACAATTTGCATTTATAGGTCGTTTCAAAGCACTTCACACCACAGGCTGGTGATGTTCAGAGGGAAGAATGAAGCACAGCTGTTGTGTGTGAGTGGCATAATGAACAGCAGCAAAAGTTCAAGGAACATAGAAAAAATGAGCAAGGAAAGAGAACATTAAGATCATCGAGCCTGTTCCACCAGGTTATTAGATCTTGGCCACATTTTTGAGTCCAGTGTCCACTGGCTTCCTGGCTAACGGTTATATACCCGTTACATAAAGAAAAACTTACCGGTCGATGCATGTTCTTAAATTACTGTTCGCAACTCTAACCCTGTCTCATCTTGTTCTACTGCCTTGATGCATCTAAAAGTATTGATCTGGGTATACTTTTTCAATCCCACTTAAACTGCCACACACCTCTAAACGCACCTCTGAGTAATCGTTTCTCAATCCTGAAGACTGAGGAGCCCGAGTTTGTCTAAATGTTGCTCACAGAGTGTACGTTGGGATAACTCCTGGATTATATCCAGCCAAACTGTCTGGCAAGCTTCCCGCTGCTCTCTTCCCGCACAGTCTGGAACTCCATACCACAGTCCCTTCCTTTCACTCCCTCACCTCATTCAAGGCCCGGTCTCATGACCCTCCTCTTCGACCATGCCTTCCTCTCCCCTTTCAACTCTCTCCCTCTCCCTCCTAACTCTCTCCCACCCCTCCCCAATACCCTGCCCCTCTCCCTTGCTCGGGTACCGACCAGACTGTTCAGCGCCTTGGGAACGTCCTCCCGACATGAAAGGTGCTCTACAAATGTAATTTTGTTGTTGTTGTTGCTTGTCCAGCTAGGACCGCCTTATATGTTCAAGTTCATAGGGTCCACAAGTGGTGACTGGGGAAAGTCCTGCGCTAATCCAGGAGAAACTGGGATTGAGCAACACGGAGGGAAAGATCCGTGCGAGAAAAGCAAACCGAAGACAGCCAAACACCGCTCCTCACCCTTCAAAAACCTGCGCCGTCTGGTCAGGGTTGAGGACGAGACAGGAATGGTAATGCCTCAGGACAGCCACGATGCACAGACACAGCCCGGTGGTGTAGCTCCCAGCCAGACTGGAGGACTTCAGCAAGAGTTCCGCTTCCACCACACTCAGTTCGTTCAGTAACTAAAAGAGAAAGTAGAGAGGGGGAGGGGTGGGGGGGTGGTGGTGGGGAGTGAGCGGGCGCAGGGTACACACAGCACAAAGCCCCCAATACGAGCAAACAAACCAACCAACACGTTGTATGTAATAAAGCTTTGGTCTTAAAATAGAAAATCCTGCGGAGTTGTGGAAAATCCTTCAATCTGTTTTTCAAATGCAAGTTGTTTACTTTATTAAGAACAGCGGATAAACACGGCTTCTAAATTAAGGCCGGATTTACGAGTTTTCCACAAATTCTGCTTCCAGTCACTGACTGGAGAATAACAAACGGAATGGAGCGTGCGCTCAGTGGGAACAGCCGGCGGGGCATTCTTCGACACAGCAATGATCGTAAGACGCCAAATTTACATGTACTTAAGAGTCTCCCCACCCCTACCTGAATAGCAAAGTCAATGAGGCTGTTGATGTTAAGAGCGAACTCCATCATGTCAAAAATCAGCTGGATGTGGTGAGCCAGAGGCAAGTGGTACGAGGTTCCTGAGGCAAAGCTCGTGATCTGCTCCAGGACATTACTGGATATCTGTAAGAAACGACAAACGGTCTGAGAAGAGCCGCCCGCTCTGATCCCTGTGTGACTCTCACGACACTGGAAATCTCTTCTGATGCCAGCACCCGCCAGCCTGGCACTTGGCAAGGCTTGGAAGAGCAGACCAGTCACTGGGGCCAGGGAATCCAAGCACTCAGCTCCTGTTAACCCTGCAAGCCAGAGCCATAATGAGGGGTGTTAGCCTTAGCTGGACAAGCAGTGAGAAAGCTTGCCAGACAGTGCTATCAATGGCACGCTAATGTAGTGTTAGCTGGTTGGACTCCAGCAGTACCCTAACGTACATCCCGGGATCCCAAAACCTTGGCTTGTCAACCTATGCCTAATACTCTCCAGAATTCGGGAAGCAGGATGTATCCCTCCAGGGAGAGAGAGCGCATTCCGTTCCAGCTATCTATTTCTGTAGGATTTCCATGTGGAGGTGGGAAAGATGGAATTTTTGATTTGGTTTGGATATATTTAAACATGATGATGGGTTTCCGCATGCATCAGACACTTGGCTGACCTAAAAAAGGCACCTTGATGTGCAATTACAGACTCTGCCTGAACAACCACAGCAACAACAACAACAAAGTTACATTTGAGGCGTAGCTTTCACATCAGAAGGATGTCCCAAGGCGTTGAACAATCAGGGGTCAGGACCTGAGCATAGGGGAAGGTGAGGGGGTGGGGGGGGAAGGGTTGGGAGAATGTTTGTGTATATGTTTGCGAGTGTGCGCGAGTGAATGTAGTCCCTGTGTTGGAAAGAGCCAGTCGCCATTTGGCGAGCGCTGTGCAACAAGACTTAATGAGAACAGCCTCTCTCCAATTTACCAATTAGGAGCAAATAAGACAAGGCAGGAAAAGATTGGACTGACAAGTTTTTGGCGAGTGAAGAATAGCACAGAACAGTCACCGTCAGCGTGAGATCACACTGGGCTGGAGTACACGCCTTGCTCCTTACCTGAGATGTTACCTGATGTTGATCAAAGTATGAGAGTTGGTGCAGTTTGGCAAAAATGGTTTCGAGTGTTGGAAGAGTTTCCTGTCTACTCCTCTTTGACTTCTGTCCTTCATCTCCAGCTACAGACAGAATTAAACATAATACTAACAATATAATCATCATAATCTTCATCTTTGATATAACATATTGTCATCTATATTGTGGAGCTCCATATTGTGGAGCTCCTGTGGTTCGGTGGTTAGAGCACTTGTCTTGCAAGCTGGGGAGACCTGTGTTCGAATCCAGGCAGGTCAGGGCGAAACCTTGGGCAAGTTTCCTTACTCCACACGCCTAATAATAATCCCTCCAAAAAAAAACACAATCATAAAATTGGTCATTTCAATCCACGACTGTGTGTGGGACACTGCTGTGCGCAATTGGCTGCCACGATTCGCCCACAAATATATACAGTCAATTCACTTTACAGTATATTCTGTGAAGCGCTTTGGGACGTCGATAAGATGTGAAAAGCGCTATATGAAACGCAAGGATTAATATTATTATTATCTAGTTGAAACATCTCAACAATGTTGCTCGGAATGTACTGACAAACCACAGAAATTTACACCACATAAAGCCAATTGGCCCATTATGTCTATGCTGCTCTTTCACATGCAGATCCTTTGAATCTAATTTACCTTCCCCATATTTCTGTAGTTTACGAAGTAAACTCCCTTTCCTTCACTAATAGTGCCACAGGATCCATCTGAACAGGTACAGTCAGGACATCGATTAAACACCTCATCTGAAGGACGACACCTGTGACAATGCAGGACTTCCCCTGGCACCACACTGGAGAGTCAGCTTCGATTAGCTCAAGGTCGCAAGGCGAGATTTCAACTTATAAATGTCTGACAAAAAAAGGCGAGCGTGCTACCAACTGAGCATGGCTGACATCTGAGCCAGAATGCAGATAAAATAGACAAGCAGATAAGCAAGGTTGCTCTGTCGCTAAATAGGTTTATGTCTGGGCTTCAGCCATCAATAATAAAATTGGCCATTTGAATCCGCGACTGTTTGTGGGGAAGCTGCTGTGCGCAATCGGCTGCCGCGTTACGCCCACAAACATACAGTTAATTCACTTTACAGTATATCATGTGAAGTGCTTTGAGACGTCTAGAAGACGTGGAAAGCGCTATATCAAATGCAAGGATTATTATTATTATCAAACACACTGTCAAAGGAGAACGCAGTGCGGCACTCACTGGTTTCCGATGTGCTTTTCTTGTTCAGGATTTTCAGGATATCTTTGGTAATCTTCTTGAGCTGGTGCCTCGCCTCATCCCGCTGCTTCCCCACCCCGTAAAGCAGGATCATCCGTTGGTTGCACTCGTGGCTCGACAACTCGTCCTGCAATTAGGACCAAAAACAACGTCTGTGAGATTTCAGCTAAATGATCCCATCAGTTTCCAGTACATTAATAATAATAACAGTCCATTATAATAATACACTGCAATAATAATCTCTCAATTAAACAACATTAATAGATTGGTCACTTCAATCCACGGCAATTTGTGGGACACCGCTGTGCGCAATTAGCTGCTTGTTTCGTCCACATATATACAATCAATTCACTTGAGAGTATATTTTGTGAAGCGCTTTGAGACGTCTAGAAGACGTGAAAAGCGCTATATCAAATGCAAGGATGATTATTATCATTATTGTTACTATTATTATTAAGAATACCATATACAGTACTGTCCTTCACACCTCCCTCACATCATAGAATAGTGGTTGGGTCTAGAAATTAAGATCCTGTGTTATCATGAGGTTTGAAATAGTGTGTGTGGTGATAAGCATTTCCTGTGTCACTATCAGTAGATCAGGCACCTGTAGCACTGAGCAACACAGCCCAATATTTAAATCATCAGATCCTGTGGAAGATTGTAGAACTAACAAGGCATTATCTATTTGGCAATCCAATAACCTGGGTTTGATGAAATAATAAATCAAATCAATCAATAAATAATAATTCTTACATTCGATCCAGTGCCGATAACATGCAGAGCATCCCAGAACACTTCACTAAGTTTCTCTGAAGTGCGGGGACTTGTGGATTTTGTGGGAAGACGCAGCAGCCAATTTGCGCACTGTGATATCCTGCGCACAGCCACGCAGTGAATAATCAATTGTATCCGGGTGATTGTAGGCCAGGACACGGGCGGAGAGAAATTCCCTCTTCTTTGGAAGAGTGCCACACAGGACCTTTAGTATCTGACCAGGGATAAGGGAAATTGATTTCATGTCTCATCCGAAAATAGCGCTGTGGACAATGCAGATCTGTACTGGTGCGTCAGCAGAGACTGTAGGAGATCAAAGAACCAAGTTGGTAAATTGATTGCAATCTGACTCGGATAAAACAGTGTTACCTACTGAGCTACATGTATAACACTATAACAATAAATAATGTCTGCACAGATAGAGAACATTGACTATCCCGAACAAGAAAGCTGGTATTTTTCCTCTACACTGTGCGCGGAAAAGGGTCTGGAAAGGATCATCTTTTCCAGAGACGTTACAGTAACCCAGTTTGAATGATGTAGGGGCACTGTGTTATTTGCCAGTAATTAACCGGTAACTCAATAACATTCAGTCATCGTATCCCAACACGAACTCACAAAAGACTGCATCTGGAGGACTGGCAAATATTAACCATAAAAAGCTTCAGACACCACCTGACCACTTGACTGTTGCTACTGTGAAGAGGATGTAAAACCCATCATAGGGCTTCACTCCGGCTACACTCTTGCCGCCGTATGATGTCAACCAGACCCTTCGACGAGATCGCTGTCTGGCAATCACTCCGAGGTATCGTTTAATTTCTATTTCTCAAAGTTAAGAACACAAGCCTATGGCGGAGGATAAACGGGAGTTGGATAAATGCTTAAGTGTTTAGTTTAGTGGGAACCAAAATACAGCGTCTGGCACCACATGGCCCAGTGCTGGTGATCGGGGACTCCAGAGGAATAGTCTAGGTAGGAGGTGATGAAAACGTGGACAGTTTTGTGGTGTATGTTAATTCGCAACTCACAAGGAGGACAAAGGGGTATGGGAAAGGAACTGCTCTTAAAAGAGTAGCACGGATAAGATGGGGCCAAGTAGACTTTTATGTGATGTACACATAACAAATGCACCACGCCCCGCTTGTAAAATGGCATTTCCCAGCAGTAGAAATGCTACATAGCAAATGAATGGAGGATAGAGGATTCTTTATCGTTTGCTTTCTCTGTTACGTTCAATGAAAATCGCGATGAAGATTGGTGCCTGCTTTCAGTCAAAGAGCAGCACAGAGAAGACGGGCCAAATAGCCTTCTTCTGTGCTGCAAATTTCTAATACGTTGTGCAAGAGCTGAAGCCCATTGCTTAACTAACAATCTCCAAAATTATTCACTGAGCGAGGGCTCAAATTTACGCTTGGCAGATGTCTGATGACCCATTAGTGACGCTCCTGGGGAAGGTAAACAGCTTGTCTTTAGGGCTGTGCCAGTGGATTGGGATTCTCACACAGCTGTCTCGATAGTCTAGCCTGGATTCAGGCAGATCCTCAGCATTCCAGGGCACTATTGATGATGGGGGCAGTATTACCAATGGCAAGCTGGTTAAACTCCTCAATCCACATTCTGGGGGTCCCTCAGCTCTTGCCTCTAGCCAATCTAAAGAGCTCTTGCCTAAACTCTCTGAGATTAGGTAAACGGAGTCTGTGCCTCTGACCTAGAAATCAGACAAATGTAAACCAGACATATGTGCATTTCCAGTTGGTTCGGACTATTACAGACACCCAAGCGACCCAAACAAACGGGCCACCATTCCTGACAGCAATAACTGGGAAGCTCTGAGCTCTCTCCACGTCTCAAGGCACTGTAAACGTGAAAGGGATTTATTTGCCTGAAAAAAGAAAAGCATCAGAGCTAAAGGTTAGTCACCGCTGAACAAAACAGATTCAGCCAAGTTTCACAGTCAGGACAGGAAGCAAAACCCAGAAGTGAGGTACATACTTGAGTCACTGAAAATACAGTATATAAATGTCTGTGTCTAACCTCAGCGGCTAAGGCTCCAAACTGCATCTTAATCTCATCCTCGACACCGAAGAAACACATCCTCGTGAGGAAAAATCACCAGAGCAGGTAAAGATCATTCTATCAATATACCTCTTACAAACCCAGATTGGCAAAAGTAAACTAGTAATGTGGTAGCAGATTTACTCTGAGTTGCAAGATGTTCCAAGGGCAGCTTTTGGTCAGAGGGGGAGAGATTCAGAGATTCTATTTGCTCCCCTTCCAAGTGTTGTTGCTTTGAAATGAATGGGGTTACAGAGAGAATGATCAGAAACAGATTCCCCAACAATCTCTGCATTTGATATGGCGCTCGATCACAACTTTCAGACACCTCAAAGTATTGTATGGTGAATTTTGTGGGAGAAACTCAGCAGCCAATGGCACACAGCAACGGCCACAAACAGTCATGGATTGAGTGACTTGGGTGTCTGACACATTCAGAAATCCTGTCATTGTGCTTATTAGTCCAAATCCACACCCTCCCACCCTCACCACAACCCAAAAGTACTCCCCACTCTGAGACACTACCCTGCATGAGGAGCGCTATAAAATTGCAAATTGTTGTGATTAACGTTGAGTCACCGGGGCAGTAGAGTCACAGAGTGAGGAGCCGTGAGGCCGTGGAGGGATTTCAAAATGAGGAAAAGGAGCTTGAATTGTCGAGTCCTGCAGCTTAATGATTAGAACACTCGCCCCGCGAGAGTTGGATTCCCAGGCAGAGTGAGTATCCTTATTCCACAAGCCTCTGTTTACCTGGCAGTAAGTAGGAACCCAGTTGTTAGTTGATTGCTGTATCGCTTTTCCAAGGGTGACAATCCCTTGAAGAAAAAATTGGGTCACTTAATCCACGACTGTTTGTGTGTCACTACTGACCACAATTAGCTGCTCATTTCATCCACAAAGTATACAGTCAATTCACTTTATAGTATATTCTGTGAAGTGCTTTGGGACGTCTAGAAGACGCGATAAGGGACTATATTAAATGCAAGGATTATTATTGTTATTATCATTGAATTTGGCAGCAGAAGGCAGAGCTCTTTAAGTCTTAACAGGTCAAACATAATAATAATCCTTATATTTAATTTTATGTCGGGAAGACTTCTCAAAGCACTTCATAGGATCATCCCACAAACAGCCTTGAGGTGAATGATCGCTTTTACTGGTAGGAATGTTGGCCAGGACACTGGGAGAGAAACTCCCATTTCTTTAGAAATAGCGGATTTAACGTCCACCTGAAAAGGGCGCAGACAGAGATGGGTTTAATCTCTCCCCCGTAAAGACTTCCGATAATGCAGTGCTCCTTCTCTGCACTAACTGGAGTGTCAGCGTAACTGTTAGCTCAAAGTGCCCGTTTGAAATGGCTCCTTTCTGTGCTGGAAATGTCCATAGCTCTATGGTCTGAAAGCAAACTAGGCAGTCTACCATTGGATCGCTGGTAGACACAAGAGTGGTCTGAAATAAGGCGCCACAGCAGCACCTTCTGGCATGAGGAATAACAAAAGACATTGGCTTAACTTCAGATTTCTCAACTCAAAGCTAGGTGGCACCATTAGTATGTGATTTCATCCACATGGTGTACCAGATGGAATTTGTGATGGCATAAAACAATTTGCTCACTCACACCCTCACTTTCTTCCCACCGACAGACTTACTGAGGTAACTTACGCATTACATTATCAGGCAAGGGAAATTACCTTGAAAAATTGCATGGCGCAACGTTAACTAAACTATCTTCGCGTGAAGTTACTGTGTGTTTTCTGGGGGGCAAACATGGCAGCAATGTTGCTCAGAGCAAGATCCTACAATCAGCTGCGAAGGATCGATATATCTGGAGAATTGTTGATCAGGTTGCAGTAAGCCACCAATCTGCTCTGTATCTTTTCTTGTGCCACAATTTGACTGGTTTACAAAATGCCTGTATTTGATTTGAAAGCGCTTTACAGGGAATTGTAAGGTACCAGGAATGAGGAACTTCAGTTATGAGGAAAGGCTAGAGAGGCTAGGTTTATTCTCATTGGAGCAGAGAAGGTTACGAGGAGACCCAATAGAGGTTTTCAGGATCATGAGGGGATTCGATAGGGTAAACAGGGAAAAACTGTTTCCATTGGTGGGTGTATCAGTGACCCGAGGTGACAGATTTAAAATAGTTTCTAAAAGAAGCAGAGGGGAGGTTATGAGAAATGTTTTCGCTCAGCGAGTTGTTCGAATCGGGAATGCATTGCCTGAAAAGGTGGACCAACAAATGTGGTCACTCAATTCACAACTGGTTTGTGGGACACTGCTATGCGCAATTGGCTGCTGTTTGCACCCACAAAATAGTCAACTTTACCACAAATTCTGCTAAATACTTTGAGACGTCTCAACGACATGATAAGGTGCTATATCAAATGCAAAGATTGTTATTACATTAATATTATACTCAACCTCCGATTAATGTCAGAGGTTGGGTATAATAATAGGGAATAATAATACTAGGTTGGGTCCGATTAATAGGGAAAAACTATTTCCACTGGTGGATGTATCAGTGACTCGTGGTCAATGGAGGACGCCAAGCGGGTGAAAAAAACGGCAGCTCAACTTTACTCGCGGCAAACCAAAATACTGCACCTGCGTGACAATGTGGGTAGCGTTATCAGCTTGCCGCTAGTATGGCTTTAAAGTCTCGCTCCGTTTTTTTCACCCCTCCCGACGTGAAAGGCGCTCTATAAGTGTAATTTGTTGTTGTTGTTTGGCGTGCTCTATTTTAAAAAGAATCGCTGGACTATAAACCTCAACCGCAGCATCATGGCTTCAAGCGCAATATCTACCAGCAAAGGTGAGAAGCGCAAGAGAATTAATAATAAGTACCAATACAATATTCTGTTCTTATGTTATTATTTATGGATTTACAAATGCTGCACTGCTATTGTTCCAGATAAGTTCCAGTTTATCGAATGGAGACTTTTTTTTGGGCGTGCCAGTTATATGGAAGTGTCGGTTCATCAAGTCACGGATAAACGGGCTTCAACTATAATAAGAATTGTTCCTTTCAAACCACGGCTGTTTATCGGAGATTGCTGTACGCAATTGGCTGCCGCCTTTCACCCACAAAATATACAGTCATTGCATTTTACAGTATATTCTATGAAGCTCTTTGAGTCGTTTAGAAGATGTGAAAAGCGCTATATCAAATCCAAGGATTATTATTATTATTATTCTCCTCTTCATTTACCAATTACCCTGTCTCTGAGAGCAGAAGGTGGTCTGCTCAACGGATTGCGTTCTCTGGAATTGGACCATAGTAAAACACAGCATAATTTAGGATGGCACAGAATGAGCTGTGAACAGCTAGCTGTTCGCCCAGAACAGCTGTGCCAGCTCTCTGATGAACTCTCCACTTAATCCCAGTGCCCTGCCCTCCCCCAACAACACACACACACACGCTTTTATATGAAATTGCATTCTTGTCCAATTCTCTTTTTAAAAACTAATTGTGGATTGTACTCATACCACCTGCCACCTACATGCTACATCTTACATCCTGCACCCATCCACCCCCCACCACCAACCACCTTAAACCAATACCCCACCACCTTCCGAAAGGTGTTATACAAATATAATTATGTTGTTGTCCTAAATGTTGCAGCTGTCTCAATACACTTAAAGGGAATGAAATAAAGATATCAATGATTAATGAAAGACAGTTACCAATAAAGCATTTTTGATTATTTCACGTGAAAATTTCCCTTCAGTTGATTAGATTTTTCCATTTCATTAATGATTTATACAAGTCCAGTCAGGGGGATTACAGAATTGTAGAGTCACAGAGGGCATTACAAAACAAAAATCAAAACAAAATTACATTTGTAAAGCGCCTTTCACGTCGGGAGGATGTCCCAAGGCGCTGAACATTAACGGGAACCTTCTATTCACACTACACCCGACACCTTCAGAACGACTGCAGCCATCAATGTCACAGCTCATTTCCCTTTTTATGATGGGTAAATATAGCACGGTTCACAGGAAGTTTGCCCAAGCAGTTTTCATTAACGCTGCAAGCCAAAGCTCTAATGAGTAGTGTGGTCTTAGCTGGTCAAGCTGCAGGAAAGCTCGTCAGGATGATGCTTTTAATGGCAAGTTATGTAGGCTTAGCTGGTTAGACTCCCAACAGTTACCCCAACCCACTCTTGCCAACCTCCATCTAATACTCTCTGGAATTAGCTAAGCAGGATGGTCCCTCCCGAAAGAGAATTCCATTCCGTTAAATAACTTTGGAATTTCTATGCATAGGTGTCAGATGCCTGGCTTCCAAATAAAATCCGTCACACAGCCAATTTGGCTCTCTCTCTATGAGTACTGGTAAATATTACAACCGGAATTTATTACTTCATGTATAAGTATCCAAAAGGTTGAAATAACTTCGCAAGATGTACTTTTAAAGTCTAGTAACTGTGTATTCGTTGGTGAATGTGACAACCAATTTGCACACACCTGTGTCCCATACACAGCCATGAAGTGAATGACCGATTTTTTTCTCCAGAGCTTGTTGGCCAGGACACTGGAAGAGAGAACTTCCTTCCCTTTTTCAATAGTGCCATAGGGTTCTATGAACAGGGAAATGGGCTCTTGGCTAATTGTCCATGAAGGGCAACACGCATCTCCAGCTTGCTGAGAATAAACTATCAGCAGACAAAGCAGATAGGGGCATAAACCACACTATAAATGCTTAGTCTGTGGCTTTTCTTTTTGCTTGTCTAGAAATGTCCACAGCAGGAACGGGAAGTCCACTGAACTATTCGAATGTCCCAGAGAGAGACAGCTGTGAAGCAGACCGCCAAGTCAGCCAAGTGGTGTTCAGAGTACTCTATTCTGTTCTCTTCGTTGCTGGCATTATGATGAACAGCCTGGCGGTGTGGGTGTTCTTCCAGATCCCGAGCAAGTCCAACTTCATCGTGTACCTAAAGAACACGGTGGTGGCCGATTTGCTCATGACCCTGACATTCCCGTTCAAAATCCTGGTCGAGTCCACAGTCCGGACGCCCGTCCTCCAGTTCGTTGTCTGCCAGATCACCTCCGTCAGCTTCTACTTCACCATGTACATCAGCATCATGTTCCTGGGGCTGATCAGCGCCGACCGCTACCAGAAGGCGGCCAGGCCGTTCGGGGGCTCGGCTTCCTGTCGGCCCCGCTCGGCAAAGATCTGCTCCGTGGCTGTGTGGCTGGTCATGTTCCTGCTCTCGTTGCCCAACATGGTGCTGATCAAAGGGACCAGCATGCCCGAGGGTCAACGCAAATGCTCGTCCCTCAAGACGGACATGGGGCTGAAGTGGCACGAGATTGTCACCTTTGTCTGCCAGGTCATCTTCTGGTCCAATCTGGCCATCATAGTGGTCAGCTACCTGCTGATCTCTCGGGAGCTTTACAAGTCCTACCAACGGACACAAAGCGGCAGCTCCAGCCGAGCCAATAGGAGAGTGAACTTCAACGTCTTTATCGTGCTCGGGGTGTTTTTTGTCTGCTTCGTGCCTTTCCACTTTGCCAGAATCCCATACACACTGAGCCAGACGAGAGACGCCTTTGACTGCTCCACGCAAATCGCCCTGTACTACACGAAGGAGAGCACGCTGTGCCTGGCGGCGTTCAACGCGTGCCTCGACCCCCTCATTTACTTCTTCCTGTGTCGCTCCTTCAGGAACACCTTATTCGAAAAGCTGCATATCCGCATGCAAAGACTAACCCTGCACCAACGAGGCGATACCTCAACAAACAACGAGATCGCACTTTAACCTCCTCTGCCCGTTGCTGCCCAACCCAGTCTTTCTCGCTCGTTCGTGTTAACAGACTCGTAGCACTGTGAGAAAATAACAAAATTGTACCTTTTTTACATAAGTAAATTAACCAGAGATTTTGACAGTAAAACCGTGCTTGCACCTTCATTGATAATAATAACATAATAATCCTTGCATTTGATATAGCGCTTTTATCGACTTCTAGACGTCCCAAAGCGCTTCACTGAATATACTGTAAAGTGAATTAACTGTATATTTGTGGGCGAAACGCGGCAGCCAATTGCGCACAGCGCAAACAGTCATGGATTGAAATGACCAATTTTTTATTTTGGTGGGAGGGATTATTATAAGGTGTTTGGGGGTAAGGAAAGTTGCCCAAGGTTTCGCCCTGACCTGCCTGGATTCGAACACAGGTCTCACATTTGTAAGGCGAGTGCTCTAACCACTGAGCCACAGGAGCTCCACTCTCACTCTGAACATAATAAGCCTTGCATTTTTAGGGCATTTTTAGCACATTGAAAAATTCCACCATGTCCTAGCCTGTCAGACAATTATGCCTTAAAGTTTACAGTCAATACCAATATTGGGATTAAAGGATCAGAAGACCCATCTGATCTCATCTTTCCAGAATCCTCATCAAATTGCTTTTTATATCAGTCTGGTGCCCTGGCGTCAATCACCCATCCCGGCAACCTGTTCGACTTATTAATTACCCTCTGCGTCAAGAAAAATTCCCTAATGTCTGTCCTGAAATTGTCTTTTACGCTCAAAACCTGTCTCCTCTTGTCTCTGAAAGTATTGATCTGGATTAACTTTTTCAATCCCATCTAACATTTTGTACAATTGCGTGAATTCCCTCTGATTCATGTTCTCTCAAAACTAAGCCCATAGGCTCACATGTGAAGAATTCAAGCACTCATTTTTTTTGGGGGGTACTTATCACATCTATCACCATTCTTAAGAGCCTCCAAACCAAACATTAACAATAGTGATAATAATAATCCTTGCATTTAATACAGTGCCTTATCACGACTTCTGCATGTCCGAAAGCACTTCACAGAATATATAATACTGGAAAGTGAATTGACTGTATATTTTGTGGACGAAACAATGAGTATTTACGGAAACTTCCTAGGGAGTTCTCTGCCTGGAGAGACACAGCCTGCTCACCACATCCTGGGTAGTCGCCTGGATTTTGAAACTCTTTGCCTGTACCTGCAGTTGTCTGCCTCCTACTCTTCTCCCATTCCAAATCTGTTAAACGTTTCAAGATGTTTAACCAGCTAAGAGGCATTGTGTTGCACTCACCATCCGAGCTAAAGGCCCTGGGATCGATTCCTGGGCGGGGCAATATTTTAGGCAAGTTTCCTTACTCCACACGCTTCTGTTTACCTAACAGTAAGTAGGAATCTGGTTATTGGTCGATTGCTTTCCTAAATTCCTAAATTAATTCCTAAAAATAAAATTGGGTCACTCAATCCATGACTGTTTGTGGGACAATGCTGTGCACAATTAGCTACTGTGATCAGCCTGTAAAATACACACTCAATCTACTTTACAATATAGCCTGTGAAGCACTTTGACACGTCACAATGGTGCAATAAAGCACTATATCAAATGCAATGATTATTATTATTGCACCTTAGGTAAGAGCCACGCTTTTGCAGGACAAAGACTAACACTGATACTGATGTCACATTGTATACACCAACACAGTAAGTGGCAGAACTAGACTGAAGGTGGAAACAGCCCAGTAAGACCTGGGCTGTTTCCACCAGGTGAGGCAAGGTAACTCAATGGTCACATTTGCTGTAACTGTCCATGTGACAAGAGCCAGGATGTGCCATGGACAATCCACTGAGTGCAAACTACACACCAATCCTGAACCCAGACCAAAGCAAAACTGGAGCTTTAGCGAGAGACTAACACAAAATATTTCGCATTCACAGATCATGAATAATCTACAAAATCCCAACACTTAAAATTTGAAGTAAGTCCAATGAATGTAAAGCCAAATCTACTGGCACAATTAATCATCCAAATGTATCATGATATTGTGTAAGAATATTATTGTGTAAGAACAGTGTCTTTATTAAAGTGAATGAAACACGTTACAAAAAAGACAGAACTTGCTTTTTAACAATTGTTATCATGTTGAAACATCTCAAAGCACTTCACAATAGTTACTCCCAAGTGTAATGTCTGTGTATTTGTTGGCAAACAGTAAATGCAAGTATTATTATTAATAAAGGCCACAAAGTGCTGGAAAAGACAACAAGTGCATTTATATTGCACCGATTATGTAGTGTGTCTGAGAAATTTCACAACCACAGGGTCAGACACCGAGCACTGACCAATTTAACAATATAATAATAATCCTTGCAGTTGGTACTGATGGCCTTCCACATCAGGAGAACCTCTTAAAGTGCTTCACAGGATATTGTAAAGTGGACTGTGACTGGGGTGTAATTTTGCGGGCAAACGCCTTAGTCAATTTGTACACAGCAATCAATGTCCCACAAACAGCCATGAAGTGAATGATCATTCTTTATTTGGAAGATCATTGGCCACGACATGGGGAGAAAACTCCCTTCTCTTTTCCAATGGCGCTCTCGGAATCTTTCACGTCCACCTGAACAGGCAGACGAGACCGCAGTTTAATGTCTTAATCCAGAGCTGCCTCAAAATGCTGTGAACTGCAACGGCTGTGTTTTGCAAGCAGCCTAGCGTTCTGTAAATGCTACCCACAAACCCATGATTGATGCCAGTAAATGCAAGGCCATGATATAAAGCAGCAATCTTTATAGTTGTGGCTGCAGAGAACAGCCAGAAGCTCTCTGTGGTAATTTCCCAAGTGCTTTGTGACATCCTTCTGATATGAAAGGTGCTGTACAAATGTAAATTTGTTATCCATCTCGTCTCCCCCTCTCCTGCCTCTCATCCCTTCAGACCCTTTTCATATCTTTACATGCATAATCCAATTTTCTGCTAAAAGCCTAACGTGGATTCTATTTCACCCACGGTTACAGGTTGTACATTCAACACTCAAATAACTAACTCAATGGAAAATTCTACCTTTTAACCGCTCCTCTTTCTCAGTGGTTAGAGCACTCGCCTTACGAGCATGAGAACTGTGTTTGAATACAGGCAGATCAGGGTGAAACCGTGGGCAAGTTTCCTTACTCCACATGCCTAATAATAATCCATCAAAAAAAACACAATAATAAAAATTGGTTATTTCAATCCACGACTGTTTGTGAGACGCTGCTGTGCCCAATTGGCTACTGAGATTCGCCCACAAATATACAGTCAATTCACTTTACAGTATATTCTGTGAAGCGCTTTGAGACGTCGATAAGATGTGAAAAGCGCTATATCAAATGCAAGGATTATTATTATTATAATACGCTGCCCAGTTTTACCACATGAACATGAAGCACAGAACAAGACTTTCAACCCATTAAAGACAGCAAGAGTTCAGCCCCCTTTAGGGTGTAGGACTCTCTCCTGTAACGCTAGCATTTTCATGCTGCCTCCGTCAGTCGCAGTGCAGTCCAGTCCTGGGAGAGAGCTGCACTCACTGTGGATGATATGATGAGCTCCCCACTGCTGATCTTGCATGTGGACGCTAACGATCCCACAACACTATTGGCGAACAGAAGAGAATTTCTCCCAGTGTCTTGGCCAACAATGACCCTTTCATTTGGACCTCCCAAAGCAACAATCCCCAGATAAAACTCATCATTCACCTCATCGCCACTTGCTTGCTTGCAACGAAAATAAGTTACCACTACACTCGATGTACGTGGCAGAAAATCCAAGTGAAGTATTTTGAGACGTTTCAACATTACAGGCTCTGAATCAAATGCAAGAATTATCATATTATTGTCCAATAATTACTGCCACATTTCCTGACAGGGAAGCACTTAATAGATTTTTTTTTTTTTTGTCAAACTCAAGATCCCTCACTGTCTCTTCCCCTATCCAAAATTCTGAACAGATTCCTTGGTTTCAAGGAAACAAACTTGCCTCGAAAGTGAGACGACCCTGGTCCGATTCCCTGGCAGGGCAAAACCTTAGGCAAGTTTCCTTACTCCACATGCCTCTGTTCACCCAGCAGTAAGTAGGAATCCGGTTGTTAGTTGATTGGTGGTTCGTATTCGGTGGTAAAACGCCCTTCAAAAATAAATAAATTCAAGTAATAATTTGGTCGCTCAAAGCATGACTGTTTGTGGGGCACTGCTGAAAGCAATTGGCTGGCATTTCACCCACAAAATATATACAGACGTCTCAACAAAGCGATTAGCGCCCTATGTCGAGTGCGAGGATTGTTATTGAATGTACCACAAGTGGCTTTGTGTTGCCACAGTTCTTTTTTTATACTCATTTCCTGGATCTGGCCAGTCCCAAAGAGAAGCAGAGAGGTCGGTCTCAGCCCATCATGAGAAACTCTGATCTCGGTCCCATATGAGCAGAGCGGGTGGTTACGGAACATGGCCAATACAAAGACAGTGGGGGGGTTTTTGGGAGGAGAGTATTTTTAGCTGAGATTTGCAGAACCCGCAATACGTGCCTTCTAAATCAGGCAGCTTAATATCTGCACATCAGTAAATTTTCAAGCCATTTCCATTCAAAAGGCTTCCCTTTTGCACTCCACTCCCAAGGCTTTCCTGCACTGCAACATGCTCTAGTTGCCAGCTGGTCAGATGGGAACAGACCCCTAGAGAGGGGAAGTGAGCGTGAGGCAGCGTTTGCACCAAGCCTGGATTTTCATGCAGCAAGTGGCGACCAAACCTCAAAGCCAGTGTGCAAGAAGTTACCTCAACCATTTACAGACACGCATCTTGAGTTCACAGAGTCACAGTCACAAGAGTCACTCACTCAGAACAAGGGAAACCTGCCAAAGTCTCGCTGGACATGTAAGTAAATCGATCTCCTCTCCTGTATCATATAGAAAAGTGTTGCTTGTGAATTGTCAGGGTTTGGAATTCATCACCACAAGTGGATAGTGAGACTGGGTTAGTAACAATAGTTATTGTTATTGTTAAAATAATAATCATTATTATAACAGTTAACAATAATTTATAACCAATAGTAGAATAATAATGCTTGGATTTGACATAGTGCCTTTTCACATCTTCAAGACGTCTCAAAGCGCTTCACAGAATATACTGTTAAAGTGAATTGTCTGTAATATTTTGTGGGTGGAACTCAGCAGCCAATTGCGCACAGCAGTGTCCCACAAACAGTCGTATGTGAATAGTTCAAAAGCTGATCGGTACAAAAATTAGAGAAAGCAAAGAGTTTCTCCCGGTGTCATCAGCTTATCCAGGATTCCTTGTGAAGCGTTTTGAGGTGTTTCAACATTATAACCGCTCAAATGCAAAAAATGTCCGTCCCATCACTGCGTCCAGCCTACATTCAACAACAACAATTTACATTTATAGAGCGCCTTTCACGTCGGGAGGACGTCCTATAGTGAAGCCCTGTAGCTCAATAGTTTAGATTACTCGCTGTCCAAGCAGGAGACCTGGGTTCATTTCCAGTCAGTGCGAAACCTTGGGCAAGTTTCCTTCCTCCACAGGCTTAATAATAAATCCTCCAAAAAAAACAAGAATAAATTAGTCATTTCAATCCGCAACTGTTTGTGTGACCGCAATTGGCTGCCGCGTTTTGCACACAAATGCACAGTCAGTTCACTTTATAGTATATTCTGTGAAGCGCTTTGAGACGTCTAGAAGGTGTGAAAAGCGCTTTATCAAATGCAAGGATTATTATTATTATTATTATTCCCACAGAGTGGAACTGCAGCACTTCCTACTAAAAATGAAACTGATAGCTGTGTTGCACCTATTGCACTTATTCTTCCTCATTTTATACTAATATACTTTACGTTCGGATATAACAGTTTAAACCAGCAACCGTCTATGAGGAGATTCATAATCACAGGTGCATATCAATGCACTTCACACTTATTTAAATAAGGAACCACCAACAATTTGGGCATCTTATCCAACAGCCTATGATTGAGCTGCTCCATTATTATATTATGAATTCATAGAAGAGGATGTCCCAAGTGTTTCGGGCCAGAGTTGGGGGTCGGGATCGGGGAGGGTGGCGAGGGGGAGGGAGGGAAGGTCGTAGAGGAGGGTCTTGAGATGGGTCTTGGAAGGAGGCAAGGGAAGGCAGAGGGACTGAGGGATGGAGTTCCAGAGCGTGGGGCAGAGTGGCTAAAGGCCCAGCCCCCAATGGTAGGGTGTGCGACATGAAGGAGGCTGGAGCCGCTGAGATGATTGATTAGACCACAGTTTGTAAATAGTAATCCTCCATCAATATTGTACATGTATGCATCAGTCTGACTCGGTTGATAGCAATCTCGCCTCTGAGGTGGAAGGTTGTGGGTTCAAGCCTCATGTTCGACATGGAACTCATATGATCTAAAATAATCTTCCAATGCAAACCTGGAGGTACGCTGCATTGTTATTACTGCATTATACACCTCAGTGTAGTGTTTATACTGTAATAATAAGTAATGTCAAATATGCTGCATTGTTGAAAATGCCATCTTTCTGATGAGATATTAAGTGTCCTGCTCGACAATCCCCCAGAATAAAAACTGTTCATTCATTTTATGGCTAATTTACTGGGTCATTACTGTGTGTTGAGCGCAGGTGGATGCTGCATTCACCCTCAAAATGTCAGTCTGATATATCCCGTGAAGTACTTTGGGATGTCCTCCCAAAGTGAAATGCACTGTATCAAATGTAAGGAATATTGTCATCATTATACATAACACTACTAATGTGTATGATACAAACAACAATAAGTTAAAAGAAACAAAAACAGAAGTTGCTGGGAAAACTCAACAGGTCAGGCAGCATCCATGGAGAAAGGAAAAGTGAGTCAACATCTGGTCCACGATCCTTCGTCAGAACGGTTTTGATGGTTCTGACGAAGGGTTGTGGACCCGAAACGTTGCCTCACTTTCCTTTCTCCATGGATGCTGCCTGACCAGCTGAGTTTTCCCAGCAGCTTCTGTTTTCGTTTCAGATTTCTAGCATCTGCAGTACCGTATTTTGTGTTTTGTAATAACTTCAAAGCACTTGCTTCATAGGGGATTATTGTGAAGTGCAGGGACTGGATATTTGTTGGCGAATGTGTCAGCCAATTTGCACATAGTTCCCACAACAGCTAAAGATTGTTGTGTCAGATGGATTGTCAGCCAGCACACCGAGGGAAGCTCCTTTCTCTTTTCCAACACTGTAGTATCACAGGATCTTTAACATCCACTTTAACATCCAGGCTGACAGCATCTCAGTTTATCGTTTCACCCGAAGTAAAGCGACTCCGACAATACAGTGCGTCTCTAACACGGTATTGAGCGTTGAACTAGAACTAGACTCCAAGTGGTACATGTTATCAATACCACAATGCGTCCACTTTAAAGGAGAAAAGATATTTGCAACTGGCCTCGCTCTCCTGAAAACAGTCACTTCATCCCTTAACCGCTGATTTTCTCGTTCGAGAGTTTTGCTTTTCATTTGAACTCTCAGAGCCCCTTTCAAATCATCGTTCTCCTGTCAGGAGTCTATCGATTTCCTTTGTTATCCGTGTTAGCTCCTCCTTCAGGTTTCCTACTTCCCCAGCTCTGGCCGCTGCCAGATTCATTCCTCCTACCTGATTATGACAGGTACTTTCTAATAGGCCTATCTGCATCTTCACTGAATGTCCCACGTTGGGCACCAATTTGATGCGAAAACAATCGTTTGTGCACCAACTCTCGTTTTCCAAGGTTCGATTTATTCAGTCAACCGTATTGGCGAAGACCAATTTAATATTCAGTTTTATTTAAGTGGTTTAACATACAACACAAGAATATGCAGAACAATACTTCCCAGTGACTATTGCGTTGTTTCTGGCTTGCGTCCTGTCTTTCAATCAATCAAAAGTATATTTATATAGCGTCTTTCACGTTGGGAGGACGACCCAAGGCGCTGAACAGTCACTTAGGGACCAGAGTTGGGGGGGGGGGGGGGGGAAGTGGTTGGGGTAGGGGGAAGGAGAGCAGGAATATTGACTGTATATTTGTGGGCGAATGTGTATGTCTTTGTTCTTACTGCGCTGGCCTTCTTGTTCTGGGGACGTTTACATGCGCTGACTGCTTTTGTTCTTGCGTTTCTCTCCTACCCACGCTGGCTGCTTTTTCTGGAGACGTCAAAAATTCGATACTATTGCTCTGCCTTATACACTTTGGCACTGGCTAAGCTCGTCTGCAGTCACACATCTCGTGCATAGTATCTGTCACGTGATCTTGTCCACCCTCGAGTCTGACCTCCTCTTATCTTATCAGCCATCTTATCAGGTTCTACAATTTGCCATCTTTACACAATGGGTTCCAAAGGTTGCCATTTCCTCTCATCCTAATGTCATTTATGGAGTTGTTATTCTCCTTCAGCTGAGGCAGCTTTCACTTGTGGCCATACTCTGTTGAACCCTGCATTTTACCATGTATGGAGATATTTGCTGGCTGTAGCTAACACCCCTTACTCCAACACACTGCAGTGGAGATTCTGATGGTGTGACGAAACGAAAAGCACCATATGAATCAAAGCTGGTGTAGCTTCTATGATTAACTCTTCCTGTGTCATTCCTGAGTGATTGTCCCCCATGTGAGTGAACAGATAAAAGCAGCTTAATGCAGTGAAAGAGGGTGATGGCAGGACATCTGTTCGGGATGGATGAGATTGGATGGGTCAAAGGGCCTTCTTGAAAGCGCCTTGGGACATCCTCCCAACGTGAAAGGCGCTCTGTAATTTTGTTATTCTTGTTGTTCTTCTTCCAGATCAATGTTAAGATTTTGTCACATGTACAGTGGCCATTTGGGTCACCAAAAACCCATTGCGTGTTAACATGACCACTATTTGTCTGTCTCAGCAGCAAAGAGGAAGCAAGGAGGATGGACAACAGTAGCTCATGGAGGAATATATCCTCTGCCGGTAGCTGCGTGCGCAACAAGCAGATCACCCGGGTGCTGTTCCCAATTCTCTACAGTGTCCTCTTCATTGTGGGCCTGATGCTCAACATCATTGCCACCAAGATATTCTTCCACATCCCGAGCACCAGCACCTTCATCGTCCTCCTGAAAAATGTGCTGTTCGCGGACCTCATCATGACCCTCACATTCCCCTTCAAAATCATGAGGGACACGGAACTGGTCCCACTCGAGCTGAGAGCCTTTGTGTGCCGGTTCTCCGCCGTGGCCTTCTACTGCACCATGTATATCAGCATCATTCTCCTCGGCCTCATCAGCTGCGACCGCTACCTGAAGATCACGAACACCTTCGGGAAGTCGTGCGTGCGGAGCGTGAGGTTCAGCAAGTTCCTGTCCGGGGCGGTCTGGCTCACCATGTTCGCGCTGTCTCTGCCCAACGTGATTCTGACCAACAAGCCAGTGCTGCCCGACACGGTCAGGAAATGCTCCTTGCTGAAGGGCGCGCAGGGATTATATTGGCACGCCACGCTCATCTACATCTGCCAGGTCATCTTCTTTGGGGTCTTTGCGCTGATAATCGTACTCTACGTGGTCATCTCCAAAAAGGTCTACCAGTCGTACGTCAGGTCGCGGAGCTCAGACGCAAAGGGTCGCAAGAAGACAAAGGCCAAAGTGTTTGTCATCGTGGCCGTGTTCTTTGTGTGCTTTGCCCCCTACCATTTCGTCAGGGTGCCCTACACGCTGAGCCAGGTGGGCAAAGTGAGTGAGTGCTGGCTTCAGGATTTGTTGTATTACTTAAAAGAGATCACTCTCTGGCTGTGTTCCTCCAACACCTGCCTGGACCCCTGCATTTACATTTTCCTGTGCAAGTCTTTCAGGCGGCGTTTGGCTAAGGCTAAGACTAACAGGTTAAGCAGAGCAAACACAACACTGGACAACGCAAGCGAGTCCATCCTGTAATATCAATCCGTGGATTTAAGATATCAAGCACCTTATCATGTCATCAAGCTGTTTCAAAATTGCTTCACAGGATATACTGAAAAGTGCATTTAAGGCATACATTAATGGGGATAATCGTAATAATAATAATAATAATCCTTGCATTTGATACAGTGCTTTGACAAGCACTGTATCAAACTGTGGGCCTCAGTAGAACAGTAACACTGATCTCAAACCGCTTGCGAGACTCAAACCTTCCCTTGCTCTGGTGTTTGTCGCACAGTAATGGTTTTCTCTGAGTAACTCACTCCCCCTCGTGGCTGGAACACGATAGAATTAGACCAGATCTTCACACCCTCACACACATATATGCAGAGAGTAAGAATAAGATTAATCCCCATATTTGACATAGCACTTCTCATGTATCGAAACACTTCACTTCCAAGAATAACTAGAAATGCAGCGTTAGCTTAAGACTGTAAGTTCTAAGTTCTGATGTAGGGCTTGAACAGCTACATCGCGGTGTTGATTTGAGTCTGTCATTCCATTGCCAAACACGTCACCTTGTAACATGTTCAGCTCCAAGCAAGCCCCGCTTACCTCCCCCTGTATACATTTTCTCAAGCCTCCAGCTCCTGCTTTGTGTACAATTCCTGTGTTTCTCAGAGGCGGGCTTCCTTCCAAATATGTAATTCAATCTGTCTGTCTCCACACTCACACACCATCTTATTCCCAATAAATTCCACCACACTTAATCCAAAACCCTTACATCTTTGCTTCTTCCTGCAAAACCTCAACGGAAATGCAGACCAAAGCCAAGGTAGTTGGAGCTGAGGTCAGAAAGTGTTTCCTCACATAGAGGGTTACAATAATAATGACAATTATTCTTGCCTCCTCCTGACGTCTCAAAGCGCTTCACAGAATTCAGAAGATGTGGGAAATTCTGCCCCAGAAAACTTGGGTCATAGAGATATTCAGGAGTAAGATTAAAAGGTGGGAAAGTGTGAGTAGAAGATCAGATGAGATGGAATAGGTCTGATGAGCTGAATGGCCTCCACCTGATCCTGGGTTCTCAGAAGTCTGTTTAGACTGTAGAAGCTATCCTGTTGCAAACTCTTCCACTGAAGCTTTCTGTTCCAATCCCGCGCTCAAATAAAAGAATCCAACACATTCCGTACCTAAGGATAGTGGAGCCTGAAATACTGTCACTCACATAGCTTTGGAACACACCTAGAATGATGGTCAAACACTTGACCTGGGTGCTGCACTCGGATTAATTTACTAAGTTGACTTCACATGAATTAGTTCTTTCTATGATAGTGCCATTTACAGTACATTAAGGGCAAGCTGCACTGAGTTCATACACTGCTGGAGAGTCACATGCCTTGAACTGCGCTCGGAAGAGGAACTTACTAAATAAAATTCTCACCTAACACCCATTGCTTTAAAGTTTCACTATAAAACTGACATCAGCATTCAAGGGTTCGTTGAAAGTTACTGTATGATCCATATGGAGTTTAAAAGCAAATTATGAAATTATGATTAAATTAGCTTCATGTGAAAGGAAGAAAGACAGAGGCTTCTGCAATTGTTTAGTGTTTCTATTTGTAGTTTTGGTAATAATAAATCTACTGATGAATGTATTTCGCTTGTGTTTTTTTTTGCTCATTATTTGATTAAAGCTTAATTAAACTTTAAAGGACCCAGCAATGAGTTTGTATAAAACATAAAATTGAAATGAGATGAGTTTGTATCTTTGATTACCTTACTAATCTGTGAACAAAAACTTGTGGAGCTCCTGTGGCTCAGTGATTAGAGCACTTGTCTTGCAACCTGGGGAAACCAAGCTGGGGAGACCTGTGTTCAAATCCAGGTAGGTCAGGGCGAAACCTTGGGCAAGTTTCCTTACTCCACACGCCTAATAATAATCCCTCCAAAAAAACACAATAATAAAATTGGTCATTTCAATCTACGACTGTGTGTGGGACACTGCTGTGCGCAATTGGCTGCCGCGATTCGCCCACAAATATATACAGTCAATTCACTTTACAGTATATTCTGTGAAGCGCTTTGGGACGTCGATAAGATGTGGAAAGCGCTATATCAAATGCAAGGATTCAGCGCCTTGGGACGTCCTCCCGACGTGAAAGGCGCTTTAGAAGTTTAAATTGTTGTTAACAGTGAACAACTCTTATAATTCAGGCTAGGATGATTGGAAGTGAGATCAGCAAACATTTCTTCACTCAGAGATGCCGAGAATGTGGAACACACAATCTCAGAGAGAGCTACAGAGACAGTACAGGTATCCCCCAATTTACGATGCTTCCATTTACATTGTTTCGATTTAACGTACCTAATTTTTTAACACCTTTTTATCGAAATACGACATTTGTTTTTGTTTTAACAACCAAAAAATGTAGTGCATCTTTTTGCACATACGCAGTACATAGTGTATTTTGCGGTAAAATCACAGACGTATACTGTATCCAAGAGTTTGAACTGTCGAAATGTAGCATGTGGCTACATCAGTGGTTCCCATCTTTTTTTGATGCGACCCAAATTAGCTTCCCACCACTGGAGGCCATCATCGCGATTGACGCTCAGCTTGTGGACTCAGCTCTTTTGTAAGTACGCTCTTTATACAAATTGGTTGGCGGTGTCGCTTTTTGTTTAGCGCTAAAAGTTTTGTCTGTTATTTAGTGGGTTTAAGGTCCGAAAATGTTGTGAAAAGAAGGCATCTCAGGTTATATAATGAGACCGCATGGGAAACTGCATTTCGATTGACGACACTGCGATTTGCGTGGCATGTTTCAGGAACGCAACCCTGTCGTAAATCGAGAGATACTTGTATGTTTAAAATGGAGGTAGGTAGATACTTGATAAGTAAGGTTTTTGAGGAGAATATGGGGAAGAGCAATTAAATGATCTTCCATGATAATAATGATAATCCATGCATTTGATATAGAGCTTTTCATGTCTTCTAGACGTCTCAAAGCGCTTCACAGAATATACTGCAAAGTGTATACTTTGTGGGCGAAACGCGGCAGCCAATTGCACAGCGTCCCACAAACAATCGTGGATTGAAAATGACCGACTCAAAATTATCTAATAAATTAGGGGTAACAGGCTGAATGCACTCTTGTTGCTCTCATATTAATAACAATAATAATAATCCTTGCATTTGATAAACTAGTAGAGCAGAAGGATCAGGCATGTGCTAGAGGAGGAGGAGGAGGTGAGCAGTGGAATGAGGACCAGCTCTATATATTTACTCTAAAAGCAACAGATTAAAACCAGAGAATATTCATTCCATCATGGGATAAACTCATTACCCTCTCCCACCTGATTCTTTGTAGCACAGAAAGGCAGGTCCTGAGTTTAATATCTCACCCAAAGTGCAGCACCACCAACCGTGCAGCGCACTGCAGCACTGCAATGGAGTGTCTTGTCATCTTAGACTACGTGAGTTATAAAAGTAATCCTTACATTTGGTGTAAGAGCCTTTCACATCAGCAGGACGTCCAAAGCGCTTCACGGGATTTACTATCAAGTGTAACCCAATTTCGAATTGATCTAATGGTGCAGTGTGAAAAGTTTTCCCATTTCCAGCTGTACTTGGTTGTTCCCTTCATGCCTGTTTGAGGGGCATTACTGTGCCCAAACTCACTGTCACATTCATCCACAAAACACACTTAGCACTATATCCTGTGAAGAACTTCAACATGTCCTCCTGCTGTGAACAGCTTCACCAAATATAAGGATGATTACGTAGGACCCAACTTTCTCTTGCCTTTGAAGCTTTATGCATGCGACAAAGCTTGGGCTACAGCTCCATCGATTGAATCGAGCTGGTAAACCATTTGGTTGCTCAGTTGGGGGAGGAAGGGTCTACATACACACACATATTTTCTGTAAAACGTTTATTGGATTTCTTATCTATTAATTTCCTATTGCTGTATCCAAAATGTCTTGTATTTTGATTCATTTGTAAAGATTCTTTTCACTTTCTTCTTAATCTATTTTAATACAGGAGCTCAGGTAGCTCAGTAATTAGAGCGCTCGCCTTTCAAGCATGAGACCTGTGTTTGAATCCAGGCACAATAATACAAAAAATTGGTCAATTCAATCCACAACTCTTCGTGGGACACTGCTGTGCGCAATTGGCTTCCGCATTTCGCCCACAAATATACAGTCAATGCACTTTACATTGAAGCACTTTTTGTGAAGCGCTTTGAGACGTTGATAAGATGTGAAAAGCGCTATATCAAATGCAAGTATTATCATTATTATTTTCAGTGTTGTCTAGTGCACTGTAGTGTCTAGTGTTAATCCCGAGCACATCTGTATGGGTCTGCATAAATGCTTTACAGTGTTTTTCCTCCTTAAATTCCTGAGAAACCCTTGGGATAAAGTTCTGAGTTTTTAAAATCTAAATTAGATAAAATAAATTTTGCGCAAGTCTACAAATAGCCCGAGTTTTCACTGGCGGAAGTACTCTAATGTTTTGGCATGTACCGGTAATCACAATAATGAGAAGAGTGGCCCACAAGAGATGCATTTTTTATGTACAATACATAAACTTACTGGAATTTGGAATTGTATGTTTGGATTACTATTATAGAGTTTTAACATGCAAACCCACACAGCTTGCCATAGAAGGCAATGTCAGTAGCTCACAGGCTTAAACAACAAAAAGAACAAAATTACATTTGTATAGTACCTTTCATGTCGGAAGGATGTCACAAGACGCTGGACAGTAAATGTTTCGGACCCGAGGTGGGATCAGGATCGGTGAGGGTGGAGGGAAAGGAGGGGATTTGGGGTGACCAATGGGACTGTTGAAGAGGAGGGTCTTGAGGCAGAACTTGGAGGAGGCTAGGCAGGGGGTGAGGTGGAATGGAATTCAAGAGGTTAGGGGCAGAGTGGCTGGAGGCTCGCCCGCCTATGGTGAGTGGGTCAAGGGACATGGAGCAGGCCAGAGCCCGCTGAGTGGATGGGGCGGGCAGTTTGGTAGGGGATTAAGAGGTCACAAAGGTAGGATGGGGCGAGGCCATGGAGTGCTTTGACGGTGAGGACCAGGATCTTGAATTGAATCCTCTAGGTGATAGAGAGCCAATGGAGTCAGGCGAGAATGGGGGAGGTGGGGTCATGGAGCTTGGAGCAGTAGATTACATGGGCTAAGGAGTTCTGGATGATCTGCAGCCTATGGAGGGAGGAGTTGGGAAGGCTGTATAGGGTGTTGGCGTAGTTGAGCCTGGATGTGACGAAGGCATTAATGAGAGTTTCAGCAGCCTGAGGGGTGAGGTAGTGACGGAGTCAGACAGTGTTGCGGTGGTGAGGGAAGGTGGAGCGAGTCATAACCTGAATGTGGGAGAGGAAAGACATCCGTGTACAAGTGGAAGTTTAACCCTGTGTGTGCCAATGATGTTACCAAGAAGGAGCATATAGATAATAGGATAGCTGAGGAGAGAACATGAACCAGATCAAAAAATTATGGAAGTGACCTGTGAAGTCCCTTCGGATGCCCTCCCATTGCTTCCAATGGCCCTACATCAAATATACAGATTACTAAATGCCAATATAAATTAATTCAAGTACTAGCTTGGGAGGATATAACCAAATCTGGTTGTTCACTCTCCTCGCTGCCTACGCACAGAGCGTGATGATACCTGTTCTGATAAGCAAAGCATTTATTCAGAATTGACAAGTCTGCACAGCGCTGGGTTTGAGTGGAGCCAGGAGGCTTTAACCTTGCTTACAGAGTAATTTGCAGCAAAAGTCAGAGGAATCAACAAACCACTATCCAAACCAATAGGAGCACAAGGAACAGAAGAAGTTCATACCCTCAACAGCGTGAAACTTAGACGTCTGCAGAAAGCCACTTTACCAGGACACACACTTCCCGTGCCAGAGAAAACGTCGGAGAAAGTAAACTTTTAAGATTCTTTGTTTGTTTGTTTTCTTTTGACTGAAGAGCCAAGCTTCGGGTGAGACATTAAACCAACAATTCGTGTCTGTTGTTGTACATTGTACATATATGGTTATTATTTACAGTAAATCCCAAGATACAGTAAATCCTCAAATTTACTTTACAACTTGAGAAGATGCTGCATAGCAATAATGATAATAATCCTTGCATTTGATTTAGTGCCTTATCGTTTCCGAGACGTCTCAAAGTGCCCCACAGTATATACTGTGAAGTGAAGTGACTGTATTTTGTAGCAACATGGGTTAGCCAATTGTACATAGCAGTGTCCCATGAACAATCGTGGATTGAGGGAGCAGATTATTTTTAATTATTTTGTACGAACTATCACCCTGGAAAAGTGATCTGCCAATCGACTAACAACCGGTTCCTGCTTACTGCTAGGTAAACAGAGGCGGGTAGAGCTAGAAAACGTGTCCTACTGGAAATCGAATCCAGGTTCTCTCGCTTTCAAGGTGAGTGTTCTAACTGCAGGACTATATCAAATGCAAGGATTATTATAGGATTATATATAAATGCTCGGAAGCGTTCTGACATGCTATCTGTTGTTCTAAGGTAAGCATGTCGTAATGTCCCACATTCAAAAATAATGAATACCACACTGAGTTCACATTGTAAGTTTGGCTGTGAATCTTACTGTAATAAGTCAGGATGAATTGAACTCTGTTCTCTTCCTACTCCAGGGTCTGTTGAATACTGTATTTTGATCACTCTAGGCAGCAACTCTTTTCTTAACAATAATAATCGTTCCATTGGATATAGCGCTTTTTATGTTTTCTAGACGTCTCAAAGTACATCACAGAATATTATAATAATAATAATCCTTGCATTTGATATAGTACTATTCACGTCTTCTAGACATCTCAAAACGCTTCACAGAATATACTGTAAGGTGAATTGACTGTATATTTGTGGGCGAAATGCGGCAGCCAATTGCACACAGCAGTGTCCAACAAATAGTCGTGGATTGAAATGACCAATTTATTATTGTTTTCTGATTGAAGGATTATTACCAGGCATGTGGAGTAATGAAACTTGCCCTAGGTTTCACCCTGCCTGGAATCGAACCCAGGTCTCTCACTTATAAGCCGAGTCCTCAAACCATTGAGATGTAGCATAGCATTCCAAATATGTTAAATGATACATTAACCCTGTTTAATGGCTAAACCCTAAACACCAATGTGAGCATAAATAACTGCAGTATTAAACTCTGTGAGTACACAAACATTGGTTATCTTATTGAAGACTAATTGGTGCTTACTGTAATAGGTATTTTAACATGAAGCATTTTCCTCCACTTTGGATACATTGGGAATTTTTAGAAGTGTTGGGAATAATAGAAGTTCCTGCCATAACCCGGAGGTTGAGAACGACTGATTGATTGCAACAACAACCATAAAATTACATTTATAGAGCGCCTTTCATAAATTGGTGGCTAAAAAGACAATGCGACAATAGTAAAGTTACTGAATAATTAACAGTGCTACAGTTCTGTTTTATTGTACTGTATTGAAAGAGAGAGAAAAAAATCGAAAATAGAATCTATTCATTCAGTTAAATGTAAAAAAGCAGGGGAGAGGCACTAAACTCTGAGCTCCTGTAGCTCAGTGGTTAGAGCACTCACCGTACAAGCGTGCCACCTATGTTGGAATCCAGGCAGATCAGGATGAAACCTTGCGCAACTTTCCTTACTCCACACACAAGCCTAATAATAATCGACCCGAAAAAAACCACAATCATAAAAATCGGTCATTTCAATCCATGACTGTTTGTGCGACACTGCTGTGCACAATTGGCTGCCGCATTTCGCCCGCGTATGTACTGCCAATTCACTTTACAGTATATTCTGTTAAGCGCTTTGAGATATCTAGAAGACGTGAAAAGCACTATATCAAATGCAATGATTATTATTATATATTGTTGGGATATGGAGGTATTAAAAATTAATTAAATAGTTAGTTCCAATCAGGCACCAATTAAAACAATCTATCCACAACACAGGCCTTGAGCAAAAGGGAGGAAAAAGCTTACTCTACACAAAATACCAAGGTGCACATTCCTCTGCGCTAAGACAGCCTTGGGTACTGGTCCATGCCAATAGTCCAAGGAGCGCAATAACCCCAGGAGCTTCCAGGATGAATAAATAAAGAATTGAAGGAGAACCGGCTTGAGATATAGATAAGGACAGAGCATAGATATGAACAGAGAAGAGGGTGAGTATTGTGAGGAGCCTGAACCTGATTTATGATGTAACAGCCTGAATCCAGCATTGTATTCTACATAGAACTGGTAGTATGATTATTTACTCTTTAATTCTATCATTCTAAAATTGCTTGCAATCAATAAATCACTATACCTGTATTAAGGATTGTAGGGTCATTATTTTGAACTGTCGGGATCGGAAATCCCAACAATATGTATATACTGAAACTCAGCAGCCAATTGCGCACAGCAGCGGGACAATATCGTAGAGAATATCGCTCACACCACTTTAGTTTGCTGCAAGTCTCACTTACAGACATGTGTACAGTACATAAATAAAATGGTGGGGCCACTGAACAGCCACAGTAGTGGCTTTGAATCATAATTACCCAAAGCTCGGAGGTTTCCAGCATATCAGAAGCATCAGCTGCAGGACAGCGGATCATGCACTCACAAGAACCACTACTTATCGTGGCTGCTCATTTCTAGGGATCATCTGCATACAAACTGCAGAAGAGGAAATGAAAAATGATTTTGCCTGCTGTAAAATTAAATGAAAATATAAACAGTTTTTTCGCTGCAAAACAAGTTTTAATCAGATCACCAGATCGCAAGTCTAACAAGTGCAACACTGCAGATATGAAATTCTATCAGATGATTAGATAGATCGACCACTCAACTAGCAGCTGCTACTCAAACCACTGACGACCCATCACAGAAAGAGCAGCATAAAGTGAGGGAGAAGGGCTGGCTGATGAAAGAAGATTTGGGTTAACACTGTAGCTATTTTATATTTCACACAATCAGCAGTTTTTCGCACTGATCGAGATATTTTAACTGGTGTGGGTTAAAAATTCCTTTCGTTGCTTTTTGATATCGCACCTTATCACGTCCTCGAGACGACTCAAAAGTGCTTCACGGAATATACTGTAAAGTGAATTAACTGTATACTTTGTGGGCGAAATAACGAGAAGTGCTATAATAATAAAAATCAGGAGACAACTGACAATTGTTTTGACAGTCCCCCTCCCTGACAGGATTGAACAGGAAGAAATGAACGTCTCAACCTCCAACTGTACAGCGATCGACAACAATCTGACCCAGAAGGTCTTCCCTATCCTCTACGGCATTGTCTTCATCATCAGCATCATATTCAACAGCCTGGCAGCCTGGATCTTTGTCAACATCAAAAGCCATCGCAGCTTCATTGTGTACCTCAAGAACCTGGTCCTTGCTGACTTACTCATGACCCTGACCTTCCCCTTCAAGATCCTCAGCAACTCCAAGCCCTCGTTGTGGCAGCTGAGAGCCTTTGTATGCCGCTACTCCGGTGTGGTCTTCTACATGAGCATGTACGCCAGTATCATTTTCCTGAGCCTCATCAGCCTGGACCGTCACCTGAAGATCGTGAAACCCTTCGGCGACTCCAAAATGCACCGGTTAGGCTACGCCAGGGTACTCTCGGCCGGGGTGTGGCTGTTCATCCTGGCCCTGATGGTGCCCAACATGATCCTGACCAACCAGCAGCCCAGCGCGGAGAACGCGGGCAACTGCACCGCCCTCAAGAGCGCCCTGGGCCAGGCGTGGCACGTGGCCGTGAACTACACCACCATCGCCGTCTTCATCGCCGGCCTGGTGATCCTGATCGCCTGCTACATCTCCATCTCGAAGGAGATCGCCAAGTCCGAAAAGTGGTTCAAGCCTTGCGACCAGGACCGGGGGGCGAAGCCACAGCAGAACATACTGAGCATCGTGGCGGTGTTCTTCATCTGCTTTGTGCCCTACCACCTCTGCAAGATACCGTTCACGGCCAGTCAGTACGGGCTGATCCCAAGTTGCGCCGTCCAGGGCGTCCTGCAGCTGACCAAAGTGGCCACCCTCTTCTTGTCCGCCTGTAACGGGTGCCTGGACCCCGTCATTTATTTCTTCATGTGCAAATCGTTCCACCAGGTGCTGTTCAGAAAGCTAAACATTAAGACCACCATAGCCTGCGTGCAATTTGCCAAACACCCCAGCAGGTCGCAGGTGCGACAGTTCCGCGAGAGGGAAACTGAAACGAAACTGAATGAAATGAAATCCAGCTCAACCGAGGGCGACTGATCGAGGACTGTCGGGAGCGACGGATTCTGAGCTGTTTGCCCGATCATTGTCAAACCAAACACACGAGGAGTCAAGCCACACTGCCTCAAAACCTGCTTGGAAATGAGCCATTTTGATTGCTGCGAGCTCCAAATAACCAGGCGAGCCTTGTGCCTGTTGTGACTGCTCGGACCCAAGGTGCAGGATTGATCTGAGAAAGTCCCACGCGTGTGAGGATACAGTCACCTCATCAGCATCAGACGCTAACAATAATAATAATGCTTGCATTTGATGTAGCACTTTTCATGTCTTCTAGATGGCTCAAAACACGTCACAGAATATTCTGTAAAATGCATTGACGGTACATTTGTGGATGGAAAATGGCAGCTAATTGCGCGCAGCAGTGTCCCACAAACAATCGTGGATTGAGTGACCAAAGTATTATCGTTTTGTTGTTTTCAAAGATTTTTATCCTCAGGAAAGTGATCCGCCACTGACACTAACCAGGTTCCTACTGACTACTAGGTAAACCGAGGTGTGGGAGGGTAAGGAAATTTGGCCAACATTTCACCCTGCCAGG
This sequence comes from Hydrolagus colliei, assembly GCA_035084275.1. Lineage (NCBI taxonomy): Eukaryota > Metazoa > Chordata > Chondrichthyes > Chimaeriformes > Chimaeridae > Hydrolagus > Hydrolagus colliei. The sequence goes on along the minus strand of CM068751.1, from coordinate 17,049,276 downwards.
AATAGAACCCAGGTCTCTCGCTTGGAAGGAGAGTGTTCTAATCACTGAGCTGCAGGACTAAATATCCGGAATGTTAAATAATAATGCTCTGTCCTTGGTCCTCTCTTCTTCACCCTCTACATGCTCCTTTTTGGTGACATCATCCGCAGACATGGGGTAAATGGGGTAAACCATTGGCTCCCCATCCCCCAGAGGATCGAACTCAAGATCCTCGTCTTCACTTTCAAGGCCATCCATGGGTTTGCCCCCTCCTATCTCTCTGACCTGCTATCCCCCTATGAACCTGCCCACCCCCTCTGTTCAGCGGGCTCTGGTCTGCTCCATGTCCCCCGCCCGACCCGTCCTACCATCAGTGGACGGGCTCTCTACTCCCTCACTCTCGAACTCCATCCCATAGTCCCTTCGCCTCGCTTCCTCCCTTGCCTCCTTCAAGGTCAGTTTCAAGACCCTCCTCTTTGATCTTACCTTCTTTTGCCCTCCCAACTCTCTCCCTCCCCTCACACCTGCCCTGCCCCTCTCCCCTGCTCGGGTCCCGACCTGACTGTTCTGCGCCTTGGGACGTCCTCCCACTGTGAAAGGCACACTATAGAAATGTTAGTTGGTTGCTGTTGTTCCATTTGGATAAGAGAGGTGCAAGGTGCTCGCTTTTAATGTTAATGCTTTGGACTGTGATAGGTCCATATAATGAAGGATAATTGAAAACATTGATATGAAACAATCTCTGAAAGTGTGCCACATTATTATTATTTCAAAACCGATATGGCCTTTATTATGTATTGTGCATAACAACCATGGTGTGGGAGAGCAGTGGTAAACCCCTACACTACACTACTTCCTTTTGCACAAATTTTCTACTACATGTAGTCGAAAATGTCCCCCGCTGTATTGTGACTTGAAGAATATTAAGTGCCTCAAAAGTAGGGTCACGATTGTACAGCATTCTCGAGACATTCGCTCATCAAAATTATCCAATTACTGTCTGGCATTTATTTTTGGGTCAGTGTCTAGCACCCACGAAAACCCAACACTGTTCTTAAGGCAAACCAGACAAGAGTGCCACAAACATATACCACCATACATGTGGAAATTTCCCTGTGTCTGGAATGAAATGCAGACTCTCTTGTCACCTTGCAAGGCAGCATCCTGTTTGCATAATTCGAGAGAACTTCAGATGCAGTTTTGGCAAGAGCCAAGGCGAGTGTGTGTGTGCGTTGGGGTAACTGCTGGAGGTTAAACGAGCTTCAACTACATGGCATGAGAGCACTGTTTGGCCAGCTTCCTGTTGCGAAGACTACCCTATTGGTTGTGGCTGGCAGGTTGAGTAGAGTCATGGGAGTCAATTCTGATCGAATTTTGCTCCACTGTAAGTTGATGCATTTCGCCCACAAATATACAGTCAATTCACTTTACAGTATAGTTTGTGAAGTGCTTTGAGTTGTCGATAAGATGTGAAAAGGCGCTATATTCAAATGCAAGGATTATTAATTATTATTATTACAACACCTAACAAGTACAAGGGATTGTCTCTCCACTGAGGGACGGAGGATGGGTGCAATTCAATAAGCCTTTCTGGTCCACGAAATCACAAAGGAAAGTTACAATAAAATTTACAAACAGCGCTGCAGGATTTTCCACATTCACCTAAACAGGCATGAGGAATCTTGTTTTAATATCTCATTCACATCTCCCCCGAATGAGGAACTGAAGGGGAAACAATCACTATATCTTTTCAAAAGAATGTAAATCAAGACATTGTACATCTGCTGATCAAATCATGGCTAGAATTCCTCGCGAGTTCTTTGGAATTTCATTTGTGGTTAACTCCGCGATCTAATCTCTAATTGTTTACCAAGAAATCGCTCAAAGAAGCTTCTCTGAGGTTGTGCACACCAAGGTCTCAATAGAATAAAATCTTCAGTACTCTTCCACTGAGTACAGTGAACTCAAGAATACTTCTGTTTTTACTATGTGTCCCAGGTACCCTGATCTGCAGCATTGTAATTATTCCGACTTTACGTCTCTCTATCTCTCCGCCTTTCCCACGCTTGCTCACTCACTCTTCATTTTTTCTCATTCTCATGCTTTTGTCTCCGGTCACTCACCTCCTGCATCTCTCTCTCTCACACATTCGGACTGGTTGGTAGCAGTCTTGCCACTTAGATCGATCAGATGGTGTAAAAGCTGATTCCCACATCACTAATTGAATCGATAAGCAAGTCTGTCCTGGTGTCCTGGCCAACAATTCCCCCAAATACAATTGGTCACTCACTCCATCATCGTTTGTTGGACACTGTAACAAACTAGCTGCAGAGTTTGTCTGCAAAACACACAGTCACTACACTATGCAGTATATCATCACATGAAGAACTTTGAACGTCCCCCCCAATGAGAAAGGTGCTGTATCAAATATAAGGAAACTAACTATTTATTATTACTATTATATATAATCGATACTGATTCCATTGGGAAGTGCTGACCCTCTACACAACTTCAAATACATTAAAGTTACATCTCGCATTTCTAACTCCAACGCCTCTTGCCACTGAGATAGACCCTGCTCTCCACAGGCTGCTTTGCAGAGAGAGATATGGTGAACCCAATAACAATCAGTCCAAAAAAAACTATATCCCTATTTATAAAGCCTCGTATCCCATATGCCTTCTTAACAGCCTTGTCTACCTGTCCTGCCACCTTCAACGAGTCACTAACACAAATCCCCAGGTCTCTCTGTTCCTTCACACCATTCAAAATTGTACTATCTACCCTATATTGCCTCCCTTCATTTCTTCTCCCAAAATGCATCACCTCATACTTCTCTGCATTAAACTTCATCTGCCATGTGTCTGCCCACTTTACCAATTTGTCTATATCCTCTTGCAGATGGCTACTATCCTCCTCACTATTTACTATTCTCCCTAACTTAGTGTCATCTGCAAACTTGGAAACTGTACTCCGTACACCCAAGTCCAGATCATTGATGTAGATTACAAACAGCAATGGTCCCAAAACTGATCCCTGTGGCACACCACTGCTCACTTCCCTCCAGTCTGAAAAACAGTCACTTCAACCCTCTGCTTTCTGTCTCGCAGCCAGTTGTGGATCCACGCTGCCACTGTCCCTTTTACGCCATGGGCCTTTAATTTCCTAATAAGTCTCTCATGTGGCACTTTGTCAAATGCCTTTTGAAAGTCCATGTAAACTACATCAACTGCGCTACCATTATCCACCCATTCCGTTACCTCATCAAAAAATTCTATCAGATTTGTAAGGCAAGATTTGCCTTTAACAAATCCATGTTGACTGTCCTTTATTTGCCTATATCTTTCTAAGTGAAGATCTACCTTGTCCCTGATTATGGACTCTAGAAGTTTGCCCACTACCGACGTTAGACTGACTGGTCTGTAGTTACCAGGCTTGTCCTTCTGCCCCTTTTTATACAAGGGAGTAACATTAGCTATCCTCCAGTCCTCTGGCACGACCCCTGTGTCCAAGGAAGATTGAAAGATAGTGGCCAGAGTCCCTGCTATTTGCTCCCGTGCCTCCCTTAGTAACCTAGGGTGCATCCCATCCGGACCAGGTGACTTATCCACCTTGAGCAACGTCAACCTTTTTAGAACTTCCTCTCTGGTTATAATTATTCTATCCATTTCTCCTACCCTCTCCTCCAATACCATGGCATTGGCTGTATCCTTTTCTTTTGTGAAGACAGAGGCGAAGTACTCATTCAGTACATCAGCCATGCCCTCTGCCTCCACAATGAGATTAGGTCCCTAATTGGCCCCACCCTATCCTTGACCAACCTTTTACTCTTAATATGTTGGTAAAAAACCTTAGGGTTCCCCTTAATCTTACTCGCTAATTGTTTTTCATGCAGTCTCTTTGCCCCTCTAACTTCCTTTTTTAGTTCTATCCTACACTTCCTATATTCTGCTTGGTTCCCTTCTGAATGTTGAGCCTGACACTTATCATAAGCCTCTTTTTTTTGTTTTATTTTGGCCCCGATTTCCTTCGTCATCCAGGGAGGTTTGGATGCCTTACATTTCACCTTTGTGGGGATGCTTTTGACCTGTGCCTGAACTATCTCCTCTTTGAACGTTGCCCACTGCTCGTTAGTTGTTTTACCTGCCAATTTTTCTTTCCAATCCACCTTGGCTAGGTCCCACCTCAACTCATTGAAATTAGCCCTTTTCCAGTTGAGTGCCTCACCTGTGATCGTTCCTTATCCCTTTCCATAATTATTCTGAATCTAACGATATTGTGGTCACTATTCCCAAGATGCTCACCTACAGAAACCTGTTGAACTTGCCCTACCTCATTTCCCAAAACTAGATCCAGCAATGCTTCTTTCCTCGTTGGACTGGAAACATACTGATCAAGAAAATTGGCTGCCGGGTTTCACCCACATATATACTGTACAGTCAATTAACTTTACAATATATTCTGTGAAGCACCTCCAGAAGACATGAAAAGCGCTAAGTGTAGGTGGGAATTCACAGTTTGGTTTGGGGATTCAAACCTTACGCTGTGTTTCAGCATATATCACACATTTGGCTGTTTAGAAAAAGTAAAGAATCTTACAAAACAGGAACTGCAACTTCCTGATGAAAGGCAACTACCCAAAACTACTTTAATAAACACAAGGCAAATTGACACACTGGATTGACAGGGAAGAAATAACTCGCAGGGTCTGAGTTACTTTATTCGAATTGACACTAAACCACATTGTTGATTGATCAGAATTTGGGATTGAACACGCTATGAATACATTTGACAATGTTGCCTGAATCGATCTGAGTCTCTTGGTAAGTGTCACTTTTTCAAATTTCTATCTTTAGCTTGCCTTAAACATGTGTGTTTGCATTCCTTTATTTTTCATGAAATGTGAAGGTCACAACACACCAGAACTGTGTACCTAAAGATTTTCGAGAATAAATAACAATCTTTACATTTGCTCAAGTGGCCTTCACATTGTGGAGTCCTGTAGCTCAGTGGTGGGATAATTTGCCTCGATTCCCAGTAGGGCAAGCTGTGGGCAGGTTGCCTCGGCAGGAAGCTTCCTCTGTTTGCCCAGCAGTCAGTTGGAACTCACTTGTTAGTCAATTGGTGGATGGCTTTTCCAGGGGAATTTAATAATCCCTTAAAAAAAAATCTAATTGGTCACTTCAAACTACGACTGTGTGTGGGACACTACTGTGCACAAATGGCTACCACATTTCACCAACAAAATATACAGTCAAATCACTTTACAGTATATTCTGTGAAGTGCTTTGAGACTTCTAGAAGATGTAATAGTAATTTGCTATATCAAATGCAAGGATTATTATTATTATCAGGAGGATGCTTCAAAGAGCTTCACAGTGTACACTCTACCGTGTATGGAGTCCTGTAGCTAGTGGAATCCAGTAGCTCAGTGGTTAAACCACTCGGCTCTCAAGTGAGTGAACTGAATTTGATTCCCAGCAGGTCAAACCTTGGGCAAGTTTCCTTACTCCATTCTTTACTCCATAATTTGGTCATTTCAATCCAAGACTGTTTGTGGGATACTGCTGTGCGCAATTGGCTGCTGCCTTTCGCCCATAAATGTACAGTCAATTCACTTTACAGCATATTATGTGAAGTGCTTTGAGATGCTTAGAAGACACGATAAGGCGCTTTAACAGGCTTCATTCTGAAGCGAACGCATTTACCTAGAAAAATAGTCACAATATTTTACAGGGAATTCAATGACGTACATCCTCATGTAGGGTGCTATGTGGGAAAAAGAGAACTGCTATTATTTACTTGCAACAACTTTTTTTAAAAGTATAAGTTACTGGCGGAGGTGCAAACATAAACACTATGGATTTCTATAGTTGTAAAAAATCGGACATTGAAAAGACCGGAGAAGGAGTCATATGAGGAGAGGATCACAAAGCTAAACCTCTTCTCTTTAGAAGCACTAAAAGGAGCCATGAATAGGGCAGATAACATGATGAAACCAGAGCCATAAACACATTATCTGATTTACGCTTCAAGAGATTTGATAAATTCTTGCACCTCTGCCTCCCTCTTGTCGAGCCCGTATGGGTGGCAAACAAAAACAGACTGTACAGGTGTGTGCCTCAGTCGTTGTTAGGAAGTGCTGTCTTGCCTGAAGATCTTCTTGTTTGACCATGCTATTGGTCATCCACATTCCCCTCCCTTCTCTCCGCCCTCCTCCATCCCAACCCCAGCTCGGAACCGAAACACAGACTGTCCTCCCGATGTGAAAGTCGTAGGGAACGGCGATATATCGGTATATCGCTGAAACCCGATATGATTTTCATATCGGTATGCCGATATAGACATTTTAAAAATACCGATATATCGAAAAACGGTACATCGAGGTAAAAAATCGGGATGCGAGCACAATCAACTACAAGACCCAGAATGCTCATCTCTATACACAATGCACAGACCGAGGTGCAAAGCCGCCATCTTGTATTCATAGTCCTCGAATACATAATACAGGTATGCAAGGGGTGGGGGGAAAGAGACGGCTGTGGGTGGGGGGGTGAGGGGGAGAGAGACTGCTGGGGGGGGTGGGGGGTGAGAGGGAGAGAGACAGCTGGGGGGGGTTGAGGGGGAGAGAGACGGCTGGGGGGAGGGGGAGATAGACGGCTGGGGGGGGAGAGGGGGAGAGAGACGGCTGGGGGTGGGGGAGGAGGGGGGAGAGAGACGGCTGGGGGGAAGGGGAGATAGACGGCTGGGGGGGAGGAGAGGGGAGAGAGACTGCTGGGGGGAGGAGGAGAGGGGGAGAGAGAGGGCTGGGGGGAGGGGGAGATAGACAGCTGGGGGGGGGGGGAGAGGGGAGAGAGACGTCTGGGGGGGGGGGGAGAGAGACGGCTGGGGGGGGGGAGAGAGACGGCTGTGGGGGAAAGGGGGAGAGAGATGGCTGGTGGGGAGAGGGGGAGAGAGACGGCTGGGGGGGGGAGAGGGGGAGAGAGACGGCTGGGGGGGGGGGAGGAGAGGGGGAGAGAGGCGGCTGGGGGGGGGGAGAGGGGGAGAGAGACGGCTGGGGGGGGTAGGAGAGGTGGAGAGAGACGGCGGGGGGGGGGGGGGGGGGGAGGAGAGGGGGAGAGAGACGGCTGGGGGGAGGGGGAGAGAGACGGTGGGGGGGGGGGAGGAGAGGGGGAGAGAGACGGCTGGGGGGAGGGGGAGAAAGAGGCCTGGGGCGGGAGGAAGAGAGAGACGGCGGGGGGGGGGGGGGGGGGGGGGGAGAAAGAGATGGCGGGGGGGGGGGGGGGAGAGAGACGACGGGGGTGGGGGGTGCAAGAGAGGGACGGCAGGGAGGGGGGGGCAGAGACGGGGTGGATGTGATAATATACAGATAGATAGAGATGGGGGGGGATGTGAGAGAGGAGAGAGGGAGAGAGACATAGAGAGACACAGACAGAAAAACACAGAGATGGAGAGAGTGAGAGACACAGAGAGAGAAAGATATTTACCTCCTGAGAAGATAGGCCCCGAACTCGCGCGCACCCAGAATGCGCGCGCACCCGGAATGTGCGCGCTCATGCGCAGTACGAAGTAACTAAAAATATCGGTATTTCGGTATATCTCGATATGAGCCAACCGATATATCCATATCCGGAAAATTCCCATATCGCCGTTCCCTAGAAAGACGCTTTACAAATGTAATTTTGTTGTTGTAGTTGTTGTTTCACATGAAACTTTTGGGGTTAATCTGATCAAATTATCTGCCTTTTCAGGTAAAGACAGTTCGAAAAGGGGAATTCTCCTGAAATTCAGGTCAACAATCCCCCAGAAAATAATTATCGTTCACCAATGAGCAAGTGAACAAGCAGGGATGGTTAGGAGAATGTTTTTCATGCAGAGTAATTAGGGTATGGATTGCCCTGCCAGGAGCAGTGGTTAAGGCAAAATTCATATTAACTTTCAAAAGAGAACAAGATAAAGAACTATGAAGGCGTAAATTACAGAGAATGAGGAAATGCCTGGTCATGAGATTGCTCTTTGAAAAGAGTCAGCACAGAACACAATGGACCGAATGACCGTAAAAACATTTATCGTCATCACTTTTAAATTTGTAGCCTTTGAGCTATGTTTCATAGCTGTTTGTGGGGTACTGCTGTGTGCAAATTGGCTCCTGCATTCACCTTCAAAAAGAAGTAATCACTACATTTTATGGTAAATCCTGTGAAGCGCTTTGAGACCTTTTCCAAACATGAAAGGAACTGGAGATCATAGGGAGTAGGTGGATTAGATTGAACAAATCCTCCACGGGATAAATATTTGTCTTTTATATGGCTAATGGCTTTCATTATTATGGGCTGGTTACCATTGCATGACAGACTTTTACTGAAACGTCCTCCTCGCATGTCTCCCCCGCTCCAATATTCACGAAATTCAATGAATTCAAATCTTCCCCACCTGCATTCTCACCTGCGCTACACTCTGTACCTCCATTACCACAGTCCTTGTCAAAGGCCATTGGGTCCCTGTCACAAAGCATTGCTATTGTGGTTAGATAGGGAGCACCAGCACTTATACAACAACAATAACAAAATTACATTTGTATAGCGCCTTTCACGTCAGGAAGATGTCTCAAGGCCTTGGACAATTAGTGTTACAGAGGGAAATAATAATATATTAATAATAATCCTTGCATTTGATATAGCGATTTTCACATCTTATCAACAGAATATGATGAAAAGTAAATTGATTGTGTATATGTGGGCGAAACGCGGCAGCCAATTGCGCACAGCAGTTGTGGATTGAAAATGATAAATTTTTAATATTGTGTTTTTTTTGGACAGATTATTCGATACGGAAAGAGCAGGGAATAGGATTATTTATGCCATCCATGCAAATAGTTCTTTTTTTGAAAAGGGGTCGATCTTATTTAGTTTATAAGATTCTCATCTAAATGAGAAGCTTGTGAGTTCCAGCCCCACGTTGGAACATTGAACTCACATCGTCTCTGACATTGTAGTGCAGGGGTAGGGGGTTGGAATGCATTGCTGGAGGTGCCACTTTTCAGATAAGACCTGATCCTGAGATCCCGTCCGCCTGTTCAGATGGACGTTAAAGATCCTATGGCGCTATTTGAAAAGAGAAGGCAGTTTTTCTCAGAGTGTCCTGACTTAACAATCCCCCAGGTAAAATTGGTCACTAATTTCATGGCGCTGTACACTAATTGGTAGTTGAGTATAGGTACAAAACACACAGTCACTGCAACATCACTGTGAAGCTCTTTTTGAGACTTCTCCCTGACATGAAAGGCATTCCTGATTCCCCCACTTCTCTCCCCCCCACCCTGCCCTCAGCTCGGGTCTGAAGCAGTGACTGTCCAGCGCTTTGGGGCATCCTCTAGACGTGAAAGGCATTATACAAGTATCATTTTGTTGTTGTTTGATCGGTAAGGGTTATTAATACCAGTGGTGGTTTTCTCTCCTCGCAGAAACCAGAGCGGAGATGAACATAAGCGACGCGGTGAAGAATTCCTCCGGTACATGTAATCCCAGGGCCAACGCCATCGCCACCCAAGTCATCATCCCCCTCTGCTACCTTCTGATCTTCGTGGGGGGGCTGGTGTTGAACGTGGCGGCCGCATGGATATTCTACCACGTGTCAAACAAGTCCAGCTTCGTGGTCTACCTGAAGTGCATCACGGCCGCCGACCTGCTGGAAACCATCACCTTACTGTTCAAGATCCTCGCCGATTCCCAGCTCGGGCCGTGGCAGCTGAAGGCCTTTGTGTGCCGCTACTCGGCCGTGGTGTTCTACACCAGCATGTACATCGGCTTGATATTCCTGGGTCTCATCAGCTTCGACAGGTTCCTGAAGATCACCCAGCCAAACAAGCACTATTTCCCCCAAAAGACCAAGTTCGCCCAAGTCCTGTCCACGAGCGTGTGGCTGGTCATGTTGTCCCTGACTGTGCCAAACATCGTCCTAACAAACCAGCCCATCACGGAGGAAAACGCCCCGAGATGCGTGCAGCTCAAGAGTCCCTTGGGCAAAGAATGGCACGTGCGCGTCATTCAGATTTGTATGGCTATCTTCTGGACCAACCTTGTGCTCCACATTTTCTTTTACGCATCCATCTCGAGGAAGATCTACCTCTCCTACAGAACCTTCGAGCAGGACTCCAACCAGGTGAAGAAGAAGGCCAACCGCAACATATTCAGCATCCTAGCTGTCTTCTTCGTTTGCTTTGTGCCCTATCATTTCTGCAGGCCTTATTTCGAAACTACCCGCCATCATCCGGACTGTCGACTCCGCACCACCTGGCATTACCTGAAGGAGACCTCCATGGTGCTGCTTGCAGCTAATGTGTGTCTCGACCCCATTATCTACATGCTGCTGTGCACGGCCTTCAGCAAAGTGCTATTCAATAAGTTGAAGCTCAAAAGAACCAAGGCAGTGGCAGAGCACGTGGCTAAATTTAAATACAAGAAATCTGTGTCGACCGACTGTGTAGAAGTCGATCAGTGCTGACGACCTGTGCCGAGTTTTGCATTGACATCCCCCCTCCCTGGCCTCCTTCAAGTCTCGCCTCAAGACTCTCCTCTTCGGTGGACCCATCGGCAACTCCTAAAACACCCCTTCCCTCCCCCGCCCGCCCTCCGCTCAGGTCTGTCAGCGCTTTGGGACGTCCTCCGAATGTGAAAGGCGCTATACATGTGTCACACCGTTGTTGTGTGAACGGTAAGGCAGTTTTGTATTTGATGCTTTTTTTAAAAAAATGTATATATTATTTAGCTTTAAATGCGCAGGTGTCTGCCCTGAAACTGCCCATTACAAACCTGAACCCGTGTTTTCTTTTTCTGACATGTCTGAAAATATTGTAGTTGAAGTTGCCCCCGCACTGTCCACTCCAATCTCATTTAAAATCTTGTACACAAACAGAGGGTAACAAGCTCATACATGTGAAGTTCGCACATACTACTTTTTCTTTCTGAGGCCTGGTTCAATGGGTTGAAGAGCTTTTTTGATTCCATGATGTTTATTTAAAGTACATTCTGTGAAGCACTTTGAGACGTCTAGAAAATGATTATAGTGATTATTCTTATTATTATTATTTCATCATTGTGTGACACACATAGGAAAGCATTCCTATCAACTGTATGACACTGATGCAACAGAGATCAAACTATCCGTGAGACTGGACTGCAATCTGTGCATCAATTCCAATCCAAGTTAAAATTGAACTCCACCGTCAAAACAGACTGTCAACAAAAATTTCATTCTTCATTGAAGATGTTTTAAATATAATGTAAGTGCTCTGAGATGCTCCCCTTTGTGAAGGGTGCTACCTATATAAATACAAATTGTTGTTTTTGTTGCATGTATATATATGTGTGTATATCTGCAATTACGGTATTTCTTGAAGTGTTTGAAATTAAAAGCTTAACGTCTGATCGGAAAAGGAGTTATTGTGGTCACTGATGTATTTCCTTCCTCATCTTGCGGATGACTGAAAAGCGATTCCTGGTTGTTATTTTGAACACAGATCAGTCAGAGTTTCTTCGTTTCTATCTATGGAGACGGTACTACTGGTGCATATACAATGTGCCGGGAAATTATGAAGTTTTACAGATAAAACTTGTAGGAAACCAAGAAAAGGGGAGTTATTCAGTAGAGATAGCCCGACAACTGCTACGCTTGATGAGGCCGGGAAGCCCTCATACACAGCTGGACAAACAGTGGAAAAGCCTGGTTTGGATTGATTTGGATAGTCTTAAGTGTGGTGATGGGATTCAGTAGGTGCCAGATGATCTCCCCCAAAAAGTCATCCTTTATACCAATCTCTGTAGTCATACTATGACTGGCCACAAGATAGCACTGTACTCCAGCTGCAGCTCCTCACCCGAATACCCTGCCCGAAGACCTTTCTTTTCAACCATGCCGATGGTCACGTCCCCACTCCCTAATTGGTTCACAAGCCTCCTTGCTGCCACGATTGCCCGCAAAATACAGTCACTACACTTGACAATAATAGGCATAAAGTGTTTCAAAATGTCGCAACATCCGAGGTGCGAATCCTTGTTTCATCCTGCAACAACGCAATCTGCGTCAAACGCACAACTAGCAAACACTGACAACTGTCACCACAGGCAATCATCTTCAGCACACCGAGATCAGGCTGCTCTGAAACCGCAGCCCTACATAAACTATTTGTAACACGCTTTCTAAATGGCAACCTTGTCTTTGATACCGCGCCTACAATGTCGAAAAACATTTGGAACGATTGTGTAATTTGTGGACATATAACGCAATCAATTTGCACCCAGCAAAGATGCATAAATAGCTAGGTAATAATGACCAATTGTATCTGAGGAGGACTGGCCAAGAAGATGTAAAAAGTGCCATATCAAATGTAAGGATGATTACATGGAAAACAGTTGTTCAGCGCTCATTTACCTTTGATCAAAGCTTTGATCACAGGTCTGCTTGTGGTGTCCACTTTGTTTTTTACTATTATCAATAGTAACCCGTTCATTTGGTCCTCACTTTGGGAGGACATCCCTAAGAGCTTCACGGGATACACTGTAAAGTGCAGTGTCTGTATGTTTTGTGGGCGAATTGACATTTGACAAATCTAAGAGTAGATCTGACCTCCTCTTAGCTTTCCGACATGCTTTGCCCTTTTCCCCCCACGATGTTTCCTTTCCTCCCAGTTTCTTTATCTTGTTTTTTTGCATCCTGTACATCGCTGAATACTCCCGCAATGCACAAATTGGCGAAGCTCTCTGCGACACATTGCAGCATTTTGCGATTATCAAACGGGAGGATTACTATAATTTCTCTCTCCCACTCCAAAGTCGTCTGCACAATTCTTTTCACTAGAATTTTACTGTCAAGTGCTTCTCTTCTCTTCAACACTTCCAGTCATCAATAGCACTCCCCGAACTCACAAACCAGCCTTGTCATTTCCCCATTTACGCCTCGGTCACAGTATCTGAGTGGTTACACAAAATGCAAATGTTTGACTGTCTGTCCAATTTCCTCATAGTTTTCTCAGTATCAGCCTTTATCCACTTGTGATAATAATAATCCTTGCATTTGATATATCCTTATCTCGTCTTCGAGATGTCTCAAAGCTCTTCACAGAGTATACTATAAAGTGAATTGACTAATATTTTGCGGGAGAAGTGCCCCACAAACAGACATTTTTGTTTAAGAAGAGATTATTACCTGAGAAAATCAATCTTCCAATCAACTAACAATAGGGTTCAAACTTACTGCTAGGCAAAAGATGCATTTGAAATAAGGAACTAACTCACTAAATGAAATGGAGGGAGGGGGTGGTGAACTGGAGGAAATCATCCATTGGGATGTTGCCTACGGCCCCAGTTGGATGACCCTGGTCTATGTGACACTCCAATGAAATGCGGGACACCCTGACGCATTCGCGCCTGTGAATCATTCGAGGTGCTCTTGTGACGTGCAAGTTGCAATCTTCTCTATTTCTGAGGCCACCTAGAGATCACAGGACTTCCTCATCCTCCCATTTCTTGGAGTGAAAAGTCACCCCGTAGTCGCTGATTGCATGTTGGGTTTCAAAGCTCAAACCGTTCCGCTCTCATGGTGATTTAAGGTGTCGATATCCCACATAGCTGTACAGCCAGCCAAACCACCGATCAAAGAAACTCAGATTGATGCATTTTGACAAGAAATAAGGCGACCATCGCAAGGACTGCTGTGTGCTCGAGAATTAAGAGGAACGCAGAGGAACACTGAGAAACAGATCTGTGATCAAACCATTGGCTAGGTAAGTGAGCGCTGATTTAACTTGTAATCACCCTTACATTTGATACGGAGCCTTTCACATTTGAGAGGATGTCTCAAAGCGCTTTGCTGGAAATACTGGAAAAGGTAGTGACTCTAGGCAAACGCGGCAGCCAGTCTGCTCTCAGCAGCACCCGGCAACCACGAGTAGTTTACTGAGACGGAATGGGTCGAAGAAGCCCTTCTATAAATCTCGACATCGCCATTACACGTGGAAATATCTGGGAATGTGATAAGGAGAAGAATGTTTTTCTAAATTTATAATACAGTATTAATAAATCCTTACATTTGAAAGGTGCTATACAAGTGTAATTTTGTTATTGTTGATATATCACCTTATCAACTTATCAAAATGACTCAATCACAGGTTGTACTGTGAAGTGCAGTGACTTCTGAAAGCAAACAAGGCAAATAGTGTGTACCGTACATGGCAATATACTGTGAAACTCTGATAACTTGTCGCCCCATGGTTCAAGTGATTAGAGTCTAATCACAAAAGTACAAAGTGCTTGAATAGTCAGTGAGTGAATTGACTATTTATGTCATGTGACTACATATCCCAGGGACAAGTTATCATTTTGACTGCAGTAATAATAATCATCCATACATTTGATACGGCACTTTCACATCATAAAGACATCTCAAAGTGCTTCATAGGATGTACAGTAAAGTGTCGTGACTGTATATTTTGTAGGAAAAGCCATGAAACTATGAAGTGAGTTACCAATTTTATCTGGGGATTGTTGGCCAGGACACAGGGAGAAACTTCCTTCTCTTTCAAATAGGGCCGTGGCATCTTTGAGGGACCTTGGTTTTCACATCTCGGATTTTCGTTCGGCTGATAAAATGATGAAACTAAATACTGTATAAAGCACAGTTCCCCATTCCGCTCAGTGTTTTTCAACAATTTTTCTGTCAAGTTCCTTTATTATCATAGCAGTTATGGCCACTCCGTCTCAAGAGCTACCTATGGAGACAATCACACATTCCATAAAAAGGTGTCACTTTGATGAGGTGACCGGGAAAGGAAAGGCATTTAACTAGATAGATGAATATCTGGTACAGGGCATTTATGCGGATGGAAAAAAAGGAATGAATTAGGATTAATGGGAGCTGGTTGAGCTCCAAGATCCTATTACCCTCCGCAATGAAATTTTTTTCTCTTTTCGAATAGTGCCATGGAACCTTTAACAACGAGCTGAACAAAGGAGACAAGACCTCGGTTTAACCTCTCATCCAAAGTGCAGCACCACTGACAATGCACCTCCGACATTCCCAGGGAATGTCAGCCGAGACCCCGAGTTCAATGTCCTGACCTAGGGCTTGAACCCACGACCTTCTAAATCAGAGGCAAGAGGGCTGTGCAACTGAGCCCGCCTGACACCCAGATTAGTAACACCACAGAATGTGCCATTCCTCTTTTGCCAATATGCCAAACTATCTGCAGGGAATCTAAAACTAATAAACAGATACAAATTCTAAGAAAAACTAAGTCGTAACCTCAATTCAGTTGATTAAGAAAAAAAAAGAGCAGGAAAACTTCACTTTACAGATGCTTGTGGCTGTGGTTGTTTCTGAGCCGGTGTAGTATGACTGAGGCGGGTGCAGACTGTACAGAACAGAGCACGCAATGTCCCCCTCCACCAAATAACAGATGAAAGTGGATCACGGCCAACCTATCACTGTTTATCAGGTTGCTATTGAGCAGATGTTCACAGCAGATTGTAGTAAAGTGGATGTTGCTTGGGTTGATGATTTTAGCCAGTGAGAGGAAATATCGGTGAGCATCCCAATGTCACTGACAGCTGCCAATTCCATGCTGTCATTGGAGCTTTTGATCTCAATAATGTGAATGAAGCAAAGACCTAACGCCTTGGGACATCCTCCCACCATGAAAGGCACTATACAAATGTAATTTTGTTGTTGTTGTTAATTCCCTTCTGAAAGAATTGATGTATTCTGCTTCAACACTGAGCTAGGCTCAATTTGGCAGACAAATCTGGCAAAATTTACTCAGGTAATCAGACAAGTGGGTGGAGGTTTAGGGCTGCAAGAGCAATTTCAGGACTGACAAGTTTCTGATGAGCTGCATTTCCACCCTCCTTCCTTGTCTCTCACTGTTTCTGTAGCATTCTCTCCATTTCCCGAAAGTTAACTGCAGGGTTTCTACACAAAACAATATAAATTTAAATAGTGCCTTTCATGTTGGGAGGACCGTGTGATGTGTGTTAGTGACAGGATGAAAGCCAGACACCACACGGGTGGCACCTAGAGACCCCACAAAAATAAACTAATTCCGCTGCTGTGGTTGGAACGAGCCACCAAGTCTCAGAATCTTCTGTTCCAATATACTGTCGAAAAGGAATAAAGCAACATTTCCCGTAAGCCTTGTTTAAAATAAAATCTGCTCGAGCGCCGCTACCACAAAACTTCCTCACATCTGATCAAACAGCAATAAAAACACAGCAAGATATTGATTTTTTTAAAATTGGTCAGCCGGGTGTCTGACGCATGCGGAAACCCATCGCCACACTTAAGGGTATGCAAAGCAAACAGAGAATTTCGTGCATCCCACCTTCACCTGGAAATTCCAGAGATACATTGTTGGAATGGAATGCGCACTGTCTCCCTGGAGAGACACAACTAACTAACTAACTAACTAACTAACTAACTAACTAACTAACTAACTAACTAACTAACTAACTAACTAACTAACTAACTAACTTCTGAAGCAAGATATCAACTGGATACTAGTTGGTAGCATTCTTGTGTCTGAGACAGAAACAACAACATGCACGTCTCAAAGAGCTTCACAGAATCCACTGTAAAGTTACTTGACTGTATATTTTGTGGGTGAAATGTGGCAGCCAATTGTAGGAGGAAGCTAAAATTGCAAAGAGCATCAGCCTTGAATTCAAAGTCTTGACGTGAGGACTTGAACCCACAAACTTTGCCAATAGCGCAAGACAGAATGCTAACTGGGTGAGGAGCTGCTGAAACCTGCGGAGCCTTAACCCATGAAATAGCGCACTCGGGTACCGAGCAAGTGGAGAAAGTGAAAAGAATTTGCAAAGGTAAGTTTTAAGTTGAATCACACTTTAATCAAGATTCATGCCAGCCCGTGTCATACTCACCATTTAGCAAACGACCGTTCGCTTTTACGTACATCTTTAAACAGCGAATGCTAATTTCTGCAGATGCAGTCCACATTTCTCACCCAACTTACTTCAGAGGGCATAGCGTCAAACCAGCTGATCGAGGTGCAAACTATCACTTAATTGGCTGTTTGCATAGTAACCTGTAGACAGTGCTATTGCTTTGATTATGATGACGTTGAATAGAGGAAGTGGTCCAGAAAAAGAAACTACAGAGTGTAATGGAAATCCACAGCAAGATTTATAAAAGTAAAAATATATCAATATCTATATTGAAAAACATCTCTTGGGGGTGGAGAGGAAAGTGAGGAATTCCACCTTCGAATCTCACCTCTAGACTTACAATATTTTCAGAATATTCCACCTGGGTTTTATATATTCTCAACGGCTTCAAAAATAGACAGAATTTCAAAGTTGTCCAATTTCTGGACTCTTGTTATAATGTTCATGAAACAAGTCTATGCTTGGGTGGGATTTTGTTTGTCCAGATCGGAGAAACGGCAAGTGGGTGGGAGGAGTGCTGAGGCGACGGGGGTTAGCTGACAATGGCTGAAGATGGGCAAAGAGCTCAGTGGCAAGGGCTGAGGGCGTCGAGAGGGTGAGTGACATGGAGGGGAAGGCAACAGATGAGAGAGGGCAAAGAGCAAGAGGGCAGGGGAATCAATAGAACGGAAGGTGCTCCACAAATGTTGTTATTGGAGAATCATAGAAATTTACAGCACTTTCAGACCATCAAGGCTGCCCGACTCTCACACCATTCCATCCCACTGCCCTGAACTATCCACACAGCCATTCTCAAGCCTCTATCATTCCTTCCACTTCTCTCTTGATCCCACAGTGGACTCTGCATCAACCACCTTCCCCAGCCAGTCATCCCACATTTCAACTACTCTCCTAAACTCTACTTTCTCTGTTCTTGGAAGTATCTTATATTGTGACACTTGGTTACTGACACCCCCATAAGAAGAAGTACCTTCTCCCTATTCACTCTGTCAAAACCGCTCATTATTTTACACCTCCTCCCATTTTCTATAGAGCCCAAGTTCCTCCAAAACTCCAGTATTAAAGGAAAGGCAAAAATAGTGTTATTTTACCGCATCTTATATATCTGAACATCACAAAGTGCTTTCAGTTATTACTATCGAGAGCAATGACTATTTCAATTACAATAGCGATATATTACTATATCCCATTTGATATAATAATAATTCTTGCATTTGATATAGCGCTTTTCACGTCTTATCAACATCTCAAAGCGTTTCACAGAATATACTGTAAAGTGAATTGACTGTATATTTGTGGGCGAAACGCGGCAGCCAATTGCGTACAACAGTGTCTCACAAATAGGCGTGGATTGAAATGACTAATTTTTATTATTGCTTTTTTTTTTAACAGACTATCATTGGGTGCCTTACCACAATATTGAAATGTCTCAAAACACGTTACAAGATTTTACTGTTCAGTGTAGGCAAATCCGCAGTGAATTTAAGTACAACTCACACAGTCACACAGTCATATCTTACACTTACACAGTCATGACAGGAACGATGATTAATCTGAAGGAGTGTTGGCCAGGACCCTGGGAAAAACTCACTTCTCTTTACCAATAGTTCTAAACCATTCTTCACTTAACATTTTGTTAATATCTTGCATTAAGTGGCGTCCCATTTCTAACTCACCAATCAGTGGAAATATTGTTTTACTATTGGCCAACTTATTTTTAAAAAGGAAAATTTACTTTTATAGAGAATTGTATTGTATCTGTTCACTTCAGAATTCCTTCATCACAATGAGGCTATTTGGCTAGTTAAGCACCTCAGCTATAATGAAATACTTATAATAATAATCCTTGCATTTGAAGGTTGAAGAGGAATGTCTTCATGTGTGATTTGAATATATCCAGCCATGTACTATGCAGTGATCTCCATATTTACATGTGGTTGGACACATTCAATAGGTATTTCAAAAGTATTATTGCTCATGCAGTGCCCAGAATTGGAGTGTGATGGGGGAGGAAATACCACACAATCTATTGATATAATCTCTACTAGCTTGTCGTCACATACTTTTTCACAATCAAACACCTAGTGAGAAATGCCTTCGGCTATCAGTTGCTGTCAATTTGAGTCATTAATAAAGTGGAACTTGTAGGCAGTGACATTAAAACACACACACACACACACACAAAACAAACATTAGGTGAATGTCAGCAATGAGCTAACTATGGCCCTGAGTAAGGAAAGACATAGAATTCCTGAGCATAGATTCACCCAGTATTTCATAGAATTAAAAGAAGTTACGTGGAATTATATAGAATAGGAACAGGTTAATCAGCCAAATTAGTGTGTCACTCTGCTCATTCACTTCATGGCTGTTTTGTGGGGAAATGTTGTGCACAATTGTATTGACACCCGCATTCACCTACAAAACACACAACCTATAGGATTACACTGTGCAGTATATCTCATAGACTGCTTTAAGTTGTCCTCCCAATTGTGAAAGGTGCGATATCAAACGGAAGGATTATTACTATTAAAACTAATAATTGGTCCATTAGACCATTATTAGTACAGTGTTGATACCAACAGTCCCATCCCTCCTACCCCAGTTTTATGCCCTTTGAAGTGCTCTGAGAGGCCGCCCAGCATGGAGGGCGCTATATAAATCAAAGTTGCTGTTGTTGTTCTCCTTCCGGCATAAAGATTCCTCTTAAGCAAGTGCAATTTGTTGTTGTTGTTGATGGGCCGAATGGTCTCCTCCTGCGCTGTATAATTCTATGATTCTATGATGACTTTTTGCTTCAATCACAACTTCCAGGAGTGGGTACCACCTTCTCACCACCCTGATTGCAGAAACAAGTTCCTCCTCTGTTGGCTCTATTGCTGGCTGTGTTACGCTAATGTCCCCTTTGTTTTGGATTCATCGACAAGTGGAAACAGCCCATCAACGTCCTCTTTATCAAACCATGACATGATATTAAACACACCTACCAACTCTCTAATTGCTGTCTAATTTCCTTTCAACACACTTTATGGATGTTGCTTCAACTGTGTCTTTCATGAAATTAAGTTTCAACCCTCACTTTAATTATTTTGTCATTACCTTGCCATTAGTGTCCTCCCATCAACCCCCCACCACCCCACGACCCACCCTCCCCCCACCCCAACTCCCCCACCCATCCCACTCACTCCCAACTAGTGGAAATGTTCTTTTGACTATTGCCTAACTTCTTTTTCCAAGTAAAAATAACCTTTACAGAGCAAGAGTAAGGTTATTTCCATAAAGTACTCGCACTTTGGGAATGGAACAGAAAATACACGCGACATTGGGCACATGTTATTTCTGGTGCAAATCGTAACCTGAAACAAAAATACAAGTTTTCTCTGTTTGACGTTACAGATCCCATGGCACTATTCGAAAAGAGAAGAGAGTTTCTCTCGTAGTCTCAACCAACGATCCACCCCAAAATAAAATGAGGCTTTCACCTTCATGGTTAGTTGTGGGACATTGCTGTGTGCAAATTGCTTGCTGCGCTCACACACAAAACACACAGTCTCCACACTTTACAGTGCTCCTGACATTATTATTAGTACTGTATTAATTTTAAACATAGAAGGAAGCGATTTAACCCATCATATCGCTGTTTTTCTTAATCACTTTATTTTAAATATAAACTTATTTTATTAAATAAAAATAAGCAGTTTTAAGTGACTGCAAACTTTCAGTGGTGGGACTGTTTATCGTGTTACCAGATCCACCTTATCAGCCTGCTCAGTCTGTAGCTGTCAGCACGTTGCAACAAGAGTGCATTGACGTAGACAAAAACCACACTTCCTACCTCAAAATGGCTTCTGTAAGAAAGGAAAACCTGAGCGATGCAAAAGTAATCACATAGGCGTGCGATATGTGAGTTGTGCACATCACACCCACTGCTCACTCTCGCACTTGCTCGCTCATCCAGCCAACTGCCGGCGTCCAAGTCCACATAGACACTGACACCCTTTTGACCCAGGAGGATAGAAAAAACATGCCTTTGTGTTGATCGGGTAAGTCTGTAATATTTTCATATATGTGGAGTCCTGAAGCTCAGTGGTTAGAGTACTCACTCTGGTTCTATTTCCAGAAATGATGGACGAGTTTCCCTACTCCACACCTACGCCTCTGTTTATTGAGCAATAACAATAATTATAATCCTTGCATTTGATATAGTGCTTTTTACGTCTTCTAGACACAGAATATACTGTGAAGTGAATTGAATGTAGATTTGTGGGCGAAACGCAGCAGCCAATTGCGCAAAGCAGTGTCCCACAAACTGTCGTGGATTGAAATGACCAATTATATAATTGTTTTTGAGGGATTACTATCAGGCATGTCAATCAGTAAGTAGGAATCTGGTTGTTAAGTCGATTGGTGAATCGTTTGTCCGAGTATAATAATCCATTAAAAAAATTAATTGGTCACTTCAATCCACAACTGTTTGTGGGACATTGCTGTGCACAATTAGCTGCCAAATTTTGCCCACAAATATACAGTCAATTCACTTTACAGTAAATAATAAAATAATCCTTGCATTTGATATAGCGCTTTCCACCTCTTCTAGACGTCTCAAAGCGCTTCACAGAAAGTACTGTAAAGTGAATTGACTGCATATTTGCTGGCGTATATTCTGTGAAGCGCTTTGAGACATGAAATACACTATATCAAATGCAAAGATCATTATTGTTATTATATCCAATCGCCTTATCTCTAAATCCAGCTGACAATCAGAGATGGCAATTAGAATTAACATTAGCAAAGTGACAAACTAGCAGCGAGATATGTTGACAGAGCTCATGCTCCCCGATTGGGTAGCAAATGCTAAATCCTGCCAGCAATTTGCCGCCACTCGAAATCAAATGCAGCATAAATGTGATGCATTTTAATTTAAAACTGTTTCCCCTCAAATTTAGAAAAGGTAGAATTTTTCAGTACAGGATCGGGCCTACTCTTAACGATTGTTTTTACGTTGCCCGTTTTATAGATGCGACCTTCAGCTCTTCACCAATATCCCTTAATCCTTTCACTTCTCAGGTCCTTGTGCAGTTCCTATATTCCAGATTCCTATTGTCAGCATTTTAGCATTTTGTTCGATTTAGATTTTTGTTCAAAAAAAATCTTTATTGACAAGCGTGAAGTGAAAGTTGGTGTATCGAAGCATGTTGTGGTAGATGTTAGCGTAAGGAGGCTGACAGTATAACATTTTTCTGTGGGGCTGAGGGTGGTGGGGTGAGAGGGGGAAGAAGTGAGGCCAGTTTAAAAGAGCAGAACAGATTTGAAACAAAATCATTTTGAAAGCTAAAATGCATTCTTGGGTAGGAGTGGATCATTTAACTTTGGTTTGTACTGTACGTAACTGAACGATAGATTTTAGCACAATTTCTGGTGAGTTGTTTTTGTTTACTAAAAAAGAAAGACCGAAGTGTTCAGCGTTAAAAGATTTCAGAGACCGACAAAAAAACAACAAAAAATATCAAAAGGCTGCAGCAAACGGTCTGAAAGTCACTCGAAGAGAGAGGCATGCAAACAAGACACCTGTACATATTGGTTAATTTGATCTGTAACCACTATCGCAGAACCGATCAAAAATCTGCTCAGTTTGACTTCCTCATCCTGCTGCTGCACACAGCTTCCATCCTGAATGTATCTCGCCGTTCCACCCTCGGTCTGTAGACACAAGCGTTTGAAGGGCTGGTGGAAGAGGTCCCTTAGAATGAGATAAAAGGCTGAAAGGAAGCCGAGGGCTGACTGACCAGAAATGTAAACAGCAAAAGGCCAAAGCCGTTATTAGAAGCAGACGCTGTTCTTGGTATAAACAAGGTACCGGTGGACTGGGAGGGGAGGGTGGGGGGGGGGGTTGGTGTCCTAAGGATTCCAGTGACAAAGGAGCGCAGAACAGAGCATCAGGAAGCCAACAGATATCACCTCGTTCGCTCCGACAACTTTCTACAAGAGAACAAGATCAAAGACGAGTGTTCCAGTGGGGTCAGTGTCAGACAGAGAGCCGGTCTTACCGACCACAAGAGTGGGTTTCGTGCTCCAAGTAAAACTGAAAGCAAAAGGCTGAAGAGGCGAGTGACTAATGAGGGAAATTCGGGGTAGTGGAGAGCAGGCGGCAGCCGGGAATGTACAATGCGGTTGGTGCGCAAAAGTTCCCGTCAATAACCAAGGGAGGTTTGGAAAGCGGCATTTAACTTCGTAACAGACTGATCAGAAAGTCCTCCGTGAGGTGCTGTTTCAACCATTTCCTATTGAGCTGTTTCCTTTTAAACGAAGCCGAGGGCACGTCTTCACAGCGCATTTCCTCCACAAAACTTTCAGTAAGTTAAATGTGTTCCTCACTTCAGCTCTCAGTGAGTTAAATGTGTGTCTCACGCTAACTCCAGGTGTGTCAATGTGTGTGCCTCGCTCCAGCTCTCAGTGTGGAGTCCAGTAGCTCAGTGGTTAGCACATTTTGTCTCAGAGACAAAGAGACCTGGGTTCGATTCCCGGCATGGCGAAAAACTCAAGCATGTTTCCTTACTCCATATGACTGATAATAATCCCCCAAGAAAAAAATAATAATGTAGTCACTTAATCCACGACTGTCTGTGGTACACTGCTGTGCACAATTGGCTGCTGCATTTCACCCACATACTATAAAGTCAATTTACTTGATAGTTATTCCGTGAAGCGTTTTGAGGTGCCTCGAAGATGTGAAAAGCATTATGTCAAAGGCAAGGATTATTATTATATTATCATTATGTCAGTATGTGCCTCACTCCAGCTTCAGTGTGTCTGTGAGTGCCTCACTCCAGGTCTATTAATAAGTTAATTTCTTTGTGGTTTACTTTCAATGGTAACTTTCAATGGTAACAGTTTCAACAGTTAACTACACTAAGTAATAGCTCTGACACAATGTCTGTCTAACGCCTTGTGACGTCCTCCTGATATGAAAGGTGCTATACAAGTGTAATTTTGTTGCTGTTGTTGTTGACGCACAGATGGATTTAGGAAAATCCCAGATTATTTCACGACGGGCTTTGATTTTTTTTAATCTGTAGTTTATTGCCATTTTCTAATCAGTTTTCGCCCTCTCTCTCTTTTCCTAGGCTTTGGAAAAAAATCATTCGGTTAAATTTGAACCAAACACAACTCTCTCCAGAATGACCCCCAACACCTCAGACTCCCAGTGCATCATCAACGACAAGATGGAAGCCTTCACTTACTTCTATTACCTGGTCTTTCTGATTGGCATCGTTGGGAGTTGTATAGCACTTTGGGCGTTCATCAGCCAACGGAAATCCAGGAAGAGTCTCAACATTTTCCTGCTCAACCTGCTAACGGCAGACTTCCTCCTCACCTTAGCTCTGCCGTTCAAAATAGCCGTGGATCTGGGCATCGCGCCCTGGAAGTTGAAGATCTTTCACTGCCAGCTCACAGCCTGCCTCATCTACGTCAACATGTATTCCTCCATTATATTCCTGGGTTTCGTCAGCATGGACCGCTACATCCAGCTGTCGGGCAGCATAAGGTTCCAACGCATACAGGAGCCCGGCTTCGCCAAAATGATCTCCGTGGCCATATGGTGCGTGGTTCTGTTCCTGATGGTCCCCAACATGGCAATCCCCACCAAAAGCATTGACCCAAAGCCCCTGCTGCGCTGCGCGGAGATCAAGACGACACTGGGTCTGCAGTGGCACGTTCTCACCAACTTCATCTGCATGGCCATATTCATGAACGCCTCGGTGATGATCTTAACCTCAAACT
Organism: Hydrolagus colliei; assembly: GCA_035084275.1. NCBI lineage: Eukaryota > Metazoa > Chordata > Chondrichthyes > Chimaeriformes > Chimaeridae > Hydrolagus > Hydrolagus colliei. The sequence continues at coordinate 17,024,560 of CM068751.1, read as the reverse complement.
TTCTGTTGGTGAAAAAGCTCTACGCGAACAAGGGCCAGGAGGCTCAGAGGGACGTCAAGCAAAGCCTGAGGCACATATTCATATTGACTGCGATGTACATTGTCTGCTTCGTTCCGTACCATATCGTCCGGACCCCTTACACGCTCAGCCAGTACAAGCTGGTCAAAGACTGCGCGCTCAAGCGATCCCTCTTCCTGGCAAAGGAGTCCACCCTGCTCCTAACTGTCCTCAATTTGTGCTTTGACCCCATCCTTTACTTCTACCTCTGCAAATCATTCCGATCGAAAATCACACAAACATTTGGGTCAGCGAAAGCCACCAAAAGCCAGAAGAAAATCGCAGTTGAAGGGGGAATCGAGATCAACTTAACCGCTTGCCATTAGGAAGGGCGTCGGCTTGCACATGGTTCGAACAATATCACGGGAAAGCTTCGCAACTGACTCTTTTATTTAATGGTTGTCTCACGTTTCCAACTGAAAATACTGGTTCACTTGAAATGGTTTAGCATTGCAGATACCGTCAATACAATGCTATGGTGCACTCAATCGTTTCCCATACGCGGTCTGATAAACATGGAACTCACTGAACAGAGCCCAGACTACTCTTCTTCAGGAAAAACTTCACCAAAGAAACTCATTCACAAAACCGGGAAGATTTATTTGCCGAGAGAGGAATCAACAGCTGGAATGGGGGTTACCCGGAAGGCCAGTTGAGGCCAAGACACTGGATTTATTTAAGAAACAGCTCGATGCCAATCATAGCCAAAAAAAGGCCTTCTTTATCTGAACTGAACTTTCATTCTACATTTGAAAGGTGCTGTTGAACAGGTTTTGCTGTGCATTAATGTGCCAGGGATGTGATTGGCTTTTTAATTTATTCCACTGCTCAATGCTGCTTTTGGCAATGTTAAGATACTGTACTTGTAATTAAACTGGATTGATAAAAGACTTGTGAGTTGACGACATATTGTGTTACACTATGGTCACAGTAACACCACCTCCACATAACATTTGGATAACAACAACAAGAACAACCATAACATACATGTCGGGAGGACTTCCCAAGGCACTGCCTTGATGGAAGGAGTATTCTGGAATGATGACCGATTACTGTGGTCAGTCCACAACAACAACAACTTGCATTTATATAGCGCGCCCCCCCCCCTCAACTACCACCCATCAGTTCTAGTTGGGGGGGCCTTGGAACCAAAAAAGACAGTAATAATAATAATAATCCCTGCATTTGATATAGCACTTTTCACATCTTATCGACGTCTCAAAGCGCTTCACAGAATATACTGTAAAGTGAATGGACTGTATATTTGTGGGCAAAACACGGCAGTCAATTGCGCACAGCAGTGTCCCACAAACAGTTGGCAAACATCACACTCAAACCTGGTAACTGCTCAGTCTTCTGATAATTAATGCTTACCATTTGCAGATAGACCAATGAGGACACTGGGACTGGGTTCATCTCATGCAATACTTTTTGTTACTCAAGGCAGGAACAATGATGACAAGTTCCAATTATTACTGGCTAGTTTATGTAGTGCAGCTCTGTAATAAACCTGCCAAACCCAAACCACTGTATTTGCACAATATTAACAACCAATGTAAAGGATAAATCCTCAGACATTTGATAGGCCTAAACAGATTGTATCTGAAAATAACCGTACATTTGATGTGTACTGTATATTTGTGTGTATACTTTTAGCCAGCCCATTATGCAGCCAGCATAGACGTTAGAAAGGCAACAATAAAGGGACAGTAGACTAATTACTGAGATTAATTACTGAAATTTAACCCTGAACCACTGGAGTACAGAAAATAGACTTTAATTAAACGTTTAAAATCTCTTGTCGTCATTTCTGATATTTTATTTTACTTTTTAAGTTTCATCCAACTTTCATTCCTTCCACGCCATCGTATAACACCTGATTGCAGCTTTTTTTTTTAGTTTTCTGCATTTCGAATGTTGCAACCCAACACCAAAGAGTTTGTTTTTTAAACGAAATGTAGCATTCAAGACAGATTCACTGAGATATAAATCGTGGCAGAGAAAACCTGAGATCTTAGATCTGAAGCAATGAAAACAAAGCAGCGCCCTCACTTCTGCCCAAGACTAAATTCTACTGACCCTGGTTTAATGTCCGGTATAAAAGCAATTACTGAGTTGTGGGGTGGATGAGAGACAGCCACTGCTTTGGCTTTGTGAGGGAGATCAGAGGCGTCTGGAATTCAACAACAACTTGCCCCTCATGCAGGGCAGCGTCTCATGTTATTCAGTTTATTTGGTGAGTGTTGTGAAGTAACAATGTTTTGGTGTAACCAAATTGGGGATCAATTTTGAAGCCCATTTCCTATGGAACCGAAAGGTGAAACTGCAGAAAATCAGTTTCACAATTCAGACCGCTTTCCAAAATGCTGCTTGGTCTTAAATGTTGAGACATTGGTCTTAATGCAGGACATCCTCCCGACGTCAAAGGCGCTCTATAAATGTAATTGTGTTGTTGTTTTATGGTTGTTGTTGTAAACTAAAGACCATCCCTTGAAACCAAAAACCCACTGGAGCCCCAGAACTTGACTGCGATGTCAAGGTCCTCTTCAGAACCAGCACACTCGGTGACATGCAAAACTCAACCAGGTCATGTTGAACTTAACCACTGAACTTAACTCAACCATCGTGTCACTGCCTGACAGGATGACATTGGTCCCAAGAGATGGACAAACTCGCCTTGCGGCTGGCTGTTCCTTGCCCTTGTCGGCAAAGGGAAGCTCTGCTCCGTTGAGAGTCGCTTTGTGTGCGAACGCTCTCTTACCTGGGGGATGGGGAAGTGCGTGGCGTACTGCAGGTGGCGAGGCTGTTCGTAAGTGCACGGGAAGATCAGCTCTTTCTGCTTCTCTTTCCTGATTGGCTTGTCGTCTTTCGTGCCACTTTGATCCAGAGACGAGTTTGCGTTGTGCTCACAGGTCAAGGGCTCCCCGGGCATCGGGGAGAAAATCTGCAAACAAACAGCGTCACTGAGAAAGGCTTTGGACCCACAAAAATGTCATATCGTTTCCAACCACTGGGGCACTGAAAGGGTTAATGAAAGCAACAAAGACACTGTTGGAACAAGTGGATCTGTTTTTGATCAGCTGGGTGTCTGATAAACATGGGAAACCAAGGGTATCCAAGCCAAACTGAGAATTCCTTGCATCCCACCTTACACATGGAAATTCTGAAGACAGATTGTTGAAATGGAAGGCAGATTGTTTCCTTGATGGGGCACATTTGGAAAGTAATAATAATAACCCTTGCATTTGATATAGCGCTTTTCACGTCTTCTAGACGTCTCAAAGCGCTTCACAGAATATACTGTAAAGTGAATTGACTGTATATTTGTGGGCGAAACATGGCAGCCAATTGCGCACAGCAGCGTCTCGCAGACGGTCGTGGATTGAAATGACCAATTTTATTATTGTAGTTTTTTTTGGAGGGATTTTTTTTTTTAATTTAGGCGCAGTATTAGTACTAGGCACAGGTTGGCAGGAGCCATGGCTTAGGGATCCTAGAATATGTGTTGGGGTGTTTAACCAGCTAAAACCCTATAGCCTCATTGAGAGCACTGTCTGCTTTCCCACTGCTTGTCCAGCTAGCACCACCCTATCCATTAATGCCTTGCTTGCAGGCCTAACAGAAGCTCCGTGGAAAGATTCCCTGCCCCCCCAGTGACTGGTTTGCCCTTCCAAGTTCTGCCGCTGGGCAAACAAATCAAGAACAATTTTAATCTAAAAAAAGATTTAACAGAATAACCAAGTAGAAAGTTAAAAAGATGATGGCTGTGCTGTTATTAGCAGCGCCCTGGAACACTGCGGAATATCGAGACGGCCACATATGGATGGCTCGATTCCAATATTCCATTGCCAGACCTGATGGCTTGGAGCCAGTTCAGCTCCAAGGAGACCCCTCAAGTCTCTCCCAAATAAATCAGCACCACAGACAGCACAGAGACCCCAATCCTTCACAGATAAATTATCAAATAATTTCTCGGATTGGCAAAAGGCAGGACAAAACATTGGGCAAGTTCTTTACTCCAAACATCACTGTTTACCCAGCAGGGAGTAGGAACCTGGGTATTCGTCAACTGGCAGATTGCTTTTCCGGGGATAACAATCCCTTCATAAAAAATAGTGATAATTTGGTCATTCAATCCATGACTGTTTATGGGATACTATTGTGCAAAATTGGCTACTGCAATTACTCAAAAAACCTACAGTCAATTAATTTTACATTATATTCTGAGAAGCGCTAAGAGACGTCTAGAAGACTTGATAAGGTGGTATATCAGATGCAAATGATTATTACTATTTCTCCTCTGAGTCACTGCTGCCGACTCGGAATTTCAGAAAATCCAAAGAGAGAATGTCGGGAAGAACAAAATCATCATTCTGGAGGGTACTGGATCCTTCTCAAGAGAAAACTTTCAACTCACCGCAAACTCTGGCCCAAAGTCTGCTTTGAAATCATTCTTGTCCACTTCGTCAAACAGATTTGTGGGTCCCGAGTCCATGTGCTCTCCCAGCCCCTGCTCCTGGAATTGGATCGTCACATCAGTTTACACTCCTCTGGAATGAGAACCAGGAGCTGACCAGTAGCTATCTCGATGGTCCCTGGCTTTGTCTACTAGCAAACAAAGGCTGTCACCATACTCCTCCCCTTGGCAATGAACAAAACCTGAACTGAAGTTACTAGGTCCTGGTTCTAGGGTTCTTGGGTGTCATTCTTCATTATAGGTGTTAAATTGAGGCCCTATCTACCTGTTCGGGTGGATGTTAAAGATCCCATGACAGCCAAGACAGCGCCTTGGGACGTCCTCCCGACGTGAAGGGCGCTCTATAAGAGTAATTTTGTTGTTGTTTTGCCTATTGTTGTCAAAAACAGAGAGGAGTTTATCCCAGTGTTCTGGCCAACAATCCCCCAAATAAAACTGGTCTTTCACTTCATGTCTGTTTGGAACTCTATTATATGAAAATTGGCTGCCCAATTCACTACAAAGTACACACAATCACTACACTTTACAGTGTATCCTGTGAGATGCTTTGAGACATCTTGAGATGAAATGAAAGGATTATTATTGCTTAATACTATAGGGTATGGCGAAAGAGTGGAGCATTGAAGTCAACACATAGGGATGGGCCCTCCATTATCAGAGAAAGTTTCAGTCCAACAAGTCGTTAAACTGAGACATTGTTGTGCTAATCTGACTCATTCAGTATGTCCTGCGTATGGTAGGAAAGTCCCAGTCAGTGTAAGACAAACAATTATTCTAGGCTACCAAGTGCTACCAACTGAGCAAGTCGGTTGCCTGGGGAGTAATTGGTACCAATGCAGTAGCAGAACAAGAGGCAAAAGTTCAAAGGCTTGAAGGGCAGTTTTCAGAGTCCAGGAAATATTTTCTTACACAGGAGATAATCAAAAAGGTAGACAAGTGCCTATTAGGGTAGAAGATCATAAGAGGGTGAATAGCATTCTGGATAGTTGAAATCAAACGGGACAAAAGGTTTTCATCTCCTGAGCCTTTCCTTTACTCTTCTACCCTAACAGTCACTTGTCTCCAGCTCCCGGCCTTACCTCCAATTTGATACCATGATGGCTGTCTTCCTGCTCCTTGCTGTAGTGCTCCTCAACATTGTCGGCAGTCGGGGAGCGAGGCCGAGCGGCGGCGCTGACGGAGGTGAGGTCCCCCCGAGATATCAGCGTACACATGTACGCATCGTGTGAGAAGACGTCATGTCGGATGAATTCACAGAACAGCAACACCAGCTTCACGAACTCCGCTCGCTCATTCTCATTGTTGGGCTCAGCTATGGACACATATATAACAATGAGTGTTAAGATCTAAACTATGCGCTCGGCTCTACAGCCACTGAGCAACACTGCAAAGATACCAAGAAACTTCACCGATTAACCCCTCACATCAGGTACAAGTGTGGAGCTCCTGTAGCTCAGTGGTTAGAGCACTCGCCTTACCAGCGTGAGACCTGTGTTTCGAATCCAGGCGGATCAGGGCGAAACCTTGGGCAAGTTTCCTTCCTTACACACGCCTAATAATAATCCCTCCAAAAAAACACAATAATAATAATCCTTGCATTTGATATAGTGCTTTTCACATCTTATCGAGGTTCCAAAGCGTTTCACAGAATATACTGTAAAGTGAATTGACTGTATATTTGTGGGCGAATCGCGGCAGCCAATTGTGCACAGCAGCGTCCCTCAAACAGTACATTCTCTATATCAAATGCAAGGATTATTATTATTATACCATTCCAGGCCCAACCAATCCTCGCCAGCATGGCTCCCACCCACAGTCACAGTTCCCTGCACTCCCAATGCCCCAAAGTTCACCAAGTGCTATCTCCATACACCGTCTTTCACCTAAAGAATCAAATCCGCTCCCTGCATAATTTGGCAAAACCGCTCACTTTCATTGATTCGTGGCCTGAGACATGCCTGTGTCTCACTGCGAGCCCTTAGCCAATCTGCCTTCAAACTCTGGAATTGCATCTCACAGTCCCTCAGCCTCACCCCCTCCCTGGCCTCCTTCAAGTCCCGCCTCAAGACTCTCCTGTTCGATGGTCCCATCGGCAACTCCCAATACCCCCCTTAGCCCCTCCACCGCCCCGTCCCCAGCTATACAAGCTATACAAGGCGCTATACAAGTGTATTTTTGTTGTTGTTGTTCTTGTTGTATAAGAGCAGTGAGGAACCCCCAAACAAATAGGAAAATAAAACAAAAACACTGGTTAATATGGTAATAAGTCACACTCACTTAATACAGGAGCTTGGGTGTCCAAAAACCTGAGGAGAATATTTTGAAAAACCGGAAGGCTTGAGCCGGTCAGCGACGCAGACGAGATGGATTCCTTCTCATCTAAGACTTCAGATTCGCCGCAACGCTTCAAACAAACGGCAACAGTTAACAAACCATCGGATCAGCAAAATCCACTTCCCACCGGAACCAAACGCTTTGCTCACTGCGGGCTCCTGAGCTAAAGCTGCTGTCGCAGGCACTAAGTACCGACATTCACATGACATTCTCCCATTCCCCATAATGTTAGCACAGGTACAATACAGTAGTGTACAAAGTGGTTACATAATAAGGACGAGGCTGACAATCTTTGAGAGTAATGTTCCCAAGAGTTGCCATCAAATATTTCAGGTGAACCGATGGAATCCCACTAGAAATTGCTGTCCATTAGACTACAGTATCTGGAAACTTGGTCTAATTGAGGACCCGAGTGGGTAATGGGAAAATTCACTCCAAACCTCCAAGTGTATAGAAAGGGCATTGATTGGGCAGCACAGAAGGCAACTAAACAACAACCATAGAGTGATTAACCAATCTGTCCAGTGGATTCTCAGCTATGCCACCGGGACAAACTCTCTTCTCTTTTCTAATAGTGTCTAGGGATCTTTAACCTCCACATTAATATGCAAGGGAGAATTGATAAATGCCTCATTCAAAGTATCACACCTCCAACAATGCGCTGGAGTGTCAGCCTAGATTCCGAGCTCAGAAGTCCTTACTCAGCACCTTGGGGCGTCCTCCCGACGTGAAAGGCGCTTTACAAATACTGTATCATTTTGTTGTGGTTGTTACTTGGGGCCTGAACTCACAACCTTCTGACTCCCAAAAGAGAGTGTCAGCACTGAGCTACCCTGACATCTGTTAACACCAGGCTGACAAGTTCTTATTGGGGTTTCCCAAAAGCGTCCGTAGGGAGTAACTGCAAAGTGAAGCACTCACCTCTGCCTCGATCTCCACCTGCCGTTTTTCCAGGAGCTTTGCGACAGCCATGGCTCTGTGCTTGCCCGAGCGCTGACAGCTCACTGCCCACTCACAGAGCAGGGTCACCACGGCTTCATCATTCGGTGCAATCTGCTGCCGGAGGCGGGGAGAGAGGAAAAAAAAAACCACACACACACACACACACATACAGGTCAGCGAAGCATTTCATCCATATCTCAAACACACAACACTGGGAGTCAGGGTCTAATCGACCACCCGCCACGAATGCCATTGGAGGTGTAGCAGAATAGATCTCGGGATTTTATTTGTAGTTGAACACACCAGCCAATTTGCACACAGCAATATCCCACAAACAGCCATGAATAGTATATGAATATGAATATTATTAATATATAATAATATAATTTCCCCACGAGAAGATAGTCAGTTCACTTTACAGTAATATTCTGTGAAGCGGTTTGAAATATCAAATGCAATATCAAATGCAAGGATTATTATTATTATTACTTTTATTATTATTATTATTATTATGAGTGAATGACAAATTTATATGGAAGTTTGTCAGCCAGGACAAACTTTTTCTAAATTTCTAACCATTTCTCGGGATCTCTAACATCTATAGGAACAGGAAGATGGGAACTCAGTTTAATGTCTCACTAAAAGGACAGCATCTCCAACATTGCAGCACTCCCCAGTGGGATATTGAGCAACTCTCTGAATTTTCTAGCTAACTGTATTTTTCCCCCCAATTTACCTTTTCTGACGGGGGTGGGCTCTCATTTCCACCATCATCTGGGAATGTTTTACCTTTGGAATACGCAGGATGGGTGGTGACACAAGGGATTCTCCTGGGAGAAGGCTCGATTGTCCTTTCACTCCTTCTCACTCATGTATATTTAGCGCAATACAGAAGAGAGCAGCGAATTGGGAAATATCTAAATCAAGGAGTTCACACAAGCTTTGGTCATTAATTTAGGTCCTATCCTACCAGGATTCAGGTGAACATTAAGCAAAATAATTAATTTACAAAATTATTCTCGCTCCGCTAATCAGGGATTCAAAGACATGAGGGAGTGAATTCGAGACTAACTCCTTTCTTGACCTTGAGCTCACAGTCTAATGCTGAGGCTGGCGACTACTGCCTTGTTCATGGTGCCGGCTCAAAAGGACATTACATCGAGGTCCCATCTGTGCCTGTTCAGGTGGATGTTAAAAGATCCTATGACCTCCTTGTCCTGGCTGACAATCCCCTCAAATAAAATTAGTCACTCGCTCCACAGCTGTTCATGATACATCACTGTGGGCAATTTGGCTGCCATATTCCCCAGCAAAACATAAAAGGTATTAAAACTTCACAGTAAATCCAATGGAGTGCTTTGAGACATTCTCCCAACGGGGAAAGCACCACATCAAATGCAAGGATAATTATTTTCTCATATCATGTTATTGGACTGCTAGCAGTTTGCCAGTTTTTTTCTTTGAAAAAAAAACCGAAGACAAAACAGAGCAACAGGATTGCGTTGGGGATGGGAGGAGGCGGGACACGAGGGGGAGAATATATAGCCCCAGTAGTCTGGGAAGGGAGAAGCAGAGTTTCTCGATGTGTGCAATTATGGCAAAACGCAGTTGTGCATTCACCAGAGTGTAATTAGGGGAAGCAGGAAGGGAGGAGAGAAAGCAATGGATTATAATAAGGATTAAACTGGAGACAAGTCCCCGGAGATTAGTGGCTTGCTGAACCAAACCGTTCAGGAGAGGAGTTCTCAATTACACACGTAAGTGGGGAGATAAAAGAAGCTGGAAACAGCTCACACAAAAAAAATGTAGATTTCATTACAACACTGATGTTTAATGTACTTTTAAAAAATTCTCTCTATGGTCTTCTGAAATCTGCACTTTTTAGAAAATATTCTAGTTGCTGACTTGATCAATACAATCCTTGCATTTGATCTGGTATTCAAATGTCTCAAAGTGCTTCATATATAGTATAGTGTATGTGTATCTGCCAATTTGCACACAGCAAAGTTCAACAAGCAACCAAACCGAATGATCAATTTTATTTGGGGGATTCTTGCCCAGGACACAGGAAGAGAAAGAGACAAACTCGCTTCTCTTTTCCAATAGCATCATGGGATCCTCTTAACATCTTCCTCCTCAAGTCCTGGATGAGAGCTAATTTTCTACAGTTGAATGTCAACAAGACCGGGGCTCTCCTGATTAGCTCGCGCTAGCCCCTCTGACATCAACCTCCATGGATGCACACCCCACTTCACCAAGCCAATCAGTGTCTTGTTCAATCTTCAACTATCTTTTCTCCCCCGCATCCATGCCACGACCTGCTCTACCTTCCCTCACCAACGCAACATTGCCCAACTCCACCACTACCTCAACTCTCAGGAGCATTTTCTTGAAAAAACTATTTTGCTAGGTTATTTCCAATGTTACTCATAGACTCTATAATCATGGCTGCATGGAAGCAACTGGGTTTGTATGGGAGTAACGTAGGTTATACCACTCACCTCCTGGCTGTCCTTGCTCTGGCTTGGCCCAAAGATCTTGTGATAGAGAGTATCGAGGGAATTGCTAGAATCTGATCTATCAAAACAGTGCCGATCCAGCACTTCCAATGTGTGCAAAACTTTACTGATTGTAAAACCTTTAGCCAGAGAAAAGGAGGTAAGAAAAGATTTCCGTTATTAAATCTGCGAATTTTATAATTAGTAACGTTTCCAAAATCTAACCTCACAGCTGCTCATGAGAATGTGGCAGCTGATATGCGCAGAGGTATGAAGTGAATGACCAATTTTACATGGGGGTTTGTTTGCCAACACAGCGAGAGAAACAACCATTTTTTTTTTGAACAGTGTGATGAGAACTTTAACGTCCACCTGAGCAGGTAGATGAGAGATCAATTTGATATCTCATCCGAAGGATGGCCCGTCCGACAATGTATTGCACTGGGAGTGCATATATAGGCTATGAATCAAAGTCCAAAGTTGGGATTTGACCCCACATAGTGAGACTTAAAAGGCTACCAATTGAGCCAGGCTATTATATGATCACCTGTAAAGGTAAATAGGACCTCAGTTTTACATTGACCTGAACAGGTATGTGGGATTTCAATATAATGGGGTAATATCTCTTCTGACAATGCAACACTGTACTGGAATTCAAACTCCTGACACTGGAGGTAGGAACGCAGGTGACCGAGTCAGGCAAAGACTTTCCCTGGTCTCTCACTCTTCCACTCCATTCAATCTCTCCATGCAGCCACTCAAGCACATGAAATTAGTGAAGTCCTGTAGCTCAGTGGTTGGAGCACTTGCCTTGCAAGCTAGAGACCTGGGTTCAATTCCAAGCAGGGCAAAAGCTTGCACAAGTTTCCCTACTCCACATGCCTGATAATATTCACTCGAAAAAAATTAATTGGTTGTTTCAATCCACGAATGTTTATGGGACGCTGCTGCGCACAATTGGTTGTCGCATTTCGCCCACAAATAAACAGTCAATCCAGTTTACAGCATATTCTGAGACATCTAAAAGACGTGAAAACCTCTACATTAAATGCAAGGATTATTACGATTATTATTATTACTGGCCTTTGTCAACTATTTCCCTGGTTCAACAGTGACCAGGACCCATAAGATAATAAGCAACCCACTTATCATAAGCTCAGCAGAGGAAATTCTCTGATCAATAATGCGGTTACCGTCTTTAGTGTGAGGGCATTAGATTCTCTTCCGTGGGTGAAGTTACTAACAATCTGAGAAATCCTTCAATCTTTATTGCCTGAAAATAATTGCACAGTTGAATTTGTGTAAAAAAACACAGTGTTTTTCAAATAGGCCAGGCACCTACACGATACACAATGTCTACGCTTTACAGATGAGAAGGAGTGATATCAAATGCAAGGTTTATCGTTAATGGTTATTTATCATGCCTGTGCAAGCAAAGAGCTATTCATTTTCACAGGTGACAGAAGCACTGACTAAATTCTTTTGAAAAAGCATACGCCAATGCTTTGTCCTGTATAAAAAGGACAAAGACTCCCACTGCAACACAACCCTATAGTTCCATCTTCTGGTGAAGTGCTGTTCTACACTTACGTGTGAACTTTCATGCTCCATGCAAAAATCTTCGCTTCTCCTAAAGGCAGTGACAGATGCTGAAAGGCTTACATATCTTGTCCAACTGGTTATTTTCTGCCTAATGTTAAGCATCAGTAGATAGTCAGTAAGTTCAACTACACCACCCCCAACGTGATATCTTGATGGTGCGGTGGCAGAGGTAAATCAGGATGTGAACTGGCTGCAAGGTGACATACTTGATCCACAGGTGTAGATTAACAAGATAACTTGGTTCAAATGATGCATTTGTTGATTGTACTCAGTCTAATGCCTACTTCTCTGATATTAATTCAACTCACCTCCACATCAGAGAGACCCAGTTCTACCAACTGCACTCAAATGTCTGAACAAAAATCATTCTCCACAAAAGATGGGGAATGGATTGCCACTGCCTTGATTAAATCATACATCAACTAACATAATAATCCCCCGCATTTGATTTAGCATCTTATCACGTCATCAAGACTTCTCAAAGCCCTTCACAGGATATACTGTAATGTGTAAGGGTCGCGTATTTTGTGGGCAAACTACAGCAGCCAATTGCTCACAGCAACGATAGAATACAGAGCCCGAGTCAGAAAGTTGTAGGTTCATAGCTTTGTGTAATTCCCACATTGCAGTGCTGAGATAGGTGTATTGTCAGAGGTACTGCCCTTGGGATGAAAATCTAAACTGAGGTCCCATCTGCCTGTTTAGATGGAAGCTGAACATCCCTTGGCACTATCGGGAAAGGAAGTTTCTCCCATTGCCTTGGTTGTTTGCCCACAGCAATGTCCCATAAAGTGGCTGCAGGCCTTGGGACGTCCTCCCAACATGAAAGGCGCTCTATAGATGTAATTTTGCTGTTGTTGTTGTAGGCGTTCACCTACAAATACAAAGTTACTACACTTTATAGTAAATCCTGTGGAGCTCTTAAGAGACGTCCTCCCATTCTGAGAGGCACCATGTCAAGCAGGTCAGAGCGAAACCTTGGGCAACTTTCCTTACTCCACACACCTAATAATAATTCCTCCCCCCAAAAAAGCACAATAATAAAAATTGGCCATTTCAATCCATGGCTGTTTGTGGGTCACTGCTGTGCGCAATTGGCTGCCGCATTTCATGCACATATATATAGTGGATTCACTTTACAGTATATTCTGTGAAGCGCATTGAGACATCTAGAAGACGTGAAAAGCGCTATATCAAATGCGAGGATTATTAGGATTATTAAATCAAATGCAAGTATTATTTTTATTATTATTATTATATAACGTTTGGATTCCAAATCGTCATCAATGGAACTCACGGGGGGGCAAAGAAAACAAAAGAGCAAGAGAGCCCCAAGTGCCAAAGTTACCTCCAAGCGTGAAAGGCCACATCAGAGAGTCACATCTACACCTAACACCACAGGAATTCCTGTGTGTAAAGAATGCCCACCTCAAATGCTCTCTGCACAACACCCTCACTTTGCATCGGCTCATGATTTTAAACAAAATTCAGCATCCCCCCCCCCCCCCCAACTATAATGTTTGTTTAGTTTTGCATAAGACTGCGACTAACATAGAAACATCACAAACAGGAGACTATTAAACCATTGGTGTCAGAGACCATTCTAAGGCCCGCTCACCATACTCTACACTAATCCAACTTTCCCACATATTCTTCCTAACACTTTACTCCCCGTGATTCACTCCATCTCTCTCTCTTACGTCCTTCAAATGCCTCTGGCTCTCAAGGGTCCGGTGTTCCAGATTCAGATCACGCTTCGTGAGCTACTGATTTACTAACCAGCTGTTACATCTCCGCAGCACACTCAAATATTGGGGTTTTGTCTGCAATATTCACAAACGCATTGACAAAAAGAGAACAACCATTCACGTCAGCCCTTCGCTTGGCCTGATGGTCTCACAAAAGACAGCCAGGGGAATACAATTCTGACGCTGCCTTTTTGCTCGTTGTTTCGCGCCTTTTGACCGTTCTCCCGTCCTTTTTTCCGAAAGACCGTTTGGGATTCGCGAAGAAGAACCCGGTTTAAGTTAGGAAAAAAAAACTCATCTCCCGGTCTTTGGTGAGCAAGCGACCAAGAAGCCAAAACAGCACCAACAGGCAAGACAAGGCTGCAAAGAGAAGCTGACAGCGGCCGAGGGCAGCAGCTAAAAGCATTCACCTACAATTTGTGACTCTACTTGACAGATGTCATGACATCAAACCATTGAGCCCCCCAACCCGACCCCACCACTTCTTCAGACTCTCACGCATTTTTACCTGCAGTGGATTCTTGACATTTGTCAAAGGACCACCGGACTTCAACAGCGCGACCTCGCTGCTTGATCTGCTGTTCCACTTCGTAAATTTTGGCTCGAACCTAGAATGTTAAGAGGGTTGTTTCAGCAACGCTGGCAAGTGAATCAGAAGGTGCTCTTCCTGGACTAGAGTGCAGCAGACGGCAACATCGCTGTGCGTATCGAGCCCCGATCACTCTCCCTCTCTCACACCCAACGTCCCCTAATCCCCACGACCACCACCCTATATATTAGACGTCAATTCACTCAGGATGAAAAATCAAGGAAGGGAGTGGAGGGCTAGAGGTGAGATCACAAACCTATGTTAAAACTCAACTCTCGCATGTTAGACATCTATTCAACCCTGGCTGAACAGCCAAATAGTCCTGAGCAGGAAATATTGCTCAAATATAAATCAGAGTGAAACAGGGCAGGATCCCACCAAGAAGCCTGGAGAGGTGAAAGCCAATGAAGGTGGAAGTCACAAACTAGTGGTCAGGGATCTACTATCTCGAGAAATATTCTTTCCAACCCACTGCTCTGTAGATAAGGAAAATAATTGGTTTAGGAATAAGAGCAAAAGATCGGTTTCGATGAAGGAGGCCCCTTGGCTCAACCTTCCAAAATACCCCGAACGGGACCAATGGAAAATATTCCCCCCATCACACCATTAAGCTGCTTTACAAATGAGTCTTGTGTCTCAGCCTCAGCTGAGTGCCTTTAGCCACCCTTTCCCACAACCTGTTTCAGCCGTTAATTACATTCTGGGTTAAATACAAAATCTCCATTGTAACTCTAAATCCACGTCCTCTCCGCCTTGGCAGTGCGGTATTGGGTTCACTTGCTCTGTTCCATTTACAATTCCCCGCCTCATATCTAGCCCTTTCTGTGGGAGAGCACTGCCACGGAGTATACATGAGATGCAAATAATAAGATGGCGCCAGAGATTCAAGCCCCAGAACTTACCTGCTGATTGAAGGTGGAGTTTCCCCCTGGCATAGGTAAACAGGATGGGGCCACCTGGAGCAGGTCAAGAGGTGAGCCAGGGTTACTGGTTTTGCTTTCGTTCGTGGAGTAATTCCACACCAAGGCACTGGGGCAACATAAAGTTACTGTCTGTGGGAAGAAATGACAAATGTTTACTCAGCTTCCTGTGCGCTTGCTCATCAGACAGATAATGGCTAACACCAGGCTATGCTGTATCTACAATCAGATTTACAAGTGACTGTTGAATCATACACAGCATGGTTCTCTCGCCTCCTTCCTCACCCAATTAAGAAGATTCAATGAGCAATTGTGGAGTCCTGTAGCTCAGTGGTTAAGAGCGATCGCTTTACAAGCTTGAGCCCTGTGTTTTGAATCCACGCCAGTTAGGGCGAAACCTTTGGCTCAGAGACTGGGTGGTTTCAGCCCCACATCGGGAGCTCAAACATCAGTATCTCCGCTCACTCCCAGCACCTCTGCCCACACCCATGTTGTTCTCTCCCCTGACATCCTGAAGCTGGGTCATGCACTTGTGCTCTAGGACACGGGCCTAACTGGCTCCAAGTCAATTGGGGGAGTGGGGAGGGGGGGGCGGGGAGGAAGAGTGGGGACTCTTCAGTAAAACCTTGATCCACATACTGGCCGACAAATGCAACCCATCTCTGTGAAGCACTTTGAGAAACTTTCCCAATGAGAAAGGTGCTGGATATATAAGTACAAGTTGTTATTAATCTACGAAAAGTGAAATCTAAGGCGGTTGACACAAAGACTGTGCCTACCATCTTCCCCAGTCACAACGAACACTAATTAGCATTATGCAGATGAAAATCACTCGCGCGTCAAACGTTGGTTGGTTGATTGATTGACTCTTTTGAGTGCTTGCACCATTAACATCGCGCTTGAAACACCCGCCTGGTCTGCGCGCAACAGAACCAGGAATAATGAGCGACATCGGAGAGACTGACAATCCGCAGTGCATCGTCAGGAACACTATTACATTTTGGAGCAACAATGGTATCACATTGTGAAGAGCTGAGATTTATTGCAACAGACTGTCAAGTGGTAAGGGGATAGTTCGGGTTTCTGAAGGTGGAACAGTCGCATTAATGCTTTTATCTCTCTCTCTCTCCTTCACAAGAAAGGATATATATATATATGTGGTTATTATATAAAAGTAGCCTATGATATAAAAGTAGGCTGCTTGTTAACGAGCAGAAAATGGTTATGAAAGCTGTCAGGGTTAGGACATTTTAATAGATGACATTTGCAAAGGTGATTTCAAAATCGTCATAGCCTTAATGAGAGTGCTCTGAAACTCAAGATTTAATAATAAGAATCCTTGCATTTGATAAAGCTCATGGGGACATCTCAAATGAGTCACAGGATTTATTGTAAAGTGTACTGTCTGCATTTTTAAATATATTTTAATTAGCACCATTAAAACCTGAGATACATGTGGAGTTCCCTTGTGGTTGCAAGAGTGTTTGTTTGTCCAAGATTTTGTTCATCTATTCCGGCCCCAGCCTCCTTCGGCTCCCACCCCAAGCTGAGGGCCCAGTGAGAAATGCTTTCAGATGTCCTCCCGCTATGAAAGGTGCATTGTAAATGTATGGCATCATTGAATTCGTTTCAGTTTTCAATGTGGCCCAAAGACCACGCACTCTCAAAATGTTGGCTCAAGCCACATCTAAATCTCGGAACGGAACCAACACGGAGGAACCTGATATAGCAAGTTCCACGGACGGAGAACCAAGAATTCCACATATGTAGCGATTTCTGCATACTCTCTCCCCCCTCGCCCCCCATTCCCCCCCCCCCCACCCCACCCCACCCCCGCCACCCTGCCGAGGAACACACCCTGATCAGATAATCCCAGGATTTGGCTAGAGCCAAGGCATGGACCCTAACAGGGTGCATTGGTGGAAAATCACTGCTGGAATTTAACCATCTAAAAACACGCAGATTAACCATTGTGAACACTGTCTGGCAAACATCCCCCTAGGTATCTGGAACAATAAAGGACAGCGTATCTGTTTATAATGTACAGGGGCATACCAGCAGCAGATTATAGTCTGCAACAATTGCTGTACCATAAATGTTCTGTGCAAGTTTAATGGAGTTGACAAAAGTTTATATAAAGTCAGGGCACACATTTATCGCAATGGAAAATATGTACTGATGTGAATTTATACTTGAAGGCTCGCTTTATTTACACTGGCCAGTGCTTCTGACATTCATTTTGCTGCAAAATTACCGACGTATACAGATTCAAAAATGTGAGCCGTGTCTGTTTATTTCAACAACGTGAAATATTATTGGCCATAACCTTTATGTAGGAAATGCACAGACTGCTCATTTTTGTAAATTTACAGCCAATTTACACACAATATACTACTAACAGCCATGAAGTGAGTGATCAATTTTATTTGGGGGTACTGTTGGCCAGCTCACTGGGAGAAACCTTTTTTTTTCCGCATTAGGCCATGGGATCTTCAACCTTTAATCTGAACAAGCGGATGGTACATTGGTTTTTCATATATCCGAAGGACGGCATCTCGTGTTGCACTAGATGTCAGTTTAGATTTTATGTTTCAAATCCTGATTTTTCTCTTTCAATGAAACCATCTTTCCAGATTCCGATTGGATGCTTTTTCCCAAAGTTCTCTACTACCCTTCCACCGAATGAGCTAAATCTAATTAATAATCCTTGCATTTGATATCGAGTTTTTCACGTCTTCTAGATGTCTCAAAGCACTTCACAGAACATACTGTGAAGCGATTGACCGTACATTTGTGGGCGAAACGCAGCAGTCAATTGCTCACAGCAATGTCCCACAAACAGTCGTGGATTGAAATGACCAATTTTATTATTGTTTTTGTTTTTTAAGAGGAATTATTAGGCGTGTGGAGTAAGGAAACTTGCCCAAGGTTTCGCCCTGACCTGCCTGGATTCAAACACAGATCTCACGCTTGTAAAGAGAGTTCTCTAAACACTGAGCTACTCCTGAGGACTCCACGATGTGGAATTGATACCACAAAATAAACTCAAGAGATGAGATCGAGCTCCTAGAGAATCCTTCAAGTAACAAGAGGATACTGGGAGGCGCCATTCTTAAGCATCTTGGCCAAAGTTTTCTTTTAACGTTAACCAGTGGTTATGTCAATTTACAGCGCGGACTGTCCAGCATGTGCAGGAAGCCACCCAATCTGTGCAGGAAATTATATCACTTGTAATCCAATGACCCGGAAGTGGGATCAGACACCAACATTTCCACCACCCCCCACCCCCCCACAAAGACTCTTTGAAGGTTAAGTCTAATTTTGCGGATCTGTAAGCAGTGTTCTAATGGAGATCGCTCCGTAATGCGGATGCGTTGATGTCAAACTAAACGTCATTTTAAACGGCATTCTAGAGCAAGCGCCGTGAAATACAATCCACTGACATTTGCCGCCGCCGTTCTTGGTTTAAACTGTAAAGCCACATCTTTGGTCACACGCGCAAAAAAAAATAAAAAAATCAATTGCAGCATTTCTGCCGTTTGTCTGCA
The DNA here is from genome assembly GCA_035084275.1 of Hydrolagus colliei. Classification (NCBI taxonomy): domain Eukaryota; kingdom Metazoa; phylum Chordata; class Chondrichthyes; order Chimaeriformes; family Chimaeridae; genus Hydrolagus; species Hydrolagus colliei. The sequence continues at coordinate 17,005,845 of CM068751.1, read as the reverse complement.
GTGCAAATCTTCAGCCCTGAATCGACCCATGAGTTCAAACCATTCAAAGAATTGTTTCGCAGCGTGGAGACTGCTCAGCTCTTCCCAAGGTGTCCTGGACTAGGAAGAGAGTGCTGGGCAGAGAAGCACACCTGTCCTCAGGACCACCAGAGAGACGTCCCAGTGGGACGAGGCAAGGTGGTCATAGCCCCAGCAGGTCAGAGAACGCAGCAAAAAAGAAACAAAAACAGCTGATCTAGATTGGCCTTCCTCACAGACGGTCCCATTCGGCGATCCCAAATTATTATTACCTTTATCAGACAGGTACATGCTACAGAAAAGGAGACTGACATCCCGCCCAGTGCTGCTGCGATTAATAAGCGCTACTGTGGCCCGACTGACTGGTGTAAACGGATTAGGTGGAACTTCTATCACTTCAGCAAAGGAAATGTTACCGAGATGATCCGCAAGACTATTTACCCCATAAATCTCACGAGCGCCTTGTCCTGGCGCAGGATATAACAAGATGTAATGAGCACAAATCCTACAGGAATCACATTACTCCATCCAGAGCGAAATCCAACAGAAGCCAAGGGACTCATAACCTGATTCAGCAGCAGCAAACGCACAAGAGATAATATTTCCCATATACGAAATCCAATTCTACTCCGGGATTGCCAAAGATTTCTATCTTCATTTTGAAATTGAACTTTACCTGATAAAATGACCGTGAAAGCCGGGCTGTATACACATTAGTAACAACATGAACGGCGTAAAAGGAGATGGCCATACAATGACCAGCCAAGTGTCAGCCTGGCTCAGTTGGTATCACTCTTGACTCTAGTTTGAAACTTCTGGTTTTAATAAGCCTCACTTCAGGACTTTGAACTGATAACCGGCATCCTCGGGACCTGGCCAATGCCAGTTAAAGCGCCTGCCGGATATTCGGCCGAAAACGCAAAAAAAAATTTCATTGCATTTTGCCGGATAAATTCCGTTTAATCGAATGCGGACTTTTTTTTGCGATGCCGGTTATACGGAAGTTACAGTTGATCAGGTGCTGGATAAACAGGCTTTTACTGTACTGGTCTTGTTTCTGACCTCAGTTCTAATTGTCTGAGTTCTAATTGTAAGACTATGCTGCCTTGTAATGGATCCTTACACCAGAGGGAGGAGTCCATCAACTTGCCTCAACCACTCTTCCTGGTAACCCAGTCCAACTGTTGATTACTCTGTCTTAAAGTAAGACAGAGTAATCAACTGTATCTGTCTTAAGCTTGCTCTTCACTCCTAGAACCTGTGATCTCTTAAATGGGTTGACTTTCTCTATCCACCAATCATCTTTTACACCTTTATCATGCTCCCTCTGAGCTCCCTTCTCTTTTCAAGGGTTGGAGAAAAATGTTTTAATTCTTAATTTTTTGTTCAACAAAACAAACATCTGAAAGAACATAGATACTTCCGTTCTAATACTAATCCTTGTTTGATATAGCGCTTTTCATATCTTATCGACATCTCAAAGCGCTTCACAGAATATACTGTAAAGTGTATATTTGTGGGCAAAATTATTTGTTCCAAGTCATACAATACAATGAGACGCTGCTCACCCCTCCCTTTTTAATGATCACAAGTGAGTGACAGTCACATACAGTCACTCCTACATGATCAGAATATGAAACTGGACAGACAAGAAGGGCACAACAAAGTAAACTCAATTCTTAGACCATTTTCTGTCGACCATCAAGACGCAACACTCACGGTTACTGTCCAGTCTATAAACAAATGTGAAAACAAGAGTAAAGGGAGGAGTTCGGGACAGACCTTGCAATAAGCGTTCCCAAAAACGTTTTTAAAAAATTAATTTGTCTTTATCTCCCATCGGTGTTTACTCTTACTCTCTGCTTTCCAGAGAAATGGCAACTCAACTACCTCAGTGTTTATTCTCTCAAGGGACATTTGTTTTTCCTGCTCCACCCTGGACTGGAGAAACAGTTCAGTCAACTGATCTCCAATCATTCCTTCCATCGCAAATCCCCTGCCTAACAATAACCCGCTAACGACACGTGGCAGTTTGGGAACATAGGAAAACAGCCGCAGGAGGCAGCTTCCATCCCATCAGGTTTGTGCCACCAAGTTATTAGATCTCGTCACACCTTTCAACAACAGCCTTTCGTCACATCCCTCAACAGCACCACAACCTCAGTCTGTGTGTCTCTCAAATTGGTTCCGTTATCATTCTAATTCCAGGTGAATAATAACGTTTCAATTCCTGGCCACGTTCACGCACTCACTGCGCTGGCTCCTCGATGAGATCCGCGCACACTGAAGTACGTCACACTGTGCTCTGGTAAGATTTGATTTGGACCTTGTTTCCCGATTGTTAGAATAATAACGGTTGCATTCGATATAGCGCCTTATCATGTCGTCTCAAAGCGCTTCACAAAATTTACTGTCAAGTGGCGTGACCAGGTCAGAGCATTGGAGAGGGCGTGGAGAAGATTTACAAGAATTATACCAGAGATGGAAAGAATGCAATTGTGCAGAGAGACGAGAGAAACTAGGATTAATTTTCCTTGAAGCAGACAGCTCCTTCGTGTTTCCAACACTAAAAAAATAAATAAAACTTACTGTGAACGCACGAGAGGTGTCTCCAGGTAATGATGGTGTATCTGTGGCAAGATTCACTCTGTCTCGGAGCTGCCAAAACATCATCACCGAGCGAGCGGTATAAATGCGTTTCCATCTACCCGGGTCCCTGTGGTTTTGCTTAATTTACCCGCAAGGGGTGCGTCGGTATGAGGGAGAAATGGGGGGTGGTGGGGGGGGAGGCGGGGGGTTGGGGGAGAGGAGGAGGAGGCGGGGGTGGTGGGAAGCATTATTTAGAGATCCACAAAGCTTTGGGAGGACATGAATGGAGGGTCACATTTGACACAGAACAGCGAGCAACCCACCTGCAACATGCAACTGAGGCCATAAACCAAAGGACGGTGCTGTGAACACGACTGGAGGTCGGAGGCAGCTGACTGCGCTGGGCTAACCACCGCAGCCGGGGCAGAGGGGCTGGGAGCAGCCAGAGGAGGGTTATTTGGTCCAACAATCATATGAGGTGAATGTGCAGGAACAAGGTTCGAGGAGCTTTCACTCAGAAGCACAGAAAGCCGTCTGGCACAGAAGTAAGCAAGGCGACGGGACAAGTAGGCTGACTGCACAAACTCCTCCGAGTACTGAAAAAGACAAAGAGAGGGCAGTCACTGACAATGATTGCGAGCAGGCAGGGATTGTGAGGCTGGGTTCAATGAGGCCCCTAACCCAGGCAGTCGAGTCTTAAGGCCCTCATTAACCAGAGACTGTAACTGTGAGTCCAATGAATTATCTCGCCGTCCGCAGTTGCGGGAAGCCCAACCCGAGACCAGTCTGTCTGGGATTGCGGGTCACAGGGATAGGCTGAAAGGCGCTATGAGCTCGCACACTCCTGTTTTAATAATAATAATCCTTGCATTTGATGTAGCGCTTTTCACGTCTTCTTAGACTTCTCAAAGCCCTTCAGAGAATATACTGTAAGGTGAATTGCCTGTATATTCATGGGCGAAATGCACTCGTCCTGAAAGCAGTCTCACTGCGATGTGGGTTGCAGGAATACAGCAAAAAGGCTCTCTGAACCCACATCCAGAGTCTCTCAGAGCCCCCACTGCATGCCATAAAGCACAGGCCATACAAAATTCAGTGGCACTCAACTCCCAGCACACAATAATCATCCACGCTTTCACCCTCCCTGCAAAACCCAGCACCACTGCAATTTCAGCATTCTCCCTACACACTGACGATAGAACAATCACATCCTATCAGGCTTTTAGCTCAGAGTTTGTCTGCAGTTTGGCAAGAGGAATGCTGGTTGTTGGAACAAAGAGGGATGTTTGCCCAAAACCAAAAGCCGATGGATGAAATGGAAACCTGCTGCTTACCTGTAGCATTAGTGGCAATAAGAGTTTAAGTAGTTCATCATCTGCTGGTCGGACCTTTTCCAAGACGTCCAGAATCCAGGTCAAGTATTCATGTCTTTCCAACAACCCATCCTGAAGTATCACACAAGCAAAACACAACACTGGTTACCCCTTGTAGTGTACAAACCAAGTTACCAGAGAGATCACAAAGGGATTGTGAGCGAAGAAAACCATGGGATATCTGAGGTTGCGATTTGCAATAAAGATCGAAATGCAGATAATTTCGATCACATTTGTTCCACCACTGACTGGACTTTTACACAACTCTTTTCTGGAGTACAAAGTCAGGGATCGAAATTCTTTGCTTCCACACAAGTCAATAAAAATAATCAATTCGAGGATCGCTTTCCGGGGTTAATAATCACTCCAAAAAAGAAATATTTGGTCACTCAATCCATGACTATTGTGGGACACTGCTGTATGCAATTGGCTGCCATGTAACTTCTAGCTCAGTGGTTAGAGCACTCACCTTACATGCGAGAGACCTGGATTTGATCCCAGGCAGGGTGAAACCTTGGGTAAGTCTCCTTACTCCACACGCCTAACAATTATCCCTTTTTAAAAAATTGGTCATTTCAAACCATGACTGTATGTGGGATACTGCTGTGCTCAATTGGCTGCTGAGTTCCGTCCACATATAATAATAATTATAATAATCCTTGCATTTGATATAGTGCTTTTCACATCTTCTAGACGATTCAAAGCGCTTCACAGAATATACTGTAAAGTGAATATATATACACAAATATACAGTCACTTCACTTTACAGTATATTCTGTGCAGCACTTTGAGAAGCGGCGTGATAAGTCGCTATACCAAATGCAAAGTGTATGATGATGATTAATATTATTATAATCACGGGGGGGGTCAAAGCAGTGAGTGTCTTAATGCTTATTAAAGTTAGCTCACGATGATTGGAAGAAATTCAGAATCCGAACGTATATTATACCCCAGTAGTGGGGTAACAGAATACGTGCTAAAGTAACAGTCACAGGGAAGGAGAGCAATTAAATGATGCTAATTCAGTGGGCCGACGGTGTCAGGCAGTAACCCGATAGCTAATTCTCTTTTTCTCTCTCTCTTGCTCTACCTCTCCCCCCCACCCAACCCCATCCCCCTACTCCATCTCCCAGCCACAATGAGGTCAACAGCACGTACAGTTTAAACAAATCTACTTTGCCCGAAATAAACAAACTGTAAGAAAAAAAGAGACACGCGCGCAGAAAGGAGATTAATGACAAGCCTTTGTAACGGTTTCACCGTGAAAAGAGGAACTTGCTGTCCAGGTGCAAGTTTCTACTCACTGAGAAAGCTACAGTCATTTCACCACCGAAAGATCACAGCAGTCCATCAACACAGTCTCATGGAGACCACTGTGTTAAAGCTCCGGATTCTTGCGTACGGTAATTCTACGTGGTTTTACTGAGCTAGATTTCGCCCGTTTACTTAATTAATATTGATTTCAATAATTTCAGGCCATAACAGCTCACCTTCCCTCCTCTTCCACGACCATCTGATCTGCCTGTTCTTTGGCAATTTCAACCCCACTTTGTATTAACTTTGTTTTAACATTATTAATACCCCTTCTCTCCAGTTTTGTTGCAATCCCCTCTTTTGTTTCACAACATTAACACCTCTTTAATCCATCATCTCCTGCCATCTACCCCATTTTCTCCTTTGCCTTCCTTGCCCTGCCTCTCTCCCTCTCTGTTAATCCTTAAAAGTCTCTCCCTCCCAACACGCCCCACTTCTGATGAAGGGTTGTGGACCCGAAACGTTAACACATTTTTCCTTTCTCCATAAATGCTGCCTGACCTGCTGAGTGTTCCCAGCCATTTCTGGTTTTGTTTTTGAACCTTTATTTGTTGTGCAGATTAAGCCCCAACCATCCAAACTCTTGGTGAAGTCAATACCAGAATGGCCCCACGATCAGGGCAGCCCACACCTCCTCCCTCTAGTTCCCCCACACAACTAAACCAAAGCACAGCTTCACAAGCCTTCAGCCACCACTGAGCCAGGAGAGTCTGCCCTCCACATGGCTATCAGGGCCTTAAGGGAGAGAATGAGAGATGACTTTACCCAGAAAAATAACATGGAATGTCCAACCTGGAACGATGATTGAGGCAGAATGAACAATCGCATGGCACAATTGAAATGGGAATAAGACTTTCTCCCGCATTCTCCTAGTTAAAATTGATCATTCACTTTTGGGCGACACTGCTGTGTGAAAACTGATTACCATATTGGACTACAAATACAATCGCTTCACTTTTACAGAGATTTCCTGTAAAAACTCTTTGAGGACGTCCTCCCGACATGAAGGGCGTAATAATACAAATCCAAATTTTGTTGTTGAGACTTTTCAACATGATAGCCTCAGTGGCAAATACAGAGAACATTCAAATGGCACTGAGGGAAAATAAGGCATTGAAATAAAAAGCCACGTTTATGATCAAGGCTGTTTCTAACCATAAACACTAAGATCCTTAAACACTAAGATCCTTAAAAAGATCCAGTATAGTTGGGATCCAAACCCTGGCCAGCAATCCTCCACATAAAATTGTTTGTGGGACACTGCTGTCCCGTTCACCCACATACACAGTCACTACACTTAACCAAAATCCAGTGAAGTACTTTGAGATGTCCTCCGGACCGGAAACGCGAGGATTACTATCATTAGTATTAGGTTATTCCAGTGCACAACACAGTGATTAAGGAAGGAAGGTTTAGACGGCGAGTGTAATTGGTGGACTGATTTTCGACCCACACCTGAAACATGTAAAACGCCAGCTTTTCATTGTACTCCCACTGTTTTATTGCTTGTTCCACCTCTGGAGGCACTGTTGCAGATGCAGGTCCCTGGACGGAGATCCCATGGTAACACTCCGCCACTTTGGCCAGCTGTTCTCGCAGGTACCTGGTCAGAATCTGAGTCCACTCTGTGGGTAAAAAAAAAATCACACCGACATCAGGCACATTGAGAGGCACATGGGAAGCAGGTCACAGCCACTGTTCACCGCGTTACTGTCATCATAAACCCCGCACTGCTTAGAAAAGGGAGTAACATTTACAAAGTAGGTTAATAACGTTGACCGAATCTTGTTATAAGTAATATCGCTGGCAGCCACAGAATTATACCACAGGGTACACTGGAGCTACAGAATAAACTCCCGTTATAACAACAATAAATCGCATTTATACAGTGCCTTTCAAAATACTGCAGTATGTTGGGTGGGTGGGGGAGGGGTGAGAGACACAGAATGAAATCTGTTCATTATGGGCTGAAGCCCTTGCTCCTATGTTACTATCTTGCCTGGTATCCAAACCAGATGCAGAGAGAGCAGCACTTAGAAGGGGATGAAAACAAGGACAAATTAGAAATAGCAAAAGTATTGAAATGACTAAATATTTAAGGGGGAGGTGGTGTTGAATCAGGAAAGACACAATCAATAAGGAGTCAAGCCTGGCGTGAACTACATTCATTATAATATATATAATAATAACCCTTGAATTTTGATATAGCGATTTTCAAGTCTTCTAAACATCTCAAAGCGCTTCACAGAATTTATTGTAAAGTGAATATTGCCTGTATATTTGTGGGCAAAACACGGCAGTCGATTGCGCATGTCAGTGTCCCCGCAAACAGTCGTGGATTGAAAATGACCGATTTTATTATTGTGTTTTTTTTGGAGGGATTATTATTAGGCATGTGTGTGGAGTAAGGAAACTTGCCCGAGGTTTGGCCCTGACCTGCCTTGATTACACCTGACAATAGATCCCGTGTAGCACATCTCTCCCTGAGCCACAGTGCCACTCCCGAGAGACAAGGTGAAATCAGAACCCGGGGCGGACTTTTGATCCTGACCACAAACACTGCGTCAGAAAAAGGAAGTGAAACCACGATTAAAACCACAATTTCTTTCTTTTTTAAAAAAAAACACACACACAGGAAAAAAATATCTAGTGCAGGTCAGTCAGCATCTCAGAGAGAGAGAGATAAACTGGCAGGGCGGTACCCTTCATAAGAATTCACACAAGTTAATTGTTTCAGATGCCGACTGAACATCTTGGGGATTTCCAATGTTTTCAGAGTTTGCTGCTGCATTTATATATACTGTCAGTTCACTTTACAGTGCATTCTGTGAAGCGCTTTGAGACGTCTGGAAGACGTGAAAAGCATTATATCAAATGCAAGGATTTTTCTTCTTCAGGTTTGCAGCCCTGATAGGTTGATCTTTTTATTCTATTAAAAAGTTGCACTAGTAGAATCCCATTGCCCTGCTTTGCCCCTGTCAAACCCAGGCCATAAATAACTCAAATAAATAAAAGGAATAAGAATTATAATCGGCTGCCGCGCTGCGCCAACAAAACGTACGGTCAATTCACTTTACAGTATATTCTATGAAGTGCTTTGAAACATCTCGAAGACAAGATAAGGCGCTACATCAAATGCAAAGATTATTATTATTATTATTATTATTATTATTATTATAAGGATTCACCAGGGTGAGAGGGATGACAAGCTTTGCCTAGGCGGATGAATTGGGACTGCTTTCACTTGGGACAAAAGGCTGAGAAGAGCTTTGATAAGATGTGTTGTAACCCTACAAGGTGACTTGCAAAGGTGAAATAGGAATCTAATTAATGTCCACTGGTCAATGACTTGATAAATGGAGACATCAAGTGCAGAACGTTACCCAAAAAAAACATAGAAAGGTTTTTATTCTTTTTTTAAAAAAATAAGAATTTTTATTCTTTTTTAAAAAAAATTTACACGGAGTGTTAGTTAAATATGGAACACCCAGCTATACGCAGAAGTTGAAGCAGAAGAGAATTAGATTTAAAAAGGGAATGAGGTATTTGAAAATAAAAAAAATCAGAATGGAGGTATGGGAAAGGGACCAAACAGATGGTTGCCACAGACAGGTGGCACAGGAGCGTACAGCCTCCCCTCCTTCTGTACGGAAAGATTTTATGATAGATGCATCACCTTTAAGGTGAGCGTTGAATATTTAAGAACATGGGGTAGAAATTCCATTCGGATCTAGATTTTACTCACTTTCAAAAATACTGTCAGTGTATTGTCTAGTAAATCCTGCAAAGCACTTTGAAGCATCCTCCTGACGTGAAGGAGTACGGTATAACAAATTGAAGGATTATTATTTTATTGGCATTCGGATTGTCCGGAACTTTGCAAATTCTCAAACGCAGCTTTGATTTCGAAGCCAGTTTGCTGCAAGTTTGTTTTTCACCACTGCAGAAAGCAGGCTTCTAAGAATGAATTCAACGCGTTTTCAAATATCTGGACGCCCTGATAACAATAATAACAACAATCCTTGCCATCTCAAAGCACATCGTAGGATTTACTGGGTAGATTAGTGACTGTGTGAGTGGAGGCAAGGAAAATCGATTGAGGCAAGAACATGGGTCCTATTGCATTACCTTAAATATGTAACACTCACCTCAAAGGTGATGCAGAAATTACGATGCTTTTTTTTAAGCACAGAAGGCGCTGTTAGATTTGCTTTACTTTTACTGAATTGGTAAGAAAATAGAATAAATTTAGATCCCTGGTGTAATTTCCTCCACACAGGGCTGTCCTCTGGCAATGAGGCTGTGTAATTTACCACATGCCCAGCACTAAAATCCCCAGCTAGTTCCCAAGACCAGGGTAGCAAACCGACATCCACCTCCAGCTTTGATTTCAACACAGTGAGCATTTAATTACACAGAGATTACCAACTCCCTCAGTGAGGTTACCCACAGCCAATAAACCAGAGCCAAGTCAGAACATTAAAAAAAAGAATCTTAAAATAGCTTCCTCCCTGGGTAAAATAACAGAATTGGCAAAATGTTTCAAACTCCGACAGATCAAAAACCCGCAGCTGAAAACATTTCAGCTGATTACAAAGTAGGTCACTTTATCAGCAAGGTGATTTGATTTGAAAAATATCGGTGGACTTGAAATAAGATATATTGCTTGCATCTTGGTTCAATCCATACGGGTCATATTTGTGGAACATTTCAAGGCACACCTTAAAGTGGAACTCTTTGCCCACGCTTTTGGTTAGCTTTCCCTTCTCCAACCAGCCTCAGCTTTCACCCAGCAAGAGCGAATGCTTCTTGAGCTGTCATCTCGACGTGAAAGGGTCTGCATAAAGATACTGTGTGGTCAATACTATCAAGCAAATATGGATTCAACACAGACACAGAGTTTTACAAACCAGTGGGGAATCTGTGGTGTATAGAAAAATCATTAAATGTAAAACAGTCCTTCAGCCCATATGATCTGATCGTTCTTGAATACCATCTCACCATCTCCAATCACAGCATCAAATTGTTTTATTTGAAAAAAAGAGGGTTTGTTTCTTCCAGTGTCCAACTCAACATTCCCCCTGATAAAATTGATCATGGCTGTTTGTGTAAGAATAATAATCGTTGCATTTTATACAGCGCTTTTCACATCTTATCGCCGTCTCAAAGCGCTTCACAGAATATACTGTAAAGTGAATTTGACTGTATATTTGTGGGCAAAACGCGGCAGCCAAATGCGCACAGCGGTGTCCCCACAAATAGTCGTGGATTGAAAATGACTAATTTTTTTTATTATTGAGGGTTTTTTCTGGACGGATTATTATTACTGTATTGGCATTGTGTGACATTGTTATGCTCAAAACTGGCTGTTCCAAATAAACGATTACTGCAATAAAATCTCATGAAGTGATTTGAGATGTCCTCCTGACATGAAAGTTGCTATATCAACCTCAATGATCATTATCTTTCCGGAGTGCCCCACACCATTGTCTACCCATTAAAGCAATGAGAAGTCCTCAGTGAGTCTCCCTCCGAATGAACAACTAACTACAGCTTTTCGCTTGTTACGACGCAAGATTCTTACTGGGTGTGCAATCAAAAGCTCGGTGCCAGGGCAGGAGAGGCCGTATCAAGGACACAGACCTTTCGTTGTCACTCCCGATCAATGTTTGCAATCAGGAGAGTCACCCAGTGTATGACCAAATGTGCTCGGGCAACAAGTCACAGTTTTACCCAACCTGTGAGGCAGTCCCATCCCAAAGCCAGCAGGCGAGACAACGCATGATAACGGCTGAGAGCCTTGAACCAATCTCGGCCGCGACCTTTATAATGAATTCTTTAAAAACACATTTTACGGAACAGAATGGATCGAGGATCATGCACCGAGATGAGAAACCGATTCCCCAAACAACCTGAACGGATCAGCGTCACGGAGAGAGGGGAGTGATGTCTCTCCATTGAGGCCTGATGCCGTACACTCTCTGTCACCAGTCACTGAATGGAAAAAATACACGCTGTAAAAGGGAGCAACGTACTTACCAAGGTTTGGGTCTATGGCCTGTCGTTTCTTAATCTTGGCTTCAGAAATAGCAGCGTAGTAAGCACATGTCATCTTGATCAGCCATGCTGCCCTCAACAACGGCACAGAATACTTAGCCAAGTAAGCAAACACTTCTTCCTTCTTACTGAGGATGGGCACCTGAGTACAAGAGCGCAACACAATCAATTTACATAGGAACAGGAGGAGGCCATTCAGCCCATCGAGTCTGTTCCGCTCGTTTAATTAATTCATGGCTGATCTGTATCTCTACTAATTCCTTTCAATTCCAGTTTGTTGCATACCAAACAGAAAGCCTCGATTCTGAGCAACAGAGGCTACAGTCCTCTCTCTTTGAACCCTCAACAAATACTAACACACAGGTAATAGCACACACATGTTAATAAAACACAGATGTGCATGGGTACTGACATGCCTGCAAAGTAAGTAAGTAAGTAAGTGTGTGTGTCTGTGTGTGTGTGTTACAGCAAAACTGCAAAACCAGAGATTTCATGAAAGCCCTGAAATGTTTAGTGATTTTATGATATTACTATTTCACTGAGGGGGAAAAATCATTGAAATTAGGACTTTGTCAGGGATTTTGTGATAGTACTAAGTGATCATTTCATCATATTCTTAACCGTGCCTTGACACATGTTAGCAACAACTAAATAATGCATTGTGAAAATCATTATTTTATTCACCATGAAACCTTGTACGACATTTCATCGCTGATGAAGAATTTCACTCGAAAAATGTATTTACTGAAGAAAGTGAAGCATTGGATTTGTCAGGTCTATATGAACAGTTTAACTTGGTTCTGTAGCAAATAGGATATTGACAGCAAATGTTCGTTTGTTAGCACAAGTGAGGTTTCCATGACACTGGGAGCTACATTTCAGCTTTGCCTTGAAGCATTTACAACGGTTGTTCTGATATTTCTTCTGACCGCTCCAGTTCAGACATCCTATCCACTTACCAACCTGCCTGGCCCCTCCGCTCAGCAGACTCTGACCTGCTCCACGTCCCCCGACCCACCCGCCCCACCATTGGTGGGTGAGCCTTTAGCCCCCAATCTCTGGAACTCCATCCTGCAGTCCCTCCTCCTCGCCCCCCTCATCAGGCTTCCTTCAAGTATCGCCTCAAGACTCTTTTAGAACTGCACACATTTAATGCCGACTATCCAGTCCTGTGCGTGTGTTGTCTGATGGTCAGGCTACCAACATGTCCTTGATGTCGCTTGTTTAACAGAACCTTGACTCTGTAGGTAGTGAAGCTTGGCGTGAACGAAAGGGAGGTTTGCTCACAGGTGCTTCAGCTCAGAGACAATCTGGGCTGTAAATTTGGAACCGTTGTCACTCTGGAGAATAGCAGGCCCACCAAGCAGGAGAAAGATATCCATGGGCTGAAAGGCTACTTGTTCAGCACACTTGATTGTGAGAGGCTTCAGTGTCCAGATCTTGGTAAGATAGTCCATAATCCCCTTGAAGTTTGAGCCCGACCTAGACTGCATATCAATGAGATCAACTTGATCCCTGGACACAAAGTATTTTGGTGAGAATGGGACACGCAACAACTCACTTAGTCATAGGCCTCCTCTTCTGGCACTCCTCAAAGACAGACTTGATTGGTTTGAGTGTTTGGCTGTGACGTTTGGGGTATTTGCATTGTACAGCACAGGAATAGGTCACTCAGCCTTACCAGTCTGAGCCAGTGTTATTGTTTCACCCAAGCCTCCGTGCATTCCTTATTCCATCCAACACCCTTCTATTCCTCTCTTCTAGGTTCCTCTTCAATGCATCCATACCAATGGTTCAACCACGGATTCAAGCAGCAAATTCCACAATCTCGCCACCCTCTGTGTGAGCAGCTCTTTCGAAATTCTCCTCGTGATCCACCTAGTAACTATCTTATATGAACATCCCCCGGTTATGGACTCCCAAACACATATAAACAGCCCATTGATCCTCAGGAATCTCAGTGTAACATCTCATCCAAACGACGGTTGGACTTTGAGCTCAAAATCTGATGTTGGGCTTGAACCCAGAACTTTCAGAGCTTAACATGCGAAAGACTGAGCCAGGCTGAAGCCAAAATTACAATTGATTCATTTGTTGAAAAGATAATTGCATTGTAATGATTGAGCTGTGCTTTAAAAACCTCCACATTCTGAAACTTGCCTTGCTGAATTATAAAATCACTACAGGCTAGAATTCTTCTAATGGCAATCTGTTATTCATGTTCTGTGCAGGGTCACCTCAGCAGATAACTCAGTGTCCTATTTCAGCTCACACAGAATGCTTTCTTCACTTCACTACCTATACACTATCCTTGCATTGACACAGAACCTACAACATTCAAACATCACAAGGCACTTAAGAGGAGTTTCCCCCCACACCTCCCCCCAGGGTCAACAATCTACATTTGTGAGCTCTAGGGGCATCTTGAACAAATACATAGTCACTACACTTTACAGTTAAATCCTGTGAAGCGCTTTGAGATATCCTCCCAATGTGATCACACTATATCAAACGCCAGGAGTATGACCATTGCTCACCCTACTCAAAGCTGGTGGGCACTTCAGACTGAACTCACAAGCTTGGTATTGACAGACCAAATCATCAGATGTAAAAGCCAGACTCGGGGTTAAAACAGTTACAAAAGGACGTTGGGACGAAGACGGGAAGCCTCCATTGCCAACAGTCGGAGCAGTGAGCGGCGAGCGAGACTCGTACCTTTTTCGCCAGAACAGTCAGAGGCTTATTTCCTGCGAGATCGGTGAACCAGCTGTGAATTGCACTCTGGGAGCGGGCGGTAACCAGCCAATAATTGTCCTTGGCATTCACCTGAGGTTTCTTCTTCCCTGTGTCCTGAAATGTGTTGAGTTTAAGTTTTTCTGCCAAGATGCTGCTAAAATAGGCCCCGATCTGTGGGTGAAAACACAAGTTGATCAGTTTACGCTGACGTGCGCTGAATAAAGTTTTGGGTCTGAACCTAAAGGAACAAATTGGGAGACTACTTCATGTCCTGTGCCCGACCACGAGCTTTCAATATACTGAAATCCGCTCTCTGGAACTCGCTCAACAAATTCCGCCGAGCACCCCTCCACCTCCACACCGTACTTACAAAACCAGTCTGAGAAGCGAACTTCAGTCACCTCCTTCCTATTCCTTCCCACCCCCAGGCAAACCACTTACCATGCACAAAATTGACTGCCACATTCACCCACAAAATACACACAATAGTAAAATTGGTCATTTTCACTCCACGACTGTTTGTGGGGACGCTGCTGTGCGCAATTGGCTGCCGCGTTTTGCCCACAAATATACAGTCAATTCACTTTACTGTGTATTCTGTGAAGCGCTTTGAGACGTCCAGAAGACATGAAAAGCCCAAGATCAAATGCAAGGATTATTAGTATTATTATGCGCACCACTAACCCTTTTCAGGATTGAAGAGGCCTAGCCTATTACTTTAACACAAAAGAATTGCGACAACCAAAGCCAACGACAACAAAATTACATTTGTATACCGCCTTTCACATCGGGAGGTCGTCCCAAGATGTGAAAGGCACTATACTGAAACACAAGGTTTTACAATAATGTAGTGTAATATGCCAGGTGCAGCCTCAACAGAGCATTGCACAGCTCTGATCACAACTTCAACTCAACCAATATGACCTTACAGCCTGGTATGCTGCTGCCTTGTTTTTACTATCTCACACTGTTTTGCCCATGGAGAGCAATGAGTCACCTCACCACCACCCTACGTGCGATTCTGCCTCGAGACTCTTAATACACCTGGCATTTACGTCCTTTCATGTAGGAGAACATCTTAAAGCACTTCACAGACACATGTGGAAGCTCGCCCGCTCGCTCGCTCACTCGCAAGATAGAAGTCAGGGGAAGGTGACTAAGGGCGCTGTCAAACAGCTTTGATCGCGGAAAGGTTTCGAAAGCAGAGAGGGAGGGTGGAGTGGGGGGGGTCGAGGTAGAGGCATTTATAATAATAATAATCCTTGCATTTGATATAGCGCGTTTCACGCCTTCTAAACGTCTCAAAACGCTTCACGGAATATACTGTAAAGTGAATCGACTGTATATTTGTGGGCTTGATTTACAGCTACCTTTATTGTGAGTCTCAGAGAGCAGGAACTGAAAGTCTGGTGGTGGGGTGGTGTGCGTGAAGCAGGCCTGACTCAGTTGACACAAGGGAGTGGGGTGGCAGTAGAGCTGCCAAGGAGACCAGAGAGGTGTGTGTGTGTGTGTGTATGCGTGTGTACGTGTGCACGTACATTTCCATTTAACAAGATGTAGCCTCAAGTGCTGGTAAACCTCAAGAAAGTCACTTTAATACCGGGTTTGAGGCCTGCATGGAAGCAACTCAACTCAAGGCACTAACACCAACACCACGCAGCAATCACAGCCTTTCCTCATCCCGTGGGCCTCATCCCGTGGGCCCCAGCCCAAAAAAGGCCTGTTTAAATCAGTCGTGTTATACACAGGGCTGCCAATCCAGGCTCACAGTAGAACCTTACTAATCTGAATTTTTTTTAATATATCAAATTTACTTTTATTCCCTCATTAGAAAAACAATGCCATCTGCTTTTGATCCAACGCAGTTCAGTGTGCGTGGTAAGCAAGTGTCCATGCATGCACATGTGTATATAAGTGTGTGCATGTGTGAGTGCATACTGCAAGCTTGGCTATGCCATATGTTGGTATCTTTTGTGAAAGTGTACCATTTCTCAGTGGAGTGGGAGAAAAACAGACACACACACACTTTGTACATATAAAAGAACCAGCTGTTGATCATTTCCTTCCCCCTTGAACTCCAGACGACAAAATGTGAGCATGTTAGTGGAGGAAGGGAATTGTTGTCAAAACTGATATTGAAATGAAACTTTGCCCCACGACAGGAAGGGGCATCAACGTGCAAACAAACACACCAATGCAGGTGTCAGCCTGACTCAGGCAGTAGCACTCGTCTTTGGGTCACAAGGTTGTGCGATCGAGCCCAACGTTGAGGATATTCAGCAGAGTGCTGGGTCCTGACACTGCATTGTCAGAGATCCCAAGGCACTAATCGAAAAGGAGAAGGGATTATTTCAGGGTGTACACTGTCCATTCAACCCATCAAGTCTCCTCTGGCATTCATTTTCTGAGACCTCCCCAGTCTAGTGCCACTCTTGCTCCTGGCAAACCACACCATTTAATATTCCCTCCCCAGAAGCATCGAATCCCCTCTTAAAAGGATTGTCGGACTCTGCTTCTACTACACTTTGCAGCAGAGAATTCCATTCCCACCACGCTCTGCATGATGATTTGCTTCACCCCCCACTGGCCTTTAATTCCTTTTGTGATTATCCTAAATTGTTATGAATCACTGACACATATTCAAGACTGAAATTGGCAGATTTCGTATGGATAAAGAAAGGGATTAAAGGATAGGAGGATAAAACGGGCAGGTGGAGTTAGATTAGAAGAGCAGCCATGATCTTATTGAATGGTGGGGCAGGCTCGAGATGCCAAGTGGCCTACTCCTGCTCCTTATTCTTATGTTCTTATGGAACTAATCGTTTACTATTTACTCTGTCAGGACCCTGCCGAACATTGAAGACATTCTGTCCGATCGTGCCTTACCTGTCTAAGCACCAGTTTTTTTTTTTTAAAAAGCCCCAAAAGTCTCTCAAACACCTAACTCATGATTCGTAAATCTCCTCAGTCACTCGAGTGCAGGGTTTTTTAGCGCTCCGTCACAAGTGGCTGTGGAACGATTAATTCCCAGCAGGCTATCCGTTCGAAGCTGAGACGAAGGATTCACCAATCCATCAATATCAAGTGAGGAACAAGGTGGTGAAGCAGCAAATACAAGTTATTCTAAGGTGATCCTTTGACAACCTGATGACAGTGCAGCCCCAGGTCTGACATCTCCTCACTCTCCACTGTGCGTCACACAACTCCCCGTCGAGATAGTGTGAGAACACAATGTTGGTCGTCAAAGACAATGATTCTGGGGATGCTTTAAATATCTTGGCATTTCATACAGCACCTGCAATGTCGGAGAATGTCTCAAAAGCTCTCGAAACATAAATGTAAAGTATAATTTACGCTAATAATCTGGTTGATATAAGGGCGACTTTCACGCCAGGCCGTCTCAAAGCATGACGCAGCATTTACTGTTGTGACTGTATATTTTATGCAAAACTGATAGCCAATTTGGTGAGTGACCTATATTTTTTTTAATTGGGGGATTGTTGGCCAGAACACCGAGAACACTGTTCACTTTTCGAATAATGTCACAGGATCTTTAATAATAATTATAATAATCCTAGCATTTGATATAGGGCTTTTCATGTCTTCTAGATGTCTCAAAGCATTCACAGAATATACTGCAAAGTGAAATGACTGTATATTTGTGGGTGAAACGCACCAGCCAATTGCACACAGCAATGTCCCACAAACAGTCATGGATTGAAATGACCAATTTATTAAAAATGTTTTGGACAGGATTATTATTAGGCATGTGGAGTAAGGAAACGCGCCCAAGGTTTCGCCCTGACCTGCTCGGATTTGAAACGCAGGTCTCACGCTTGTAAGGCGAGTGCTCTAACCACTGAGCTACAGGAGCTCCACCGCAAACTTGAACAGGCAGAGGGGACCTCAGTTTAATGTCTCACCCCAACGCTGGAAAGGTTAACAGGGACCAAGTGGGAAGAATCCCTGTCCCCAGCAGATCAATCTGTCTCTCCACAGTCATAGCTCTGAGTCACTCTGGCCAATCTGTCTTCAGCCGTAACCTAGAGTACAGCTCCTGTGGCTCAGTGGTTAGAGCACTTGCTTTACAAGCATGAGACCTGTGTTCGAATCCAGGCAGATCAGGGCGAAACCTTGGGCAAGCTTCCTTACTCCACACACACACGCGCCTAATAATAATCCGTCCAAAAAAAACCACGGTAATAAAAATTGGTAATTTTCATACACAAATGTTCATGGGACAGTGCTGTAAGCAATTGGCTGCCGCGTTTCGCCCACAAATATACAGTCAATTCACTTTACAATATATTCTGTAAAGTGCTTTGAGACGTTAAAATGTAAAAAGCGCTATATCAAATGCAAGGATTATTGTTATTATTATTATTGGAAGACCCTGCTTTCCCCCACCCCCCCAGGAGAATGTTGTGGTTTCTGCTGTGTTCCCAGAAGCTTTTGCTTCAAAAGTTTTAAAACAACATTTCTGTGGTTGATAAACATTTCTTTTTTACTTTTTTAAAAACAGAAATAAAACTGAATACATAATCCTGCACAGTTAACGAAACAGCTTGCATCTCCGCTGGGCTTGCACTCGGCAATTCAGAGCACAGGTGTTACTAACCGCAAACCACCCACCTCAAACCAGCACAAGTCCCATTCAGAACGACAATGTAATCTCTGTGAAAAAATCACACATCTGCTCAGTTTAACTGGCGTCACGAGATGTGCGAGTCAAACAGTGATGACTCTGTGGCAAAATACAAGTGCGTGTTGGCGGGGGGTGGGTTTGGGTGGGGGAAGAGACAAAGAATAACGTGGAAAAAGCTACGAAAACTAACTTAATAGCTTAAACGTATGGTTTGTGCTAACTAACAGGAGTATGTGTTCACATTGTGAGATGTTACAAATATAAAGTCTCAGAAGTTTAGCACAGAATTGAAGACTTGGAAAGAAACAGTTTCCCAGCAAAGGTCTATCGCTGATGGTGGAGCATTTATTAATTTGATGAATAGAACTTCCTGCTGCAAAAAGTTAGGCCCTATTTATAGCCGTTAACTTACAATTTCCCACAGATTGTCTTACAATCGCATTTGAATTCCGAATGCAGTTTGAAAACCCAACAAAAAGTGGGGGGGATATGAATTTCTGACAGTGCTGGAGCTTTGATGACCACACTGAATAAATTATTCTTTTAAATGCAACACAAAAGTGTGTAGAATTGCTTTATCTGCTCTATGTTAAAACTATCCCAGTGTGAGGTCTCTAACTTAAGGAATCAGCCTGTCTCCGCCGGTAGCATCTCATCTCCCAGTCAGAAGATTGTGGGTTGACGTCCCGCGGCAGGACACTGAGCTGTCAGTGTAGGCCTTGTATCTGTGAATCGACCGTTGAAAGAGATGTCTAACTGGGCAATCCTGACCGAGATTAAAGCTGCGACAGCTGAAATCTATTATTGATCCTCTGATTCATAATCGAGCTCACAGCAGGTACCATCTGCTGGATGTTGGGTCATTGCCCACTATAGTTCTCAGGCTGGCTCGGTTGTTACCACTCTAGTTTTTAGGAGTCATACAGTTGTGGGTTCAGGCCCTACTTTGAGATTTGCGACCCCCAGCCCAGCCTGATACTCCTGTGTAGTGAGTGTGAGTGTGCTGTCCTTCGGATGAGATCTGTGATGAGATGAAAGCTAAACGGATGAAAGCTAAACCTGTGAATTGCTTTGGAATGTCCTGTCGATGTGGATTATTGTTAAATTAGTATTATTATTAGTATAATCCTTGAATTTAAAAAAATCTTGAATTTGTTACAGCGCTTTTTCACGTCTTCTGGATGTCTCAAAGCGCTTCACAGAGTATACTGTGAAAGTGAATTGACTGTGTACTTGTGGGTGAAACGCGGCAGCCAATTGCGCACAGCAGCGTCCCCACAAACAGTCGTGGATTGAAATGACCAATTTTTCTATTGTGTTTTTTTTTCAAATTGGATTTTTAAGATGAATTAGTATTTTATTACTATAATATTGATACCTCAACAAATCTTATGAAATTGTCAACCATTATCGTCCTCTCTGTTTAATGTAGAACAAACAGCACTACTGAGCACTTATTGTCCTCTCTTGATTGACTCCACAGAGAGATACTGCCAGAAAACTATCCCCCAACAAACAAAAGTTGCTCAAGGAGCTGGAAGCTGCCGCCTTTGAGATCTTGTCCATGATTTACCATGCGAGGCTGTATGTATCCAAGCCAATGACATCAATACCCCCCCCCCCCCCCCCCCCCCCACCCGTGTTCCACAGCGGGGGCTTAACTTTGAAGTCAGAACCCCATTTCAGGTCGGGGGGATGGGGGTGGTTAGCCCCCCGTGGATGGAAAAGCTATCACCTCATTTGTGGCCGAGAAACCTGGTGCTTAAAAGAGCATGTCATTCCACAAGCGGAGGAGCTCCATCTGCCAGTCCCGTGGCACCAACTCCCAGGGAAGGGGAGATAATCACACACACCCAACCCTACTTGGAGCTGCAAGACTACAAAGTGCCCACGAGGGACAGGGGGAGGGTGGGGGGGGTGAGACCCTTGCAACATGGTCTCCTGGGCCAGATTATGAGCACTGTAGCTGTGAAGAGTACAGCTCCACTTGGTCACGAAGTTGATACAAATACAGACAGAAGCCCAATCTCAGTCGCGTAAAAAAAGGAATATGTTTCTTCGCAACCGCATTTTCAAGTTTCCGTCCCATTCCCAGTTTGTATTCCCAGCTGACAGTGTCCAGCGCTCTGAGAATACTCCGACATGATTGGTTTTGATATAGCGCCTTATCACGTCTTTGAGGCATCTCAAAACGCCTCACAGAATATACTGTAAAGTGAATTTACTGTATATTTTATGGGTGAAATTTTTGCAGTTCAGAGATGTACTATATACAGAGATGTTAGGAGGGGTGTACTTAACTCAGGCGGGTGGAGGGACGCTATGCAAAAAAAATTGATAAACTATATTTAAAATCTCTTTCAGATTAGCAACAGTGGAACAAACACAGCCCTGATGTTATAGTATAAGAGCATGTGTCTGGAATTAATTTTGATTCCCGTCTCCAAAATCACCCACCCAACCCCACAAACACGCGCAGCCAACTACGTTTTCCATTATTCTGAAATTATACGTTTTGCTGGAGTTGAAAAATCACGGCTTTTTTTAAATGCACATTATTCCTAGCTGGAATTCAAGCTAGGCAGCCAGTAACCCAGTAATGGTAGCTTTGGCCTGCACTTTCAAAGGGCTGGAGCACACAGCCACTGCTTTGTACTTCACTTTGAAACAATAATATTAATACTAACCCTTGCACTTGTTATAGCGCGTTGGAAGGATGCCTCAAAGCGCTTCACAGGATTTACTGTGAAATGAAGTGACTTGTGTATTGAAGGCAAATGCAGCAGCACACTCGCACACTAACGTGACTATTCAGCGCCTTGGGTCGTCGTCCTGATGTGAAAGGCGCTGTATAAATGTAATTTTTTGTTGTTGTTGTTGTCCCACAATCAATCCCACATGAAACGAATGACTGATTTTATTTGGGGGCTGGACACCAGGAGAGAGAAAGTCCCTGTTCCTTTCAAAATTACACTTGTATAGCGCCTTTCACTTCAGGAGGACGTCCCAAGGCGTTAAGGGAAGGGAAGCCATCAGTGGAGACAAAGTGGAGGCACTGGGATGAGGAGGAGTGAAACCAGGGAATGTGCAGAGTAACAGAGGTTAATCAGGGAGGAGAAACAATGGAGGTTCTGTCTGCTTCATGCTCCCCCTGCCCAGTCCTCCCTACCATTCGCGGGCAGGCCTCTCTGCCCCCACCCTTTGAAACTCCCTTCGCCTTACTCCCTCCCTTGCCTCCTTCAAGACAGGTCTCAAGACTCTCCTCTTCGACCGTGCCTTCAGACCCTGCCCTCTCCTCTCACTACCCCACTTGACCCCAACCCCCTGCTTGGGTCTAAATCCCTGACTGTCTTGGGACATCCTCCCGACGTGAAGGATGCAATACAAATATAATTTTTTGTTGTTAAGCGTTTCAAAGGAAGCAAAGCGGGTCTGCAACATAGCAAAAAATAATTAAATTCAGCGCCTAATCAGGTTTACACACTTTCAGTAACTTATAAACATTCAACCATACCAAGAGTATTTATTTGAGTGGATGCAGGATATAAAGGCTGCTCTTTATATGCTGTTGTAATTTGGACCAGCAAACACAGTCCACATCTAACTCCACAATGATTTGCTGGTTACTCAAACTTGTTGAACTCTAAAGGAAATGTCACCTTACCTTTGCTGGATTGATAACAATGTTCCTGGCTGAGCCATGTTCATCTCCAGAGAAAGCAGGCTGGTTATTAAACCCCTGTTTTACATTCACTGCAGTCAGCTCATCCTGTAAAACAAACACAATGGGTCAGTTCAACCAACTCAAGTGCAATGAATGTCACAGTGACAGGGCTGGCTCAGGCTACAGCCTTTAACCAATTAAACCAAGAGTTCAATGGTCAGGGATTAGGGAACTGCTTTTATGCAAGTGTCAATGCTCTCCTTTAGCAACCATCATTATAATAGACATGAGACAATGTGGAGGACATGTCTTCTTGACCTATTGTGAAAGCCAGCTCTGAACTCAGCGCTGTTTAAGGTCACAGAACCGTAGGAAATTGCAATTTGCAAAACAGCGTTTATCAAAGCAAAAAGCCTGGTAGAAATCCTAACCAACCTTTGATGGATCAAGAACCTACAGAATAAATGCAGACACATTACCAACAAAAACTAGAGGTCAATGGGGAATACAGCCTTCAAAGTTGCTATGTGCTAGCATCGCAAGTCTGTGGAGCTCCTGTAGCTCAGTGGTTAGAGCCCTCGCCTGTGTTCGAATCCAGGCTGATCAGGGCGAAACTTTGGGCAACTTTCCTTACTCCACACGCCTTAATAATAATCCCTCCAAAAAAACAAACAATAATAAAAATTGGTCATTTCAATCCGTGACTGTTTGTGCGATACTGCTGTGAGCAATTGGCTGCCGCGTTTCGCCCACAAAAATATACAGTCAATATTCACTTTGCAGTATATTCTGTGAAGCGCTTTGAGACATCGATAAGATGTGAAAAGCACTATATCAAAATGCAAGGATTATCATTATTCTTTATTGTAAGGCAATCGAAGCAATGGAGGGTTTGAGACTGAGCTGTCTCCCAAGGTTGACATACCCGATATTGGAAGATGGGATTGAATTGATGCACAGTTGCAGTCTCAGTAATTCCATTTACAGACAGGTGGAATTTCTGCAATGCTTCAGGGCGCAGCTGATGACAGGCCAGGCAGCCTGACTCATCACCAGGATATGGAGGAGCACTAGGGTCTGGAATTCTTGCTACTCAACTCCTGTTTACCCCCAAAAGGCAAAGCCCTAGTGGGTTGGCTGACTCTAACTGGACAAGCAGGAGGAAATTTGCACAAGTGTTTGCAACGGTTTTATCTGGTTACACTTTAGAAACATCCCAATCCACACATTGGGACCCCCGTGCCTTGGCTCTTATCGGCCTGCACTTAACTTTTTCCGGGATTTGGAGCTCCTGTAGCTCAGTGGTTGCTAGAGCGCTCTCCATACAAGCGTGAGACCTGTGTTCGAATCCAGGCAGATCAGAGCGAAACCCACACTAATATTAAATTGGTCATTTCAATCCACGACTGTTTGTGGGACACTGCTGTGCACAATTGGCTGCCGCATTTCGGCGCAAACATTTACAGTCAATTCATTTACAGTATATTCTGTGAAGCGCTTCGAGACGTCGATAAGATATGAAAAGCGCTATTTCAAAGGCAAGGATTATTATTACTATTATATGAGGTGACTGGAATCCATCCCTCCCAAGAGTGCACACTCGGAAGTTTGAGTTTGGAGACACTTAAGCACAATGATTGGATTTACCTGACACATGTCACACAAGCCGACCAAACAAATACAACTCGAGAACGTTGAGTGCTCTAAGAGGCTGAACTTCAGCAAAGGAAGAGGTTTTAATTAGCAAGCAAATTATCCAACAGAAAAACTGAGCAGTAGGGCTTTCAAGATTTTCAGCCGTGGATTTTCAAGAAAGTATTTGAGCAGCCATGATAGGTACAGAGAATTATTTCCCTTTTGGTTAGCTGTACGCGAAGGCTTCCACAGGGACCCAATTATTGTAGTTCTAAGCCACGAGATCCCCCACTGGCCAGCCCTGTGGAGTCTTTGCGCATCACTGGTAAACAACACAGCTGTGAGAGGCGATGGAAGCCCCCTCCCAACAATCAACAGCACCAGATATGGACGCAACTGGGAGTTTGCAGTCTGCTCCTCTCCTCAATCACCCCATGGCTTCACTCTGGTGCAAACACTACCTTGCCTCAAACAAAGGCACCTATTCCTCAGCGAATGCGGCGGGAAGCCTTCAGAAGGTAGAGTTCTCACCCGAGGATCATCACCTGGTTCACAGACCTGTGACAATTATTCCACACGGGACGCTTCGAATGTTTTTGTGGAGGCAACGGGGAAACTCCACAGAGACCGCGACAGGCTGCAATTAATTTCAGAACAAAGAAGCAAAGTGGAGCTCAAACAGTCAAAAACAGAAACGGTGACGCTGGCTGGGAGGAATGCTACCAACTGCCGGCTGATAGAAGAATAAGAATAATAATCCTGGAATTTGATATAGTGCTTTTCACGTCTTCTAGACTCTGCCTGTTTAGGTGAACGTTAAATATTCCTTGATTCAACTGGGAAAGAGAAGGGAGTTTCTCCCAGTGTCCTGGCCAACAATTCTCCAAATACATTGTTCACTCACTCTTCGTGGCTGTTTTAAGAGTCACCACTGTGAGCAAATTGGCTGCTGAATACCGTACTACTGTAGATGAGCAGTGACTTGACAGCAATTACCTGTATGCAATTGGCTGCTGCATTTCACCCATTAAAGACAAGTCAATCAATTCACTTTACAGTATGTTCTGTGAAACACTGTGAGACACCTCGAAGAGCGGATAAGGCGGTATATCAAATGCGAGGGTTATTGCTATTTCTTGTTATGAGCTTTGGAAAGTTTCAACATTGTAACCCGCTGTATCAAATGCAAGGATTATCATTATTATGAGCTTTGGGATACAGTATTTTGACATTAGTGGGGGGAGAGGTAAGGGAGCACACAAATGAGTGTCACAGTTTTTTTTTTAGTGTCCACCTGACCTACACATGCTAGCGTACGTTTAATGAGTTTATTGAGTTCATCAAAGCAGCACAGCACCAACACTGCACCAGATCGCAAGCCCAACCTACTTGGAGTTTGAATCCAGAAAGCCACAGTATGACCGACTGAGCCAGGTGTTAGCCTGGTTCACTGGCGGCAACTCTTGTCTTTGAGTCAAAGTACTTATGTGGGGTCCAAGCCCTACACCAGTACGTTGAATCCCATAGACAAATAGTTGACTGTTTGTGGGACACTGCTGTGTGCAATTGGCTGCCGCACTTGGCCGAGAAAATACACACTCACTTCAATTTATAATAATAATAATCCTTGCATTTGATATATAGCGCTTTTCACGTCTTCCAGACTTCACAGAATATACAGTACTGCAAAGTGAACTGACTGTAATATTTTGTGGGCGTAACACTCCAGTGCAGTGCTGGTGATGTGTTGCATTGTCGGAAGGTATCATTCTTCGGATTAAATGTTAAACCAAGATCCTGCCTGTTCTCTTATGTCGCTACTCAAAACAAGGAAATGTTTTCCTGGTTACCCACTTCATGCCCGTTTGTGGGAGATTGTGGTGTGCGTACCGGTTGTTATGTTTTTACAGTAAATCCTGTGAAGCACTTTCCCCCCCCCTCTCCTCGCTCGGGTTCGGACCTGACTGTTCAGCGATTTGGGACGTCCTCCCGACGTAAAAGATGCTGTATAAGTGCAATTTTGTTGTTGTTTTTAAGACATCTCGATGACATAAAATACGACAACAAATGCCAGGATTATTATAAGTGGCAAACTATTGTAGGGTGCTTTAGAAACAATAAATCCCCCCCAAAAAAAATTGCTTTGCACAAATTAACTGCCACATTTCACCCAGAAAATACAGTCAATGCACTTTATGGTACATCCTGTGAAGCGTTTTGAGACGTCTAAGGCACCCTATCAAATGGAAGGGTTAAGGAGTATGATTATGAATTTTTTAATTATGCATCCTTGAGGTAAGGGATGAGGGAAATTCCAGTAAAATTTCCACACCAGAATGATCTGTGTTCATTGCTCTTCCAAAGAAAATGAACTGCTCGGATTCAAAAAAATTCAGGGTAGACTGAAGGGAAATTCAGATTGGAAGGGGGGTGAGAGAAAAAATATCATAGAAGTTAAATGAAGTTGATGAAACAAAAGTTATAAATCTCCTCAAAGAGACTTTTATTTTATATGCCAAAGGAACTACTGTACTCTGAACTGCATCTTCCGTGTGACCTTCTTAAACGACACTCACTGTCAGTGTATCGTTGCTTAAAAACAGCTATTCTGAATTTAGCACGCATTTCATCACCTGTCAGACCAAATAGCAAGTATAAAGCAAGCTTTTACATCATGCAATGTTACAATGATTCAGAAACAGGTCATAGAAACCTACACAAATCCATTGAGACTGTTCCGACAGTTTATTAGATCATGACAGATCTTTGAAACCCACAGGGATTCTTCCTACTCAGTTGACGCGAACCTTGCAAACCAAAGTCCCAATGGGTAGTATAGTTCTTGCTAGATGAAGCAGTGGGAAGCTTGCCAGATAGCACACTCAATAGCAAGGTGCACAGGTTTTTTTTTTACTGGTTAAACTCCAGCAATTAACCCAACGCACACTCTGAGGTCTCCAAGCCTTCACCCTCACAAACCTGATACTGCCAGGTGACTTCCAGGAACATAGAAATTTCCATGAGCAGGTGATATACGCGTGTGGAACTCTGTCGGGTTTCTAAATAGGCTTCCGGACACATCAGGCACTTTAATTAAATAAGTTGGGGTAGACCCCGCTTTAACGTCACAGTTTGGTTCTTGAAAAGTGCGACTTGAAGTGAAACGACACTAAGCGAATACATTTTTCCCATAAGAATGAATGTGAAAACTGGAGTTAGGTTCTTTTGGACATTTTGCGTCAAAATATTCTATTAAAAAAAACACATTATACTTGCCTGCCCGAGTATATACTGCCTGCCCAGCTCACCCCCTCCCTCCCTGCCTGCCTACCCGACTCACTCACTCCCTGCCGGTCTCACTCACTCGCTGCCGGTCTGGCTCACTCCCAGGTCCTAGCACAGTGGTCCCCCTTTCCACCTGCTAGCGAATGACGTAGCAACGTTAAATGAACATATGTTCCCATTTAACTAATTTAACTAATTCAAATTTGAATAACCTGTATTTAACTAATTTGCTTTCGAAAGATAACAACCCGCTTGCTTTCTTGGCCCTGTCCTCCTCACCCGACATCCATCTACAGCCACTCCCCACCGGTGGGGAGGGGGGTGGCGGTCACTGATTAAAGATCAGATTTGGCTGATTTCTCTTCTCCCTGGCCTGGGGTCGCTGAACGAAAGCACCCGTTCAGAACCAAATCATGCCAATGGAATCCACAAGGAGATTCAAAAATGTTTCAGGTAAGTGATTTATCGTGGTGAACTTTGAAATTAACAGCAAACTCTTCTCTTTGCGGTGGGATATTTTTAAAACGTCCTATTAATCCTGAAAGCCAAAGCCCTGGTAGGGTTGTCCTAGCTGAACAAGCTTGCAGTTTTATAACTGGTCACACCATGGAACCACAGAAACGCACAGGACAAAAGGCTGTTCACCCATCATGTCTGTACTGGCTGTCTGAAAGATTGATCCATTCACTCAACCTTTCCCCAACTTCATGGGCCATGTTGGAAAATTAAGTCACAACATTTCCTGATAGGGTACTGTACTGTACGTTCTGTTGCACGCATCACAATTGAGCCCACGTCAGGTCAACACCAATAAAATTAACTGAGTCAGAACTTTCTGACAAAGGGTCGTGGACCTGAAACGTTGACTCATTTTCCTTTCTCCATAGATGCTGCCTGACCTGCTGAGTGTTGCCAGCAATTTCTGTTTTTGTTTCAGATTTCCAGCATATGCAGTATTTTACATTTTTGTCCAATAAAGTTATTCTCTTTAACAGTTCCACGCCGCTGTCAGTATAGTGCACAGCAGCTTTCTACAGGATCAGTATCAATCATAAAATCCATTGGCGCTATATTCTACTCGCCTACAAAATATAGTCAATTCATTTTACAGTGTATTCTGTGGAGCGCTTTGAGACTCAAAGACGTGAAAAGTGCTATATCAAATACACGGATTATTATTATTGTTCTGTCATGCAGAACTGTTGACGTTTGTTTTTCAAAATGCATCTATCGGCTTTCAAACAAGCTGAGCAAGTGAGCATGATATTTTTAAAACAAATGTGCGTCTGTTGATGTGAAGAGAACCGATTCTCACAAGTAGCACTTCAAGATACAATGTGATGGGATGTGAAGGTGCACAAAGCAGGCAGTCTTTTGTGTTTGGATTATATGAGTAACAAAAGTGGTTTCTTTTGAGGCTGTGGGTTCCGTGCCACAAATCAGCTCATAGCTGGTAGAGGTTGGCACTCAAGTTCTGCATTGTTAAGAGTCACCATTCTTCGAATGAAACATTAACAACAACTTGAACTCATATAGCCCCCCCCCCGCACCTCCATGCAGGGCAGTGTCTCGGAGCACTTAACCCAAGAACTCTGTCGCCTGTTTTTCGTGCCACTATTCATCACAACTTATACCTTAATAGTAAATGATAATTAAGAATCCTTGCATTTGATGTAGCGCTTTTCACATCTTATCAACATCTTAAAACGCTTCATAGAATATACTGTAAAGTGAATTGACTGTATATTTGTAGGCGAATCGCGGCAGCCAATTGCGCACAGCAGTGTCCCCACAAACAGCCGTGGATTGAAAATGACCAATTTTATTGTTGTGGGTTGTTTTGGACGGATTATTATTAGGCGTGTGCAGTAAGGAAACTTGCCTAAGGTTTCGCCCTGAGCTTCCTGGATTCGAACACAGGTCTCACGCTTGTAAGGCAAGTGCTCTAACCACTGAGCTACAGGAGCTCCTTACCTTTAGGAGCATATTGTAAGGTCACCTGATGTGTCCAAGTCTTTGAAACAGAGTGCAAATCACTCACCAGCCTGCACTCAATATGGGAATTGTTCTCCATAAGATAGTCAATTACTACTTATTGATCGAGTTGTAATTAGCAGATACAATTCCCAACCTGGCACAATTGTCAGAACAGTAAATAAAATACCCCAAAATACAGCAGGAACCACCCGTACTTTCTTTCATGGACACTGACGTCTCAAAGCTCCTCACAAAACATAATCGATAAGAAAATAAAGTTAATGTTACAGAACAACAGCAAATCTGGATCAACAAAATCCAATAATCTAGATCAACAGTCAATAATCTTGAACATATAATAACATATAATAACATTATTGAATTTGGACAGTGAGGGGCATTGTATGGCAGAATAATCACAAGCCAGGCTCAACATTATTTGAAATGTCCATCTGAGTCACAACGCAGATTTGTCTTTCGTTTATAAAGTTGGCAAACTGACTGGCGGCGAATTAAATTACAAATGATGGGAAACTTGTTTACTGCAACAGCAAACCTGTTAGGATACCTGATGCACTGTGAAAATAGAAAGCTGCAACAGCATTAAGGGACAAGGTCAGCGTCAGATTCACTCTCGAGGACGAGAAACCGAAGGGTGTAAATGCCAAGCTGATTCACTGGGCGTATCCTGTAGCCAGTGGAGCTGGTTGTAAATGTTCATAATGGCAAGGTACCTGAATAATTCAAAAGATACCAAAGAAAAGAATTACTGCGCCAGGCTCTCTGTGGTACTGTGGCCCTGAAAGAACAGGAAGATCTCTGGTTCATGCGATACACGAGTTGACTTTAGATGGGGCAGCCAGCGGATCGCCATTGTCAGTCTCAGTAAAAAATACTAATAATTTATCTTTGGTAAAGCCCCCTCATCACACAAGGACTTCTCAAAGCGTTTCCTAATTCGCAGGAATTATCATGAAATGGATTGATTTTGCAGTTGTCGGCAAACAGGGCAGCACAGTTGTGCACTGCTAAGTCCCACAAACAGCCTCAAAACAATGGCCAATTTGTTCAGTTAGGACACCAGGAGAAACACCATTCTCTTTTTGATTAGCTTCACAGGATCGTTAACATTCAACTGAACAGGCGGGTGGGCAGATTCTCATGACAGCACTTCCAACATTGCCCTGGAGTGTCATCTCAAGCAATGTCCCTATGCTGGTGATTGTGACACATAAAAAGAGAGAAACCAGCAATTCTCAATCATTAGTCCATGAACCCTGGATAAGGTACTTGGGCTGTTAGGTGATTGGGGTTGGGAGGGGGGGATAAACAGTTCTCCCATCCTAGAAAGAACAGGTGTGAAGCCAATACACAGCGTTGCCCTTGATTCAAACATAAAGGATGCTTCTCTATCAGTTGCCAGGAGAAACGACCAAACTAGAGAGAAAATGAGAGGTACGTCAGGTCTCCTTGGAGCTGAACTGGCCCCAAAGTGACACCGACATGTTTGACAATGGAATTTCAGAATCCAGCCATCCCTCTGTGATGGTCTCAGAGTCCGGTTCCTGAGCCTGGGTGACAGTTCTCAACCCTAACTGCTTATGACAAAGCGCTCAGTACAAATGGTCTCTGCACAGATCCTTTTTCTGTATCATGCAAGGTGGAACGTCCGCCTGACGTGAAAGGTAATACAAATGTAATTTTGTTGTTGTTGTTCTGCTGTGTGAAACTGCACTATTGAGAATTTACACATGACGACAAGTAATCCCAATTCCTTATTGCGCAACAAAGGGATGCTTTCTTTAGTATCCTTCCCACTACCAGACAGCTGTCTTCCGCAGTAACCCATTTGCGTCTCTCCCTCCCTCAATGTTAACAGAGACTCAAGATGCACTGTATAGAAAACTCAACAGGGTTTTATTGTTCCTCAAAACCCTATGCCTCTTACACTGGCCAGAATCATGATAAACAGTCACAACATTAAGAAAAAAAATCAACCCAGACATTATCATTATGACTCTAGCAGCTTCACCTTACGTTGGTAGGCAAAGACAAAACAATCCTGACCTAGAGGCAAGGCTCTCATGTCAGACGCATACCTTCTCGAGGACACACAAAGCGAAGAGCGACCCCTTCCTTTTAGATTTTCCTAACTCCTTCATTCACCAGTGTATCGCATTGATGCTTTTGATCGCATGAAAAAGTATTGCATTAATACTGTACTTACTCTCCATTTCCAAATCTCCTCCCCTTTCAATGTTCCCATAGGTTCCCAGTGATCCTTTCCTGCCTATTCGGTTTCAACAACTCACCCAGGTCACAGACTTTGTATCATCAAAAGCTGTCGTTACCTTTTAAATTAGATTTTTGTCCATAGGCCCTTAATGCGTTTTAAAGCATCTTATTCTGCATAGACTCTATACATACAGGCTATCTACATTAACATCCTTAAAAAGAGTGTCAAAAACAAGGTGAGCGTGACCCTCTCAATAGGCAATATGCTTTGCAAGAGAATCTTGTTTATTAACATGCAGGCAGTATTAACACCAGTGTCTCTTTTTTTTCCTTTTCAGACTTCAATCGGATTCTGGCTATTCTCTCAGAGGTCCGCTTTCCTCAGCTGTGTTTGTATGTGTGCATGTCTCTCTCTCTCTCTAGCCTCCTTCCGAGTTTAACTAGAAAAAAGAATTGTCACAACAGCAAGTCTTGTTATATTAAATAAACCACATTAAAAGCCACATGTAAAGCAGCTGAATCACTCACTTTTACAATTCCCCTTCCCTTTAAGAACTTAGATATTTACAAGTTACTTAGCAGAATTTGCTTGATTTAATAGCTTCCTTGCAGTTGTCTTGACATCCATGGTACCTTCAGTTGGGGCTGCCTAGCGTTTTTGATTTCCAAGCCTTTCCACCTCTCCTCATGAATATACTTAATGTAAAAGCGTTTTATTTTGCTCAAACTATAAATACAAACAATCTACATTAATGTCTTTAAAAAAGAGGTAGAGCGTCAATTCAAAATAAGGTGACTATGACACTGTACTCCAAGGCACGACCCTTGGCTTGGCTCATTGGCAGGACTTGGAAGGACAGACCAGTCCCTAAGAAAAAGAACTCTTCCCACCCAGCTCCCGTCAACCCTGCAAGTTAAAGGGTCATCCTCTGTTTTCTTACTGTGAAAGGGAATGAAGCTCACTCACTGTTTCCACAAATAATAATAATCCTTGCACTTGATATAGCTGCCTCTGATCACATGTTGAAGATGTCTCAAAGCACTTTTCAGAATATACTGTAAAGTGAATTGAGTGTATACAGTAATGGGCGAATGCAGCAGCCAATTGTGTATGGCAGTATCACACAAAACACTAAATGACCAAATAATTATTTTTTGACGGGATGATTACCTCCGGGAAAAATGGAGGAGGGAGGTGACCGTAAGCACGACCAAAAAGAAAGGTCTTTAGGCGGGATTTGAAAGTGGGGAGGGAGGTCACATTGTTTGAGGGGGGAGTCACACTGTTATTATTATTACTTACCCTACAATATTATAAGTGTTATTATTATGGGAGGTCACAGTGTTGAGTATATGATAATATGATTATTATTGAGGAACACACGTTGCTATGTTTAGTATTGTTGAGGAGGGAGGGAGGGTTGGGGAGTCACAGTGTTGTGTTGGTGGGGTCATTACCTCTTTCTGTTTGGGGTCTTGAGGGTAAATGTCTGGGGGCCCCAGACGAGGCCGCTTGAGGGGTCTCTGCTCGTAGCTCAGGAGCCCGAAGGCCGCCATTGCTGCATGTCCGCGGGCGGCACGGGGGTGGGCGGGAGGCGGGGGTGGCTGCCACGCGCTCACTCTGGCTCTCACTGGCTCAGGCCCGCTTCCCACAATCCCTCAGCTGCCAGCCTCCTGTAACATAGAGAGAGAGAGAGGTTACAGCAACGCACAGAGATAACACCAACACACACACTACAGCAACACCAATATACATACAGGCTGATAAACACTGATTAGAGCAATACACACACACAAACACAAATTACAGCATCATCAACTCACACATACAAACACCTTACAGCAACACCATCACACATACACAGATTACAGCAAGACACAAATTACAGCAAGACCCACAGAAACAACAACTTGCATTTCTATAGCGCGGTTATACAGGGCATGAAGAGATTTGAAGACGTGAATGAGGATTGTGAAGTCAATCTATTCAGTGATAACAACAAAAAAAACAAAAAAATTACATTTATATAGCGCCTTTCACGTCAGGAGGACGTTCCCGAGGCGCTGGATAGAGAGCCATTGGAGATTTGCAAAGTCTGATGATGGGGGTACAAAGTTTTATGGTGGTGAGTATGCGACTACAGATTATAGCAACGCACACAGATTACAGTAACTGAGATATTATACCACATAGCCCCCAAAACAACACTGAGAGCACTCAGCAACAACAATTTACATTGGAATAGTGTCTTTCACATCAGGAGGACGTGACGCACAGCTACACCGAACAAGAGGAGAAATTATAGCGACAAAGCCAAAAAACACATTACACAGCAACACAGTGAGATTACAGCAACACAGAGAGACAAGAGTATGTACAGGAAGACACAAAGTAGACAGAAGGAGATAGACTGAGAGACCACAAAGAAACAGTGCACCCAGTTTAAAATCAGATCTATACATAATAATTACAAAGCAAAAAACATCCAAACACTTGATAGATACACACACAGATCCCACAAGGTCACAATGCATGGAGCCATCTGCAAATTGCACATATATACAGCAACATACGGTAAACTCCTGATAACAAGGGCCCTGGTTTAAATAGTCAGTACTACTTAAGCAGCCACGGTGTCAACATCCCAGCAGCTTCCCATGTACAGTAAAATGTTAATAGGGGACTCTGCTTTACTTGTCCCTCCACGTAACACCTAACTAATCACATCCAAGAAATTCTCTAACTTACTTCAGATAACTCATCCTGTAAAATGACACCTTGCCTCTCAGACACCTCCAGCCCCAACAACAACAACAACAACAAAATTACATTTATAGAGCGCCTTTCAAGTTGGGAGGACGTCCCAAGGCACTGAACAGTCAGGTATGTGCGTTTGGCAGAGGTTGGGCTCAGATGCATCGCAGAGGCCTCCGGGTCTAATGGTCTACCGTGGCCTCCCACCCTCGTCTGTGCTTCTGTAGGACATCTGAGCGCTAGCCCAACCTCCACTCAGCGCTCCAGTGACCAGTCTCAGCGTTTCCTTGTGGCCTGGAAAGGCCCATGTCTAACTCGCCACTCTCGATTACGAGTAGTTGAGCTTTCCCATGGGGTGATGAGTTATGACGATAATAGCTATCATGACTTATCACGTCTTCAGGACGTCTCACAGTCCTTCACAGAATGTACTGGAAAGCAAACTTTTGTGGGCGAAACGCAGCAGCCAAATGCAACAAACAGTGGTGGATTGAGTGACCAAATCATTATTATTATGATTTATTATGCATAGATCTCTCATAGGGATCCACTGCATGAATACAAGGCAAGGCATTGAGGCCATCTGCAAATTATTTATAAATAATGTGCTTTTAAGAAATCTTACAATGGAAGAAAACAAAACCACATTTGATCACGCACATATATAGAATCCTAGAATATTACAACACAAAAGGGCCGTTCAGCCCATCATGTTTGTGCCGGCTCTTTGGAAGAGTTGCCCGATCAGCCCCTCCCCCCACTCTTTCCCCATACCCCATGCAAGTTTTTCCCCTTTCAAGTACCACCCCAATTCCCCTTTGAGAGTTATTATTGAATCTGTTTCTTCAGGCAGTGCATTCCAGACTGTAACAACTCTGTGTGTAAAAAAAAATTATTCTCCCCTCGCCTCTGGTTCTTTTGCCAATTATCTTGAATCCATGTCCCCTGGTTGCTGACCCACCTGCCAGTGGAAATAGTTTCTCCCCGTCTACTCTATCAAAACCCCTCATAATTTTGAACAACTCTATTGAATCTCCCCTTAACCTTTTCTCCTCCAAGGAGAACAATCCCAGCTTGTCTAGTCCCTCATCCCTTGAACCATTCTGGTAAATCTCCCCTGCGCCCTTTCCAAGGCCTTGATACAAGCCTTCCTACAGTGTGGTGTGCACAAATATGTGCACAAATATATACATATTTATTATATAATATTTCATTTAAAAATTGTTTGGAAAAAGTTATAATGCAAAAAATATTGAAATGCAAGCGCACTTCACATGTCACACACATGTGGGTCATAATACAAGGAGCCATCTGGAAACATACTATAGAAATAATATTTTTAAAAGATGCAAATACACTCAACTCATAAAAATATTGAAAAGCATTTTTTTTAAATGGACACAGAAAAATCCAAACACAAAACTCAACTTGATCATCTCTCCCTTTGTAGACAAATTAGTTTTATAATTTACAAACAAAAATGTGAATATATGTGTGTATATATAATAATAATCCTTGCTTACAGCACTTTTCACTCTTCTATATATACTATAGATGTATATATAGTATATACATATATATTAAACACACACATTTCAGAAAAAGTTACAAATAAATGCAAATTACACAGCTCTCTGGCATTACCCATGCAGCTGCTGCAGATAAAAGCATGCATTCTAAATGAACAACCCCTTTCTGCAGGCTGAAAAGCCGTTTGTATTGTTTAACAACAACAAAAAAGGAAGAAACATACAACAAAATCACCCTGTGGTGTAACTGCATTGTGTAAAAATGCGCAAGACAATTGTGTGATTTTTTCCTATTTGTTTCCATTTAGGGGCCACATTATTACCCCTCTCTTTCCTTTCTCCCACACGCATACATACAATGTCAACTCACGTATGAATTGCAACAGGCAGCTGTAAAATGGTAAAAACAATAGTTTTTTTTGCACACATAAATTTTGATATATTTTCATAAACATGCCATTTCATATAGACTACAATATAAGGCAAAGAGCCATCCACAAAGGTGCAAAGCACACATAAACAATGTGGTTTGTAAAAAGTTACAATGCAAAAATAATCTAAATAATCTAAACACTTCCCCCAAAACGCATATATAGATCTACACCAAACAATAATAAACCAAACATGCATATGTACAGATATTTACATTTAGATACAGGTATGTACAAACAATAATTTGATCACTCAATTCACAACTGTTTGTGGGACATTGCTAAGCGCAATTGGCTGCCGCGTTTCGCCCACAAAACACAGTGTATACTTTCTTCACAGGATATCTTATGAAGTCCTTAAAGACGTCTCAATGACATGATAAAAGCACTATATCAACGCGTGGATTATTATTATTCCAATGACAGATTTACAATAATTAATAATCCTCGCATAGGCAGTATATATATATATATTTTTGCTTGTGTGTGTACATCTGTGTGTGTGTGTGTGTGTGCATATGATAGGCGAGACAATAAGACGTCAGATGCACTGACTCCAGTGGGAGGGGAGAAAAAAAAACTCTTGTTTCTTTCCTTCGCCCTCAAAACACAGTCAATTTGCATTACAGTAGCGTATATCCTGCGAAGCACTTTGAGACGTCTCGCCGTGACCCTATCTATATATATATATATATATACGGCGTTACATCAAACGCTGTATCATTATTATATCATAACAATAATAATTATTATTATTCCTCATGGCCTGACGCTTTTCCTATTCGATGCCCTCTCTCGCTCTGTCTGTCTGTCTCTCTCTCTCTCTCTCTCTCTCTCTCCAGCTCGCTTTGCTCTGCACCCACCATGAAAACATCCCAGCCAATGCACCAAAACGGGGCCATAAACTATAATAATAATAATGATAAGAATTATGATTCATATTAATTGGATTTGAAGTCGGAATCCAGCAGCCCCCGCAGCCTTTATTTTTAAAAACTCCCTTCTTCACTCCCTCCCTCCTTCCTTTACTTCTACCCTCCTTCACCCCCCCCCCCCCCCACCCACCCACCCACACACCTGCCCTCCCTCATCCCCCCCCCCCACCCTCTTGCCCTCCCTCCCTCCTTTTATTCCCTCCCTCCCTCCCTCACCCCTATGCCCTCCTCCTCTCTCCTTCATCCCCCTCTCTTGCCCTCCTTCCTCCATTCCCTACATCCCTCAGTCCCTCCTTCATTCCCTCCCTCCCTCCCTCCTTCCCCCACCCACCCCTCTTGCCCTCCCTCCTTTTATTCCCTCACACCCCCCTCCCCATGCCCTCCCTCCTTCATTCAGTCCCTCCTTCATTCATTCCCTTCCTTACTGCCTCCCTCCTGCCCTCCTCCCCCCCCTCTCCCTCCCTCCTCCTCCTCCTCCCTCCTCCTCTCTCCCCCCCTCCTCCCCTCCCTCTCCCTCCCTCACCTCTCTGCAGGGTGATGCACTATGGCGTGTGAGTTGATGATGGTGGTGGTCAACGCAACAGCCGCTCATGGTCCGGCCCCAGCCTCTCGCTCTCTCCTCAGCCTCGCGATCCTGCAGCTGTGTCCATCCTGGCGCTGAGCGAGCTGTATAACCAGCCGCTGGCTGACCTCCCTCCCTCCCTGCCCGCCGCTCTCCCCGCCCCTCCACCTCCCCCCTGGTCTTGTCTCCTCCTCTCTTCCCCGCCTCCTTTCGTGTTGCCTCTCCCTCCCCCGGTTACGAAACAAAACAGTCGACGCCGCGGCCGAGGAGCCGTTGACGTTGACGCAGTGACTGACGTTGACGCAGAGTTTCGCGTCGACGTGCGGATCGGCGTCGACGCGGAGTTTGACGCTGACGCAGAGGTTGACGTTGACACAGAGGTTGACGTTGACGCAGTCTCTCCCCCCCCCCCCCCCCCCACCCTTTCCCCCCTCGCTCAACTCTTGCTCAAGACATTTAAAGGGGAAGTCCCCCCCCTTCCCCCCCCCCCCCCCCCCCCCCCCCCCCCTTTCGGGTCTGCTGAATAAAGGCTCTTAATTTATAAAACAAGAAAGGTATCGAAACAATACGACTTATATTGACGTAGATATTTTTGTGCCTCTCGCTGGAGCGAGCGGATAATCAAATCATTTTATGAAAATATGACCATCCCAGGCTTGATAATAATAATACTAATAATCCTTGCATTCGATGCTGCACCTTATCAGGTTCTTCTAGACGTCTCAGAGCGTTTCACAGAATATACCGTAAAGTGAATCGACTGTATATTTGTGGTGGGATTGAAAGGGGAGGAAGTAAATAAATATTTGACCAGGGGTACTGCAAAGCTCTTTTTATAATTCCATAAACTAGTTACTCGGTATACCGCTGCCGCGTTCTGCCAACATATATACAGTCAATTCACTTTACAGTATATTCCGTGACACGCTTTGAGGCGTCTAGAAGACGTGAAGACGCTATATCAAATGCAAGGATTATTATTATTAATTTATCTCTCCCGGTGTCCTGGCCAACAAATCGACATCGTCCAGCCTAGACACGATAACAACTACAACAAGAACAAAGTTACATTTGCAAAGCGCCTTTCGCATCGGGAGGACGTCCCAAGGCGCTGAACAGTCAGGGGTCAGGATAAATCTTGTGAAGTGCATTCAGATGCCTCCACGAAATGACAAGGCACTGTATATCATCACCGGTGTCATGTTATGCGATCAATATCACACCACGTAGTACATTTTCCTGCCCTCATTTTCTCATTACAGATTTTTATTTCCGAGCCAAGTACTTTAAGACATCCTCTGTCCTGATGTGAAAGTCGCTATGTGCGAACGTAAATCTGTATTGTATTCCATTATAAATCATTGGTTTCTCACTTGCGCTTGCTAATACTTAAGAGCCACGAGCTATTGTGACACCGGGAGCCTCGAACGCGATTTGAAACGAAAATGAACCACCGTGGAGAGTGTTTTTCTCGCTGCAGCCTTTAAGCACAACCTTCACACCAAACTCAACCGCAGCCCGTTATCTCAGGCTAACCAGACAAGCGAGGACTGTGAGCTTGTGACCCAAGGGTTACCACAAGTTACCGAGAGCCTGAGGCTGCAAAATACGTCAATCTGTAATCGGACATGTTCCAACCTAAAAATAGCAGCCAGATGTTACACTTATTACACTTTATGATACTTTGGAACTAAACAAAATCCTCCAGGCAGAAACAATCTATCCTGTTTACCTGGGTGCAGCTTGAGTTCAATAATTTCAGTTGTGATACGTCTCCGTCTTCATGACTGCTATCTTCCCTCACTCAAGATTATTTTCCAACTGTGGTCAGTCAATTGGCAGAAATGTTTTCTCACACGCACGCGCACGTAAACTTCATAATACTGTACTATGGACTGAGCTGACACACTGAAAGCGGCTAACACACTGAGCCAGCCTAACACACTGGGGAGACATATAAACTGAGCCAGGCTAACACACAGCCGGACTAACACACTGAGTTAGGCTGACACACTGAGAGAAACTAATGCACAGCATTGTTACAGAATGTATTAAGGGAAACTTAGAATGATGTTCTTTAAGCAGAGAGTTAGTCAAAAATGTTTTGCTTTGGAAGCTAAAACCATAACAACTTTTTTTTTAAAAAAAGGTATTTGAAGAGAAGTGATATGGAGGATATTGGCAAAGCGTGGGGAATTGGAATTAGTGAGTAGTTTGAGTGGAGGAGCGAGATCCAGCACAGGCTCAATGAGCTGAACGGTCTCTGGGCTGTGATTTCTACGGTGTTAAGCTCCAATATTCCAGCTCCCAGAGTACACAGAAGAGACATAAAGATGTTTTATTCTTTTATATGTTGCCTTCTCGTTTTGATTAAACCAGGACGCTGTGTGATTGTGGCAGGATATTAAACCTCTGGATATTGGGCCTGTTACCCAAGCTACACATCATTAGTGTAGGATGATATCACTCGGAACTTGCCCTCGGAAAGCTTGGGAGATGCATTGATTGCTGTCCACTGTGAACAGGACGCTTCCAATGTTAATAATATGATGTTAGGAAGATGATGATGTGAAGCCAGATAAGGCTCCATATCAAATGCAAGGATTATTATTAGTAGCAAGACATCAAACTCATATTGTACAGTGCTCTGGACAAGCCGCACCTTGAATACTGTATACAGTTCTGGTCT
Organism: Hydrolagus colliei; assembly: GCA_035084275.1. Taxonomy (NCBI): domain Eukaryota; kingdom Metazoa; phylum Chordata; class Chondrichthyes; order Chimaeriformes; family Chimaeridae; genus Hydrolagus; species Hydrolagus colliei. The sequence goes on along the minus strand of CM068751.1, from coordinate 16,965,416 downwards.
CCATGACTTAAGTGGATTCCCAGACCCCTAGAAACAGAGCAGATGAGAGCCACAAGGCTGATCCCCAGTGTTAGAGGAATGAGCTGTGAGCAACAATTACTGTGGGATTCAGCGATCAGACTCTGGCATTGCTAATGATTTGTCTGTAATGATTCTGAATCCAATCCCAACCTGGCGACAGGGAGCTTTAGAAAGACCGCCAGTGACTTGATTTACAATAATATAATTATAATAATAATAATAATAATCCTTGCATTTGATACAGCGCTTTTCACATCTTATCGACGTCTCAAAACGCTTCACAGAATATTCTGTAAAGTGAATTGACTGTATATTTGTGGGCAAAACTCAGTAGGCCAATTGCGCACAGCAGTGACCCACAAACAGTCGTGGGTTGAAAATGATAAATTATTATTCTTGTGGTTTTTTTGTGAGGGATTATTGCTAGGCGTGTGGAGTAACGAAACTTGCCCAAGGTTTCGCCCTGACCTGTCTGGATTCGAACACAGGTCTCAGGCTTGTAAGGCGAGTGCTCTAACCACTGAGCCACAGGAGCTCCAAACATTTACAATATAACCCGCGAAGCGCTTTGCGACATTTCGACGACATGATAAGGCGCTTTCTATCAAATGCAAGGATTATTATTATGATGATTAGAGTGAGGTAGGTGGACTGGGTTCTTAATGAGGTCCATAGACACGCCAGGAGAGGAGAGAGGGGTGGGAGGGGAGGGAGGGAGGGAGCTGGAATCACATTACACAGAGAGAGGAGTGTGTGTGTCAGACCTGCTGTTATGGTAGGAGACAAGAGGTAGACTTTACACACACAAAGATTGAAAGAATTAGAATTGGGAGTTTGTGGGTGTGTTTGTGTGTGGTGAGGGGGGGGGGGGGGGGGGGTGGTGGGGGAAAGAAAAGCTAGTGGTATAGTAGATAGTCACAAGAGGTCATCAGCTGGTGAGACCCTCCAGGGGGAATGTGAATGAGGAGCTGACAAGTATCAGTAGAGGGTGGATTTGGAGACACACACATACTTTCTCTGTGTGTGTGTGTCTCTTTGCTGAGATGGGTAAGCAGGGGAGGAGGCTGTGTGTGTGTGGAGTTGGGCTCCTCGGTTTGCTCTCTGTCCTGGCCGCCGCCACAGCCCTGGGCACCGACTGCTGGGTCCAGGGATCGATCCTGTGCCAAACCGGGGCTCTGTTGGTCAACGCCAGCGGCGGGGAACTGGACAAATTCACCGGCAGTTTCAGCTACGGCTTGTTTCACGGTCAGAGGGTCCGGCAGTGCGGGCTGGGGGGCAGGGCTCTGCCCATCATCTGTGAGTATGGTCAAGGACCTTGTCTCACAACTTTTCTTCCTCGGCGGTTTTTAAATGTGTCCGAACAATCTTACGCCTTGTTTGTTGGTGCAAAACGCTTGATGTATGTGGCCGGTGTCTTCTCATTGTGTATCTGTGTGTGTGTCAGTGTGTGTCAGAGTCACTGAGTGTGTGTGTGTGTGTGTGTGTGTGTATATATCTGCCTAGCTCAGTCACTGTGTGTGTATGTGTGTACCTGCCTAGCTCAGTCACTGTGTGTGTATGTGTGTATCAGCCTGACTCAATCACTGTGTGTGTGTGTGTGTCTGCCTGGCTCAGTCACTGTGTATGTTAGCTTGGTTGAGTGTCACCTCTGAATCAGAAGGTTGTGGGTTTACACTCCACATATAGACTTTGAGCTCACAGTTTCGGCTGAACTCTCCAGTGCAGTGTTGGGGGGGCGTCAGAGATGCCATCCTTCAGATGAGATGTTAAACCGAGGTCCAGTTTGCCTGTTCAGCTGGATGTTAAATTAGTAAAGAATAGAGCGTTCCTCTCTCCGGGTGTCTTTGCCAACAATCCCCCCAGATAAAATTGAGCGTTCACTTCATGGTTGTTTGTGGAATGCTGCTGAGCACAAATTGTCTGACGCATTTGTCAACAAAATACAGTCACACATTTGCAATTGTTACGGGAAAATAATAATAATCATCCTTGCATTTGATATATATAACCCCTTTCACATCTTATAGATGTCTCAAGGCGTTTCACAGAATATGCTGTGAAGTGAATTGATTACTGTACATATGTGGGAAAAATGCAGCAGCCAATTGCGCACAGCAGTGTCCCACAAACAATTTTTTGGGGAGGGTTTAATTATTAGGCATGTGGAGTAAGGAGAATTGCCCAAGGTTTCACCCTGCCTGGGATTGAACCCAGGTCTCTCGCTTGTTAGGCGAGTGCTCTAACCACTGAGCTACAGGACGCCACAAGATGGTCTGGAACAGGCAGAGCACGGGTAGAATTCGGGACCTTAAGGGATTGGGGGGGTTATTGCTGTGCAGGGTTCTGCATCATGCTCTTTAATGGGAAGCTTGGCTTTCGATGGGTTGTTAGATGAATTGTTTTGACGCAAGATTTCCATCCAGTAAAAGCTGGGGGTGAACCCTGCTGGCATTCCTGAGTGGCAATGAACACATGCGCAAAGGTCACTGAAATGTGCCTCACTTAAGAGCTGTGGGCCCTGGGGGACAATTGAAACACATCAGACCAGGGCGGACAGGGATAGGGAGGAATTGCCAGCTACTGGGAGAATGATTTCCCCCTCCCCTCGGATCCAGGCCACTCCATGCTCTGTAATTGCTAGTAACAAAAATACAATTCACTCAATTTACAAAGTGGTTAACTGGTCCCCTTGTAGGGAAGAGCTGGGAAGCTCTGTTCCTGTTGGATGAGTTGAACGAGTCGAGGAAGATGCTTTTCTCTTGCGAAAATTCCTGTTGTCCCTTCAAGCTGGAGCCCCTCACGAGTAGGGTGGTCCTAGCTGGACAAGCTGCCAGAAAGCTTGCCAGACCAGCGACAACAATGGCAAACTATGAGAGTTTAGCTGGTTAGATTCCAGCAGTTATCCCAAAGCTTACTCTGGAGGGTCTTCAAGCCTTGTCTCGTGGCTCTTGGCAACTGACATGGAATAAGCTGTCGTGTCTATGTCGTGTTTCAATTTAAAAAGCAGTAAAGAGTCACTACGCTTCGCAGCATATCCCGTGAAGCGTCCTCCCGAAGCGAAAGGTCTTGTACCAACAAATGCAAGGATTATTATTATTATTATTATTATTCATTATTATTATTTATATTAATAAAACAAGTGTAATCTTTCACAGTCGCCTTTGCCCGTTCCCCCCACCAACAGGCTATTTTTTCAGCCTGAGCGCCAATACATTTTTGATGAGATTGAGGTCGGGAATGTGGAAGAGAAAGATGCTGTTCATTAGAAAAATTAAGCAAGGGAACCCAGCTTTCATTGTGACAGGCAGATACAAGGAGATCAGATGAGGTCTCATCGCACTTGCATAATGCACTGTGTGGAGTGATTCATTTAGTACAATCACCAGAGTCTGAACTAATGAGATCTCGCTCGCAAAAACCTATTTAATGACAAATTAGTCCAGAACTAGCGAAAGGCATCTGACAAAACCCTGAGAAGACAACTGCAGGAGATTTACAGAAAAAAAATTAAATTATTATTTAACTTAATCATATGAAATTAAAATTGTTCTTCAATTTTTTTAGGAGGAAAAATAATTTCTAACTAATTGCTTGGTCATGGAAGTAGAGAGCTGTGCCTCTAGTTATCTTTATAATGGCATTTTAAAAAGAATTGCAAAAAACATTTTAGACAATCTTGCAGACTGTTTTTTGCAATCCAGCAATGGGAGTTATTAACACAATATGTTACAGGGACTTCAAACTTCATCTCGCTTTGGTTGAGAGATCGTTTTTCAATCTTAAAAATGTAATTGACCCATGCGGAAACCCATCACCGTGCTTCAAAGTATCTAAACCCGACTGAGAATAATTCAAACAATCAATCAAAACGTACATTTATATAGCGCCTTTCACATCGAGAGGACGTCCCAAGGCACTGCGCAGTTAGGTAGGGCCAAGGCAGGGTGGGAGGGATCAGGGCAGGATGAAGAAGAGTAGGAAAATTGACTGTATATTTGAGGGCAAAACACGGCAGCCAAATTGCGCACAGCAATGTCCCACAAACAGTCGCGGAAATGGGGCCAGGGGAGAAAGGGGGAACAGTGGGTAAAGGGGGAGAGGGAGGGAAAGGATTCCATGCATCCCACCTACACATAGAATTCCAGAGATAGATTGTTGGAATGGAATGCGCACTCTCTCTCTTTCCCTGAAGGGACATATCCTGCTTACCTAATTTTGGAAAAAATATTAGCAGGAGCCAAGGCTTGGGGGACCCCAGAGTGTGGATTGGAATAACTGCTGGAGTCCAACCAGTTAAAAGCATCTAGCTTGCTATTGAAGGCACTCTTTGGCAACCTTGCTCAGCTAGGACCAACCTACCAGTTAGGCTTGAAGGGTTAACAGGAGCTGAGTGGAAGGACTCCCTGTCCCCAGTGACTGACCTGCCCTCCAAGTGCTGCTGATGAGCCAGGTTGGTTGGGCTGTCATCATCAACAACAACAATAAAATTACATTGATGGAGCGCCTTTCACGTCGGGAGGATGTGTCCATCAGCAGTGTCCTGGAAGTCTGTGAACCTGCTTGGCTCAGGAACCAGTCTACCAAGACCGCCACAGAGGGCTGGCTCAATTCCGACGTTACGTTGCCAAACATGTCACCTTGAAGCCACTTCAGCTCCAGAGAGACCCCGCTTACTTCCATGTCCGGTATTGGAACCCAGGTCTAAGGTGGCGCTCTAGTGCAGTGCTGGGGGATGTGTTGTATTGTCAGAGGTGCCATCCTTCATTTCAGACTTTAAACCGAATCCGTCTGCTTGTTCAGGTGAATGTAAAATATCCCATGGATCAACCAACAATCCCTCAAACCAAATTGATTACTCACTTCACGGCTATTTGTGGGACATTGATATGTGCAAACTATCCACCACGTTCACTCATAAACACCACTTTACCGTCAAATCCTATGAATCACTCAATGAGGCACTGCAGCAAATACAAGGATTATTTATTTATTTGACTTCAAAGCCACGCATGAGTTATCTCCATCTCTCTGTTGGGTAGGTCAGGCAACTCAAACCCTCCCTCAAGCAGGCTCCATGGAAAGTGTCAGCCTTGATTCTGAGCTCAAACTCCTGATGTGGGGATTGAACCTTCTGACTCAAGAAGGTGAGGGCGCTACTCCCGACTGGTAGCCAGAATGTCACCTAAACTTTGCTGCTGTAAAAGGCGTCTGCATGTGAGGCGAGAGGCAGGGAATATAAAACACAGCAATATGTCTTGCCTGAAAAGGCCGTCTGAGCAGTCAATGGGGTGGAGGTTGCGGGCTGACAGTTAAATGCTGCCGGCTTGTGATAACCTGCCTTGTTCCTCACTTTATTGCTTTCTGGGTCAGTGGTTCATATCCCGAGAGATATTAGCATATTAGTCTTCCTGAGGAATCAGTGGCGTTATCTTTGGCTGTGCACTACAGCTTTGCAGTAGCACATGGCTTAGGCGGGGGCTGGAATCCTCCCACTCCCATTCCCGTTAACCCTGCGAGCCAAAGCCCTAATGAGTGCTGGAAAGCTTGTCGGACAGCAATACCAAATGGTAACCTACGTTTGTTGCAGCCGGTGAAACTCCCAACAGTTCCCCACTACCCCCCCCCCCCCGCCCCCCCCCCTCCCCACCAACCACACACTCTGGGTTCCTCCAGCCTTTGCTCTTGCCAACCTGGCCCTGATATCGAATTAGGAGAGACTACACATTCCAACCCATCCAAGCGAAACTCTTATGTGGAACACTTTGTATATTTGGCTGATCACGGTGAGTGAGTGGTTTATAGAGCGTGAGTGTCAGACACCCGGCTGATCTCAGGGGTTTTTCGTGTGCTTTCCTGACTCGAACAGCCAGGATTGGGAGGGGGGGTGGGGGGGGGACGAGAGGCGGGTGGTTTCCCGCTGTGCCGTGCCGTGGCTCGACTCCGCGTGATGTTCGCTTCTCTGTACGCGGCTGATAGAAAAAAGGAGACAGACAGCGAGATGGCATTTGGCAGGCGCCTGATCGAGCGGAGAGAGCATTGCTCAGTTGCTCTCAGCGGCTGTGCGGAAACCCGATTCTCTCCTGACAGATGGTGAATGAATGCAAAATGCAATTTGCTCTCCCTCACCCCTCCCACCCCCCCTCCCACCCCCCCCACCACCACGTCCAACTCTCTTCCATGTGCAGGGCAAGCGAGAGGGACGCAGTAAAACCCTGACTGTAGAACCACAAGACTGATTCATGTGTGTAACACTCCCAAGGCTGCACCAATCCGGCCGCCCCCCACCCCCCGCACATCAATAACCTTCACTAACATGTCACTAACAGGGACGGTCAGGGACAGGAGATGTCAGGCACAGGAGAGCGCTCCGTCCATCAAATCCACCAGCCGCTCGTTAAGAGTGACGCAGCGTGTACTCATGATTAAACGTCTCAACGAGAGAAGCTGTGCCAGATTTTGATGACTCCCTCCTGCACATTACACCGGCCACCTCACCAGTGGGATTCTCACATCGTCACGTTACAGCAGAAAGTCCGTTACTAAGCGAATAACGTGTGGGTGTCTTTCTCCCTCTCTGCCAATTTGCGCGCACGTGTGCACCCCTCGACCTCTTGTTCTCACAGGATTACAAGTGTAGTGACTGTGCGTTTTGTCGAGGGACAATGTTCATGGCTGGCTCCGTTCTTTGCAGTTTTCCCGGCTTTGCTGAGCGCCATTCCCGCCGGCCTCCACGTCACTGTGCTCCTGCTCTCGGCCGCTCTCATCACCTTCGCTGTGCTGGCCACCGCCTTCTCTCTGGTCAACGCCTTCGGCAGCCCGTACGAGACGCTGCACGGCCCCACAGGCCTGTACCTGTGGAATTTCATTGCTGGTGAGTTCCTCAGACCAGGGCAGCCGTAGGGGATAATAGTCACAATCCTTGTATTTGATAGAGCGCTTTTCACGTCTTCTAGACGTCTCAGAGCGCTTCACAGGATATACTGTAAAGTGAATTGACTGTGTAAATGTGGGCGAAACGCGGCAGCCAAATGCGAGCCGTCGTCGTCGTCGTCGTCGTTGTTGTTCCGCTAACTCGGCCCCTCCCTCCGCAGGTTGCTGTGGTTTGCTGGTGATGATATTATTCGCGGCCGAGGTCAAAGTGCAGCGGCTGTCGGAGAGAATCGCCAACCACAGGGAGGAGCAGTTTGTCTTCCTGACGCGGGCCGAGGCCTTTGGCTTCTCCTTCTGGCTGCTCGGTGTCTGTGTCGCGCTGCACTGTGCCAGTGCCTGCCTGCTCTCAATGTCCGGGGCCCGGCTGCCCTTTCCCATGGCTGGCGGGGCTGGGGCCGGGGCAGGGGCGGGGGCTGGGGCAGGGGGAGTAGACCTGATGTACTGAGCACCCCTCGCCTTAGGCCTGGCAACAACGGCGAAGTTACAACCCATTTTACTGTCAGTGGAGGTCGCTCAGCTCAGCTCATGGCTCACACATTCACACTCCATAAACCACTCGGGCTGCATCGCCAAACGGTTGAATGTGTGTGTGTTCCCTCCCGGCACGTACACATGCACGCACCCAGGCACAAAGACACGCAGCAGCACATGATCGCACGCAAACTCACGCACCCGTGCGAACACGCGGACGTACACACATGCACGCACGCGCAAACGGGCACACAATTGGAAACGCACACTCGCCGAATACATACAAAGAAACGCACGCACCCAAAACATGCACGGACACAAGCAAATATACACACACAAAACACGCTGTCACTCGCATACACTTAAGTGCAAGCAATATAAATTCACGCAAATGCAAAAGTGTACACAAATCTGCAGGAACACATGCACAAACACAAACGTGTGCACACGTATCCGTACACACATATGAACACATATGAACACATGCACTCATGTACAAAGACAACATACTTCACTGCAGCTGCCACCGAGGTTTCACCTCGATCCTTACTGATCCTTAGTGACCAGACAGGTGGTGAGTTCATGTTAATATTCGGGATGCGTTGACTATGGGGCAGACACGGCCAGCACTCTGTGGGTTCTGAGCTGCAGCTCTACTGTAAAAGGTACGAATATTATTAAAAGAGACGCATTAATACAGGCAAGAGATGACTCTGAATGATTCACGTACGTGACACACTCTGCTCAGACAGACCGTGAGTTCAGGCTGAGTTCCTTCCTTCAGGAATAAGAGCGAGGAATGGGGACTATTTACCCACAGTCACTCCACGTTAGTTTGTGGTCGTGGGTCGTGTGAAATTACAAAATGGCCAATGATCAGCACTAACGGGTGATCAGATCACCGCTGACATAAGTTCCTACACTATACACCACATGTTATAGACCCCCACACTTGGTGGGGGTCCAATTGTAACAGTTCTGACAACGTGATAATATCCTCCCATTTGATCTCTCCAAAATATCCCACAACGTTTCAGAGTTTGCCGTTTACTGCGGTGATTGTGTTTGTAGGCGAACGCAGCAATAAAATTCATTGCACACAGCAACACACAGCAACAATTGACGTTTACAGAGCGTCTTTCCACAGGGAGGGTGGAGAACATTTCAAGGGGCTTCACAGCCAGCTCCCCGGAATGCCATGAGTGGGGGGGAAGGTATAAACACACAGTCACTGCACTTGACAGCAATTTCCAGCAAAGCATTTTGAGGCTTTTGGTCGTTCCAGGCAGTGGATCAAAATCTGCCAACTGTTATTCCTAGCGTGGGATAATAAGCGAATCTTATTGCCATGGCAATGCGCTGGTATTTACAGCCGGAGAATGTAAATCAGGGAAACCCAGCACAGCTGTGGCCTGATGTTTGGTGTTCGGTGAAGAATGGCTGTGAACACATCCTCACCAGGCTCTTCATTAGGAGACGATCACTGCAATCACTGACTGGAAACACAAGAGGGCGATCGCAAGAGAAACTGAAAGGCATGGTTTGCAAACCGGATTTACTGGGACGTTTTTGGAATAATAATACTGTGTAGAAAGCCCTGCATCGTATAAAAATAATAATAATAATAATAATAATACAAATTCTTGCCTTTGAAATGGACCTCGTCATCTATTCTGTGCGCAATTGACTGCCACATTTCGCCCACAAATATACAGTCAATTCACTTTATATTCTGTGAAGCGTTTCGAGACGTTTAGAAGACGTGAAAAGCACTATATCAGATGGACTATTATTACTATTCTTGACACCTCATACACCATTTGTTGTAAAAGTGGAGTGACTGTGTATTTGTAGACGGAAGCCCAATTGCGCACAGCAATGTCCCACAAACAGCTATGAAACAAATGAACAGTCTGGGTGGGGGGGAGTGGGGGGGGAGTGGGGGGGGAGAGGGTGGCAGGATTGCCAGGCAAGAACAACAGGAGAGAGAAACTCCCCTCTCTTTTCAAATGGGATCTTTAACATCAAACCCGAACGAACAAAGACAGAGCAACAGTATAATGTCTCGGAAGAACAACAACAACAAAATCAACCGAATTGCACTTATACAGCGCCTTTCACGTCGGGAGGACGTCCCAAAGTGCTTATAACACCTAGTTCAAGTTGTGGGATTGTCTGTTTTTCACCCATCCTGACCCTGCCTTATTCCTGTCTTCTTCTAAATCCCCCTCCCACCACATTTCAGTGAGAGTACTTACTTTCCTTCCAATGCTGAGTGAGACACAGCCATGTCATTCAGTAAGCGGCCACACAGTGGAGACTGCAATCCAAAGCTCAGTGGCAACTTCAGTTAGAAGTTAGAAGATCACACTTTCTGTTGTCAAATAACTTTGCGTTGGTACAAACTTGTGTTAAAATACTGGAAAACCGTTACTCTCCCTTAAGTGACCTCTGCGTCTGTAAAGTCAAAGCAACTCAAAGCGCTTCCCAGGATTTACTGTAAAGTGCGGTTCCCCATAGTATTAGTATTTTATATGATATTCAAAGTTGTTGTACATTATTGTATCATAAATTATATATCATTGTAAATTGCATTAAAGTGCTAACTTTATACTGTCTGCTATAAGTTGCAATACAGTAACAAACTCTGAAACAAACGTGCTGACACACTTTCGTAATAAGAATCTTGTATTCGCGCTTTTCATGTCTTCCAGACGTCTCAAAGCGCTTCACAGAATATGCTGTAAAGCGAACTGACTGTAAATGTGTGGGCAAAATAGGGCAGCCAATTGCGCACAGCAGTCTCCCCACAAACAGTCTTGAATTGAAATGACCAATTTTGATTTTTGGAGGGACTATTATTAAGCGTGCGGAGTAACGAAACTTGCCCAAGGTTTCGCCCCAGCAGGAACAGATCTCTCGTTTGCAAGGCGAGTTCTCTAACCACTGAGCTACAGGACTCCACAGCAAAGGACTCTGTGTCCCCCTGAATCACTCAGCGCTGACCCCACATATACACCCTCCTGACACAGTTCTGCCCGGGAGGTGGGGCCAGGCTGGGCTACACTCAGTCACACTCAGCCAAGCTCACAGAAGTTGCCACGACTCGCTCACACCTTAGCCTGAAACTCACCCCAACTGAGACCTGAGCAGCGCTGGAGGCTTGACTGAGGTGGGTTATACCGAAGCTGTGAGTTCCCGTGTGAATAATATTATCAATCGTAATCCTTGCTGTCGAGGCAGCAGCTTTATCGTGTCGTGGAGACGTTTCAAAGCGCTTCACAGTAAAGTATTTCCTGTTCGAAACGCAGCAGCCAATCGCACGCAGCAGCGTCCCGCAAACATTTGCGGGATCGAATGACCCCATTCGTTTCTCAAGGGATTGTTTCCCTCGGAAAGCGATCCGCCAATCGGCCGACGGCTCGGTAACCAGAAGTGCGCGGAACTAAAGAGACTTGACTTCCAATTCTATCCATCGCAACCAACCCACGGAAACTCTATTGCAGAGATAGATTGTTGGAAAGGAATACGCACTCTCTCTCTCTCTCTCTCTCTCTGGGAGAATGCATCCTGCTTACCTCATGCCGGAGAGTGTCAGGCACAAGTTGGCAAGAGCCAAACGCTTGAGGTAACCTCCGGAGCCCAAACAGCTAAAAAACCATAGAGCTTGGCCATTCATTGAGAGTCTGCCTAACGCATTTACAGTTGCTGTTTACAGTAGAGTGAGAAAGAGTCAGTGTGTGTCGCACTACACGGCCTGTATCCAGGTAACCAGGGATCGCTTACGGGTGGTGATTTGCAGGTTATTGACTGATGACCCACACCGCAAACCTCTGAGAGCGTTTTTAAAACACCGCTAAGTGGCCGCCTTAAAACACGGTAAATGACCCCGACAGGTAATAATTGCTGGGCGGAATTTATCACAGCCATGAGTGATCGGCGACCACTGGGACGTGGACTGGATTAATTCAGTCCCTCTCTGCCCAACACGGGGCACGCAACAGTTTTCACTGCCAAGAATTTCCAGCCGAATTTTCAGCCCACAAATATACAGTTCACTTTATAGTATACAGTGTTCTTGTGAAGCACTTTGAGACGCCCAGGAGACGTGAAAAGCGCCTGCATATCAATCATTATTATTACTGCACTCTGCCCACAAGATAGTTGGTAGTACTCTCAGCTCTGAGTTGGAAAGTTGTGCGTTCAAACCCCATGTCGGGACTTGGAACTCATCTAGTGTCCAGTGCAGCGCTGGGGGGAACGCTGCATTGTCGAAGATGCCGTCCTTCGGATGAGATGTTAAAACGAGTTCCAGTCTGTGCCTGTCCAGGCGGATGTTAAAGGTCCCGGGGCACTATTCAGAAAGGGAAGGGAGTTTCCTCCAGTGTCCCAGACAAGAATCCCTCGACTCAAATGGGGTCACTCACTCCGTGACTGCTTACAAAGGCAGTGTTGCGTGCAATTTGGCTGCCAGGTTCATACAAAAAAAAACACACGTGTGTTACATTTTATAGGATTCCTCGTGAAGTGTTTTGAGACATTTTGGTGGGTTGTGATAAGGCATTATATACGTTATATGTTCTGACACGCTGGGCAACCTCAGAACTACACCCTCTCTATTCCACCACTTGGGTCATTTGTGATTTGCCACAGTGACCCACTGAGTGAGATGACCGGATGAGAGGTGAGTTGCGGGGGTTGTTTCCTCCTGTCAGGCCACCAGGTAGAGACTGTGGCCGACGTCGAGTTTCAAACGCAAAAGACTTTCATCGCGTCATTCTGGGCTTGGTTCCAGACGATATCCCAACGCACAAAAGCTGTCTTTTTGCTGACACCGGGCGTGACCCTGACCCATTCACTGGCGAGGCGCAGAGCGATATCGATATCGTTCAATACGCTGCCCGCCTGGCTCGCGGGAATATAATAACCGGCTGGCGTGAGACCAAATCCGTGTTTGGGAGCAGAAATCTGTGTCTTTCTCCTTCACAGCCCGCGCGGTTGGGCTGACAAGAGGCAGAGAGCTCCAGGTCCCTGGAACAGGATGAATTATTTACAGTAATGCGATTCGAGGGAGAGTGATGGGACAATCCAGGATGTCATCGTGTTAATCCAGCTGACATTTCCCCCGATTGCTGATAAGGACTGGCTTTAAAGTCGGGCCATCATCTCTCTCGAGCTGTGTCTGTCAGCGAGCTCCTAGCTCCTCAGTTACAGGGAGCTCTCTGCTCACTGTGCTATGCGTACTAACAATAATCCTTACCATCCTTGCATTTGATATAGCGCTTTATTACACCATTGAGACATCTCAAAGCGCTTCACACAATCTACTGTACGGTGGATTGCCTCACAGCGACGGACATGGAGCTAAGTAAAGAGCAAAACCCGAGCAAAGGAGACCTGGACGAGATAACTAACAAGATCAGCGAGCTGAACAAGTGGAGGGAAATCTTTAGCCGTCGTGGGTAAGTAAGACGTATTAGATTTACCAAATAATAATCACACTTACATTAGACGTAGCGCCTTCCATATTGGGAGGACGTCTCAAAGCACTTCGTAGGATATATACTGTAAAGTGTGGTGACTGTATGTTGCCAGTTGGAAGCTATTTCAAAGAGCCGGCGACGTGCAAGATGGGTCAAATCATCTCCTTTCTGTACTGTAAAATCCTATGCTTCTATGCTTTCCGTTTTCACGCAGCGAGTTGTTCGAATCTGGAATGCATTGCCTGAAAGGATGGTGGAGGCCGATTCGATAACAACTTTTAAAAGAGAGGTGGATGTTTTTTTTGGAGAGGACGGGTTTGAGGGGTTGCAGGGAGAGTGAGAGCCGGGGAGTGGGATTGACTTTGAATAGTTCTTTTCAAAGAGCCGGCATAGACTCATTGGGCCGAATTGCCTCCTTTTGTGCTGTAAAATTCTACGATGCTATGATTTGTGTCAGACACACGGCTGTCCCAAAAAATGATACAGCTGTAGACTGGCTGGACAAGAGACTGAGGGGATCATATAGGGATGAAAGGCGGAGGATCTGGAAATGCTGGGTGTATATTCGCTGAATCAGACAAGGAATCAGATCAGAGATTTTCAAAATCAGGGATGTTCTCCTCTTATCAATAGAGAAATGACGAGGGGTTTCCATTGATCAGTGAGCCAGTAAAACAACAACAAAATGACACTTGTATAGCACCTTTCACATCAGGAGGACGTCCCAAGGCGCTGAACAGTTACTGCTTCAGACCCGAGCTGGGGACGGGGATGAGTGGATGGAGGGAAAGGGGGGGTGTAATTAGGAGTTGCCGATGGGTCCATCGAAGAGGAGAGTCATGAGGTGAGACTTGAAAGAGGCCAGGGTCACAGCAAGGTGTAAGCTGGAGAAAACAAGCAGAGAAAGACAAAGGGTAGGAGAGTGTTTTGGACGCGGAATGTGGGATGCTTCTCCCTTTGACGGCTGCTGAAGCTGAACCCGTGACTGCAAATATAAGGGAATTTGGGTACAAACCTCCAAACCTCGGGGACAGAAATCATATGAAAGGGGGAGATTGGGAAAGAGCAGGAATAGAGTAGAGATCTCCAGTGGCGGAGCGAGAGTTTCTTTGCTTTTGAAAAATCTCAATCCGATTCCTCGTCTACTCCAGTGAACGCAATTCCATCGTTGGTCAATCGAGCAAACGGGGAGGTGGGGAGAAATGACAGATGGTGGTAAAGGTACAGAATGCCCTGCCCTGCCCTGCCCTGCCAGTGAGGTTTATTTGAGGCACAATCCACATTAGTTTTCAAAACGTAACTAGATAGATTTTTTTTTAAAAGGAATAAGCTACAGAGGGATGGGGAAAGCGGAGGTAACATGGAACTGAAAGGATTTCTCTTAAAGGAGACGCACAGATGCAATTTCTTTGGTGCTGTAAATTTTATGAGCCTATAGTTGAAATTCGGTCGCCTTTAATTAAATGATTACTCAGCTGTAAGTGCAGTTGATATTTCCATATGTAAACTGTTTACAATGCGCTGCCTTGCCTGCCTGGCTGCCCGGCTGTGATAGATGAACTGCACTTAAGTTAGGCATCCAGTTAATGGGTTTGTTGAGCCCAGCAAAGGTTAACATTGAATGCATCCAAACAAAGGCAGCTCTCAACACATGGAATGAGGGATGTGCTGATCGGGGGACATGAAGTGTAGCAGTTTGACAACAGTGGCTGAGTATCAGGTTTGAATACTGCATCATTCACTCACACACACTCTTAATGTTCTCTCCTCATCTCTATGTTTACTCCAGCAGAGATAGAGGCGGGAGGGGTTGGGGGGGGGGGGGGGGGTGTGAGGGAGGGGAGGATAATAACAATAACACTTGCATTTGATATATAGACACTTTTCACGTCGTAGAGACGTCTCAAAGCGCTTCGCAGAATATATTGTAAAGTGGATTGACTGTATACTTTGTGGGTGAAACGCGGCAGCCAAATGCGCACAACAGCGTGCTACAAACAGTGGAAAATTGAGTGACCAAACTTCGTTTGGAGGAATATAAACCCAGGAAAGCGATTTGCCAACCGATTAAAACCCAGGTTCCTACTTACTGCCAGCTAAACAGAGGCGTGTGGAGTAAGGAAACCTACCTAGCCTTTCTCCCCGCCTAGGAATCGAACTCCCTTGCAAGGCGACTGCTCTAACCTTGATAGCTATGGGATTCCTAGGATGGAGGGAGAGCAGAAGGAAGGTAAGTGCGAGGGGAGAGAAGGGAGGAGGGGGAGAGGGAGGAGTTGTAGAGGGTCTGGGAAAGAGGTAAGAGATGGTCATTGATCTGGCTTTACCCAGTGAGAGGGCAGTGAGGGATCCTGTTTGTGGATGGGCGAGGAGGGCCAATTGCCTCCTGTTGTAACATTTCCTTTTATCCTGATCCGCAGATTGCAGTTACAGGACACAACACTGAAGGTAAGTGCCTGCGCACAATTATAACATGGTTCTAACTATGCCTCCCTCCTCGGTGGGGGTGAGTGCGCAGGTGTGGAGGGCAGGGCGGGGGGTGTAAGTGGGACGCATGGAATTCTCAGTTTGGTTTGGATGCGCTTAAGCGTATGATGGATCCACGTATCAGACACGCAGACACGGTTGGGGTGGCACGAAGCAGGGGAAACTCACAGAGTTGTGAGCGGAATAGGTGGAGAGGGGTGTGGGGAAAGGGACAATTAGCAGAGAGGATGGCGGTGGTGGGTGTGTGGGTGAATTGAGGAATCGTGTTACGACATAGAACAAGGGAGAGCAAGAGGGAGGGGCATTGAGTTCGGCAGGGTCACCCAGGTTCATCAGTCTCATCTGAAGCCCTTGATGTTGGACCTGGCTTCCCCTTGAACCTGGACTGACTGACAGAGTGAGATGTCTCCCGAGCTGTCACAGGCCACAGAAAAGACAGCCGGTTCAAAGCCTAGTTACATCGAGCTGCTGCAGCAAGACTTTGACAAAAGCCAGGGTGTGAGTACCTTCTTGTCAGAGAAAGAACACAAGCTTCACATCCATTTGATCTTTACTCTCTCGTCCTCTGCTGGGCTGTGTTATACGCTGGGTCTATGTAACCGAGCATTGCACAGAGGGTCTATAACACAGTCAGATGGGACGTTAAACCCAGGTCACATCTGCACTTGTTCAAGTGGATGTTAAAGATCCTGTGACACTAATTGAAAAGAGAAGGGAGTTTCTCTCTCCCAGTGTCCTGGCTAACAAACCCCCCAGATAAAAGTAGTCACTCACGTCCTGGCTGTTTGTGGGATGTAGCTGTGTGCAAATATTGCTGCCACGTTTGCCCTACAGAATGCAAACTACAACAACAACAACAACTTCGATTTGCATAGCGCCCTCCACGCCAGACGGCGTCTCAAAGCGTTTCAAGTAAAATACCACACTTTATTTCCTCGTGGTTTGAGACACCTGGACAGAGCAGGTACCAGTTGCTGTGCTAATCTCTCTCTCTCTCCATCTCTCTGTCTCTCTCGGTGTGTGTGTATCTCTGTCTCTCTTTCCACTTACAGAAGAGTCAGGACAGCCGGCGAGCGGACGGTGACAGGGAGGACGGGGCAGGGCCCCCGCCCAACAAGCTACGTGGCCATTCCCCTGCGTTCTGTGCCCCCTACTCCATCCCGCGGGCACTGTTAGCCCCCGCTGCCTGCGGAGGGTCGCCTATCACACAGCACACAGCCCTGGTAAGCCTATCCCTCCAATGCCATTTCTCTCCGCTCAATTAGAGATGAAACTTTATAGCATTTCAATAAAGACCCGGTGGAATGTAATCCCCCGGGGTTCGATGTCAGTGGCCACCAGAGAGCTAGGAAACAAGGAGATTATTGTGTTTGGCGTTCTGCAAACGAGGGCTTCAAAACACTCCTGCGTGCAAACCCCGTCACTGGCAACCCACCACCCTCACACAGACGCGACTACGAGCTCACCCTCACTTCGGTTGCTGCTTCCCGCGAAAGGGGAAGGGGAAGGGGAAGGCAAGTGTGAGATGAACACAAGGCACAATTTAGACCGGAGAGTGATCTGGGAACGGGGAAGGACGGGGCGGAGGGTTTCAGGGAAAGCGTTCCATGAGTATTTGGGCCGCAGTGATTCAAGTGAGTGGAGGGCATGAGGGGGCAAACAGAAGGGCAGAGGGCGTGGGGAGGAGGGGGGCGTGGGGAGGAGGGGGAGTTGACTGACAGCTGCGTTGCCCATCTGGTCTCCAGCACTGCACCTCACACCAGAAAGGCGAGCGTCTGGCATCAATAGGTCTTTTTTTTCCCCCCCAACGGCAGGAGCTTCGCAGACTGCTGTTCGGAACCACGTTTCAAGTCTTCAATTACGAGTGGAAGAAATCGCACTTTAAATTCCGACAGCCTTCCTCAGACTTGTCCTACGCATTGGAGGCAGAAAGGGTTCGTGTCAATCACAGCAATGACATCGCGCCCTTCACACAGCTGGGTAGAGTCTGCGCGTTTCACGGGGAGGGGGTAGGTGACTGTAAGCGTGGTTAAAGAGGAAGGTCTTCAGGCGGATGTAAAAAAGCATGGCCGCCAATGATGGCGTGAAGTGGGGGAGGGATGTGGAGTAGGCTTGAGTTTTATGCAGCGTAGAGATAGGTAAGTGGGGGGGGGGGGGGGGGGGGGGGTCGCAAGAGATCACACAGCAGGTGGTTGAGGAGGTGGAAGGTTAGAACGAGGATCTTGAAGTCAATAATTCTGCCCCATTTTAATATGGGAGAAATTCCGTCTGGGTCTAGAGTGTTTTACATAACTTAGCATTTCCAAATATCCAAGTTTTAGAGAAAGTCCTCAATAAGGCCTGAAATTTAAAGCCGTTTTTCTTGGAACGTTTTGCAAATTCTGAACGTTTAAAAACTGCCGCAGAATATCGAGGGCAATCCTGTTGGAGCTGGCATTTGAACGAGGCATTAAATAGTGCGGTCTCCAGAGCCAAGAGTCAAAATAATAATAGAGTAATAATAATAGTCCTTGCATTTGATATGGTGCCTTATCAACATCTTTGAGATGTCTCAAAGCGCCTTCCTGTGATGTACTGTGAAGTGAATCGACTGTATAGTTTGTGGGCCAAAGTAGGTGGAATTTGAGGTCTGATTTGGAAGTTGTTGTAAGCTGTGTAACCTGAGCGCAGGGGTTGGAAATGGAGTACAATGTAGGTTATAGATAGGACATGGGTGCTGATTGTGCCTTGTCTCGGCAGAATGGCAGCAGGGCGGTGCAGATGGCTGTACAGGCTCACATCCTCAAACATCTCCTCTTCACACCGAATCCTGATCTGGCATCTCCCAGCATCGCACGGTAAAAGCCAGCTTCCAATAACAATATCCCTGAGTGCGAGTGTGATACACCACCACCTATAATATTAACACCACAATTCCCTCTCTCCTTTTCTCATTCTCCTTTTCTTCTCTCCCTTTCTCTCTCTCTCTCGGAAAAAGCGCCGTGTTCTCACCTGTTTTCTCTCTCTGTATCTCTTTCCCCTTCTCCCGTGTTATATCTCCTCTCCCTGATTTTGCTCAGGTGTTAAGGCAGGTTTGTTAAATGGCATGGGACACCCTTCCGACATGAAAGGTGCTGTGAAAATATAAGTTGTGTTTGTACCTCTGTGTGGTGAGTTCCTGTCTTTGTCATTGGTTGGAATGTGAGGTGGATGTAGTGACTGTGGCTGATGTGTCCATCAAGTCCGGTCTCCTTCGAGTTGACAAGCCTGGCGATGAATATTGGAACTGAGCCAACCCTCTGTAGGGGTCTCTGAACCAGGCGAATCCATAGTATTCCAGGGACATGTCTGATGACAGCCATGGCTCATGGGCAAGACCTGGAAAGGCAGAGCTGTCAACCTGGCAAGCCAAAGCCCTAACAAGCAACAGAAAAGCTTGCCAGACAGCAATATCAATGGCAAGTTTGTGGTTTTGGCAGATTAGATTCCCAACAGTACTGCAGCGCACACTTTGCGGTCCTTAACCACTTGCCAATGTATGCCTAATACTCTGCAAATTGGGTAAGCAAAATGGGTCCCTCCAGGGAGGGAGGGCGTATTGCATTCCAGCAATGTATCTGTGGGATTTCCACGTGTAGATGGGACACATGGAAATCTCAGCTTGGTTTGGATACTCGTTAGCATGGTGATGGGTCTCCGCATATGTCAGACACCCGGCTGAGCCAATGAAGTGTCCCATTTCCTGCCCTCTCTTAACAGTCTGCATGGAGTGGGACAGAAGGAGCAGGAGGGGTCACTGGGCTCTGCACTGACAGACATTCTGTGGACGGCGGGGGAGGGAGAGAAGGCCGTGGTCAGCCTGGTGACAACCGACAGTCACTTGCCTCCTTCAATAGACTACAAGATGGACGGCTACACAGAGCGGGTAAGAGCCGTTCTGTGTCTCTCACACGGCGATAAGCTCAGGTGTCAATGGGCTGCCTCGTTTCGCCCACAAATCATTGGAGCCAATTCACTTTACGGTACATTTGTGAAACACTTTGAGACATCTCAAATTATGTGATATCAAATGCAATGATTATTATCATTATAATAATAAGGCATAGTTTTACCCAGTGTCTTCCTGATCACCCATTCCATAACATTACTCGCAGAGAAATGGTGATTTTTCCACAGTATCCTGATTGACAACCCTCCAGATGAATCTATCAGTCAACTCATGATTGGATGTGGGACCTTAACTGCCTCGTTTGCCCACAAACACACAGTCACAGTAATTTCCTGTGAGGCGGGTCGGAGATGTGGCAAGGTTATGAGAGTCCTATCAAAAAAGCAGGGATTTCACTATTTCACTGGTTTTAGTCGAATGGACCTTTGCTTGTTCCGGGACTGTTCCCTTTTGGGTGGTGGTTTGCCCTCCTGCGATCTGAGGACTCACTTTGCTTCACACTTCCTCAGCTCCAGCTATTTCACTTCGCCGAGAAGGCAAAGCTGCAGAACTTCATCTCCGAACAGATCCATTGTGTGAGTATCGACCGGGGCGCTCTGACCTGCTGCCTTGACAGTCGTAACCACGTGGCATTGTGCGGTTCAGGGCCGAGTGACTGATCACAGCAAGTCGGAAAGACCATTTTGCAAACTGAGTTATTGGTGTGAAACCCAGAGACGTAGAACGAGAAAGGAGGGAGACAAGCACTAACTGCTGGTGAGGATGAGGATGGAGGGTCGTGCACACTTTTGGCCATAGAGTCCTACAGCATATTGGTTAGAACCACTGCCTCACAAATGGGAGGACCCGAGTTTGATTCCCGGGCAGGCAAAAACTTTAAGGCAAGTTTCCTTAATCAACATGAGTTGATTTACCCAGCAGTAAGTAGGAACTCGGTTGGTTGGCTTTCCGGTGGTTAAAATCCCTCCTTAAAATCCCCGACTGTTTGTGGGACACCGCTGCATACAATTGGCTGCCGGGTTTCGCCCGCAAAATATAGTCAATTCACTTTACAGTATATTCTGTGAAGCGCTTTGAAACGCTGTGATGAGGCACTGTATCAAATGCAAGGATTATTATTATTATTATTATCATATTAGAAGAATGGGAAACTTATGGTGTAGATTCACGAGGATGTTATCAGGGTTAAAGATCTCCTAGTTATACCTAACTGACTCTATATTGCTCCCTGTACCTTAACTCAAACCCTAAATCCTAATAACACTGTGAGCATTTAGAGGTCTGAGTTGGATGAGTATGTCCAATGAGTATGTCTCTATTTATGAAGAAAATTGTGTATCTAACTTGTACCGAGTTTCAACTCTTTCTTCCCAATAAGTTTAAGGATGAAGGGAGCCATGGCGTAATCCTCTTCCTGTACAGTTTGATCTTCTCCAGGACTCTCACACGGTAAGAGATTGGAATTCTGGGCTGTGGGCATGAACTCACACGCCCTGTAGCTCAGTGGTTAGAGCACACGCCTTGCAAGCGAGAGACCTGGGTTCCATTCATAGCAGGATGAAACCATGGACAAGTTTCCTTACTCCACATGCCTAATAATAATAATCCCTCAAAAAACTATAATAAATTGGTAATTTCAGTCCACGACTGTTTGTGGCTCACTGCTATGCACAATTGGCTGCCAAATTTCGCCCACGTATATACAGTCATTTTAGTTTTCAGTATACTCTGTGAAGCGCTTTGAGATGTCTAGAATACATGAAAAGCGCTATATCAAATGCAAGGATTATTATTTCATTATTATTATTAGTCATTTGAACATTTGTCCCATCTCAACCTTCCAGAATACCCCCCTTACCCTCTTCCCACTGAGTGGGTCTGAGGTTCTTCCTCACACCACCCTAACCCCAAATATATGACCCCAAAGGGTAGGAGATCAATCACCTCCCACTATCCCTAACAAGTATATCTGCACGTTTGACCAGAGTTCTGTTAGACTCTCTAATGCTTTGCCGTTGCGACAGGTTACATGAAGACCTGGACAGAAGCACCTCTCACCTCTTGCAGCTAAATCTGGGGAATTTCATCTGCCGACAAGTATGTCCTATTGTTTTTTCTCTCTCTCCGTTAACTTCGGTTTTCCTTCCTTCCCCCGGTGAAGCTATCGGTCACTCTGGGGTTCTTGTCTACTGTCAGTGTTGTTCTGTGTTGGTTTACACAAGATCTTTGCTTCCTGACATTTTAGAGTGAAACCATTCTCTTCTAGAAGCTTCACAGCAACAACAAACTACATTTCATGTAGTTTGGGCCTTTCATGTTGGGAGGACGGGAGGCAACTGATGTGAAGCGTGGGGATGTGGCGGGTTAGCGAGATACTGTGGGATGGAGGGATGGGAGGGTGGGTGCGGGCTGAGAGCCACATGGGATTCAGAGTGGTGGGGGTGGGTGAGTGGGTTGATTGGCCCTGCTCTGGCCTGCGTCACTCACTCGCTTGTGAGGGTGACAGATGGTCAGACAAACTCACAGGTTTTACTCTCCACTCTATGAGTGTGTGTGTGTGTGTGCGTGTGATGTGTGTGTGTGTGTGTGTGTGTGTGTGGGTGATGTGTCTGTGTGATCGGCCCAGGCTCTGATTAATCTGTTGCTGACCGGGAGAGCGAGCCCCAATGTCTTCAACGGGGACACGGTGGAGTACGATGCCGGAGGTGGTGGGGTGGAGGGCCCACTGCGGGGGGTCCTGGCTCGCAGCGACGTGGGCTTTCTGTCGTGGGGCCGCGAGCAGCAACTACAGGTGAGGCTCACACTCACACTCGCCACTCACTACTGTCTTTGTTTAACCAGGACAGCAGGGTGATGACAGCAGTGTGTGTTACCAGGGGTGTGAGGGAAGGCCAGGTAAATGGGACTAAGAGGCTTTCTCTTGAGGTGTCTGGCACAGACATGATGGGCCAAATGGCCTTGTGTGCTATAAAATCATTGTTCTTACCTTGTCGATTCCGTTCACACCCACATTGGGACTTTGAGCTCGCAGTCCAGGCTCCAATGCAGTCCTGGTGGCTGGGGGTGGGGGGGGAGATGGGGAAGTGTAATAAGAATTATAATAACGAGCCTTGCATTTGATATATTGCCTTCCACATCTCAAAGCACTTTGCAAGAGAGTTGAAATTGGAATTGAAAGGATTAGTTGAGGTACAGATCAGCCACGATCGTATTAAATGGCGAAACAGGCTAGAAGGGCTGAAAGGCCTACTCCTGTTCCTATGTTCCCACTGCGAAGTGTAGTGACTGTATTTCGATGCCATGGCACTATTGGAAAAGAGAAGGGGGTTTCTCTCTCTCGGTGTCAACAGTGCCCCCAAATCAAATCAGCCGCTCACTTCATGGCTGTCTGTGGGGCATCGTTGTGTGCAAATCGCCTGCTGCATTCAGTTACAGACGCAAACTGTTTACGAGTAAGAGAGAGAATGTGTGTGTGAGGCAGAGGGTGTGTGAGAAAGTGTGGAAGAGTGTCAGTGAGACTGAGAGGCGGAATTTCTGAGGCCAATTCACTGCCTGTTTCGCTGGCAGAGTCAGTCAGATGGAGACCGCACACTGCGCACCTCCAGACACACAGTGCCTCAGCCTCCCTCACATAGCCCTTTACTTCAATCACTGAGAAATTCAATCACTAAGTCCAATTGCTAAGAAACTGGACAAAGTTCTCTGATCGTTTTGCTGATAATCCAGCCACCACACAGCAACAAGCTAGCAACAAACCATGAGCTGACAACACGTCCAGCCTGCCACTTGAACCTGCCCAGCATTTCATTCCCTTTGCTTTGGGTCTCCTGCACCTCAGTGGTTAGAGCATTCGCCTTGCAATTGAGAGACCTGGGTTCAAATCCAGGCAGGGTGAAACCTCGGGCAAGTTTTATTACTCTACACGCCTGATGCTAATCCCTCAAAGAAGACAATACTGTAATAAATTGGTCATTTCAATCCACGGTGTCGTGGAATAACTCACAAAGAGATCAGGTTATTCATGTAAAGCACAAACAGTCATTTAATATACTAACGGCCGAAAGGAGAAATACCCTCACAGGTCAGACACCCAAGTTGGTACTTCTAAAGAACTAACAGAAATACAACAGTTTATATCTTATTCGTTTGCACACCACGTGACAGTAGTTTAAGTTCCTTTAACTAATTACAGCAATCCACCTAATCAATAAAAGTGAATGTGGGAAGAGAGTTGAACTCTATTTACACTATTCATGGGGTGCAAAAAAGGCAGCATCTATTAAAACAAAACTAGACAACCACAAGTTACTAATTGATAGATTACCATTTTCAAAGTAAGAAGTAAATCGTCTTTAATGAGCAGGCATATACTGAAGCAATTGATCACCTAAAGAATAACAAGCAGGGAATGTCTAATTTACTCAAGCACAAGCCTTTCTCCTTTCTTGGTCTGGACTATGTCATACAACTGACGTTTGCTGATACCCCTATTGACCTCTGGAATTTCTAAGGGAGACTAAGAAACAGCTAACAATGTCCAGGGGAAGCTAAGAAACAGCTAACATGGTTGCTGATGTTTAACATGGTTTCCTCAACGGCTGTTTGTGGGACACCGCTGTGCACGATTGGCTGCCGCGTTTCACCCACAAATATACAGTCAATTCACTTTACAGTATATTCTGTGAAGCGCTTTGGGATGTCTAGAAGACGTGATAAGGCGCTAAATCAATGGAAGGATTATTATTATTAACAAACAGCCATGACGGGAGGATATCTCACAAGCTATAAAGGATAGACTGTAAAGTGTGGTGGCTGTGTGTTTTCAGACAGTTAACCTCCCATACGGGATTACTATCTCATCTGTCTCACAAGGTGCCACCTGGGAATAGAGACCATAGAAATGGACAACATAGCAGAGCAGGAGGCCATTGAGCCAGTATTTCATGTTGGTGTTTACTCCTCCAAGAAGCCGTCCTTTCTAATCCCAATTCTGCTCTAGTTGGCAGAGTTGTTATGGTTTTGGCCACACTCCTACCCCCCTCCCCCCCACCACTATCTCTTACCCTCAAATGCTTCTAATTCCAACAGCAATTACTTGGATTTATTGAGCACCCTCCATGCCAGATGGCGTCTCAGAGTGCTTGATCCCCTTCCCTGTCCAGTACCTTGGGATGTGCTTCTGATGTGCAAAGTGCTGCCTCAGTGTAACTTGCCGTTGACTTATCTCTGTGTTAGGTTGGGAGCATGCTCAAAACCCCCAAACTGCCCATCTGGCTTTGCAACATCAACGGGACCCACAGCGTCTTCTTTAGCACCAATCGACTGCTGTTGTCTGATTGGAAAATGGAGCACCAGTTTGATCTATTCTTCTACAGTGGACAACCCTCGCAAAACAAGATGGTCACACTAACCATAGGTGAGGCCTCGTCACTCCCACAATCAACCCCCTCCTTCCAACACAGGAGCTACAACTGCTCGTGGGGGCTGGTCCGGGGCTCCTCAATGACAGTGTCTCCAACACAAGGACATTAGTCCATCAAGCCTGCATGGTCGGTTTCCTACATCCTAGCAGATCTTTCAATCCCATTCCCCACCACACCCGCCCCCCCCCACCCCCCCCCCCCCCCACCCCGCTCCCTC
This sequence comes from Hydrolagus colliei, assembly GCA_035084275.1. Classification (NCBI taxonomy): domain Eukaryota; kingdom Metazoa; phylum Chordata; class Chondrichthyes; order Chimaeriformes; family Chimaeridae; genus Hydrolagus; species Hydrolagus colliei. The sequence continues at coordinate 16,940,459 of CM068751.1, read as the reverse complement.
CACACACCATTCAATCTTACTTCCAATTTATCCGTCCATCTCCCTTTAAGCGCCTGTAGCTTCATATCACGTTAGATGATATCTCAAAGCACTTCACAGAGTATAAGATAAAGTGGAGTGACTGTGCATTTTTGTGGGCAAAACGCAGCAGCCAGTGGCGCGCACCATAAACTCCCATCTTTACTCTTTCTCTCTTTCGCTCCTTCTCTCTCGCTCTTCAGATCTCCAGTTCAGGCACTGATCACCTCTCTCTCTCTCTCTCTCTCTCTCTCTCTCACACACGCAGACACCCACTCCCATCATTGGGAGGAAGGACTGCGTGAAGACGAAAGCGATGCTGAAAGAAGGTTTCCTTCCGTGGAGATGACCATCCGTACCAAATGGGAGGGGGCGGCCATCGACTGGCACGGGACTATCCCATTCTTCTGATGTTGGAGGGGGAGAGGTGGGTGGGGGTGGGGTAGGCGGAGAGGGTGGAGAGGAGAACATGTGTGCAGTACATAGCCTGTCCGTTAACAATGGTCTGGACCGACGTGGAGCTCAAAGCGAGAGCCGAGTCTTTGGTGATGTAGATATTGACATCACACTCGTGATTTGTTTGAGGTAAATTATTTTGTGTTATTTTTGGTGTGCGCTGACGGGACATGAGTTATCGTTAAATTTTTTAAAAAAACTTGAAACACCAACCCAGTCTGTGTCGAGTTCCTGATCTCAGCCTAGGACAGGGGGAGAGAATGGAACCACTCCTGATTCCCAGCCCCAGGGTCATTATTAAAGAACGCGGGTGAAGCCGTGAGGTCGATTACCCTCACACTGGGTGACGTGTTTGGCAACGGACAGGTTGCAATGGAGCCAGCCAGCCTTGGCGGCTTCGATCAAACGGTTCCCGAGCCAGGTGAGTACGCTGCATTCCAGGGCACTGCGGATGACGGCACTCGGAAGGGCAGACCAGTCATTGGGGGCAAGGAATCCTCCCACTTGGCTCCTCCTAATCCTACAACCCAATATCCCTAACGGATAGGGCGGTCTTAGTTGGACAAGCAGTGGGCGAGCTGGCCAAACAGCAACATCAATGGCGTATTATGTGGTTTTAATAATAATAATAATAATAATCCTTGCATTTGATATAGCGCTTTTCACTTCTTATCGACGTCTCAAAGCGCTTCACAGAATATACTGTAAAGTGAATTGACTGTATATATTTGTGGGCGAATCGCGGCAGCCAATTGCGCACAGCAGTGTCCCACACACAGTCGTGGATTGAAATGACAAATGTTATTATTGTGGTTTTTTTTGGAGGGATTATTATTGGGCGTGTGGAGTAAGGAAACTTGCCCGAGGTTTCGCCCTGACCTGCCTGGATTCGAACACATGTCTCCCCAGCTTGAGTCTGCCCAGCTTGCGAGACAAGTGCTCTAACCACTGAGCCACAGGAGCTCCATAATAATAATAATACTCCTTGCATTCTATCGAGACGTCTCAAAGCGCCTCACAGAATGGACTGTAAAGTGAATCGACGGGATATATTTGTGGGCGAAGTGCACCACAAAATAGTTTTGGAGACCGCAGGAAGAACCCGTTTGAATGCTGTTTGTTTTCGCCCCCTGAAGGCCCGATACGGCTGTGGCAACGCATACTTTTTAAAAACGAAATGTTTTCACGTACCACGCCCGCGCGGAGGGGATGTCGATCGATCGACCCACCTATAAAGTGCACACACACACATAGTGCATTACACACTGTGTGTGTGCAGCCTAATGTACACTGTGTGTGTGCAGCCCCTTGTTGCACTCTGGGATAATAAAGTCTGTGATTACACTCTCAAGTGTATTGTGTGTTTACAACACGCATTCTGACAGTGCAGCCTCTTCGTAACTGTTTCCAGAGCAACGCCAAACAACAGAGGGAGGGAGGGGGTATAGAGAGGGACGTGAGTGTGTGTTAAGGGCAGCCTCTCTGCTGTCCCCTGGCTGCATTGTTGTGAGGAATGGAGGGCCAGGATGTCACCAAATCTGAAACAGATGTCACTGAGAGTGAGGACACCATCAATATTTTGGCAAATCTGGAACACAAAGGTAACTGTGAAAGAGGCTGGTGGGTGGGTGGACTAGAGGTGGGGCTGGGAGTGGTGTGTCCAGGGCTATGGGTAGGGCTGCGGTGGGCTGTGGGTTGTGCTAGTGGGGGGGGGGGGGCAGGGCTGGAGATGGTGGGTGGGGGCTAGAGTGGGCTGGAGGTAAGCAGGGCTGGGGTGGGCTGTTGGTGGGGTGGGCAGGGCTGAGGTGGGCTGTTGGTGGGGTGGGCAGGGCTGGGGTGGGCTTTTGGTGGGGTGGGCAGGGCTGGGGTGGGCTGTTAGTGGTGTGGGCAGGGCTGGGGTGGGCTTTTGATGGGGTGGGCAGGGCTGGGGTGGGCTGTTGGTGGTGTGGGCAGGGCTGGGCTTTTGGTGGGGTGGGCAGGGCTGGGCTGTTGGTGGGGTTGGCAGGGCTGGGGCTGGGCTGTTGGTGGGGTGGGCTGTTGGTGGTGTGGGCAGGGCTAGGGTGGGCTTTTGGTGGGGTGGGCAGGGCTGGGGTGGGCTGTTGGTGGGCAGGGTTGGAGTGGGCTGTTGGTGGGTAGGGTGGGCAGGGCTGGGGTGGGCTGTTAGTGGTGTGAGCTGTTGGTGGTGTGGGCAGGGCTAGGGTGGGCTTTTGGTGTGGTGGGCAGGGCTGGTGTGGGCTGTTGGTGGGCAGGGCTGGGTGGGCTGTTGGTGGGTGGGGTGGGCAGGGCTGGGGTGGGCTGTTGGTGGGGTGGGCAGGGCTGGCGTGAGATGGAGGTGCGATGGAGGTGGGCTGCGAGTGGTGTGGGAAGGGCTGGGGTATGCGCAGGGAGCCCAGAAAGCATCAGACAGCAAGACCAGCAATCAGACAGGAAGGTTAAAGGGTGAGAAGTGTACTGTATATATAGAATTGATGGGTTTTAGAGGAGATGGATCAGGAGATGGGAAACAAACACAGAAATGGCTGGGAACAATCAGCAGGTCAGGCAGCATCTATGGAGAAAGGAAAAGTGAGTCAACGTTTCGTCAGACCATAAGGGTGAGGAGATGGGATTGGGAGATGCAGAGACACATGTAAGGGATAAACACCAGAGTGGACTGACTAGTCTCAGTGATATACAGTATTTGTCATTAGAAATAAAGTTGGCAACAAGAACTTCAATTGATATCACGCCCTCCACGCCGGCCAGCGTCTCAGAGCGCTTTACAATAACAGATCCCGAACCAGGGGGAGGGATTAAAAAGGTGACCGAGGGCGCGGTAGAAAAGAAAGTGTCTTCAGCTGAGACCCCAGCCCAGCCCACCCACCAACAGCCCAGCCCCAGCCCTGCCAACCCCACCAACAGCCCAGCCCCAGCCCTGCCAACCCCACCAACAGCTGAGAGCAGTGCACAGTGAGCAGCTCTCTTGTTGCTCACTGAGTCAATGCGGCAGCTTGCCAGCGGCGCTAACGGTGTTTCTCTCCCACGACCTCCAGGTCTCAAACGGCTTCCCAGTGCATTAAAGCACATGAAGGAGAGGTGCGTCACGTGCAGGTCAGCGTCCAATCTAAGAGCGAAGGGACAGGAACCGAGGTAAGAGGAAGGGCACAGGGAGCAAGAGACTTTCTACCGGGAATTTGGGTCAGTAGGCATGAAAGGCCTTCAAATTGAGTTGTTTCCTGTTGATATTAGCGCTCCACTGTCTTGCTTTCAGTCGAAGGCATTGAGCTGAAATTCTGGTCCATGTGATTTCATTTGCGCCTTTGGCCCTGGTGCCAGCCTGGCTCGCTCTCCCCATCTGAGTCAGAGGGGAGAGCTTCAAGCCCCGAGGGAGTTGTGACTTTGAGCCCCTGGTCTAAACCGTCACCTACAATGATTCTTTCTCCCAGTCAAAGGAAAGGTTTTGTGTTAATGGTCTCTGGGGGAATTGATTGAAGGAATCAATCAAAACTTACATTTATATAGCGCCTTTCACATCAAGAGGACGTCCCAAGGCGCTGTACAGTTAGGAACAACAGCAACAACAACTTGCACTTATAAAGCGCCTTTCACATCGGGAGGAGGTCCCAAAGCGTTGAACAGTCAGGTCGGGACCCGAGCGGGGGTGGAGGGTCGGGGTAGGAGAGGGGGAAGAGTTAGTGGGGGCAGCCGAAGGCGCGGTCGAAGAGGAAGGTCTTGAGACCGGCCTTGAAGGAGGAAAGGGAGGAAGCGAGGCGGAGGGGCTGTGGGATGGCGTTCCACAGGGTGGGAGCAGAGAGGCTGAAAGTCCGGCCGCCGATGATTGGGCAGTGAGGGCAGTGGGAATGAATGCACACACTGAGTCACAGTTTACAAAGAGGTTTATTTGACCTGAGCCGCACCCTCACACCCAGCTTCTGTAGCCAATTGCACCCACAAACAGCCAGGGGGTGAACGACCAATTGTATTTTGGGGGGGGATTGTCAGTTAGCCAGGACACCGGGAGAGAGAGAGAGAGAAACTCCCTTCTCTTTTTAAATAGACGTTCATTAACGTCCACCTAAACAGGTTCTCAGTATCGCATCTCATCTGAAGGCCGCACTTCTGATCATTGTTTGAGGAGGACGTCATCCTGACACGCAGGGCAGCTATACGAATTTGCTGTTGTTACTTCAGGAGCGTTTTTAACCTTCTGTGCTGTACAGTGAAATGCCTGAACTTTCCCCCCCACCCCACCCAGGAACATCCACGAGTCCAAATCGGATTCCTTCAGCAGGAGCTCCAGCCAAAGTTACTTCAGTGCTACCCCTTACCGTCTTGTCAACGCAGTCACACAGACCTCAGCCAGCTGGTTGCATGACCAGTCCCTTCAGAAGGACGGTAGGTGGTCTCTCTGTCACAGCGATCAGAATCCTTGCCTTCGACATCACGCCTTTCGCATCAGGAAGATGTCTCAAAGTGCTTCACGAGGGCTTGATTATCAGTGGTGTGGGCTTTTGTAGGCGAAAGGCGAACGCAGCAGCCAATTTGCACATGGTGACGTCCCACAAACAGGTATAAAGTGAGCGAGCAATTTTATTTTGGGGCCTGTTGGCCAGGACACCGGGAGAGAAACTTGGGTGAGTCCAAAAACCCCCAAGGTGTGTAAAACCGATCACCTTGTTTAACTGCCCTGGCGTCTGTTTCGAATCCCACCTTTCTTTTTCACTGCACCAAGGCTGACATCCTTCACCTCCCCCAAAGTTCAGACCCCGCTAATCTTGCACCCACCCCCCCCCACCACCTCCCTGGAAGAACCAAGCTTGGGGACCCCCAGAGGATGAGTTGGGGTCACTACTGGAGCCTAACCAGTTCAAAGTGGATATTTACAAAGACTGTATAGCACAGAAATGGGCCACTCTGCCCACCTATCCCTTACCCCTCCCACACCCTTCTGTCCTTGCTCCCTCCCTTGCCTTCTTCGAGACTGGTCTGAAGATTCTCCTTCGATCGTGCCTTTAGTAGCCCTCCTACCTCTCTGCCTTCCCCCATTGCCACTCTGTACCACCTCCCCCGCCCCCACTCACCCTTTGCTGGGGTCCCCTTGACTGTTCAGCGTCTTGGGACGTCCACCCGACGTGAAGGTGTAGAGAGACAGGCTATTTACTGTTATGCGTTGATTTCAGACACTGATATGGATATGGATAGCTCAGTGAATAGCAGCGAAGCGAGCAGTGAATATGAGGACTTGATTATTTACTCTGAGGTACGGAATCTTTACTGAGAAACTCCTTCTCTTCAGTCAGTACTAAGCACCTACTGCACGTAACGTCCAAAACACTCACTCTCATCTCAGCATGTTCAGCTTCAAGGTGAACCCCCCTCTTTTTCTCGTTGCATCGCCATCGGACGTCCTCCTGATGCGATAGGCGCTATACAAGTGTCATTTTGTTGTTGTGATCCACCCTTTCTCTCGTTCCCAACCACCCACCCCCACCCGAGATAGTCACTGATTGGTCGTTTGACATCCGACACGCACAGGGTTGTTCCAAACAAAGTATTCAGCGGAAATAACACGCGAAGACTTAGGAGAAAAAGGGCCGACAATTTACAACCTAAAGCATCGGCCCGTCACCAAACAGAAGAGACGGAGGGTGGGTGTGAGCGGCAGAAACCCCGGCAGCCAAATAGGGAGCCCGTCTCCTGGGCGGTTACTTAACCCCGGTGATTGTTTGAAACACTGCAGATTTCGCCTTGCAGTTTTAGGTTGTGGTTTTTGGAGAGGGAAATAGTTCTCGACAAAGTGAGAGCCAAAGGATGGCCTTTGTCTGCCTTTGTAGGGTTTTTTGTAGGGTTTTCACGTGCAAGATTGCTCCCCACACTCCCGATCATCTCCTGTCCCTTGTTTTTTTCTCCCCCAGTTGCGAGACGAACCGTTTAAACTGTTGCCGTTCATGGCTGGCAAAGTTGGGTTCCCCACCATCATCGCATACATGCCAGAATCCAAAAAGAGAGCCGAACTGCTCGAAATCCTTTCTCCAGAGGTACTGTAGTAAAATAGGTTACGTTATGTCGACAGCAATGTCTCAAACACACCCACCCACCCACCCACTACCTTCTGACTCGGAGCGATACGGCTGAACCGAGTCGACGCGGTAACAAAGGGCGTGTAAGAATCCGCAACGTTTGAATTCAACCTTTGGAAGAAAATGATATTGATTTGAATCTTCTCATGCCCTCAGCTGCGGACTTTACTAAAGCAACATGTTAAGGATTCCGAAACGCATTTGAACTACCACAAAATGATGATAGGGATGGACATGGAGACGTTCCTGTTAAGGCAGGATGCAGTGAGTGTAACGAACCCTTGTGTAACCACAGAGCTTCACATGTTAATAATAACCCTTATATTTGACATAGTGCCAAAAATCTTCATAGTAAAAGTGGTGACTGCGCATTTGTGTAGTAATAATCATAATAATAATCCTTGCATTTGATATCGTGCTTTTCACGTCTTCTAGACGTCTCAAAGAGCTTCACAAAATATACTGTACAGTGAATTGACTGTATTACTTGTGGGTGTAGTGAGTGACAATGAAAATAGTGAGGTAGCAAACAACACCAACCTGCCTTTATTTAATAACAACAACAAGAACAAGAACTTCGATTTATATAACGCCCTCTGCGCCGGATGGCGTCTCAAAGCGCTTAATTTAGTGCCCCTCACACAGAGTAGTATCGCAGAGCACTTAAATGGCATAGGTTAGTGGATGACAAGGTTACGACGTGGGTTCAGTGTGTACCTGAGCTGAGTGTTAGACTCACCTTTGTTGTTATTGTGATTTCTTCCTCAGCTGAACATTGGTATGGATCTGTGTGAATTCTGCAGTAAAGAGATTAAAATCTTCCCTACAGTTCAGCAGCTGATGACACAGCCACCATCTGAGGTCAGTGGAGTGTGCTTATTCCTCTATCTCTCTAATCTTTGCCCTCTGGCCTCTGTTAATTAAGTTTACATCTCTCTTGCTGAAGACTGGGATAAAGAAGGAACGAGCTTTGTTGTAGTGTTGATCATGTTGAATCGTCCCTGTGATTCCTGCCCAGTTGAATGACTGTATTTTTGACAGTCTCAAACATAGCGGTTGAGTGAATTATTTGCAGGGTTGTCGTCCAGAACACTGAGAAAAGCACCTTCTCTTCTCCAATACTATCCTAGATCAGACAGATGGGACCTCAGTTTAAAATTAAAATAATAATAATCCTTGTGTTTGATATTGCACTTTTCATGTCTTCTAGACATCTCAAAGAGCTTCACAGAATATACTGTGAAGTGAATATATGTGCACAGCACATGCCAATGCCAATTGTGCACAGCAGTGTCTCCACAAACACTCGTGGATTGAAGTGGCCAATTTATTTTTGTTTTTCTTGAGAGATTATTATCAGGCGTGTGGAGTAAAGAAACTTGTCCAAGGTTTCACCCGGCCTGGAATTGAACCCAGATCTTTTGCTTGGAAAATCAAGTGCTCTAACCACCGGGCAATAGGACTCCAGTTTAATATTTAAAAACCTGAAGGAAATCACCTCTGAGAACGCAGTGCTGTGCTTTTAGCTGTTAACATTGGGCGTTTCTTCTTCTCCTGCAGCTGTTCTGCTGCCCCGATTACCAAGAACTCTACAAGTTCATCGTGCAGAAGGAGAAAGAGATCATCACCTCGAAGATCACTCACGAGAAGATCTCGGTGGGACCTCACCTGCCGTTCAGCACCATGCTGCAGAGACAGGACGCCCGGGAGCAGGCAGCTCTCAGGTCCCATTTCCTGACATTCCCAGGACAGAAACCACAGCTCCACATGCTAGCTTCATGAAGCGCACTGTGAACTCCCTTCCTTGTAACACCGACCCGATGTAACTTCTCACCGACGCTTAAGTCGTCGTCCTGTCGATATCCCGGCCTCATTTGTTGATGCATTGACACACATGACTAACTCGGCACTCCTGATAACTCATCACTGAACCCTTCTCCCTTTGGAGTGACGAGTTATCGGGAGTTTACTGTAAATCAAACTTGTTGTTGACATTCCGTGTCATAGGAACATAGGAGCAGGCGTAGGCCATTCAGCCCCTCAAGCCTGGTCCGCCATTCTATCAGATCAAGGCTCCATTTACCCACCTTTGCACTATATGCCTTGATACCCTTGCCTAACAGAAATCTTTTCACCTCAGTCTCAAAAAACATGAATGGGTCCAGCATCCACTGCTTTATGGGGGAGAGAGTTCCAGATTTCCACCACCACCACCACCACCACCACCACCACCACCACCACCACCACCACAACAACAAAATTCCATTTACATCAGGAGGGCATCCCTACACTTTGTGTCAATTGATTTTACTCCTAAAGGGCCTAGCTCTAATTTTAGGATTGTGCTCCCTTGTTCTGCATTCTGCCACAAGAGGAAATAGTTTCGCCATCATCAGCGCCCGTGCTTTTAGCCACTGCTCCCCAAAAGTATCACTCTCTGCCGCTGGCCCTCCGCCTTGTCATTTACTTCCCCATTTTCAGATCGCACCAGAAGACCTTCTACTTTGACCATACTTACTTCCGGTCACCAACCCTCTGACCATACATTAGGCACTGAGTTGAGCGCTCCGACACACTACCCCATGTGAAGGGCGCAATATAAATGTTAGTTGATGTTTTCTGTCTGCAGATTACGGGATAGAGCGGTGCAAAAGTTCTACTCGAAAGTGAAAGAACAACAAAAGAGAACACATTCGTGTAAGTGTTCCCACGTGTGACTTTTATCCTAGATTCTGTATCTGGAGACCAAGATCTCTCAGGGATATCTACACGGCGTGCCTTTCGCTTCACTTCCCCAAAGCTACCCCAACCCTTCAGATAACTTAGCTCCCAGTCTGCCACTTTGGGTCTAACAAAGTTTATCGTGAGAGGCTTTGAATTGCCACGCTGATGTGAAAGGCACTATAACCAGATGCAATTATTATTTTTAAAACATAATCCTTCCATTTGACTCAGCGCCTTTCATGTTTAGAAATACTGTAAGGTGAGAGAATAATAACAATAATAATCCATCCAAAAACAACCACAATAATACAAATTGGTCATTTTCAATCCATGGATGTTTGTGGGGACGCTGCTGTGCGCCATTGGCTGCCGCGTTTCGCCTACAAATATACAGTCAATTCACTTTACAGTATATTCTGTGAAGCGCTTTGAGACGTCGATAAGATGTGAGAAAACGCTATATCGAATGCAAGGATTATTATTATTATTAGAGAAACTTCCTTCTCAAGGTGGATGGCAACCAATTAGCCTAGGAGAGGATAGGAGGAGCAGATTGGAGTTGGATGATAGTTGCTGAGTTTTGGAGAGTTTGAGGGTGGGATTTTTTGAGAAGGGATGTTGATGACAATGATTTTGAAGACAAGCGGGATGGTGACTCAAGAGACAGGTTTGGCTGTGCCCATCACTAGAGGCCGATTGGATGGACAGAAGCAGAGGTACGGATAGGAGCAGGTTTCAATCAGGCTTAATCACGCACAAGAATTATTGTTGACATGGAAAACGCTGTGAAAATAATGCAAACTGTCGCTTCTCTTGAAAATATCTGCCAATTTAACAGTTTGCTTTCATTTGTCTCCCCTCCCACTCTGCCCCCGGCCTTCAATGCAGCGGGGAAGAAATTGAACATAATTCCCTATCACTTTTCAAATGAGAGGAAAGCACGCATTGAAATCTTTAACGAGAACGATGAGATTGAGGAATGGAATCAGTTCTTCACTCCATCAGAAAATCCCGGCTTCACTTGGCACCAGGTAAATACAGCTGTACCTTCTTTCTCTCTCTCTCTCTCTATATATATATATTGATCACCTCCATTGTGATAGATGATTGCCTCATGTTTCATTTGATCTCTTGCAAAGGATTTCTTGCCCATTTTCAGCACTAAGTTCTACAGCAGTGGAGAATTATTCTTAACCACATTTAAAGATGGCACGGCTCAGGTACTGTATCCTTTCCATACCGTTTTGAGTGACATCTTCCTGACGTGAAAGGCGCTATACAACTGTAATTTTGTTGTTGTTGTTGTTGAGTGACACCAGGTGAATGTGGAGGATTGTCCCAGACTCATACGTATTTCACCTCCATGATAAACATGAGAGACTCGTCAGATTCCCGGTCTAATCCACGTGGAGTCCGGTAGTGTCATGGTTTGCGTGTTCGCCTCGCAAGCGATAGGATCCGGGGCAAAACCCGAGGCAAATTTTCTCACGCCCTGTTTGTGGGATGCTCCTGTGCGCTCATGGCTGCCGTGTTTCCCCCCCCTTCCCCCCCTCCCCCCCCCCCCCCCCCCGGCAAAATACACAGTCAATTCACTCTGCAATCTATTTCTGTGAAGACGTTTTGACGCATTCTCGACGATGCAATAGAGCAGCGCTGCATCACACGCAAGGATTAACTTTTATGATTCTTATTATTAATAAATCCGCAAAAGATTCTTTCCTGAGCTTTGAGTAGTTACCCGTCTGGCAATTTAGCAATCGTCATGTTATGCGATCAGAAGGGAATATATGTCTGTATAATACAAGAGGACAAAGCCAAAGAGCCAGCCATACTCGGGATGTTCGACTCCATTGGCAGAGGGACTTGTTACTACCGCAACGGAAATATCTGGTACGTTTGTTGTCGTTTCACTTAAATTCCCGTCAAACACTCTCTTTCTAGAGAGCGGACCCACCCTGCTTGCCTTAATCCCCCAAAAGCATTATAGGCACATGGCTTGGTCCGGGACCCAGAGTTGTGCTTTGGAGTTTAACCAGATAAAAACCACATAGGTTTCATATCACCTTAGAAGTGTGAAACCTGTGTTCGAATCCAAGCAGATCAGGGCGAAACCTTGGGCAAATTTCTGTACTCCATACATGCGCCTAATATTAATCCCTCCCAAAAAACCCCCCACAATAATAAAAATTGGTCATTTCAACCCACGTTTGTTGGGACGCTGCTGTGCGCAATTGGCTGCTGCATTTTGCCCATAAATACATAGTCGATTCACTTTACAGGATATATTCCCTGAAGCTCTTTGAGATGTCGATAGGATGTGAAAAGCGCTGTATCAAATGTAAGGATTATTAATATTATTATCATCCCGACTTGAAAGGTGCTACACATATATCATTTTGTTGTTGTTATTGAAAGTCTTTTAATTTAAATCTTTTCTTCAGGAAAGGCCTGTTGTGTGGTTGGATATATAGTGTGGTTGGATGTGTCTATTTATGTCCCCTGACGTCATTTTGTACAGGATCAGCATCACCTGCATGGGTGGTCTGTACCTCAATGAGAAAGGAGCTCAAATATTCCGTTGGTGGTGGCGAGACTTCAATTCTCCCAGTGTCTTCACGCCTCTGAAACCCATCTTCCTGTCCCTGAATGAGAACATCGGCATCAGGATTTTGAGCCAAGATCACATTCACATCACTTTCCTGGCCAAGGGCAAATATATGAAGTTCAACCTGGGAGTCAAGCTTGAGGTACTGCAAACAAAATGAACCATGTGCTCACAAACTACCAGATTCAAAGACCTTAACAAACAGATCAATTAAAAGGAATGGATGCAATGTCTGTATAAATTTGGTTAACTTATCTGCATTTGTTCCTTCAAAAAATGGATAATAATAATAATAATAATAAATTGGTCACTCATTCTACGACTGTTTGTGGAACACTGCTGTGCATAATTGGCTGCCGCGTTTCGCCCACAAAATAAAGTCAATTTACTTTACAGTATATTCTATGAAGGGCATTGAGACATCCCAAAGACATGGTAGGGCGCTGTATCAAATGTAAGGATTATTATTATGGTAACAACCAATATTGCAGAGATATTAGTTAACTGGAGTGGAGAGTTAGGTGATTGCATAAAAATACATCAATAAATGCAGTCAGGATATTTGACAGCAATGATGACTTAGCAGGTAGTGACAAGTTAAGCCAGGGTGGTCGAGTTATCAATAGGTTGCTGTGTCATAGAAACAATAAATATTATAAAACATAATATTAATCAACCGGGAATGTTCACTTTGGAAAAGAGAAGGCTGAGAGTTGAGATGATTGCTGTTTTTAAGATTCTAAGCAGAAAGTGTTGATTCTTTCGATTGCAAATACAATAGATTTCTGTTAGAATATTTGGGGATATCGTGTAGTAAGTGACGTTAGCAGTAAGTGTAGTACTGTATATACTTGGAAGGAACAGGCAGCTTTGGATCTAAGTGGAGTCTCTTAGCATAATGGTTAGCACACTTACCTTGCAAGAGAGAGAACCTGGATTGGATCCCGAGGTGGGATGAAACCTTCGCCACACTTCCTTTGCTCCACATGCCTATGTTTATCTAGCAGTTAAGTAGGAACCCAGTTGTTAATTGCTCAGTGGATCACTTTCCGGGGAGGTAATAATCCCTAAAAAAAAGGTCACTCAGTCCGTGGGATACTTCTGTGCGCTTTCGGCTGCTGTGTTTCGCCCACAAAATGCCCACACTAATCCACTTTACAATCCTCTGAAGTGCTTTGAGCGAGCCATCTCAATGACCCGATAGGGCGTAATATCAAATGCAAGGATTATTATTATTATTTTTTCTCTACTGTATTTCTTAACCAAATGTTCCCTTTGTGTTCCTCCTTACCCAGCTGAATGAATTATTCAGGAACTTCCCGAATAACACCTGGGTGACGGAGACCCAAATGTACCTGGAGAAACAGAAGATAATCATTCACAGCTTGATCTGCAAGACCTCCTTGATGACCACCTTCCCCAACAACAAGAACCTGGATAGGATTCCTCTGCCCCATCATCTGGTGACTCGTAAATACAGATTTGTCCAACTCAGGCAGAAGGTGAAAAACGGAAAACATGTGCGGTTACTGACTGACCTGACTGACAGGAGTTGACAGTTAAGTGTCATCTTCTAGGGAGAGGGATGGAGAGAGGGGCGAGTGAGGGATGGAGTTTGGGGGTGGTGGTTGGGGGAGGGAACGAGAGAGGTGTGGAGGGGAGATAGGTGCCCATTTATTTTAAAAAGGAAACTTGTACCTTTTAGTGAATTGCCTCGATATTGTAACGGAAATAATTTTAAAAGTAGTTTTTCAATAGGAATGCCAGGGTTTTGATGATGATGGCTCAGTTCGGTATGTGTGGAATTTGACACAAAACCATAGCAGAGAAGATATGGCTCCTCAATTCAGATTGTCCTGACTCTAAAGGAATGGGGATATCACTTCACTTGATTCCATGTTGTCATCAGAAATGGGACTTGATTGACGTTACTCAGGACTGGAGGCCATCAGACACCAAACGAGTCTTTGCATATATATTATTGTCGTGTTGCTTTTTTGGGATCAGTGATATATTTGTACAGCAAGTGAAGACAGCAAAGCAATAAAGATTTTTAACAAAAACAATTCAAGGGCATATCTGGGTCATGCTGTACAGACGCCTTGTGTAATAGTAATAATAATAATAATCATGCCTTATCACATCGGACATACATCTCAAACTGCTTCATGGTTTATACGGCGAAAGGGAGTTACTATGACTTGTAGGCGAATGCGGCAGCACAATTGCACACAGCAATATCTCACAAACACGTATGAAGTGAGAGGCCAATTGTATTGTGGGGATTGTTGCCTGGGGACACCAGGAGAGAGAAACTCCCGTCTCTTTTTCGAATAGTCCCATTGGGATTTTTAACATCCACCTCAACATGTAGATGGGCCTTGGTTTAACCTCTCACCTTCAGCGCCTTGGGATCCTCCCAACGTGAAAGGCGCTATATAAATGTATTTTGTTGTTGATGTCATTTGAAGGACAGCACCTCTGACAGTGCACATTCATTATAGACTATATGTCGGGAGTAAACTCAGCTGCCCCATAACCTCATTTACAAACCTGCCCAGTCCTGTCACCACCTTATCTATCCAATCTCCTCCGACTCAAGCCCCTCTTGCCTGCCCCTCCACTCAGCTAACTCGGGTTGCTCTTCCCAGAAATCTCAAAGCCTCCATTAGTGGCTGAGACTTGAATTGCTAAACTCTGGAACTCCTTCCCTTACCATCCATTAATCCCCACCCCACTCTGTCTTCAAGTCCCGCCTTAAACCTCACTTTCTTGAACACACCTCTCAACACCCTCCTCTCCTCCTTTCCCTTTATGTTGGTCAACCTCTCTCTGTGAAGCGCTCTGAGACATTACCCTAGGTGAAAGGCGCTGCATGAATGCAAGTAGTAGTTGGGGCAAAAAAACGTGTTGCTTTATTTGGAAATTGTAAATTGACTCACTCAATAGTTTGACGCTTAGTAAATCAATTTATTAGACAGATTAAAACAAAAGGTAGGCAGGAAACTTCTGATGAACAACATGTGGTAATAAGACAGGTCCTGGAATTAGATTTATTTTAGGAAATAATATTTTAGGAATAGTGTATGAATAGTTCAGGACATGATATGGGCATGGGAATGCCACGATGGTGGAAAGTGAAATGGTGGACATTAGGTCTTTCTTCACCCAGCATTTCCTACGTTCCCCTGTAACTGTCTTTACCTGCTCCTCACGTAAGCTCTCTACTAATGAGTGCGCGCAACTAGCAACATAAAGCAGGCAAGGAAGTGATCTCTGTTGCTTATAATAAGCTTACGGTCTGTGCTGTGAGCGTTATGGCTTGGAAAATAAGAGCAGTGCCTGTAATAAATTCAGCAAAGAAGCAAATTGACAAATATCTGGCTTGATGGTGCATTCGAGAAATGTCCCCGTCTTCATAACCTAGACACATCTCTCAGCTTGTGAAAGATCTCTGGCTCGAATTAGAGAGAACGAACAAGTCATCCAATTGAAAGTTTGGCGTCAATTGGAGTTGATATCACAAGGGTGTGCTAGGTTGAAATGTCAGTGTGAGCAGTGCTGCCGGGAGGGGAACAATTGAATAAAGATTTGCCATGAAATTTAAACTACTTTGAAGAAACACGAGTCAAAACCAGCAACGTTAATGTCACTGATCGTTATCGATAAAGGAGCAACATGTAAGTACTGGCTGCCTCGGTGGCAGTGTCCTTGAGTAGTCTGCCACTGAGTTATAAAACTATTGAAACTTATTAGGATATTCCAGGCCAATGGTTTAAATATATCTGATTTTACAGCAGGCAGTCTCTCGCCAGCAGTGTGATCGATGTCTTTTCCTCTCAATGTCGGGTTTATTTTCAGCTCTCTGACACGTTACCCTACGTGAAGGGTGCTATATACTGTACAAGCGAAACTTTGTTGGTGGTGAGATGCCAAAAACAAAATTTAAACTACTTTGAAGAAACAGGAAATGGTCGTGAACAGACTACCCTAAAGGAACTGATAAATTGAGGAATAATTAACATCCTGACCATTAAAGGCGCCATACAAATGTAATATTGTTGCTGTTGTGTAACCCATATTGATCTGTCAGGAATGAGTGGAGAAAGATTACAAATTGAACCACGGCATTGAGAACCCCAACAGCAATACATGTAAATAGCACCCTTGATGTTTGTGGGCAGTATGCAACTGATTTCCACGTTTCACCCACAAAATATCGTCACTACACTTTATAGAGGATATTAAGCGAAGCACTTTGAGGCATTTCAACGACGCTATATCCAATACAGGGATTATTATGATGAGGAATCTAAGAGTAGTTAATTAGGTATAACTCTTGAGCAGCAGAATTGAGGAATTCTGTACAAACTGAGCAGGAATGTGACTGATTTTAACGGGCGATTGTTTCATACTGAATATGTAAAGGAGGCTTCTGGTTGTATTGGTTCATTGCTGGTGGGAGGGAGGGACAAATACAAAACAGGGCAATCAGAAGAGCAGGCTGAGGCTGGCATTGCAAATTTTTATTCTCATGTTAATTTCTCCCCAGCCCAGCCTGTGCCACCTCCTGTGGGCAGGAGCTCAGGTTTACAGGCAACAGATGCGAGGTGTGTAAAGGTCACTGACCAACAAGTCATCAGATTGATTCATTTTATGCTTAATTTAACAATCCAACATACAGAATTCGTCACGGATGGAAACCAGATTGAGGACATTATACGCTTGCAGACAGATTGGAGCAAATGTGCTTTAATGAAGCCATGTGCGTGCATTATTTCCAATCAGTGCAAGACCAGGGCAGCCTTTACTGTGCCAGAGGATCGCCGCAGGTGCCTCAAATCTCTGCTGTATGTAAACTGGAGGAAATGGAGGGACCGACTTGAGATGTGTGCCGCGTTCACAGTGGGGGAGACACTGCTGGACTGTGAAGCAGAGGTCAGAGACACTGCCATACCACACAGAGGCTGACAAAAGAAATCAGTTACAGACTGAATACACAAATCTCAAAACCCCAGCAGAGGTGAACGGCAGCAGCAAGCAGTCAGCACTCTGACCAGTGGCAGTGTATTTTTTGCATTGGCTTTTTTTTTTTGGCCGAACACAGACGGCAGAATCTCGCAGTGTTCCTCTCACACCTGCAAACACTGGCTGGGTCTTTTTAAACAGGTTTGTTAAGCCACATTCTTAAAACGACATTGCTTCCTCTCTCGCACCCTGCAGGTTTAATTACGTGTTACACGTCCTCTAAAATACAACTGTTTATGTTTGTTTTTTTTAAAATGGGAGTGCATTCTAGAGCCACCCTGGCTATACCACACCTCTTATCGAGTCACGCAGTACATCCACGCAATCAACCACCCACATTAACCCCTTCTTCTCAGTTTCTTTGAAACCCATTCACAGGGAAACTCGGAACCTGCTGATTTAAGAGCAGTACAACAGTTAGCCTCCCTCCTAAAAACACCCCAGGAAATATTTCCCACTGTGGTTCCAATTTAACATGGTACGCTAGGCATTCACTCTTAAAGCCTGCTAGATTCCTATATTGTGGTTCAAATACATTTTTAGATTTTCAACATGTTGAAGCTTAAATTAGACCTGCAGTTAAAATATACTTACATTCTAAATTACAATGTTCAACATAAAAATTGCGAGCAGACCACTCATTTCAACCAAAACATAAAATAAGTTGTTATTAGTTAACATCTGTAAATGTCGCCATCAAGTTATATTAAATTACTTATAAAAAAAGGAACCGGTTCATATTACAATATGGTAAGTGCGCAGTACACTACATGATGAACATGATCCATATATTCGAGCACTGGAGCAAGCAGCTTTCTAGCGGAGGCTTTCGAAGATTCAGTAATGACTGATGTGGGGAACATCCAGCCTGCACAAACAGTGATTGCTGCTTTCAGTGCAGTCCTTCATAATCATCAGTCTTACTGTGCTCGGAAAATGTCCACTAAAATGCCTGGAGGGAGAGAGAAAGAGTTACATTGTGAGAGGAGGCACGTGCGGTGGCTGTGATCTCTGCTGTGAAAATTGCATTAGCTGAGTGATCACTTAGGCATGCGCGCCCAACCCCCACACAAAACAAAAGCGACTTGCGTTTATATATAGCACCATTCACACAGAATAGTCTCCCCGAGTCCTTAACAATGGCAGTGTTTTGATACCAAGCCAGGAAGAAAGGAGCGGTGACCGAAGGCAAGGTTGATGAGAAACATCTTGAGCTGAAGATGGGTGACAAATGCCTTGCCTCTGGTCAACGTGTGCGTGATACTCTCCAGGATGAGGTAAACACGGTGCGTCCCTCTGGGGAGAGAGAGTGCACACTCCATTCCAAACATGAGAATATCCATGTGTAGCTGGCACGTGAGGATCTCTGCCTGGTTAGGATGGCAGGAACGCTGCATCTACCACGGTGTCAAAAATATCTTGCAGGGATGCGGTCTCTTTATTTCCCCCATACCCCGCCACCCCCCGATCTCCTCTACAGTTTAAGTAGTTCTTTGGCGCTGGTTTAAACCAAACAAGGTCTAACCAGGACTCTGAATAATCAATCACATCACCACTTTGCTTTTCGTATTGTCCCAAAGATTCCCTGAAGCTTACATTGTGCAAAGAACGTGCCGCAGATTTCTCTTATCTGATTCATTCGCACCCACACACCCATCACCTGAATCTCCTCAGCGGGGAAACGGCAACTTACAGAAATGTACTTCCAGTGCCTTAAGATGTAGCTACGATCGATGAAGTGGAATTGAGTCCATGTGTACATTGAGTTTCATTTCATTGTCCAGAATCTGGACAAGCTGTTGCATGGATGGAAGGTGACCAGACTCCAGTTTGGACCACACCGGAACATCTAGAATAAAGAACATTCAGTCATTTAGTCACAGGAAAGATACATCCAATGATGGCAACAACAACAAAATAATAAGAATAATCCTTGCATTTGATATAGCGCTTTTCACATCTTATCGACGTCTCAACGCGCTTCACAGAATATAATGTAAAGTGAATTGACTGTATATTTGTGGGCAAATTGTGTACAAACACAACAAATTGTGTTGGTATAGTGCCTTTCCTATCGAGAGGACGACCCGAGGTGCTGAACGGTTACAAAGCACCTGATGAATGATTGTTTAACAGTGACTTTGTTTTGACTCACCATTCAATGTAATCTCAAACGCCCCGGTGGACATACACTGATTCTCAATCATGTTACTGAGGAAGAACACCATCATGCACGCATAGATCTGAATAAAACAAAACACAAATCAGCCATCGAAATGTTGAAACCGAATCACTGCTCGAAGTTTCTCAACTCCCTAGTTCTCACAGAAATGACACAAACCCAGGACTGCGAGTGTATGAACAAGAGGCTTGGAAAAATCTACGTTAGTGCATTAAATGAATGCAGTTACAAAGACAGCAGAAAACCACATATATATTACACGTCAGTGTCAATCTGGTTCAGTTGACCACCAGCAGCCCCAGGTTCCCCCACGTTTGCCCGTCTAAAGGATGGCACCTCTGACATATCCCCAGCACCCTTTAATATCCCTCAAGCACTGATATTATTTCTACTCAACAGCCCCTGCTTCAATCACCCTTTGTGGCAGAGAATTCCACAATCCCTTTACTCGCTTTGTAAATATTTTTTCTCCCCTAATCGCTCCCCTTTGAATGCTTTCTGTTCCGGTTACTGACTCACCAACTAGTGGAGTTAATGGGTTACTGTTTACAACCCTACTTTAACATTAAAATCCTTAACGGGTCATTTGGAACCAACCGCACCTAGCCCACAGGTAATAAAGGCCAATGCACTGGTTTCCTGGGATGGGCTAAAGTTAGATTGTCGAAAGTCAGTATCACATTCCTGAATAATAGTTCAGTTACCTAAGTCATCACTCTTTAAATTCCACATCGCACTTTGCTCCTTAAGAGAGTAGCTTTAATAACTCTGATGAATCAGCCGGTGGGTGGAGTTGTATAGAATACCGTGACAACAATTCTCAATGAACTGAACCCTGTACAATGTAACTGGCCTCCCACATGACACACGGAACCTAGGTATTCCACGGATTAAAGAACCACTAAATCAGTACAGTCTTGACTTTTATTACGAGAATCAATTATGTAGTGTATATATATATATATATAAAAATGCAATATAATATTATATAGGTTGTATAGTCTCTGTGACTATACAATTTACAGTCTGTTGTATGTGACTGGATTAGCTTGGCTATGGACATTGTTGGTGTAAATACTATAGCATTACCTTGTTCTGCTGACTCCAATGCCAAATGCTGGGCGCTTGCATTCCCAAACTAGGAAAGGGATCTCTGCCAACTATAATTAGTCCTATTAAGACCAGCTTGAAGACTGATAGGAAAGATGCTAGATGCCTGTGAAAAAAACACGGTAAAACAGAATGATGATCAAGTCAAAATGCATCAACATATCAATATACATCGGCACTGCCTTTCACAGACACACAAGTCCATTTTGATTTATTTGAATTCTTTAGCTGCAGAAGCCAGAGTTCTGTGGACTCTTGCAAAGCATTGCTCAATGACACACATTACAACAAAAGCTATATTATTGAAGTGTCTTTCACATCAGGAGGATGTCACACCACCTTGTATAGGAACAGTCAGGGATTAAGGCCTTGAAATTACAAGGAATGGAACAGATGAAAGCAGCAGTACTGTCCCTTAAGAGCATAAAGAACCAGTATAATTGTTCCATAACACTTCACAGCATCTGACGTGTGCTTCATTTAGTAGTCAACACATTTGGTATATACTGTTAGGCAAGCAACAGCTCTTTACTTTGTTATTCTGATTGCTCTAAATAGTAGAGAAGACAAAGCTTGATATTGGTTCTCCCTCTCGCTCCTTAGTATTAAGTGATTAAATCTCCTAACAGGTTCTTCCCAGAACCACAACAGAGTTCATTGTTAAACCAGCTTTGAGGATTTATCCTTTGTTAGCCCATTCTGCACCTTGTCCTCCAATCTCGTGACCAGGGGAATGGAATCATACAAATACAGACAATATGGGCTGGGGTGCCGGGAAGCGTAGCACAATTGGTCTTACAGGATATAAGGAAGGAAAAGTATCAGTCTGGATTCCTGCTCTTCAGTGGCCCATGAAGGAAAGTATTCATGTATGCGGGGGATATGCGGAGCAGGAATTGGCGTGTGTATAATCACATGTACATGCACGTGTGTGTATATCTTTGTGAGTGCCTGTGTGTGCGTACACCCCAGTTTCAATATCTCACCATTCAAACCTATGTTTAAAATTTTTACTCATCACACTAAAAGACAAAAACATACATATAGAATTATAGAATAGTTTTAAAGAACGTACCTGTAGAGAGGTTGTGGAAGATAATTTTCTCCCTCTATGTGGATGTCGGGATACCGCTCGTTAATAACCCGCGTGTATTCCTCAAACACCCTCCTGTATCCTCAGGAAATACTGCAAGGGAAAGAAACAGGAAATGGATCTCTAAATTCAAAAGAAATTACACCAAAATGAACATGTGGCCAAAACTGGGTATAGGGTGATACAAGTTTATTTTCATTTTATTCTTTTAAATTTCATTCGCTCATAGCTGATTGTCACTCATAATAATAATCCTCGCATTTGATATGGCGCTTTTCACGTCTCCTAAACGTCTCAAAACGCTTCACAGAATATACTGTCATGTGAATTGACTGCATATTTGTGGGCGAAACGTGGCAGCCAATTGCGCACAGCAGTGTCCCACAAACAGTCGTGCATCAAAATGACCGATTATTTTTAAGGGGTTATTATTAGGGGTTATTATACAGCACTCAGTATAAACATATATCACGTAGAGTCCTGTAGTGTATTCATTTACGTGGCAATAAATAGGAACCCGGTTGTTAGTTGATGGCGATTGCTTACTCGGGGTTTAAGGCCCTCAAAAAAAAACTTTCACTTCAGGAGGACATCCCAAAGCGTTGAGCCACTCAATCACTGCTGGGCTCAATTGGCTGCCGTGTTTTATCCACAAAAATATGTAGTCAATTTGCTTTACAATGTATTCTAAGAAGCCCTTTGAGGCATCTCGACAATCTGATAAGACTACATCAAATGCAAGGATTATTTCTATCATTATTATGGATGGCTTTCCTATCTGTACATTGCTGGGAGATATGCCAGAGGAAATATGCACATGCAGGTGAAACTCCCTTCTCTTTTCGAGTAGTACCACAGGATCTGTAACATCGATCTAAACAGACAGAGGGGGCCTTGGTTTAACGTCTCAACCAAAGGACAACATGTCTAACAATGCAACTCTCCCCCAGTACTTGCTGGACTGTCAGTGAAAAGTTAATAAGTCCCGAGTCGGCAAAGTATGACCAACAACCCCCTGACAAAAGCGAGTGTTAATAACTGAGCTAGGCTGAAATCTACTAGAGCTCAGCTGTCTGTGCTATTTAACTTTTATCTAATCCCCTGAATGCTGACTCACAGCATTTCTAAAAGGATTTACTTTTTTTTTAAATTACAAATTCTAACCCTCACCCTGATTTGCTGCAGTAAAAGAATAATAGGATAGAAAAGCTGTTCAGACCATTAGAGAACGACCAGGTTAAAGTAAGAAGAAAATCCCGAGCATCAATATTTTAACTTGTTTACTGAACTGAGTGCCGTTATTTACAGTGTAAAGTTTGCCACTTCATCCGAGTTTAGGCAAGTCTTTGGCTTTCCATGAACACCAATAAAGGCCCCATTTCCTAATATTTTTAACAGGTTAAACGTTCTATTTGTATGAGCATTTATCACCTTGCTTTACATTTTGAATAAGCAGCAAAACATTTTTGAGGGATGATGCTCTCTGCAGGTACACTTTACACCATTTAATTCAAACAAAATACTAATTTGCCTCAGATTTATTAAATGGGGCTTGAAACCAAATAAAGTTTAAGATGACACTCTAATGCAGTGCTGGGGATGCATTGTTTTGTGGTACTCGCAATGAGACATTAAATCTGCCTATTCAGGTGGATGTCAATGATCCCATTCAAAAGTGCTATTCAAAAAGAAGGACATTTCTCCCAGCGTATTAGCCAACGATCTCCGAAATAAAATTGGTCACTCATATCATAGATCTGAGATGCAATCTTGTATGGAGGGCATTATAATAATGCAAGTTGTTGTGGGACATTGCTGAAGGCAAAGAGAGTGCCACTTTCATCCACAAAACATGCTCAAAACTCTTTAACAGTATATCATGTTTGATAAAGTGCTACATAATAATAATAATCCTTGCATTTGATACATAATACACTTGTTAGTAAAATTGAAGCCCATGGGATTACGGGAACAGAAGCAGCACAGATCCAAAATTGGCTGGGAGACAGAAAGCAGAGGGTAGTGGTGAAAGGTTGCTTTTCAGACTGGAGCGAGCTATACAATGGTGTTCCCCAAGGGTCGGAATTAGGATCACTGCTCTTTTTAATATATATTAATGACCTGGACTCGGGTATGCAGAGCCAAATTTGAAAGTTTGCAGATGCCACAAAACGTAGAACCGTAGTGAACCATGAGGAGGATAGTAGAAGAATGCAGGAGGACAGAGACAGGCTGGTGAAATGGGCAGACACATGGGAGGAGGAATGAGGAGAAGCAATAGAAGATAAATGGTACAATTGTAAAGTGGGTGCAGGAGCACAGAGATCTAGGGGTTCACATACACATATCTTTGAAGGTGGCAGGACAAGTTGACAAAGTAGTTATAAAAAAGCATACAGGATCCATGGCTTTATAAATAGAGTAGAGTACAAGAGCAAGGAAGTTGAGCTGGAGTATTGTGCCCAATTTGTAGGTATCAAACTTTAGGAAGGATGTCAAGGTCTTAGCAAGGGTGCAGGGAAGATTTACACAAATAATACCGGAGATGAGGGACTACAACATTTTGGAGACTAGAGAGGCTGGGATGATTCTCTTAAGAGTAAAGAAGGTTGAGAGGAGATTTAATAGAGGTGTTCAAAATTATGATGGGTTTTGATAAGAGTACTTAGGGAGAAATTGTTTTGTTCCTCTGGCTGGCGGGTAGGTAACCAGAGTACTCAGATTGAAGATAACTGGAAAAAGAACCAAAGGGGAGACAAAGAGAATTTGTTTTACCCAGAGTTTTTACGGTCTGGAATGCACTGCCTAAAAGGGTGGTGAAACAGATTCAACTAAAGGGAATTAGATAGGTATTTGAAAATGAAAAAAAATTGCAGTGTTATGGGGTAAGAGTGGGACTATTTATGCGCTCTGAGACGCCGTCGGGCGTGGAGGGCATTATATAAATCGAAGTTGTTGACTGTTGGTAGCTCTTTCAAAGAGCCGGTACAGGCAAGGTGGACCGAATGGCCTCCTTCTATGCTGTCAAATTCTGTAATTCTATGTGAAGTGCTTTGAGAAGTCCTGTTGACGTGAAATGCGCGAAACGAAATGTATGGATTATTCATGTAAACCTTTTCCAAAACATATTGCAAAACAAGTTGTGCTGTGTAGAAACAAACCTAGCAGTTCAACAGCTGTTAACAAACAAGCTGGAACCCTATTTGCTCAGTGGTTAAACGAACGACAAGTCCAGCACTGATCTACACTGAGCAGGAAGGCCCCACATTCAACTGTTGCTTTGTTTGGAGCTTGCTCAACCAGGGAGACATTACAACATGACAAGCCTCGATAACATTCTAATTTATTTTAAGACTCCACTCTGCCTCCCTCCCCAGTGACATGCAACTGGGTGGGGAGCTAACTGATACCAACACATCATCTTGGGAATTTGCAGAACCACCCAGTGTCCCTGCCTCGGGGAAAAACCTATCCTTGCGTCCAACCACACAGCTCTGGCAAGGAAGTGGTTTGGTCAGAAGTGAAAGATGCATATTTGTGTTTTTCTAAGACTCTTTGAAGGATAGACTGTCGATTTGCTTAACAAATATCCATCTAAATGGACACTGACACCACTGGAACAGTGCTACCTTTATAGGAACAGGAATAGGCCATTCTTCCCCTCAAATGATATTAGAGCGTTTTATTTGATAACATGGTCTTTTACATACAGTACTTACACAATCTAATGTAGGAATAACCAACATCAATTTTAGAAGACATTACCCAAGATCAAGTTAAACACTATAAAATATTCTGAGATTCAGCTAATGTTTCTTATTTATGACTGTCTAGTTTGACAATTTTTAGACAGCATATTTCACCCACATCTCTCTCAATGCACTGCCAACGCAGACACACATATAAGAATGCACTGAATTGATAGAACCAAAGTCCTGCCGAGGGTTTGTATAAAGTGCTCACAAACAAGGAAGATATTCAAACGAATACCGTATATCTCCGCGTATAAGGTGCACCCCCCGTTTTTGACCTTTTCTTGGTGAAAAAAACCGGAAGCATTCTCAATGATATTGCCGGCAGAAGGGAGGAGAGACAGGTAGGTAGGGAGAGAGGCAGGCACGCAGGCAGGGAGGGAGGGAGGGAGAGCGGCAGCCTGGGAGAGAGGCAGGCAGGCAGGCAGGCAGGGAGGGAGGGAGGGAGGGAGGGAGGGAGGGAGAGCGGCAGGTCGGCGGCCCGGGAGGGAGAGAGGGAGAGCGGCAGCCAGGGAGAGAGAGAGAGAGCGGCAGGTCGGCAGCCTGGGAGAGAGAGAGAGAGAGCGGCAGGTCGGCAGCCTGGGAGAGAGAGAGAGAGAGAGAGCGGCAGGTCGGCAGCCCGGGAGGGAGAGAGGGAGAGAGGCAGGTCGGCAGCCTGGGAGAGAGAGAGGGAGAGAGGCAGGTCGGCAACACGGGAGAGAGAGAGGGAGAGCGGCAGGCCAGCACGCAGACAGGGAGGGAGGGAGGGAGGGAGGGAGGGAGGGAGGGAGGGAGGGAGGGAGGGAGAGCGGCAGGGAGTGAGGGAGGCAGACTGGGTTCGGCAGAAGGTAAGCACAGCACTGAAGTTCGCTGCTGCTGCCGCTGCCCGGGCGGCCGAGGCCGAAGCCCCGTCACCCGCTCCTCCCAACCCCCGCCGGACACTGACCAAACCCCGGCTGACAGTGTGCCGGCCGCCCCTCCTGTTTACTGTATCTCCGAGGCTCAAAATTGCTTGTACCTGCGTATAGGGCGCACCCCCAACTTTCGAGATCTTCCGACCTGAAAAAAAGTGCGCCTTATACGCGGAGATATACGGTACATGAAAATATGAGCATTGCACAAGGAAGTTCGGCACTACTTTGTAACCTGTTTTTCTTCTGGTTTTCCACTGGGTCCCCCTCTATTTTGTGTTCCATTGTGAGGCTTTTTCAAATAGCTCACCTTAGTGTTTTGTGTCATCCTGGCTCAGTTGGTAGCAACCCATGCCCGAAGAGTCAGAATTGTGAGCTCAACCCCAACTGGGTGAGGGGTTGAACTCAGTCCAGGCTAACACTCCGGTATAGTGCTAGGGGTATTTTGCATGAGACATGGCATTATTCATCCTGCCAAACTCCCAAACAAAATTTGTCCTTCACCCCATGGCTGTTTGTGGGGCATTGCTATGTACAAATTCGCCTGCCGTGTTTGCCTACAAATACACAGTGACTACATCACAGTAGAATCTTGTATAAAGTTTTGAGATGTCTCAACAACATGATTAGACGATGTCCTAATAGAAGGAATTATAAAGAATCATGGAAAAAAAAGGAACAGTTTTCATAATATCATATCACTTCAACATTCCTCAAATCACTTTAAAGTAATTACAATGAAGTGTGTATTTCTTGAAATGAATCACTGCATTGGAAACAGCTCCTGTCACATTGAGAGAATGTCTAATGTGCTTTACAGTAAACTCAAATGACTGTACAGTATTTTGTTGCAACTGAAGCAGTCATTTACTCCAGCAAGATGCACAAACAGTCATGGGGTGAATGGCGCATTGATATACTGGATGGATACCAGGATTAATTCCTTTAATTTATATAATAGTGTACATGATTCTCCAGCACCCTCCTGACAAATGGGTAGATGTCACCTTGGTTTTAACATCTCACCTGAAATTTGGCACCTTCAACAACGTAACACTTTCTTGCTTTCCACCTTGGCAGAGAGAAATTAATTGCTACAGCGGAGTGGAATGGAGGCAGGGATGTTCTGACTTTCATTTAAAAATTAGGTGATTTTTCAACTGTAAATTAAATCTAGCTAAATAATTCAAATCTAATGGTCACATTCAGTCCATCAAGTCACATATTACATGGATTCCTTTGTAGTTTTGTATTTCGCCACAAACACTTTCAGAATGTTTTAATCTTCTTTAGAAATGTAATTTTGTTGCAGTTGTTGATTTGAACCCAACCCTCCACTACTCCCGACCGGAGCTCGGGTCTGAAATATTGACTGTCCAATGCCTTGGGACGTCCTCCTGACCTGAAAGGCGCTATACAAGTGTAATTTTGTTGTTGCTGTTGATTGTTTAGCTATCAATATGGAATGGTTTAGGCAGGTTATTCTTGTCGAGATAGGTTACTTTTGTTGTTGCAATAGTAAGTTTTAGAACCCATTTAGTATAAACCTTATTTTCCTCTCAGCTTTCCAAAACACCTGGTAGCGCCTGGTTTCTTTGATACAGAACAAGTCACATTAGTTTGTGATTCAGCAAATATAGCTGCCACACATCAAAGCCTTGGTATCCAGTGGGAGCCCTGGCGATTAATACATTTCCAGCCATTAAAAATCTTCCAACTTTGATGTCGAAGTTACACGAAATAAAAACCTCCTCAATTAAGGCAAAAATTTTCCCTGGGTTCAGACATTCGCACAAAGAATGCAAACTGCTTTCAACAGAAGCCTCCCCAAGAATAAATTACATTAACACTAACACATGCAGTGATTAATAGGGCCCTCCTTCGACTAATGGAAATACTACAGTTCTTGTTAATAGGGAGCTCTATTCAGTCAGGAGCACTCTCGTCTCTCACCTGGGCAGACCTTTCCATTTACTTCTGGTTCAATAAATAACACCGCAATTTGTACCTCATCTCCTGATCCAGGTCACAGTGAGAACGAACAAATATCCATCTCAATGAAGCAGTTTGGCGCAACACCTCAGAAATAAAAGCTTCCAAGCAGCTTGACCAGAAACACAACGTATGTTTCAGACACATGTGGAAACCAATCGCTGTGCTTAAGTTGATCCAAACCAAACTGAGAATTCCATGCATATCAAATCCAAGGATTATTAATATGCATATAATATAATATATATATCCCATCTACACATGGAAACCCCAGACAAGATTGTTGTAATGAAATGTGTACTCTCTCTCTGGAGGGACACATCCAGCTTACTTAATTCCAGAAAGTATTAAACCACAGAATTATATTTGTATAGCGCCTTACAGTAAGGTAAGCACTTTAAGAGTGTTTGTTTAATCCAATTTTCCCATTTTATATTTCCTCTTTTCAGATATTTATCTAATACTGTTACATTTGCATAGCGCCTTTCATGGCGGGAGGACGTCCCAAGGCCCTGATCACCTTCAGAAGAGAATGGTGGAGTATAAGGACAGTAGCTGTTATGCCCTTTGCATTTAATTCTGGAATTTTATACTGAATGCATCAGTACAAGCGTGGCCTCTTTTCACTTCCTCCAATTTACCAAGAAGCAGCGAGATAAAGATCAGAAATTGAAAGATGAAAGCATTCAACACTGAGAAACGAAACTGCTGCTTAACTTCCGTGCTACCCTCAGAATAGCATTGTCTGCCTCAGCCTGGCCCATTTGTTAGTATTTCCAGAAAGAAGAGCAATGTGGAACCTGGGGAAACACAACACTGACACTGCAAGCTCCCACTGGCCAGGCCAGCAGCACAATGTCAACTTCAGCCGGTAAAACTCAGCCTTGCTTTTCACTGGAGAGAGAAGTGAACGTATTAACACTGGCGCGAGAGAAATATAGAAGCAATTGATACATACGACTGTACTTCTCTGAATGTGCCTGAAGTGCATATTCACAACTAAATTTAGCTCTGACAGAAATTAGACCTTAACCCCTTGGTTAAGCCTGGCTCGGTTAGTAGCATTCTTCCCTTCTAAGTCAGGTTAATAATAATAAGTCCATAAGGTTATAATTACAGTCCGCAAGGTTATAATAATAATAATTTTTACATTTAATATAGCACCTTCCACACCAGGAGGATGTCTCAAAGTGCCTCACAGGATATACTGCGAAGTGCAGTGACTGTGTATGGTGTAGCCAAACGATGCATCCAGTGAGCTTTCAGCCACTGTGTCCTCACCTTCAGGAACTTCCTCCTTCAATCCCTCTGTCTTCCACCTCCTCTCTATCTGTCTGCAAAAGCTGCTCGCTCATCGATTTTGTTGCCTGTGCCAATTGTCCCTTTTCCTCTCACTCTCTGCTAGGTGTCTCGTGCTGACGTGCAAAGCGCTGAGACATTTATCTATTTGAAGCAGTTTTGTTGTAGAAAACCACTTTCTTCCAACTACTCCCTGCCTGAGGCACATTGTGTCCTAGGATTACTAACATTGGGAAAATGCTTAGCTTAATATCAGTATGGCATTTCATTAAATTAAGATACTAGCTGTTTGTTTAGTTGGACATTAAAGGACTCTGCGCACTATTTGAACAGAGAAGGTGCATGTCTCAGCATCCTGGCTAATAATCTCCCAGTGGAGTCATGTACTGTAGTGGTTAAAACACTCGCCTCACAAGCAAGGGGACCTGGGTTTGATTCCTGGGCAGAGTGAAACATTGGCATGTTTCCTTACCCTTCACACCTCTGTTTACGTAGAAGTAGGCACCCGGATGTTAAGTCGATTGGCGGATCACTTTTCCGAGGGTAATAATCTCTCCCAAAAAAATAAATGAATAAAATAATACTAATTTGGTCACTCAATCCATGACTGTTGTGCACAATTAGCTGCCATGTTTCACCCACAAAATATGTTCACAATTAGCTGCCATGTTTCACCCACAAAATATACAGCCAATACAGCTTTCTCACATGCTGGCAAGAGCCCACAGTAAGAATGGCCACTTGGCTGAGGAATCAAGAATGTGATTAGCACCCACAGTAGCTAGAAGTACCTAGAAGTACCTATATTTCTTCTAGTACCTAGAAGAAATATAAAGTCAAAACACTTTTAGGTGGAGTGAAAACTGAAGGAAAAAAACACACAATATGTGTCAATATATTATCTTGTTGGTGTGTGATGGGACTATTGGGCTGCAGGTCAGCCAACAAAAGCTGTAACTCACTTTGGCACGCAAACAAGGTTAATGTTGAGTTTAAAATGCACAACTAGCCTTTGGAGTCAGAGGCCTAATTCCAATAGGAGAGGATCACGGGTGGAGACAAGGTAACTATTGCAGTAAAAGTTTAAGTTTAACTGAGGGTTTATTGCAGATTAAATTTAACTGAGGGAGAAAACAGTGGAAAAAGTGAGCAACCAGAGGTGCTTAAAACTTCTTTGTTCTTTTCATTTTACAGGAACAGTAGCAAAACAGCACATCAGCTTCTGGCAGGGTCATCATTTTGTGAGTAATATTTGTGACTAATGGTGTGGGGATAAATCGATCAACTCAGTGAAGTGAGAGGCTGCATTTTCTAAACACTGCTGAAAATCCATACGTTATATACACCCAAAATTTTGTGCAATTAAATAATTCCAGCACTTCCTGCATCCCATCTTTTGAAGTCCGGGACCTAAGTTATATAAAACTCGTCTGAGTTTTTATTGTAAGGATTTTTCAACATCACATTGCCCCGAATTCTTGACTCAGGATTATTTTAAAAATTATCTATAAAATAGAATTTAAAAATAATGACCATTTAACAGTCCATATAATAATGACCAAAGGCTGAGATCTATCATCAGCAGTGTATAATCAACACATTGGGGAACTGAGCTAACATAAAGGCAAGAGAAAACTCAACGAGGTGCAATCACTTCCTTGTAAACCATTCCTACCTGCTATTCATCAGAACTGATGTAGTTAAGGATCATTAGTTTATTTCCTCCACCCTAAAATGCCTGCAAAAAAGTCAAACTTGACAGTAATTATCTGTGAAACAGACACTTCAAAGTAATGTAGGATTAGGAAAATGCAAGCTCTTTCTCTCAATAGATTGTCCTCCACCTAATCTATTTCATCGCATCATATCTACAGTGAGAAATTGCCTTTTTATTTGATAAAAACACAAATTTTCATCATGAGAATAGAATTTTACATTTAGAAGTCATCTCGCTTCCAAATTATACCAATTCTTACATTGGATACTGCACCTTATCACATCATCAAAACACTTCACATATTTTTTACTATAAAGTGTGTGTATTTGAGGATGAACAATTCACTAGCTCAAAATCTGTGCTTTAGAGAAGATAAATAAATATCCGAGTCCCGATACAGGGCAGGGTGGCAAATAATGTCCATGGTTTTAATCTTGAAAATACTTGTATAATCTGGAATTGTCTCCCTCGGTCACTCCACCTCACCCCTCCCTTTCCTATTTTCAGATCACACTTGAAGAACTTCCTCTTTCACCAGACTTTTCCGGTTATCGCCTCCTCTCTCTCCTCGGTTTCAGGCTCCGCCACTGTTAAAGCTCTCCAAGACGCTGCTCCATGTGAAGAGGGCGCCGAGGCTCCTGAACTCCCTTCCTCACTCCCTTCACCTCGCCCACCCCACCCTCGCTCCCTCTCTTCCTACTTTCAGGACTCGGCTGAACACCTTTCTTTTCGACCGCTCTTCTCCCCATTCCCCCTGGCTCGGCTCGGGGATCCGCCATTGGGAAGCGCTCTGAGGCGCCGTCCAGCGTGGAGTGAGGACGCTGTGTAAATCCAAGTAGTTGTCGTTGCTAGGTAAATGTAAAAATTGTGGTTGAACACACAGGGTATATATTGATGAAGCTCTGTCACCGTGGAGTGTAGCAACTGGTCGATACCACTAA
Organism: Hydrolagus colliei; assembly: GCA_035084275.1. Taxonomy (NCBI): domain Eukaryota; kingdom Metazoa; phylum Chordata; class Chondrichthyes; order Chimaeriformes; family Chimaeridae; genus Hydrolagus; species Hydrolagus colliei. The sequence continues at coordinate 16,908,593 of CM068751.1, read as the reverse complement.
CCACACCAGGGAGGAAGGTGCTCTGGTCAGCACCTGGGAACATTAATGTCCTGGGACACCAGGGAGACTATGGAACAATGTACACAGTGATTTTAAGGGACCGAGTCAAAAAAGTGACTTCCGCCCACATGCTATCCCACTTGTCAAGTACAGCAACCCCTGGGTACTGTCCTACAGGGATCAGCGACCTCCCACGAGTTTCACTTGTTGGGTCTGTCAGTGTGTTTAAACAGGCACAGGTGGGTGGGAGGATAACAGGACCTTGTGAACACTGACAAAACAACACGCACCGGGGGCGGGGAGGGGAGACTCCCCCGCTTCACCTTCAGTGACTCAGTCGGCGCCACCCCCCCCCCCCCCCCCCCCCCCGGGCTCAGGCCGCGCCGAGTCCGAGGCTGATGAGCCGGGGCCTAGCGTCACTTGAACTTGAAGCCTGTCTGTCGCCATAGCCGAGCACCGGGTGGCGTGACACATCTCACACCGCCCTCCCTCCCTCCCGTCCTCCCTCCTTCACTCACTCACCAGATCTGGAAGCGGAGCACGGGGCCGGTGGCGTACTGCATCTTGAGCCGCTTGTCGGCCCGCGCCTGGCCGGCGTTGTGCAGACAGACGAGCGCCAGGAACAGGAGCGAGAAGGAAAGCGCTCCGCCCGCCGCCATCGTATCAACACTGACACTGCGCATGCGCAGCTCCCACGCCAGCACTAACCCGCCACTGCGCCTGCGCGGCTCCCACGCCAGCACTAACCCGCCACTGCGCCTGCGCGGCTCCCACGCCAGCACTATCCCGCCACTGCGCACGCGCGGTTCCCACACCTTGGCTATATCAAATATTATTATTATTATTAGAGTTAATAGGAGGTGAGCAGCTGGTCTGTCATCCCTAGTGCCCTGCGGTACTTTGGACCCACCTGGGTCAGGAGCCGGACTCCTAAGTTGACTCTGTTCCGGCATTCTATCTCAGATCCAGTTCAGTGCTTGGGAATACAGGATTTACTGAAAAGTGTAGTGACCGAGTGTTTTGTGGACAGGGCAGGAGATGTCAAGTAGGGTCGCTGCTCATTTGGGCAGAGGGAACGGCTGGGTTGGTAGGGTTTGAGGAGGTTACAGAGGTAGGCTGAGACGTCGATAAGATGTGAAAAGCGCTATATCAAATGTAAGGATTATTATTATTAGGGTGGGGTAAGACCATGGAGAGATTTGAAGTTTAAACCTGCGGGGGTGGGGAGCCAGTGAATCTGAGCAAGGATGGAGTTGATAGGCTCACAGAGCGTTGCGCGGGAGAGGACAAGAGCTGCAGAGTTCTGGATGGTCTACAGACCGTGAAGGGAAGAGGCAGCAAGCAGAGAGTTGACATATCAAGGCTGTGGTGACGAAAGCGTGGGTGAGTGTCGCAATGGTCCAGGTAGCGGGCAATGTTACGGAGGTGGGGGAAAGGTGAGCGGGTCAGAACATAGATGTGAGGTTAAAAGGAGACTTGGGGAGTGGAACAAACTACCGAGGTACATACAGTCCCTGGGAAGAGGAAGGTAGATGGACAAGGAAGCTTGGCAGGTGGTGGTGCAAGAAAACAACAGGAAGATCTGAGAGGAAAAATCTAATAAAAGCCACAAACACAAGCGGTAACCAGGTTACAAACTCAACCTACTCCCTCCGCACTCAGACCTCAGCTGTATCATTTTATTTTGTTGCGTTGCTGTTTATTAAATGTTTTACATTGATTTCACTGAATGAACACCTTTTTGTTCCAGCCCAGTCACCCTCCTGAAGGTGCTGGGTGCAGATCCAGGCTGGCTCCAGGAGCTCGCCAAGTTAGGGCTTGTGTGGGGACAACACACTGATTCCAGTTTGCAAGGAAAGTATATCCTCTGGTGAGGGAATCGATAACAAGCTAATGTTAAAATCATCTTAAAATGAGAGCTCGGTCATTCAGTGAATTTTTGACACAAAGGGTAGTGGAAATCTGGAACTCTGCTCAAAAGTCTGTGGATGAGGTGGATAGACATTTGTTACGTAAGGGTATCAAGGGATATATGGCAAAGGCGTGCAAACGGAGTTGAGGTAACTGATCAGACAAGATCTAACAGAATGGCAGAACAGGCTTAAGGTGCTGAATGGCCTATTACTATGTTCCCTCCTCACTCGCATCTGCATCTCACACATCGTTCAGCAGACGAGAAGGATGTGGGGGTGGTGGGGAGGGGGGTGGGGGAGTGCAGAAGGGGGAGAATTTAACTCGCTAACGATTGGGAGCAGGAACCTTGGCTGATTGTCTCCAGGGCCAATGAAGCTAATTTTAACCCAAACCGTGTTCGGTGAGATCAGGCAACTGAACACGATCCAGAGATTTGAAGCAGAGACCTCCTAATTCTGTAGTGGCTAAAGTACAGCACCAGAGGGTGTCTGGGCTCACTCGGCTGCTGGGGAGATGCTGGAATGTAAATATTGCACAGTCTGTTTCCCCACATCTGTGACAGCGAGAATCCAACAGATTATTTTGTCCAACAACCTCACCCACAAATCAGCCAATCACCAGCAAATAGCAGAATAGAGGAGATTAGAAGCACTGAAACCCAATAAATTAGATTTGCTGGATATATTATATATATAAAAATGTATAAAAACCACACACACACATCACATACACACACATACACACAGACAGCGAAGGTGATGAATGGGATTTATATTCTGTGATCAGCTACACTAATGTAACTCATGTTTGTCCATCTTCCCAAAGACAAATTACTACAGTATCAGATTTGCCAGACTCAGTCAGTGTGATGCTTTCACTCTCCGCTGAGGGCCGATTGAAATTCTGATCAACTCTGGATAGAGGTTTTCTCACGGGGGAAAATCTCGAAGCGCCGGACGAAGACGGATTGCTTCCCCCAGGCATGTTTTAAGCGCTCTGAGACGCTCCGCGGTGTGGCTCCACATAAATGCAAGTTGTCGTTGTGACATTCACCTAAGCAACATCTATTAATCCAGAAGAGATAAGACGTTTTATTTTTTTCTCATAATAACAGCGCAGATTTGCTTCAAACTATTCAAACCTTTTACATTGCATAGTGTAGGCTTCTCCCTCTTCTCCCCCCCCGCCCCCCCAGTAAAATGTCGTGTCGGGAATCCCCTCCCAGAGTGGGTGTCCGCAGAGATCGATCACACGCTCAGCTCCAGCTCCTCCAGCTCCTTCAACAGAACGTCCTCTTTTAGGATTTTTTCCATCTGCGTCAGGGAGAGGGAGTGAGTCACACAGGGTACTGTCTGCACTGGCAATGCCGACAGGCAGGTTTCAGTTGGCAAGTGAGGTAAGCAGTCTCCTCCCTGCCCCACCTGAATGCTCTCACAGATTGCTCACTTTTGCTTCACTAATATTTAAACAGGAAATTGCTTCTGTAGGAAGTCCATTTTTGGTCAAAAATAATAATGCTATATATATATTTACATAATAATATAACAATCGTTGCATTTGATATATGTAGCGCTTTTCACGTCTTCTAGACATCTCAAAAGCACTTCACAGAATATACTGTAACTTGAATTGACTGTATTTTTTACAGTACTGTATACTGTATTGTATACAGTAATTGACTGTATACAATTGCTGCCGCGCTGTATACCACAACGCGGCAGCCAACTGTGCATAGCAGTGTCCCCACAAACAGTCGTGGATTGAAGTGACCAATTTTTCTTTGTTTTTTTTTCCATTTTTAGAGGGATTATTATTAGGCGTGCGGAGGAAGGAAACTTGTCCAAGGTTTCGCCCTGACCTGCCTGGATTCGAACACAGGACTATAGAACTCCACGAAAGAATAGATACCTTATCGTTGCATTTGATAAGAAGTCTGTCGTGTCTAAAGTTCTCAAAGGAATTGAACCTGAGTTCTCTGGTTTGTGAGGCAAGCGCGCTAACCACTACACTACAGGACTCCTATAATATGCTTCCTCAACAAGTCTAATTCCCTTTGACTTGCTGTGGGCCTGGGGAATGTTGGTCCTTGACACTGCGTGTCTATGTGTCCTGCAGCACTAACACTCCTCACCAGCCAAGCAAAGGACTGGGAGCTGCCCATGCTGGTATCACATTGCACAAGTGTCACACTGAACCTTGCTCCAGACTCCTTACCTGGTTCTTTTCCAGTTGCTTCCCAGACGCTTGCTGATCCTTCAGCTGTTCTATAGCTTTCAATTTCTGCAGAGACAAGAAGCCGGCGATGTGATAATAATAACAATAATAATACTTGAATTTTGATATAGCGTTTGTTCACGTCTTCTAGATGTCTCAAAGCGCTTCACAGAATATAAGGTAAAGTCAACTGACTGTATATTTGTGGGTGAAACGCGGCAGCCAATTGAGCACAGCAGCGTCCCCACAAACAGTCGTGGATTGAAATGACCAATTTTATTATTTTGGAGGGATTATCATTAGGCCTGCAGAGTAGGCCTATTGACTTGCCCACGGTTGCGACCTGACCTGCCTGGATTCTAACACAGGTCTCACTCTTGTAAAGCTCTAACCATTGAGCTATACAGGGGTACTGTGATATTTTCACAGAATACGTAAAAACCTGAGGCCCGTTGAACCCACATTTGAAATAACATTTGTATTGTTAACAATTGTGACAGGTTTGTACAGACCAATTACCATGTATTGTGGGTGTGAGTAACTCTGCTCCGCCACAACTTACCTTTTTGATGTTCTTTATCTTCTTGTCTATCTCTGGGTCCCCGTAACCCTCATTACCCTGGGCTGCTCTGGCCTCAGGTTCGGGTGGAGATTCCTGGATTTCAGATTTGTTCTCCTGTAAGGAACAGCGAGGGTTATTGTTAATACTAACAATCATAAAAACAATCCTTGCGTTTGATATAGCGCTTTGCACATCTTGTCGACGTCTCAAAGCGCTTCACAGAGTATACTGTCAAGTGAATTGATTGTATATTTGTGGGCGAAACGCGGCAGCCAATTGCCTGCGCACAGCAGCGTCCCACAAACAGTTGTGGATTGAAATGACCAATTTTTATTATTGTGGTTTTTTTTTAAAGGGATTGTTATTAGGCGTGTGGAGTAAGGCAACTTGGCGATTGCAAAAACAACAACTTTCATTTATGCACGCGTGGTTTAGGTTAACGTTTCAGGCAGTTAGTAACAGTGGTTGGAGACTCGGCTAAGGCTGGAGCGAAATGCTGGAGGATTACCAGTTTTGCTGCCTTTCTCGCCTCGCGTTTCTTTTGGTTTTTCAGAGCCGCCTTCGAGAGCTGCTTGTCCGCGTTTTGCGGCTTCATATTCTGCGGTGGTTCCTCCTCGTGCTGGTGGGAAAGAAGAGAATAATAATAATAATAATAAATAATCCTTGGGTTTAATATCGCAGCTTGTCACCTCATCGAGATGTTCACAAAGCCGTCTCTGCAGCGGTCAGTTGTCCATAGCAATGTCCTACAAATAGCGATAGAGTGAGCGATCAATAGACTGATAAGAGTCAGCGCCTTGGGACGTCCTCCCGACGTGAAAGGCTCTCCATAAATGTAATTTTGTTGTTGTTGTTGTTGTATAAGAAGGTAGTTGGCCAGGGCACAGTGCCATAGGATCATTAATGTCCATCTACCTTAGATTAATATCTCATCCAAAGGACGGTACCTCCGACATTACGTCACATCCCTAGCACAGCGTTGGAGTGTCTGTCAGCGCAGACTATATGGGATGCAATTCCCCACTCGTAAGAGAACTGCCAACTAACTGTGCCAGGCCCAATCTGTAACACTTTCAATCTGTCACAGGGTCAGAACAAAAGAGGCCTCCTTTCTAAAGGAAACATTCACTTTCCACCCTACCCTCCTCCAAATCCGTCACATTCACCATTAAAAATGCTACAGCAGCAGTCTCCGTCAGGGCCACACTCCCTCTCCGCCCTTTCTCTCTCGGATACCATCCTCCCATCACAGCTCGGAGCCTTTTTTCAAACAAGTCCAAGCGTCAACCACATTCCCTGACATTCTGTTCCAGTCGTTAATCACCCTCTGGCTAAAGAAAACCTGCTCTGAAATTGTGCTTTACATTTCTAACCCTTGTCCTGTTGTTCTACTGTCACGATCTGTCCCGAAGTTTACATTTTTCCATCCAATTAAACTTTTATTTGCCTCTAAAATTTCCCCTTTGAGTTGTCTTCTCTCAAGAATGAAAAGTCCGAGCTTGTCTGATCAGAACCAAATGTTATTATCCCATTTTAACCAGAGTAAAATTACACCTGAACATGGATAATAACAATAATAATCCTTGCAATTTGATATCGCGCTTTTCACATCTAATCAACGTCTCAAAGCGCTTCACAGAATATATTGTAAAGTGAATTAACTGCATATTTGTGGGCAAAGTGCGGCAGCCAATTGCGAACAGTGGCGTCCCCCACAAACAGTCGTAGATGGAGCAGGGATGTTGTGTGACAAACACTCACCAGTTTGGAGCTGGTCACTGGTTTGTCCCTCAGGGCGGGAGGTCTGTACGCCTGTGCGGGCTTAGTGTCGATGGTCAGTGAGTCAGTGGGGACTGTCTTGTACTCAATGCGTTTCTCTGGAAACGCCCCGTCCTTGAACGGCTGCCACTGCACCTCCCAGAGTTCAGCGTTCGACGGCACCTCGTATTTGTGCCTCACCGCGCCGCTGTAGTGCCAGATCTTATAGCCGTTGCCGACCCGCAGTCTCGGGGTGCAGGTGGCCGTGACAATGTGCTCGCCGTCCGGACACCAGGAGAAAAAGGTGGTGTCGCTCGCCTGGGGCTTGGAGATCAGTTTGTACTGTTTGACGTCCCAGACCTCCATCTGTCCGCGCAGGTTCCCGAAGCCGGCCAGAACCAGGATATGACCCTGTGGGCTGTAGAAGCCGGCGTTCCGAGGCCCAGTGCCGAAGTCAAAGATGGGGTCGCACTTCAGGTTATAGACTGTCACCTTGGCGGGCATGAAGCCATACACAGCGCAAAACTCCAGGGAATTGGGGTTCCAAGACACGTCATATATAGGGCCGTTCTTGGCTGAAAGGAGAGAACGACTTTCAACAGTTAGACCGGGAGATTCTACTAAAAAGTAGGAATAATAATAATAATAATAATAATGCTTGCATTTGATATAGCGCTGTTCACATCTTATCGACATCTCAAAGAGCTTCACAGAATATACTGTAAAGTGAATTGACTGTATATTTATGGGTGAAAAGCAGCAGCGAACTGCGCACAGCAGTGACCCACAAACAGTCTTGGATTGAAATTACCAATCTTTTAAAATTATTCTTTTTTTTTTAAGAGGGATTTTTTTTGGAGGGGCATGTGTGTGCGTAACATAAACCATGAGAAAAATATAACACAAGGCAGGAAAGATGGTGACTATTTACAATCCAACCCCATTACAAGACCACATCTGCAGGGATTTTTAGCTAAACCTCAGATTGATGAGGATGATACCAGGGCTGGCAAGTTACTGCTATCAGGATACGGGAAATTGTTTGTGCCTGAAGAGATGTTAAAGGGGGGAAACCTAATAGGTGTTTAACGTTATAACAGGGTTTGATAAAGTTAACACAAATAGTCTTGTTAGCGCTGGTTGGGGAGTCTTAACCAGGGGACGCAAATATAGGCCAGCGACTCGGAGATCTACAAGAGAATTTAGGAGCGTGAATGGAGGGATGCTGTGGGGAGATTGTGGAACTATTTTCCGCCACGTTATGTTGGAAGAACTCAGCAACAAACAAATTCACTTCAACAAGATCACAATTTAACCAGACAGAAGATCAGGAGCTTTAAACGGTTTGAAAAGGTAAAGGGAGGGAATACATACGTAGCTGTACCACTGCACTTTCTCCATTGGCTGCTATATAGTGCAGAGTTTGTTCACCATAATACGATGCTCCAGATTTGTCTACATCTGTGCTGGCAATCACCAAAACAGCAGAGCCTGCAACAGAACAACAGGGTTAACCAGATCTTTCCAAATCCAGAGGTGAGCAGATGCCTTTACAACCACAATAAGAACAAAATTATATTTATAGAGCAGCCGTTCACGTCGGAAGGACGTCCCAAGGCGCTGAACAATCAGGTCGGGATCCGAGCAGGGGAGAAGGAGGGACAGGGTAGAGGGGAGGGGCAGGAGAGGGTTAAGAGGGGAGGGAGAGAGTTGGGAGGGGAGGGAGAGAGTTGGGAGGGGAGGGAGAGAGTTGGGAGGGGAGGGAGAGAGTTGGGTTGCGCATGGAGTTCCAGAGTGTGGGGACAGAGAGGCTGAAAGCCCATCCGTCGATGGTAGGGCGGGGTATATGGAGTAGGCTGGAGCCCGCTGAACGGAGGGGGCGGGCAGACGCTCTGAGACTGCGTGATCGGTGAAGAAATTGAAATTTAATTTTAAAACACAGTCACCACACTTTACAGGAAATCCTTTGGAGCGCTTTGAGACATGAAAGGCAGAGTATCAAATGCCAGGATTATAATCATCATCTTGGGGCACTCTCCCTCTCCCTTGTCTGTCTCTCACTGTGAGCGTAGCACCCCACCACCCCCGCCCCACGTTAGCGAGTAGTGCGTACCTTTCTTGTTCCACAGCATTGTCACTTTGTCAGCTTTGAAGAAGCTTTTATTGGCTAAGGCAGAGGTGGGGCCACCAAAGTTGGGGTATTGATACAGCCGAACAAATGATGGGGCGCCTTTCGATCCCGGCACATAAACGGCAACCTTTTAGACAAGAACACAACGCAAACATCACCGGCAATGTTAATACATTCGTCCCGCGCTCTCCACCCACCCCACCGTTTGTAAATACCACTTCATTCCTATGGTAACAACAGCCCATGCACAGACACAATGATTACAATTCTCGCGTTTGACATTGCACCCGTGGTGCTGGAATACTTCAAAGCACTTTACAGTCATTAATCTTTGATAGTCGCTGTAGTCGCTGTGAATTGGCCGCCAATTTGCCAATTACGTACGGCAAAGTCCAGCAGACAGTGTTCTCCCACATGACATCAAGACTCTGTGAAGTACATTCAGAAGTTTCAACGTGCTAAGGTGCTATATCAAATGCAACGATTGTTGTATTTTGAACTTATCTGGGTTGAATGTTGGCCTTAAAAGTGAGATAAACTCTCTTCTCTTTCCCAATAGTATCACGGAATTTGTAATGTGGATTTGCCATGAACAGGGACCTGGGTTTAACATCGCATCTGAATGCCTCTGATAGGACTGTATTGCACTGACAAACACTGGACTGACCAGCGCTGCAATGTCTAAGCCTTGTCCAAGTCTTCTTTATGCAGCTCACATGCGTGTCATTTTCCATCTCATTTCAATGTGAATGTGCCTGCCCTCTACAGGCAAGTCTCTACCTAGCAGTGGAGCAAATAAACCTCTTTACTTCACTCACTGCCTTTTGAGATGTCTGAATGAGCTTCACAGGATATGCAGCGGACAGCATCCCAGAAGCAAATACCAACGTACCTTGATGGGCTGAGATCCAGGCGACAGCACAAAGTCAGTCACTTTCTGCAAGTGAAGTTTAGTCGCTATTTTATCTGCAAAATACCAGCATAAAAGGCAGTAACATTACTATTATTACCAACAATCACAGCAGAATGTCACTGAAAAAGTATGCCTCACATCTTACAAAACAATGTTTATATAACTGTACAATATTGACTGACAGACAAGTGTCGGTCAAGATTAACAATAAACCACCATTCGCTCAGGTCCACCTTTATGGTTCTTTCGTTTCCTGGTTTGACTCTTACTTATCCCAATGCCTCCACTCTGTATCTGCCAAATAGCTTCTCCTCCCTTCCTCACACTATCGCACGGGGGGGTTCCTCGGGATCCTATCCCATATCACACATGGATGCACACTCCACCTCATTCTCACCTTTAAATCCCAGGAAGGTTTCAGATGGGTCTAAGGTTTGTGAGGTTGGAGGGATCGAGGGTAGGTTTTATTTAAGGAGAGGAATGAAGATAGTAATTTTGAGAGGGGAACAGTTTTGTGCCTGAAGAGGGAGACTGACTGATTGTGCCAGCCAGTCGTGGGTGGAGGAAGGGGAGTTGAGTGACCAGAAGCTGGGTGGGGGAGGGTTCGAGGCTGCAGATAGTGGGTTTTATTTGGGAGACAGTGGGAGAAAGGGAGGAGGAGGAGATGGGGGCAAAAGAGTGTAGGGTGCGGACTGTGGTCGGAGGGGAGGTGGTGAAAGAGGTACAGGGGCTGGTCGGAGGAGGAGGCAGCCAGGTGGCTGTCGTCTATCTTAAGAGTTAAAGAAGTCTAGAACCTGTTTGTATTTAGCATCTGCAGAGTGTGACATTCCCATTTCTGGGCTGCCAATGCTCTGATTCAATGTGTGGTTGAGCGTCAGTTTGAACAGCCAGGCAGTGTGTGGTGGGTGCGCGGCACGTACCAAATTTGTTATCCTCAAAAAACTGCACTTCGTTGTTGACATTCCGAGCGCAGATGCTATCGTTATCAGACCAGCAAGGACACCTGCCGGCGGAAACACAAGCGCAGTCAACACCCACGTTTTAGACAGAAAGCAGCAAGTTTTTGAATCAAAAAAATAACAATCGTTACACTTGACACAACACAGGGCATCCTGTAAGAGCATACTGCACAGTGGAGTCCTGTAGCTCAGTGGTCAGTCCTCTAGACGTCTCAAAGTGTTTCACAGAATATACTGTAGGAGTGAATTGACTATATATTTGTGGGCGAAACGCGGCAGCCAATTGCACACAGCAGCGTCCCCGCAAACAGTCGTGGATTGAAATGAACAATTTTATTATTTTTGGGGGAGGGATTATTATCAGGCATGTGGAGTAAGGAAACTTGCCCAAGGTATTCGCCCTGACCTGCCTGGATTCGAACACGGGTCTCAGGCTTGTAGGGCGAGTGCTCTAACTACTGAACTACAGGACTCACTCCGCAGTGTTATCAGGAGACCAATGAAAAAAGCCTAACCCCCAGGACTCGTCTACCCTGCCATTCCCATTGATGAGCCGAGCAGCCAGAGTCAGTCATGGAGCTGCCCAGCCCTGGGATCAGATCACCAAGGTCCAAGGTGGGTTGTTGGACCTGCACTAGACTGGTAGTGTAACATACTTCCTTCGTGCAGAGAGTGGCAACAGCAGTACACACTATCCCATTATATCATGAGCTCTGATTTCATGGATCAAATTACATTGCTATAACGTGATCCGCCTGTAGTCTGAAGTTCAAACCCCACTTAATTTTCATTTTAGGATGTTACACTTATTGCAAATATCACTGGGGTTCTGATCCTCCCTGGAGGGCTGGGTGAACAACACAGGTAATAATGATAATAATAATCATAATATTCCTTGCATTTGATACAGCACCTTATCGCGTCATTGTCTCAAAGCACTTCACAGGAAAAATGTAAAGTAGATTGACTGTGTGCCTTTGTGGGCGAGCTGTCAAGACTTGGGACTGGGGCATCCAAATGCACACAGAGGTGTCCCACAGTGGTGGGACTCAGTGACCCAACCAGTGATTCAGTGAGTGGTAAACGAGTGAATGTTTCCATGTTTCAAAAGACTACCATTCTCATATTTACCAGCCTTGCATTTTCTTTTGGAAGAACGACTTGAGACATTGCCCAGTGCTGAGATCCCACATGTGCAGGTTTGGCTCTCCTTGTGTATTTTCTTTGGATGCTAAACAGAACATAAATTTAAAAAAAACTTACAATTGACATCCAAACTCTTATCTCCCCGCCAGCACCCTTGACTCCAGGGCCGCTGTTGTACTCACAGATTGCCTGTCAGACATCAAGTCATAGATGACCACTAAATTTCTCCAGTTGAAAGTCAACAAGACCAAGGTCCTCCTTATTGCTTCCTGTCAGCGTCTCCTCACCTCAGGCACAGACAACATCACTGTACATGGATGCACACTCAACCTCACTGAGTCAGTACAAGAACTTTGGCGCGTCCTGTTCGACTCGCAATCGTCCTTTAAACCTCTCGATGGTCAGGTGAAAACCCTAGGCTGTCCAGCTTTATAAATATCAATTTGTTGTTGTTGTTTTGACCCAGAGGAGAAAGTTGTACTAACCCCAAAACACTACAAAGATCCAAAGTGATTGAGTTCTGTACAGAATGACTCACTAGTGTATGGCTGCCATGTTGCCAAGATGCTGTTCTGTGGGGAGAACGCCAGGAAGGTCGCTTTCGGCAGGTTAATCGAGTGCAACAAACTGCCATCCGCACTGTTCACGATAGTTACACTGTGGAGACAGAGACGGAGAGAGAGCAGAGAACTTTCAATCAAAATCCTAGCTATGTACAGAGCAACAGCAATCAATGAAATCAGACAAGGGGGGGTGGGGGGAGCACAGGGGAAACAGAATTACTGTAAAGAGTAGTGACTATTTGCAAGCAGTCAATTTGTCTTGCACAACAACACCAAAATTACATTTATATACGGGCCGAATGGCCTGCTTCTCTGCTTCTCAAAACATTTTTAATTTCTCGTCATGTTTTATAACAAAACCATTCTCTCCTGTCGGCTTCCTGACTCTTTGTGGTTAGAAACACAACCTGTTACTGACCCTTCTCCGTTGCACCAAGCGAACAAGGAACCATCTTTGCTGAACGTGAAGCCTTTGCAATTCTTGCTGTCATCCCTGCAAAATACAAAGAGGTTACTGTCAAGTGACCTGTTCAGGGCAAGATTATTTATTCCCTCTGCTTCCCAACTCCTCACTTGGCGAATCATGATAATAATAGTAAATAATCCTTGCCTTTTAACGTAGTAGAGCCTTATTATGTCGTTGGGACATCTCAAATTGCTTCACAGAATAAACTGTAAAGTGGATGTGTATTTTGTGGGTGAAATACGGCTTGCAGTGTCCTGCAGACAATCTGAGGGATTATTACCCCGGGAAAGCAACCTGCCAATTGACTAACAACCTTTAGGCAAAGAAGGCGAGTTAAGTAAGGACTCTTGCCTACGATTTTGCGCTGCCCCAAACCGAACCTGGATCCTCTCGCTTGTGAGGTGTGTGGACTCACCCTTACTCCACAGAACTCCGCATTATAGCACTTTTCACATCGATAAGGTATCTCAAAGCTCTTCATGGAGCTGACTGGGGTGCTGATGGTAAGGGGAACTGAGGAGGTTGCGGGGCAAAGGTGACCGAAAGCACTGGCAAAAAGATATATCTTAAAAGTCTGAATAACTATGAACAAAAATCCTCGCATTTGATATAGCGGACTGATTAAGCATGTAAATGTGGCACTTGTTAAAACAACAACTGCAATAAAATTACACTTGTATAGCGCCTTCTACATCAGGAGGACATCCCAAGACGTTGGACACTCACTGTGTCAGACCCGAATTGGGGACAGGGGGGTGGGGGGAAGGGCGGGGATTAGGAGTTGCTGGTGGGACCATCAAAGAGGAGAGTCCTGAGGCGGGACTTGAAGGAGGCCAGGGAGAGGGTGAGGCGGAGGTACTGCCGGAAGATTCAAAGTAACAAGCCATTTGTATAAAGTACCTTGCAAAAGATGTGTTGTCTGTATAAGCCGGAGGGCCATCGATCATATAGACTCCTTCCGAACCACGAACTGTAACAAACAATCACAAAGGATTCAGGCACATGTCCGTTACTTGCACTGATGGCACCATTCAGTGGCGTAAACAGAGAGCAACAATAAAATCACATTTGTATCGCACCTTTCACGTCAGGAGGACGTCAGGAAGGAGATTAACACAATATTCCTGGCATTTGATATAGTGCCTGATCATGTCTTCGAGACGTCTCAGAAGTGTAGCGACTGTGAGTTTTGTGGGTGAAACACTGCAGTCAATTCCACACAGCAGTGTCTCACAAACAATTGTGGATTGAATAATCACATTATTATTATTATTTGGAAGGGAGTATTCCCCTTGGAAAGCCATCCGCCAACGTCGATTTACAAATGGGTTCCTGGTTACTGCTTGGTAAACAAGAGGCATGGGCGTGGAGTAAGGAAACTTGCCTGAGATTTTGCTCTGCCCAGCCCAGGAATCAAACCCAGGTCCAGAAGAGATTTAGGGTCTGAAGCAGTAACTGTCCTCAGCTCTGGCCTGAAGCAGTAACTGTTCAGCGCCTTGGGACGTCCTCCTGACGTAAAAGGCGCTACGCAAATGTAATTTTGTTGTTGTTGTTGACCAAAGCTACAATCAAAGATAAGTCTTGCAGGATGTTTGAAGCTGATTCAATCAGTGGGGAACAACATATCCTTAATATTCCTGGAATAAAATCCCCTGGAATTGCTCCCGACCATTCCCACTGACGGGAGAATCCTTATTCTGACCTGCAAATGTCTTCCAAACTTGATATTCCTCAACCATGTCTCTGTGATCCCCACACACTCTGCCAACTCAGGTCTGAGTTCAACGAAAATGGCATCAAAGTATTTTTTTGTTCGTTCCAGCAATTTAGCTTTTAAAGTGGTGGCTGCACTTAGGTTAGACGGCACCAAGAATGGATGGAAGACGCTGTTCCACATGTGTGGATATAATTCACACAGCATCCAGCACAGGCAGATTTATCCTCCAATATTTGTTTTCCAAACTCAGTCTCAGTCTCAAATGGAACCTCGCAGGTCAAGAAGCCCGAGATTGGCTGATTGCCTCCTGCCGGCCGAAACTGAGCACAGACAGATGCTTGGCTGTGGGATGAATAGCCCAGGGAACACACAACACAAACTGGAGAAAACTCCTAGATTCCAACAGTTTGGTCCCAAAATTCTTTCACACGAGCCAGTAGAGCAAGCCATCTTACATATGTTCTTTCCAAGAAACACACAAAACACATGGGGAGAAATTCTACCAGAATCGAGATTCTCTCCATTTCCTCAGCTTTCAGACTACGGTATGTAGATTTAACAAATTGGATCTTATCTTGTATGCTTTTTTAAATATATTCTTTAACGTTTACAGAAAACCAGCTTTAAAATAAGGACTTAAACATAAATCCTTACGTTTGATGATGGGAACACTCCAATTCTGAAATGCTGAGAAAATAAAGTGAATTCGAATAGAATTTCTACCAAGTTATGAGTTATTGCGTTTTCTTTAGGATATAATAATAATCTTTGCATTTGATATAGCAACTTATAACATCTTTGAAACGTCTCAAAGAGCTTCACAGAATATATTGTAAAGTGAATTGACTATATATTTTGTGGGTGAAACCCGGCAGCCAATTGCGCACAGCAGTGTCCCGCAAACAATCATGGATTGAGTGATCACATTTTTTTTAAGGAATCATTGACCCTGGAAAAGCAACCCGCCAATCAACTAACTACCTGTTCCTATTTACTGCTAAGTAAACAGAGGTGTGTGGAGTAAGGAAACTCGCCCAATATTTCACCCTGCTGGACATCCTCCTGACGTGAAAGGCACTATACAAATGTAATTTTGCTGTCATTGTTATGGCTGCTGGGAATCGAACACAGGTCTTTCACTTGCGAGGTGGAGTGCTCTAACCACTGAACTACAGGACTCCATGGGTCAACGTCAGGGGTAACAGAGCACTGAATTGTAACACCCCTTTGATATTTCATATAATATGCTGAACATTTCAATGATTGCTTTTCCACATGGTATGTTGTTAAGAATACTGGGATCTAATGCTTTGAGACACCAATTAATTCACTAATGCACACCAGCACTGTCAAGTTATTAGCAAACATTCATATCTACTCTATAGGCCCCGCTAGTAATGTCAATGGCCGAGACTTTCCTACAACTAAACAATACTGAAAGGTAGTTTGTGCTATGAATAACCACCCACATATAAATGTTAAAACAGTTCAAAGGCTTTGTCAGGACTTCAGTCTACGCTGACAATTCAGTGCAGTATTGGGATAGCGTTGCATTGTCAACGGTGCCGGTCTTCGGATGAAATGTTAAACCAAGATTCTTCTGCTGTCTTCAAGTGGATATTAAAAGATCCCATGTTGCTATGTGAGAGGAGAGGGAATTTCTCCTAGTGTCCCGGCCAACAATGCTCCAGATTAATTGGTCATCCACCTCATGGCTGTTTGAGGGACTTTGCTGTGTGCAAAATGTCGGCTTTGCCTACAAAATCAGTCAATACACATTAAAGTAAATACCGGGAAGTGCTTTGAGATGTCTCAATGTTCTAAGTGTCATAAAAATCCAAGCTAATTTTCTATTTCCTTCACCCTATCAACATGCTATACGTGAAGAAAATGGGCAGACAATGTCAATTACAACAAACCGTAAAGGTTGTTCTTGAACTAAATAAAACATAGTGCTTTATCCGCACTCCCACCCGCTCCACCTTGTTAATGTGGAAAAGCACTGAGCTTCAGCTTCGCTCACACTGTTGGTTTGCACAGCATTTGAATAAAGTGCTGGAATGAATTGCCAGTACACGTTTGGGTTCTATCACAATTCTAAAACATCTAAAGCACAAAACTTTGAACTTTACGCCTGCCTGCAGCACAATACTTTCATTCTCTTCATACTATGGGAGCTCCCTTCAGTAATTCACTAATTAATTAATAGATTATTATTACAATTATTATTAGTATACATTTTGCCTGCGGTGAAGATGAGCTTGGTGCCTATAACTCGGTTAAAGTTGAGTTTGCCTTTCCCAAAAAGGCACTGCGATGTCTCCTATTCTCATTTGTGGCTCACATTTCTCTGCGAGAAAATCAAACACTTCAAACAAAAAACATGATGTTTGCTTTTGAAAAGGTTATGCTTTCATTGATTAACTCGGAGCGGACGTGTGGGTCGGGGGCCATGAAGGGTCCAACCATCCCTTCCCTCAGCCCACTGAGGGAAGGGATGGTTGGTAGGGGGTTAGGAGGATGGGGTGATAGGGTCGAGGAGTCTGGTGCGGGAGAAGACACGGGCTCCAGCCTATGGAGAGAGGAATTCGGGAAGCCAACAAACAGGGCATTGGCATAGTCAAGCCTGGACGTAATGAAGGCATGAATGAGTTTTGGTGTCTTGTGGGGTGAGGTAATGGTGGAGTCAGGCAATGTTGTGGTGGGTGAGTGAGGGCAGAGCAGGTCATGGAGTGGAAGTGGGGAAAAATGGACAGTTGAGGATTGAACGAGACACCTAGGTTCCCTACTACTTGGTGAGGTGGAGTGGCATTCATGGAGGTTGATGCTGCCAATGCCTGAGGAGTGGAGGCGCAACCAATCAGGAGGACCTCGGTCTTGTTGACATTCAACTGTAAATAATTAACCAAGAC
This sequence comes from Hydrolagus colliei, assembly GCA_035084275.1. NCBI lineage: Eukaryota > Metazoa > Chordata > Chondrichthyes > Chimaeriformes > Chimaeridae > Hydrolagus > Hydrolagus colliei. Next base: position 16,891,338 of record CM068751.1, on the reverse strand, counting down.
TTGATGGAACTTGATACCCTCTCCTTCCCCCTCACCTCTCCCCTCCCCCCCACCCCCACACCCCGACTTGGGTCCCGACCTGACTGTTCAACGCTTTGGGACGTCCTCCCGACGTGAAAGGCGCTATATAAGTGCAATTTGTTGTTGTTGATGTTGGCAACCAGAACTCTGCAAATTCTTAAATACAACCTTAATTTTTAAGCCAATTTTCTATAAATTTCTTTCAACAAATTACAGAAAACTGAGTTCAATGTTGAAACTAAATTCAATACAGTAATTTGCTAAATTAACCGTCTGATACAGTTAAACTGGACTCCAAGCAAAACCTTATCATACAGAATGCACTGGCCTGGAAACGCTTTGGCTGAGGCAATCAGGCTATTCCCAAGTAACCTAAATCCATCTCTCACTCAAGTTATTCCCCAGCTGGTCATCTAATTATACATACAGCATGTAGTTTGGAGAATCTAATTAATTCCTGCTTGAATGGTAAAATCAGCCTCCCAGGCTTATTGGGGATCTGAGCCTTTTCTTTTGCTGTTTTCTATTTACGTACATCTAAGTTTGAGCATTTCTGCCTGGGTAGTGTACTTGACATGTTCACCAGAGTGTGTAATTTAGTGGAATCTACAATAACAATCCTTGCGTTTGATATAGCGCCTTATCGCGTCTTCTGTGTGTCTCAAATGCTTCACAGAATATACCGTGAAGTCAATTGACCGTCCTGCATATACTGTGAGCCAAAAACCTCCGCTTACCCAGCAGTAAATAGGAACTCAGTTGTTAAGTCAACTGGCGGATCACTTTCTGGAGGTAGTAATCGCTTATATAAAAATAGAATAATTTGGCCACTCAACCCACAACTGTTTGCAGGGGGGGGGGGCGGTGTTGCGCGTAACTGACTGTCAAATTTCGGCCAACAGAATATACAGTCCCTTTACAGAAAAAATTCTGCGAAGTGCTTCGCAGACACGGCAAGGCCCTGTATCAAAGGCAAGGATTATGATTCCGCCACCGCAGGGCGGAGGGGGGGGGGGGGGATGGGGGTGAGGGGGTAGGTTCGCTGCTCTGGATAGAGTGGTGCAGCCTGAACGAAAAACCACACATGCAACGAGGCACATGAGGTTCGGAGATTCTCAACCCGCACGGGTTAAACGCTGGAGCGGACAGAAACCCCCAAGTTTGTCTCTCTGATTATCGTGGGGGAGGGAGGGGGGGGGGGGGGGGTTGGTTTCACATGTTTGCATCGTCTGCACCTCAGCCAGTGACAGCCCTCTGCAGTCTGAGCCAGAGACAGACAGACAGACAGACAGACAGACACACACACACGCAGACAGACAGACAGTCGCCAACTCCCTTCCAGGCTCAATACGAACGGGAGTCCAGTTATTGGACATTTATCCCATTAGAAACATGGACCCGGGGGTGGGGGGGGGGGAGTGGGGGGGGGAGTGGGGGGGGGAGTGGGGGGGGGAGGGGAAGCTCAGACAGGCCGCCCCCCCCCCCCCCCCCCCCCCGAACACCAGCGGCCACATGACTGCGTGTGGTGACAGGGACGGGTGGGGGGAGGAGGAGGAGAAGGACAGAGGGGGCGGGGAGCTGGGGGGGGGGGGACGGGGGACGGGGACAAGGGGGTGGGGGGAGGCGAGAGGCCGCGGGCGGGGACGTCTGGAGGGAGGGAGGGAGGAGAAGCCGCCGCCCCCCCCCTCCCCCCGCTAGTCACTGACCTGCCAGCAGCGGCGTGGAGGCCGCCATCTTTCACCGGAAATGGCGAGGAGGCGGGCAGGTCAGAGGTCACCGCCCAGTAACACGTGCCCCTCCCCCCCCCCCCCCCACACACACATACACACCGGAGGCGCCTCACCACCGCCGCTCTCACTCTCAGCCTCTCAACCCCCCCCCTCCCCACACACACACAACAACAACAACAACAAACAGAAGCCATAACAGCTTCCGGTCAGATATGTGTTGTTTCGTGATAAAGCCAGTGTTTGTTTGTACCCAATGGCGGGAGAGTGTTTGGGTGAGGAGGGGGGTTATTGCGCGCGGAAGGGAGGGACTATTTGTTGCGGGCGGTGGTGGCTGGGGGGGGTGAGCAGTGTGTTTCCGGTGCTGTCTGTGTGAGTGAGAGCTCGCGGCGCGGGCGGAGCGGCCACAGAGACCGACCGACCCACACAGACACACACCGAGACAGAGGTGAGGCCTACCACAGATACTACCCCCCCCCCCCCCCCCCCCTCATATTCTGCCTGTCCCCTCCCCTCTCCCTATACACACACACACATACAGAGAGAGACACGGGCTCCCGGCCGCGGCGCCGTTTAACTGTTTGAAACCGTTTGGTCAGGAGATGTCCCTGAGCCTCGGGTACCCCCCCCTCCCCCCCCCCCCCCCCCCCACACACACACACACACAGAGACACACACACCCCCACTCCGTGTACATACACCGTAAACCTGTCAATACGTGTTCTTCAGTATCGTCTTAACTTCTTTACCGAGAAGGGTGGGTGTGTGTGTGTGTGCGAGGTGTTGTGGGTGGGGTGCTGCTTATTATCGTTATTATGAGGTAAATAATACTAGGATTATTATCAGAGAGCAGACTGATGATGTAGATTTCTTCAGACAGTTCTTGGACACGCAGAGCGATTTCAGAAGAGAGTTTGGTTCATATATTGTGTGTGTAGTGTGTGTATATATATATATGTTTACTGTGTACATGTATATATACTGTATGTATTTATATACTGTATATATATATATACTGTGTATGTATATATACTGTGATATGTATATATTCTATGTGTGTATATATATACTCTGTGTATATGTATATATACTGTGTGTGTGTGTATGTATATATATATATATACACACACACATACATGAGTCTTGAATTCCTTCAGTTGTTGGGGGGGGGGGGGGGGGGGTTTGATTTGATGGGTGCCTGGTGTCAAACGTGACAGAGACAGTGAGTGATTTGTTTTTTCCGCGGTTGGTTTTGTTGTAGGTTTTGGGGGCTTTTCTGAATTTGCTGGTGATGGTGATGGTTGTGTGTGTGTGTGTGTGGGGGGGGGTGGGGGTGGACGGACACACAACTAACTGTGTTTAAACCCCCGGCAGTTCAGTTAAACCTGGAATGGCATCCCCTGCGGCCAAAATGTGACTCGAGGTCCACTTGTGTCCCCGCGGCGCTTTGTTCCCGTGTAAAGCCTGTGCGCGATGCTCGTTTGGTTCATTCAATGATAACGTGTGTGTAAGTGTGTGTGTGTGGGGGGGGGTAGTGACTTAAGAGGGTGAAAAAATAATTGTACACTTAATACTGCTGTGTCTGGTGTTGTTCCCTGAGGGAGGTGGTTGGGGGGAGGGTGGGAATCTGGAGAGCAAGTATCGGCCTCGCTTCAATGCCACTTGATGATGTGGCTGTAACAGAATGCTCCATACGTGGAGCTCTCTCTCTCTCTCTCTCTCTCTCCCTCCCTCTCTCACTATTTGGTTGTAAAGACTGTTTAGGTTTGTCAGCAAAGCTTTAAACGGGCACGTGGCATTATCATTACACTGCCTTCCCTGGAACTGAACGGTGCCCAGACGGGACTCTTAATTAAACACGGGTTTTTGAGGCTGTTTGTACTCGGATTGGATCGGGCGAAAAGGTATTTATCTGCACAGGGTGAAGGTCCTGACGATTCCCCTTCTGTTGGTAGCATGTTGCACAACAGTCAAATAAATACATTGCCTTTCTGGGATTTGATTGTACAATGTACAGGATTGTGTTTTGGGATATATTGCTTTTAGGGGATTTAAAAAAAACGTTTTAGGGATGATCCCGAAGTGTATTGCCGCAGTAATGTTGAAACAATTGCAGCGACAATATTACTGTGAACTGTATATTTTTAATTTTGACTTCTCTTACCACGGTGTCTTGTGCACTAACTTTAATCGGTAAAGATAACCAATACGTTATTCTACTCTCGACATCAACAGGTTAGGAGATGTGCTTTAAAATGATGTTGATTTTTTTTAAAGAAAAGGCTATAATCTACAGATATAAACAAATGTTTTGTGGAATAGATGATTGAGCTGTAGGTCTAAGGAATCGTGAGCTGTTCAGTCAACAAGAGTATTTGCTTATAGTATTCTGCTAGCTCTTATGAAAATTTCAGCCCTTGTTTTGGACAGTTGTGTTTTTATTGTTAAGATATTTAATCCTTTTACTGAGAGTTGTGTTCACTACCAGCTACAAATGATTCTTCAGTGAGAGAGACCTTAAACATTACAGTGTATTTTGGATATCCTGGTTGTACTGAAAGTTTTGAGGGCATTTGCATATTGCAGTTGTAGAGCGAGTAGAGCCACGTCAGCTGTGTTGCAATCGATGACACTAGGGGTTAGGTTCCAGTTGAGCCCTCTTAAAGGCAAGTTTGGTTGGGACAGGGAGTGGGGCTTTCCCAACTTGAACCTAATTATGTTTCATAAGCGGGAGCTGAGTTTGGTTCTCGGGCAGTCCTTAACCTCATCCGATTCATTGCATCATGCCTGAGCAAGTCAGAATCACCTCTGTGAATTTAAGCGCTCTGTGATGCAGTCCGGTGTGGAGGGCACTATATAAATCGAAGTTGTTGTTGTGACTGGGCAAACCCAGGCTGAGACTGGTGACCAAAGCTCAGGGTAGATCCACATTCCGCTGGGTGGATCAAATTTCTCGGATACCAGCCTACAGGGGGCCAAAGGCACAGGATTCCTGCCAGTAACTCTGCTTCTTTTAAATTAATCCTTGGGCAAATTCAGATTTGGGGCATCTTATCCAATCAGGTCCTGAGAGGGGGAATGCTGCCAGGTGCACAGCCAATAAGTAACTGATAATAATCCCTGTATTAGATATAGTGTCTTATCACTGTATGATATGTAGAGTCCTGTAGCTCAGTGGTAAGAGCACTTGCCTTACAAGCAAGAGACTTGGGTTCAATTCCAGGGGGGATAAAACTGTGGGCAACTTTCCTTACTCCACATGCCTGATGATAATCCCTCAAGAAAAAACACAATAATTCTCAGTTCTAGAATTTCACAGGGAAGTGTAATATTTAGCTGTTTGTGAGACACTGCTGTGCACAATTGGCTGCTGAGCTTCGTCCACAAATACTGTGTAGTCAATTCACTTTACAGTATATTCTGTGAAGCAGTTTGAGACGTGTAGAAGACATGAAAAGTGCAATATCAAATGCAAGGATTATTATTATTTTATTATTATCATGTGGTTAAGGCATCTCAAAGTACTTCACGGGATCTACTGTAAAGTGTAGTGAGCTGTTCCCACAAGTTGGTTTTAGCGTGCAACATTGAATAAACGTTTTTTTAATCATTCCATTTGTAACCAGATCTTATTCATATTATTTTTCCTTGTGTGTTTGTTGCAGGGAGAGTATCAGCAGCAGCAAAATGGTAGCCAAACAGAGAATCCGCATGGCCAACGAGAAACATAGCAAAAACATCACACAGCGTGGCAATGTCCCAAAAAGCTCCGTAAGTCAGCGCTTGCTTTAGTTTTCAATCTTTAATAAATCTGCTTTGGAATAAAGGTTTCAGATTTGACTCCTGCATTGTGCTGATTTGCTAGTTTGACTTTAATGCGCTTTGATTAGAGAACACAGAATCAGCTAGGATATAGAGTCACAGAAAGAGGACATGCCACTCATTGTGCCTGTACCGCTCTCTGATGGGTTTGCCCAAGGGAGTCAGTCCTGTAGCTCAGTGATTAGAATACTTGCCTTACAAGCGTGAGACCTGTGTTCGAATCCAGGAAAATCAGGGCGCTATCTTGGGCAAGTTTCCTTATTACACACGCCTAATAATCTGCAGAAAAAAAATAAAAAAATTGGTCATTTCAATTCACGGCTGTTTGTGGAACACTGCTGTGGGCAGTTGGCTGCTCCGTTTCGCCCACAAATGTACAGTCAATTCACTTTACAGTTTATTCTGTAAAGTGCTTTGAGACGTCTAGAAAACGTGTAAAGTGCTTTGAGACGTCTAGAAAACGTGAAAAGCTCTTTTTCAAATGCAAGGATTATTATTATTATTATGGGGTTCTCTGTTCAGTTGTATCCTCCTGATTGCTGCCTCGTGATCTCTGCTAGAAAGTGATATTGGTTGAGAATGGGATCGGATTCAACTGATTTCCCCCCCCCACCAGTGAGTGTATGAACAATCTCACCACTCTGTTTTTTCATCCTGTAGCACAGCAATGTTATTTTCAGCTTGTCTGTATGAGAAATTTACAGGGATTTATTACATTAATAGTTAGCTCTTCACACTATAATTGACTGCACTTTAAATACCATGCTAGTGCCACACAGGAGTTTTCAGGAAGCATTCAAGTACCTCGACAGCATGTAACCGCACCAGTGAAAACAACATCTAGCAAGTGTCTATATTGACAGGATAACTAGCGGGTGACTAATGTAATTTGAATTTCTCTCGCTCGGATTGCTCCCAGATACATCCTAATGGCCTAGTCACTCTTGTTTGGTATCATTATTCTTACAACCAGAGGAATTTACAGCACAGACAGCAGCATTTCAGCTTGTTGTTGGTGCTGCTGTTTGGAAGGGCAATCGATTCACTCCCATTTAACTGCTTTTTTTCTTTCTCTTCCCCCCCTCATCTCTCCTGCCATAACCCTGCAGTTTTATTACAGTTTTAGTCATCCATCTACTTTCCTCTGACTAATAAATAGAATTTATAAAAATTCTCTCGCCAAGCTTGGACTAACAGTCCCAAACCAGTGAGGATTGTTAAGATGTGTTTTTCCCCCCTGGAGAGGCTGGGTTACTAAACTATTCCAGCCTCATCAGTGGAGAGAGGTCCTCATTCTCCTCCTAGGTCAACTGGGAATGCGCCCATTTTGATGTTGAAGTGGGTATTTTTATTTTACCATAAAGGTTTGCAGGCTGACATTTCATTGAAAAGGCAATAAGACGTGTTCAGTTAATTCAGAAGGATGCTCCTTGAAGCTGTTCTCGGTGGTTCAGATTGATGTAAAAAGCACAAAATTACAAGGAATGGGGGAAAGGACAGGAAAATGTGACTGAAAGGTTTTCTATTAAAAGAGCAGCACAAGTGCAATGTTTTCCGAATGGCCTTAATGCTGTTAATGGTGCTGTGACTGTGTTATGGCATTGGGTGCGTTTTGTACAACTGACTGATTATTGTACGAGGCACGAACATGAAACATTAAAAGTCATTCCTTTGATTTCAGAAGGCTGCGATAGACGAAAAGTCATCTGTTGGTCCCTGGCTATTGGCACTTTTCATTTTTGTTGTTTGCGGATCAGGTAATTGTTTTAACTTTGTTGAATTCATGTAAAATAAACTGCCGGCAGTAACAGTCAGTACACGAGAGCAACTGCCGTCTGTGCATGGTACCTGCTGTACCAGATGATCACCCTTGACAGTATCAGGGCAAGCTGCATTGGAGTCCTGCAGCTCAGTGGTTACCCCACTTACAAGCGAGAGACCTGGGTTCGATTCCAGGCAGAACAAAACCTTGGGCAAGTTACCTTACTCCACATGCCTGATAATAATCCCTCAAAAGAAATTGGTCACTTCAATCCATGATTGCTTGCAGGACACTGCTGTGTACAATTGGCTACTGCGTTTTGTCCACATATATACAGTCAATTCACTTTACAGTATATTGTGTGAAGCGCTTCAAGATATCTAGAAGGTGTCAAAAGCGCTATATCAAAAGCAAGTGTTGTTATTGGAACTTTTGTTTGAAATGTTAAAGTGATGAAGAACAGTTTAATATGCAGCCCTTGCAATAGATTATTCTTGCACTTTCTATCTAATTTAAAATCAGTTTTATTGCAAAATACCTTATCAAGATTGGTTTGAGAATTAGCCTCATTCTTCAGGTCTCTTCCTGTTTCCTGTTGTATTCCATCGCTGATCCAATTTAACTTGGGTCTGACAAAAAGCTGCATCTGGCATTGGGGTCTTCAATCTGATAGTTCATTCCAGCCGACCACAGGCTTTAATCTGCTCCCCAGGTCCATTAGTTTGGTTACACAACTGATTAATGTCCACCTGACTTGGCAGCGCAGTTCTGTTTGGGGACTTGCTTGTTTTTCATTTTTATTTCCACTAATCTACACATGACTTTACCTGAGATCTGAGCCAGTTTGATTACCCAGTTGCATTGACTTTAACGCAATCTTCCAGCGTTCTGCTCCCAGGTGCCATGTTCCCAACAAGATCAGGCCCAGAGGGTTACAGCTCCCACTTAGTGGTGGCTTCTGGACCAGCTCACAAATTAAGGCTTTTTTTTAAAAAAAAGGACTGGTTGTATGTAAAATATTGATCCGACTAATCAAATGTACAGATTCTGCAGCTCAGGAAGGTCAGATGAGCAGAGTAGGATGTTTAAAAGAGATAAGAAATATTTTGAAAGCAAACTCATTGAGAGGTCGGAGGAATAGGATTAAACGACCCGCTTTGATGTAATAAAATGGGGAGTTAGGCTGCTGCTGAATGGCACTCTCCTCTCTATATTATCTATATTAACTCCCGCAGACGCTGCAGTAAGATATGGGGAGTTTCACAGGAGGGAAACATGTTCCCATTCTAAACTTAATTAAAAAAAACTCTGTGGTTGATTTTGTTCAAACTATAACCTGTGTAGGTCAGAGCAACCCTGCTCCCTGCACACTTTCATTGCTATTTGCACTGACTGGGATATGTAGCCCACTGGGAGGGTGCTGCTCTTTCCAGCAACCAACAAATTAATTGGATCAGCCTCTCGGCACACGCACAGCTCTGCTCTTATTACTGAAAAGATGTTACCAGAGGTAAAATGAACCCAAACTGGCAATCATCTACAGAGACAAGTAAATCAACAAGTTCCTCAGACATGCCTTCAATTGTGAGCCCATTCTAATCTCTCAAATTTTCAAGGGAAATATTTTTTGTCAGCCTGGCTTGGTTGGTCGCACTCTCTCCTCTGAGTTACAGGTTGTGAGTCAAGCCCCTCTTGAACTCGCAGATGAAGCTGACGCTCCAGTGCAGCACTGGGTCATTGGCGGTGCTATCCTTCAGATGAGACAATAAACTCTGATCTGGTCAGCCTGATCAGGTGTATGTTAAAGGTCCCGCGGTACTGTTGGAAAAGAAAAGGGATTTTATCCTGATGCCCTGGCCTACAAAGGTGGTTTGGCATTTTGTTAGCCTGCTGAGCGGAGGGAGCGGACGGGTTGGGAGGGGGTTAGAAGGTCGCAGAGGTAGGGTGGGGCGAGGCCATGGAGAGCTTTGAATGTGAGGACCACACTCTTGAATTGGATCCTCTGGGTGATGGGGAGCCAATCTAGTGGGGCGAGGATGCGGAGGATGGGGTCACAGAACTTGGAGTGATAGAGGACACAGCCCGCAGAGTTCTGGATTATCTGCAACCTGTGGAGGGAGGATTTGGGAAGGCTGACAAGCAGGGCGTTTGTGTAGTCGAGCCGGGATGTGATGGAAGGCATTGAGGGTTTCAGCGGCCGTGGGGGTAAAGTAATGGCGGAATCGGACAATATTGCAGAGATGAGGGGAAGCAGAGCGAGTCATTGCTTGGATGTGGGGAAGGAAAGACAGTTGAGGATCGAACAAGATATCTAGATTCCCGACTGACTATACAGTATATTCTGTGAAGCGCTTTGAGATGTCTAGAAGACGTGAAAAAGCACTACTTCTAACGCAGGGATGATTATTATTACTGTAAATGCAAGGATTATTTGATGTTTTTCTTTTTGTGTCACTCCACAGCTATTTTTCAGATTATTCAGAGTATCCGCATGGGCATGTGAATGGACAAAGCTTCAATTCCTGTACCTTTCAGTGTCTCGCTGTTAATCCCAGCTGTGAATCCCAACCATTCCAAGACCTTGTTTGTTCTGAAAACAATGGATTTTACAGAATGTCTGTAGTTTTCTTTTTTTAAAAAAAACTTAATTCATGGCATTTGCTAAAAAGACTAGTTCATTCCTTCTCGTGTCCCAAGGAGTCCGAGCTTGGTAAAGCTATCCAGCAGTTAATTTTGTATATTAATCAGGGAGACTTGCAGATGGTTTGTAAGTTCGTATTTAATATGTGAATATTTTATCATATACATCATATATATGGTTAATATGTAGGTAAGAACCCTGCTTTTGTGTAGTTAAAACATTTTTAATCCTCCCCAGCTCTTAAATTGTAGAGGAGATGGTTTTTCTGCCTGTCCACTTTGAGATACAAAACACGCATCTTTCTAAATTAAACTTTGTAATTCCAGAAAAGTGCCTTCCTTTGTATATTAAACTGCACTTCATTGTAGGATCACAAATGGAAAGGCATTGCTGATTTGTTTTAGCGTAATTGTCCAGTGTGCTGTCCCAGTGAATAGTCTGTGATTTGTTTAAACATTATTCCGTTCAAGCTAGGAAGGATATCTTGATCATCCAGGATATCTTTAATCTCTCTTGGTTGCCAACGCATATAAACAAACACGGGTTAGCCTTTATGGGGGTGCCAGGAGGTCAGAAAAATGATGCAATTGAGACTCCCAGTCTATGGCAAGGGGCATGGATCAGCAGTGTGCTGAACCTTTGCAGACCTGAGCCCTGGCAGTGCCCTGGCAGTGCCCTGCCGCCTGGGGGGTTGACTACACATCTCTATTTTCCACTCTTTGTCGTGTCTGGAAACCCTTGTTGTAAATCACGGCATGCTAACATCCCGTTTCTCGACCCGGATGCTGCTTTGTCTGATCAGAACCACTTGATTGCATTTCTAACTGTAAGCAATTGCAGCATTTGTCACCTAAATAAATATATTTTTGCTTGATTTGCTCATGACATGGTTATTAACTCCTGCGGTATCGTTTTATTTTATTTTTAGAGGGGGGTATTTATCGTATTTTATATTGAAGTTTCTCCAGAAAGGGGTGCGCTTGTCAGGAATCAGACTTGTACTACACAACACTGCAGTATTTATATTTCAAATCAAGTTTGGCAATTTATAAAAAGATGTCTTCAATTTAATGTATCTGCTGAAGACTGAATGAGTTTATGATGTGTAAATACTGTACTGTAGTCAGTCACTGTTGATTGTGTATTTTTTTTAAAAAAAGATTTAAGATAAAAACTAAAATAAATGAAGAATCTGCTAAATTCTGCACTCATCAATTCTAAAATAATCCAAATTTGTGGGAAGATGATGGATTCCCTGGTGTCTGAAATTGATGAGATCCATTCTGTTCCCACCGCCCTTCATCTCTCATCAGACCCGTGTCTTTCACCCTATTCCCCACTCGGCTACGGCTTTTCACCCTGTTGGTTCACATCAGCCACCTCAGAACCTTTTGTTCTGATCATCCGCTTTTCTACCTCGCCTGCCCCCAATGTAGCCAAAACCTCATCCACGTCAATTAGTTAGTGTGAGCCTGCTTCACTCAGTAGCACTCTCATAAAACGTGTGATATCAAGCCACACCAAGGACATGAAATTTGTAGTCTGTGAAAATGCAGTGCTGACGGAGGTGCCATCCTTCAGATGGGATGTCAAACGAAAGGCTCTCTGTCTGATTGTGAGCTAGTATTTGAGAAGAGAAGGGAGTGTTTTTCCCCCAATGTCCTGGCCATCAATTCCCCCCAAATAAAATTGGTCACCAACTCCAAAGCATTCTAGTTTGTTGTGCAAGTTTCCTTACTCCACACGCCTCGGTTCACCTCGTGGTAAGTAGGAACCCAGTTGTTTAGTCGATTGGTGGATCGCTTTTCCCGGTGGGTAATATTTCCTTTAGAAAATAATAAATTGTGGACTGTTTGTGGGACACTATTGTGTATGCAATTGGCTGCTGTGTTTCACCCACAAAATATACAATCAATTCACTTTACAGTATAATCTGTGAAGCACATTAAGATGTCTTGGAAAACTCGATAAAGTCCTGTGTCAAATGCAAGGATTATTGTTCATTACACTACAGGCTTGCACGTCTGAAGAATGGAATTGGTTGATCGTTATGTTTCTTGCCTGGGAATAGAAGTGTTCCTTTGGCCAGTGTGTTAGAGCAGCCTGTGACTGAGCTGCTGTTTGTATCTGTGCTGGGGACATAGCTTTGTTACACAGTGTTCTAGCTTTGAAGTGGGACTCGGATCTCTGGATTACTGTGTTCCCAGATGGAATCTAATGAAGTGTTATCTTCTGAAATAAGTTTTCGCAATGTCAGTTTAGAGGAATCCCATTTCACAGTAGCAGACAAAAGATCATGTGAAACAAAAACGCTTTCCATCAAATAATGGACAATGTTTGAGGCAAATCCATTGTTATGTGACGTTGGGAAGCTTTGTGTGTAAGCCACCCGCATCTATTGAGAGATCCAAGTCAGTCACAGCATAGGCTAGACATAGAATAAAGCTCCATCTAAACTTATCCGTCCACACTCCTAGGTGAGCTAGAGCATGGGCTAAGAGACCAAGGAAAGATAGGAAATTATCTGAATCCGAGGCCTCAGTTTAATATCTCATCCAAAGGATGACACCTCTGACAGTGGAGGGGACGCTTGGCTCTATATTGGACTGGCAGCCTGAGTGATGTGAGTTTGAAGTCCTGACAACCTTCTGACCCAGAAGCAAATAAAAATGCTGCAAGTGGAGCCAGGCTGACCTGTCATTTGGAAGTACTCCCTGGACGGTCCAAACGACTTAAAACGGCCTTCAGCGACTGCTAATACCCTTTGCGAAAAGTTGGCCAAAAATCTCGACCTTCATAGAAGGCAAATAGCTAACTGGATAGCCTGATAGCGAGTTTGTTTTTCAACAGCAAAGCATTCCCTGTGTACAAGCACACAATGCACTTCACACAGCTTCAGAACTGTGCAAGTCAGGTCCACAGCTGAGAACACTCTGCTGCTTCCCCACTCCACCATTGGTGGTCAGGCTTCAAGTGTGTATCTGACCTTTGCCTGCAGGGGTATCAGGTCGCTTTCTCTTTGACCAGACTTAATCACCTCGGGATTGTGAAGCAATCTGAGACGCTGCCTGGCATGGAGGGTGCTATATAAAGGCAAGTTGTTGTGGCGGGGGGGGGGGGGGGGGGGGGGTCACTGAGCTGGGTTTAGCCAGGTCAAATGCTGTGTAAACAATGTTTTTCTTTGATTGACACCTGATTATTGTCAGTAATCCGACACCAGTTGTCAGTCCCTCTCTTGGCGTCTGCATTAATTCAGATGGATTTCCAGAACAAGATTGGCCGGCATTTTAACACCATAGTGACATCCGCTGGACACCCTGCAGCAGTGCGGGATCAATACTGCAGCAGCCACCTTGTGCTGGGTTTTATGTTTGTACAGTATGTGGGGTTAATTTCCACATGTATGTGAATGATTACTCTTGCCTGCCGTTCCATAACATTTGCAATCTCTGCCACTGCCTCTCCCCTCAGGCTGCCGAGACCATTATCACCTCAAGTTGGAACTACGCTCTCCCACCTCTTGCCTCCACAAACTGCAGATTACTCAGAGCTCTGCAACTTGTGTCCTCTTCCACACCAAACTCCGTACACTAGCTGGGTCTGTATCCTCAGTGCTTCCCATCGCACAATCGGTAGCCAAGGCTTCAACTTCTGTGTCACCCATAACTTTGGAACTCCACCCCATGCCCCTCCGCATCCCCCCACTTCAAGGTCTTGTGTACTTGCAACCACCTCCCCATCTATTGATTCCAACTCCTATCTCAAGGACAAATCATGGAGTGGCCAGCACCTTGGTGTGTCCTCCTGCCATGAGAGGCGCTGTATAAATGTAATCTGCTGTTGTAAACACCTCACAAATTCTATTGGACACCAATAGTCCTTTCTCAATACTTTTCTTTCCTCCTTCCCGCCCCTCAATATTCCCAGGAAAAACACAGGCAGGAAGCTTCAATCAGGAACTTATTTGTTGCTGATATTGATAAGGGTACAAAAGTCACACACTACGCAATCAGATTCCCTCAGAACATGCCTCCGCCTGGACTGTCCAATCCAGATATTTCCCAATTTCTGCGGAAGTGCACCTGAACGGTGTCATCACCTCCCTCTCCAGCTCAAGACGCCCATCCTAATAAGACGAGACAAACGAGGAGCAAAGCTCCTAAATACGGCACTGGAATCCATGCTTTAATTGAACCACTCAGGACAAAGGGGACATCTGAATCGGCACATGTTGCATTTATTAAATACAATAAAATCTGCAATGTAACAAAACTTTATGCATATGAAATTCAGAACACCATTTAAATGAACAAAAGATATCTCACTCCATTTCCTGACTAGTAATTCACACTAGCTCTAGCTTGAACCCAACAGCTGTTCTTTAGTGTTCATTGGACACTGTTCACAGACTAACTTGTTACAGTAAGGAGGGCTCAGTAAAACGTGAGGTAAGAGAATGGTTTAGAGAGAAGGGGGTAGGGTGGTGGTGGGGGTGTCATGCAGAACATGCTGAAGAGTCTAAAGGAAAAAAAAACACTTGTCAAAGCTGAAAAAAATCAAAACTAAATAAAAACTATATAGAACGTTCGATACAAAATAAATGAATTCAGTTACACAGCTTTGCTTCTTTGGTTACAAAGTAGGTTGAACAATTTCACAGCTTTTTATTCCTCCCACCCAAACATCACACGCTTGGGGGGGAAAAAAAGAGAGAAGATCTCCCCTTTTCTTAATTAACAAAAAAAACAGGGAAAAAAATCATGGCAATTTTTTTTCCCCCCCCCAGAAAAAGAAACCAGCAACAGAAATGAGCAGTTTTATTTGTTTCTTCATTAAATGCCTAAATATTATTTTCAAGGTTTGTTGGGTGATAGCCTCTGCTGACCACCTGTATATGCTATGGTCTTATAATACTTACAATCTATACAAAATTTACATTCAAATTTGGGATCCAACTATCGTAGAACATCCCCATAGTGTTAGAACCTCTAAGCCAGAATTTTTTAATTTTATTATTGCCTATATATTTTTAAACTAATATATGCAATCCCAACCAGCACTCGTTTTCAGTAATCTTATAATCTTTCATTTTTTTTTAAACTTACACAAAAAAAATTCTGTGACATTGTTCATTTACATATGAAAATAGCAGCCCTGTAATAAATAAACACAAACAGGAAATGAAAAAGTCGTGGATGCAAAAGGTTACTAGAATGGTGGCTCTTTCACAAAACTGTTAACAAGGTCTTAATGTTAAACAGCAAAGCACACATGACACAGATTCCTATTTTTTTCTTAAGAAAAAAAAACCTTGGTAAGCCACATCAATGTAGGAATATTCTTTCCTCCGTTAACCTGATGAAATCAGCCTGCCTCCCACTGGACATCAGTCTCCTCCGATCAGAACACCTCCTGTGTGTGTTCTCCACACTGTCATGGATGCCATCCCAATTGCCTTGACGCGACGCCGGGTGTTGATAGCTCTTGCAGATGATTGTCTAATACTGAGAAGGCCAACGAGCAAAACACACACTTTGAAGCCATGGCTAATTTCACTGCCCCGCGTTACGTGCTAAACACCATCAGTAGCACACGGGGGGGAGAGAGAGAGAGAGAGAGAGAGAACGATTGGGTTGTAAAAAGATTTCCTTTTCCTATGCAGGCGAGCGCGTTTCATGCAGAAGAGATGTTAGGCTGTGGAGGCGGCTGTGTCTGCTGTGTGCTTGCTGGAGCTTGTGCTACTGCAGTTGGTTGCTGTGGTTGTGAAGTGCTACTGGGGATGGATGGTTGGATTTGGAGCTGGGATAACTGGTCATTGTTCGTGAGTGACTTTAACAACGAATTCTCTCGTTCTAGTGAACAGTTCCTTTCAATCAGTTCTTTGATCTGTTCCTTCAAGACTTCCACTTCTTCTCTGACTGCGTACATCAGATGGCTTTTCACTAAATCCTGCAATAAATAAGAGGTATTCAGTCAGGTTTGGAAGTTATCCTAATATCTCATTAGGTAACCAGGTAACATCGCCCCCTAATCTTTTGCTAACAATCCTCAGACTCACCAGGAAACTGTCCTGTCTCCCCCCAGATACCACCACCTAGCTACCCCATGTTAAACCCCTCAATCTTTTCTGCTCCTGTGGAAAAACTCCCAGTTGAACTCATGCTCTTGTAGACCATCTGTGAATTACATGTACATTATCACACACATGGTTTCCCAGTAAACCTGTCCTCTCCTTTGCACTCTTAACTGTGATCTACCCTATACAATTCCAGTGACCGACTTCCCCACTTTTACATTCCATGTGCAGGTTCAGAATCCCCAGCATCCCATTTGCCTTTTTGAGAGCTTGCCCAACACTTTTGCTCACTGTCTGCATCCTCGAGTGGCCCACACATTTCCCGATTCCTGTTCAATTCTTCACCTCTGAGGCTATGAAACTTTACTTGCCTTTGCCAGCTGGCCTTTCAGCCTCACCCAACTAGCTCCCTTTAGCTACGAGCTACAGCACCTAGTGACGACAGGATCAGACAAAACAGTTGTGACTTACCATTGCCTGTTCAATTTTGTTATCGATGGCGACCACACTGGCTCCTGAAGCACTGTAAGATACAAAAAAGACTCACGGTGAAATGCTGCATTCACACAACCCTTTCTAAGGCTGGTTTCATACATTTATCATCTCAGCAGAGGATTCATTGGTGACAGATACGGAAATGAGAAATCAAAACCTAAGCGTTTAGTCAGCGCCCACATATTGAGGAATGCTGAGCTTGAGTCATCACATCAGTTGTCTTAAAGCGAATTTAAACTAGAGAAACACCTAATAGCTGGAGCCAAGGTTGATCCTAGTCTGTTACACTACATGATTTGAGCTACAATAGTGTGAGTACAAATAGCCTCAGTGCGAGACATGTCCTGTTCAGCAGCGATACAAAACCCAGTCACGTTTCTCTCCCTTTAAACTGGAGCCAAGAGTAGACAATTGCACCCACCAGTGGCGATTGGTTAGAATTGCAATTCTCTCTCAATCTAAACCATGACAGTATTTGATATAGCACTTTTTAACGTCTTCTAGACGCCTCAAAGCACTTCACAGAATACACTGTATAGTGAATTGACTGTATATTTGCAGCAGCCAATTATGCATAGTCCCACAAAGAGTCATGGATTGAAGTGACCACATTTTTTTTCTTGAGAGATTATCAGGCATGTAGAATAAGGAAACTTGCCTGAGGTTTCGCCCTGACCTGCCAGAAATCAAACCAGGGTCTCTCACTTGCAAGGTGAATGCTCTAACCACTGAGCTACAGTACTCTGCTATCTATATATTATAAGAGTTATATAGAGATATTTATATAGATATATACACACACAGCAGTTCACAATGTCCAAAGTACTTCACAGGATATAAAGTGGAGTGCCTGTGTGATCGAGTCAAACATAGCAGCCAATTTACAATAATAATCCTTGCGTTTGATTAGAGCGCCTTATATATTCATTGACACGTCTCAAAGCACTTTAAAGGATTTTGAGGGTGAAACGCAGCAGACAATTGTGCACAACTGTGTCCCACAAAGAGCCACAAATACCAAAAGAAAATTGATGCTGTGCATTTTCCTCCATAGACAGTTAGGAAACAGATTTGCGTAGAAAGGCATGTAACGAGCATTAGGTGACCAGCACTATCATGAAACCAGTCTTTCATCTGATCACATACAAAGTACAGTTGTGTGTGGTTTCATGTATGAATCAACCACATATGTTAAGTAATGAGTCTGATAAATTTCTGTGTAAGTTGCGTTCAGGCTGCTACTTCGAACACTGGCTTATTCAGACCCAACATGACTAAATTTCTTGCTAAGAAGGAAGTCCTCTTGTGACACATTGGTTTCTGTACATTTTTCTACCGTACCTGCACACAAGTCCATTGTAGAGTCAATAAACATTAACTTCCTTCAATAGTACAGTACTGTTGTTGCATTAAGTATCAAATCAAAGCAAACATGTCGGGAGTGCTAAATCTTGCGTGTGAATCACATCCTGACGCAGCAATGAGCTGGAGTCGAGAGTTTAGAGCCACAATCTTCCTCCTCATCCCCACTGCAAGGATCAATCAGTGAGGAGATCCTGAGCAAAGGCCGAAGAGATCAGGCTCTGCCACTCAACCTGGGATACACACTACAGGTTGTCTCAGAGTGCAATGGCCTATTTATAAGCACACTTTGCACACTGCTCTGATAAGCGCAGTGTAAATCCAACATGAGGGCCAGACTACACTGGAGCCTGGTGCTCCAGAAATCTGGAGAAACTGTGATCACTAAACTATATGTAATCCTGCTGGATGAGAAACCATTGATCTGTCTATGTCCCTGCACTACTTGAGGGCTTTTAAAAGACCTTTTTAAGGTTACTAAGTGTTGGTCTCACACTTGCCACCCACATCAGCAGAAAAACCACACACACACACACCGCACAGAAGCCTCCTGAGATCCCAGCAAACAATAGGTTCGGCAGGATGTTGAGCTGTTTGTGGTTGTGAACTATTTCATACAGTCAGAGCATGGTACAGGCAGCTCGGAGCTACCACATGGGACACAGGCAGATAAATAAATTTGTCTGCCAAATGCAGGCATTTTGTATTGTGTCCAAACCATGTTTATGTTACAATTCTGAAACAATTGCAAGCTACTGTTTATAGAGATGTGTAGTGTTAGCCACTGAAATGACTCTCGCTGCTCCCCGATGCTAATTATCTGCGAGTTGTAAGTGAAATGTAAACCATGCGCATTCACTAGTCACCAGCAGCACTAACAGAAAGTGGTGTATTTTGGGGGGGGGGGGGGGGTAATGCTGTGTTGCTCGCCGCCCAGTCAGCCGGCAGCAACATGAGCAAGTTTAACAAGCTCCCAGGAATGCACAGCCCCATGCCTCGTGCTAATTTAACCAGTGAACAGCTCAGAATCAACAAAATAGCTCTGAAATCCACAGAACCATAGAATTATACAGCCTCAGAAGCGCTCCTTTGGAGTGCAGACTCCACAACTACTCCCTTTAAGATCAATGCTTTAGTCCCATTTACCCTGCCCTTTCCCCAGGTTACTTTTTATAAGTAACATTCCTTGCATTTGATTAGAGGGCCTTATCACATCATTGAGATGTCTCAAAGCAGTTCACAGAATATTGCAGATGGATATTCACTGTATTTTGTGGGCGAACATTTTGTGTTAGATATCCATCTGGTTCCCTTTTGAAAGCTAAATGGAATCTGCCTCAACCACTACCTTACATCAATGCCCTCCATTCACTGACTCACCAACAGGAGGAAATCATGTCACTCTATTGAATATAAAAACAACAAGAACAACAATATCAACAAAATTACACATGAATAGCACATTTCACATCCGGAGGACGTCTGAAGATCCCTCAAAGCCACTGCTTAACAGCACAGTGCCCTGGCACTTACAGCATATGTTAGAAATAATAGTTTGCTGCTGCATTTGAGACATTCTATTCCACCAGTCACAACTCCAGGATTAAAAAGAGTGAGAGTGGATTCCGCAAACTTACTGCAGGATTAGGCAGCCCTAATCATCTTGCACTGCCTTCTAGTGGGACGACTCCAGTACTGTACACATTACTCCCTACTCAGATCCTTACTAACTTTCAGAGGAGGAAAAAAAAGTGGGGGGGCAAAAAAATTGTAAGTCCAAAAAAAGTCTGGACCAGAAAGTCAGGCAGTTATACCCCCAGTCTGATCCCAAATTACACACTCTAAACAAGAGTGAATGACTTGCACTGATTTGTGGCAAATGGCGACGTTCCTTCAGAAATAGCGAAACATCAGGGGGCAGAACTATACGGCATATGACAACTTCAAAGTCACTTCACAATATCCCTTTAACTACTACCTACATTTGGCAAAGGCAGTCACTTCGGCAATCAAGACCGAAATGTTTTGCTGCTATAAAAATACAAGTTCTTCATTTCTAGTGCCGGGGAAATGCTTGTTTTTTTTGGCTTGTACAGGTCCTAGCCACGATAATCTGGGACAAACTGAAACGGACACCACCTTCCAAACACACACTCACTCAGACACACTCTAAACCTGGTTACTTTAATATTCTTTACTAAATTGTTAAAAAGATAAGATTTTGACGAGCTGAAGTCTTACAAAGTTTAAATGTCATACATGTTGCCACTTTTATATTTGTATTTCATATCAGCAAATCCCCTCTCACCACAAAACTAGACCACCTACCGGCTCTCCCTCACGAACCTTCTGGACAGCATTCTAGCGCGTTGAGTGTGTGAGCCTAAATGTTCCAATTTGAATGACTCAATGAGAAGAACAATTCTTGCCTATCCGCACTGCTCATTTCATGCTCAAGCAACAGGATATAACCACTTGTTGAGAGGTCACAATGATTAAGCCGCAGAGGCAAGTACAGGCAAAGTCGCTCTACATTTGCATTGGAACTGCCTACCACGAGGAAGTCAAAAAAAACTCCGCAGACCAAACCACTGCAATTTGACTGCCTGCATCATCCGGGAAAGCACACAAAAAGTGACTCTAATCTCAACTTTAAAATGATTTCCGTTGATTTCACAGAAAACATGTTAGTTTTGTTTCTATTTAAACACACTGAAAGATAGTGGTTTTCTCTCTTAAGCACATTTCCTTGCAAAATATCACATATTTTACATTTACCCTCAAACCGGAAATATAGATTTCATTTCCTTCTTGAATTCCAACTAGCTTCTTACAGTAATACAACTGGTATTTAAACGGTACCTCTCCAACAAGAGAACCATTCTCAAAGGACTTCACTGATGGTGCAGGAGGACATCCAGCTCACCAAGTCTATTGCAACATTTTATTAGATCACGACAGATTTTTAATTCTATTTGCTATTTTTGCTCCATATCGCCATCCTCTCAACTTAAGCTTTCTTTGAAATATTCCAATCAATTCAGTACTTGGCTTTCGGCTGCGAATCCACATTCCCTTGTGTGGAAAAAATGTCAGTTCTCACTTCTAAGTGGCTTAGCTCCAATTAACCATGTTTATGAGCCCACTAAATTAATTTTTCCTCCAAAGTACATCAGCCACTCATTTCAGCTGCTTACAGATCACAGATTGGCTCCAAAGTTAGTTACAAGTAGTCACTACAGTTCACAAATATAACTGTGAAGTACTGTGAGAGATTGATGTCAAGTGCTACAATAGAACAATGGTTATTTGCACACCTATCCAATTAACAGCACAGGCCTCCCATGTGGAAATTTGACTCAAAGCGACGACACAACAGAAAAAGTTCTCAATGTTACACTTTTGCCCACACGCAGCAACTTCAAAATCCACATTTTTGGCAATAAGGAAGGTCAATTAGAATTCTTACAGTATTCTTACAGATTAGAGATCGCGTTATTGTAGAGAATGAGAGTTAGAGAGACACAGACAAGGGAGAGCAAAAGTTAAAGCAAGAAGAAAACTAAACGGAAGGAAGGGCTGGCATGAAGTCCTGTAGCTCAGTGGTTAGAGCACTTGTCTTACAAGTGAGAGACCTGGGTTTGATTCCCAGCAGGGTGAAACTTTGGGCAAGTTTCCTTTCTCTACCTGATAATACCTATATATATCCATCTATATACCTGATAATAATCCCTAAAAAAAAGATAAATTGTTCATTTCAATCCACGACTATTTGTGGGACACTGCTGTGTGCAATTGGCTGCCATGTTTCACACACAAATACAGTGAATTCACTTTACAGTGTATTGTGTGAAGCGCTATATCAAATACAAGGATTACTGGTATTATAATGACTCCTGGTGAGGCTACTTAGTCAGTGTGGCAACCAACTGTATTTTGCACTGTCCAATTATCTGCACTTGTTTACTAACTAGCCATCCCGATAAATGCAGACAATTGTCTCTTTGTTACATCAAAATGCAAGATTTTTCAATGGGAGTAAAGAAATGCCAATTTGTTTAATGAAATTAAGAATTTAAACATTCCACCCTCTGGTAGTTTTCCACATTTTTAGTTATTTCCGTTTCCTCAGCCAGCTGGGCAGCCAGAGCTGGCACCCCTTCTCCAGGATTGCTACCATTAGCAAAATGGTGAAAGTGGTTTGACCAACGGTTCGACTAGAACCCAAACCTTTTACCAGATTGTGACCCCAGGAATGTGGACTGGAAATTTACAAGTTGTACAGTGGATAGTCTTTTGGTCAGCCTTGTGTCTGACAGAAAACAACAAAATCTTATTTGCAGAGCACCTTGCACGTCAGGAAGACGCCTCAAGGCGCTGAACCTGTCACCATATTTAACAGTCTCCAAACCAAACTGCCAAGCCTTCGCTTATGTACAGTTTCCATTCGTCAGGCATGGGACATGAATTCCATGGAAGAACGCACCCTATTTACCTACTCCTAGAGAGTTGGCAAGTGCCAATACTTGGGGAACTTTGAGCATGCACTGACATACTGCCGGAGTTTAACCAGCTACAAGTGTGTATTGCTAACACTGGCAAGCAAGCTCCCCATTGCTCTACCAGTTAACTCTTTAACAGCATTATCAAGAAACGAGTGGGGGAGTGGTGGGGAAGCAGAGAGAAAAATAATCTCTACACCCCGTCTCTCCAACTCTTGCCGCCAAGCAGACCTGTGATCAGCAGAGGGTTGTGGTGAAGAGCATGGAATCCAACCTCTCTTGGTCACCCAATTTCAATTGATAACGATGCTCTATGTAAAGATTTACTTCAATGTGTCCTTCCTAAACTTGCCTTCACCCCAACCCTAAGGCTATGGCGGATGTAGAAAGAAATATGCGGAGGCACTGCAACACAACACGTCAGCTTATGTTGGGCATTTGTTCTGCAAATTCAAATGAAACGGAAGCAAGGAAGGATCAGAAGGAAAACCTATATACAGTGCAAATTCTAAGAATTTTACTACAAGTATTTGATTAGTTTCTCCACGGAAACAACAACAAAATTACATTGTAGAACGCCTTTCATGTTGGGGGGACATCCCAAGCACTGAGTGGTCAGGACTCGATCATGTGCGTGTGTAGGGTTGGGATGGGGGCAGAGAAGTAGGATGGTGGCTGAAGGTATGGTCAAAGAGGAGGTTCTTGAGCCCGGTCTTGAAAATAATCAATCAAAGCATATCAGCCAGTTTTGTTTCAGCATCATCTTACGAGGAGCTGAGCTGAAAGTAGAGGTTGTGATTCCGGGAGCACCATTCCCTACAGGATCCCCTAGCTGCAACCTCAATCGTACAATGCTGGCAGAACTGCAGTATAAATCCAGTGAGAGGAAGAAAAGGATCGCTGACAAGCCAGCTGCTATCCTTCTCTTAACACATGCACTGGAAGAGTTCCCCAGAAACTGAACCAGCAAATCAGGAATTTTAGAACCTAAAGAGACCACTGATGTGGATGGGGGAAAAAGGCAAACAAGTACTGTAACATATGACCAATTTCCTGCTTTTCCCCCCATACACTGTAATACCCCTCTTTCTTCCATGCTTCATTTCTTTTTCTAAATGGCTCTAAATAATTAGAATCAAAACTATTCTAAATAGTTTATCACTTTTTACAGTTGAGATGATGTCTCAGAGCACTTCACTGGATCTATTGAAAAATAAAATGACCATATAGTATGAGGGTAACTGAACTCTAGTGTCAAGAGTAGATTGTGAGTTTAAAATCCTGATGTGGGGCATGAACCCACAACCTTCAGCCACTGAGCTGAGAGTGCTACTGAGTCAGTAGACAAGCTGAAACCTCATGGAATTCTCAATGAAGTGGGATAAGGGGTACAAATATAAAGTTCATTAAAAGTGGGATTGCAGGTGTTTAAAAAAAACTGTAAA
Organism: Hydrolagus colliei; assembly: GCA_035084275.1. Lineage (NCBI taxonomy): Eukaryota > Metazoa > Chordata > Chondrichthyes > Chimaeriformes > Chimaeridae > Hydrolagus > Hydrolagus colliei. Next base: position 16,867,485 of record CM068751.1, on the reverse strand, counting down.
AAGACAAACAGAATTTGGGAGTTTATAAACAAAGCGATTGAATGCAAAGGTAAGGAAATATCTATGAATGTATATCAGACATCAGTTTGCCTGCAAGTGGATTATTGTGTGCAGCTTGGGGGCCAGATTTCAGACAGGATATTTGGAATTTTCATGTTGGGAGCAGAGAATGTTGAAAGGTGATATAATGTGGGTTTTTAAGATAATGAAAGGGTTTGAGAGAATTACTTCACTATTCAGTGGTGATTCACCCCATGGCTGTTTATTCCATTGGCAAGTTTCCCACTGTTCCATTGCTTGTGCAAATTGGCTGCTGAATTTACCTATAAAATACAGTCACTACACTTTACAGTAAGTCCTGTGATGTGCTTTGAGACATTTCAACATAAGGTACTATATTATATCAAATGCAAGATTTATTAGAATTACAATTTAACCACCCCAAGCTATAATCTTACACCCTACTCCTTCTTAAAAATGTTTCACCTCACGCTTTTCAATATTGAATTCCATTTTCCATAAATCTGTCCACTCTGCCAAATCCTCAATATCTGCCCCCAAGCTTCCTATACTCTGTCACTGTTACTTTAGAGAGATTGACTGGTGTCACGTGATGGGTTAAGTGGTCAGTTTCTATGTTGTAACCTTCTATACTTTGGAAGGAGCTATGAAGGTTACTGAGAAAGACCGAGCAACAGGAAGCTTCGGTGCAGTCCTATTTCAGAATGAAAAGTAAATTCCAACAAAGTTTTTCAAAAAAGGTTCTGCATTTGTTTTTCAAGAGGTTCTGCATTTGTTTAACATTTCATTGGTCCGCACTGAGTGTGTGGGTCTCTGTTCAGGTCTCAAAAACATGGAGGCTGTCAAGCACTTTGCTTTCAGGTTAAATGTAGCTACAAACACTCAAGATCTTGTTCGAGCATCACAGAAGCAGTCACCAAAGAAAAGCAACATATCGATTGCGACTGGCCACAGTCTAACCTACATCCAATTAAAAAAACATAAATTTTCTGCTTACATATAGCTAGTCAGGAGGAAGTCTCAAAGCACTTCAAATACAGGATTGCTAAAAACACACGGCTCACCATTTTGCAGATGCTGTTGAAAAGAGTAACTGGGATAGTGAAGAGGGAGGCCACTGAGATCTGGGACAAACTGGCGGGTCAGCTGCTCCATATAATTACTCGGCATAAACACAGCAGCTGGAGATTGGGCCAGACTGGCTTCAACAAAGCAGCCAATGTTAGGCGGTGAAGAATGACAAGCTCAGTAAGATGCAGTCAATAAAACTATTTAGGCATTTTGCTTCAAGATCACCAAAGCAACCAAACTAAAGTGTACTGTGTTTTTGTGTACAACTTTGTCTGGGACTCCATACAAAGAGATCTCAGTAAGCAGGGGCTCCCCTTTCAGCATTCTGAAGGGACCGTTCCCTCCGTGACTCCCTGGTTCATTCCTCCATCAATTTCTGTTTTTGTTTCAGATTTCCAGCTCCTATGCTCTCTTCAGTCCCACAGATTTTCTCCCCCAGCAGCACATATGCACAACACACATACATCAATAAGCAAATGCAGCTAATTTGGCTGCCCTCATGGGAGGAGAGTGGTCATCAGTGTGGTTGGATCAGTAGGTGCGGCTTATGGAATACAGCAGGAGGAGAGGAAAGAATTGGCAGGAGCATTCCCCGCTGCTATCCTCAGGTGTGGATACAGTTCAGGGCTGTCATGACACCAATAGCTCTCACACTCTCCCCTCCAACATTCCCTGACATTTTAATACTGGTGGGGGGGGGGGGAGAGAAGAGAGGTAGGTAAAACACGCCTGGGCCTGCACACGCACACCCACACTGTGGTGAAATGTTATCACAGTGCAGAAGTTTAAAGCCATTCTAATTGTCACTGTAAAGGTTTTTAGTTGTCGCTTCAAGCCATACAGCATGAAATGAAAGCGATAACCACAATGGAAATCTGGCAAAACTCCAGGAGGATGCTTTCTGATGTGGTTCAACACACATCTCGCCTCAAGTTGTTCCACGAATAACCGGTTTCTGGTTGCGAAGGGTTGAATTCCATTGTGTTGCCATGGGCTCATGTACCACATACTTCATTTCATAATGCAAGGTCGCAGCAACTAAAGACAAGGGCGGATGGGTCACAATAGTGTCCCCCTGGCAATCCCACCGCACTGTAACCCGCCCAGCAGAACCTCAATAGGACATGACCTATGAGAAGGGGAAATCAAAATGCTGCAATATGAACAAGCCAGAATTTTTGTTGGGACATTCCAACACAATTCCATTCGCAACCACATTGCTGCCTTGAACTGTTCAGTGTATCTTAATAATTCTTGCATTTGATAAATGCTGTATCACATCAAAATGCTTTCAACAAAATGTATTCCTTGTATAATTTGTGGGGATAGATTTTAGTTGTTTTAAATAATTTCTGAGGCAATTTCCTGCATGGCAAAGCCAGCTTAGTAGTCAGAGCAAGAACCACAGCAACGTGCATTTATGTAGCACCCTTCGTAGACAGTGTCTCATTATGTTTAATAGCGCAGAGGTCAAAACCAAGTCATGTAGAGAGAGGGAGGTGACTGTAGGCACAGTTGAAAAGGAAGGTCTTCAGATATGATCAGAAGATTGGGAAGGAAGGGGTAAGTAAGGTGGATGGATTAAATCAGAGACTCAGGGCGTAATGGCTGGAGGAGCACAGGGGAGGAGAAGAGATACATAATAATAATAATAATAACAATGAGGAAGGCTGGAGCCAGCTGAGCATAGGGTGTGTGTGGAGAAGGGCAATGTTATTCTGAGGTTGAATCCTGAAGCAAAGCTAATGACAGGAATGATGGGACTGCAAGTTCCATTTCCCATGAGAGCGAATTCCAATCACAGACTACTGCTGAAGTATTGGCAGGCAGCACTCAGAACTGCAGAGGCTTTGAAACAAGCGTGCCAGGTACAGTCACTGGACCTGTGTTCGAATCCAGGCAGATCAGGGCAAAACCTTGGGCAATTTTCCTTACTCCACACGCCTAATAATAATCCCTCCAAAAAAACCACAATAATAAAATTGGTCATTTCAACCCACTACTGTTTTTGGGACACTGCTGTACACAATTGGCTGCCGTGATTCACCCACAAATATATAGTCAATTAACTTTACAGTATATATTCTGTGAAGCGCTTTGGAACGTCGATAAGATGTGAAAAGCACTATATCAAATGCAAGGATTATTATTATTGGAATAAAAGAACAATAGGAAATTTACTCTAACTATCCCTATGGCCCAGTGAGGTGCTGTTATTCTAATCAATTTCAATCCTTGGTTTGTGCTGATGAGTTACTGATCTCATTGCTGTAACACAATTGGCCTCAGTGCATGGGCATGGAAATAACAACCAAGGACCCGATTATCAGAGGATAAGACTGTGTATACAGGTAGACCCCGCTTCCCGAACGCCCGGTTAACGAAACTATAACAAGGGTTTCTATTTGTACCACTTCTCCGCTTAACAAAGGCTGTTTTCGCTATAACGAATGTTTACACATACTTTAAATCTCGCGGGCGTCTCGTGCGCAGCTTCTTGTGCGCAGCTTCTCTCTGGTTGCCCCAGCAAGGCACACTCAGTCTTTAGCGTGCCTCTGTTAGCAGTGCAGTCCCTCCCATAGAGGAAGAAAGAAGTGTGTCACGTGTCTGGAAATGCCTGGGTCCAGGTTGCGATATTTCAGTGTGGTGACTGTGAAGACCTGGCCTGGAGCAAGTAAGATTGGCGTTTTTATTCCTGCAATTTTTGTCACATTCCATATTCCGGAACTCCGGACTTTTGGCTGCTCAACCTGTACACCGAAAATGTTAGCGCTAGGAACTGCTAGGAACTAAACTGTTGTTAGCGGGGAGGCTTGGATCGGGGCAGCGTTTTTGCTGCACCCAAATACAGTAACACAATTAAACTCTCGCTTAACAAAATTTTTGCTTAAGGAAAGGTTCTAAAGTCCATAACCCCTTCGTTAAGCGGGGTCTACCGGTACTGTACTTACTAGCCCAACAATGCCAAAAATCACATGGGATTTAATTGCCTCTGAGCCACGGGTCTAAGAGTTTGTGGACGAGAAGGAAAAACCTGAACAGCACTTGGGTCAAATACCAGGTGCTACTGATCCACTCCTCAATCGAGATAGTGGCTGTCAGCATAAGCACCTGATGTGCAGCCTGACAAGGAGAGAGATCATCATGCATATATTGCACATCCCATCTGAATGCAACCAATTCTGAACAGCTTTACCAAATGAATAATAAGATTGAATATGTATCTGCTTCATTTTCTGCCCCCAAACAGATGGAAATATGCCATTAACTCACTCGTTGCATAAAATGAGTCAAATCAGAATCGGTCGAGCTAAGGTTGAATGTACTCTCCTCCACATAATGAGCAGCAGGATGCTTACAGGAAACTGAAAGGGGAAAGAGTATATTTGTGTATGACACAGTTTGCACAATTGGCATTTAACTTCTTCGCCACTTAAGCTCCAATAGCACAGGCCCACACACACAGGGTGCTGTAACAGTATAGGCCAAGTAGAGGAGACGCTAATAGCCTGTCTTTTTCAGGATACTGGTCACGTTTGCTAAAAGGCCAAGATTTAAACACTGACCAATACAGTTATACATTTCATTTAAAAAATGTTCTATTGCTAGGATTTTTTTTCAACAAGGCTTTTTATCAAATGGAAGGGTTATTAAGTTGAACATCTCATAGGCGTAGGAAACACAGCAGCCAATGAGCACAGCAATGTCCTACAGCCAGCCATGAAGCAAATGAATGATTTTATCTGCTGATTTTTAGCCAGAAACGAAGAGAAATTCCCATCTCTTTTCAAACAGTGCCAAGGAATCTTTAATGTCCATCTAAACAGGGAGACGGGACGTTGGTTTAACATCAAAAGGACAGTGCAATTCAACAAGCAGCCCTATAAAATAACTAGTGGATACAACTGTGAAGATCTAAACAAAAGCCCACTGTACAAGTATCTGAATACAGCGCTAAGTGTAGGCAGGGTTTAGCTCACGTTAAATCAAGCGACAGTAGTAGGTCTGTTGACGCAAATAGATAATCTCTGCAAAGCCTATAAAGGGAAAGCGATACAATAAACAATAATTTGCGTCTTGTGCTATGGGTACATTTCTTTCAAATGTACTGTAAGAGTTATTGTGACTCATTGACGGGCAGAACTACTGACACTATGCCCCCTCCCTCCCTCTGGAACTCAATCCTGCAATCGACTTGCCTTGCCTAAGACCCATTTCAACAAAACTCTCTTCTTCGATCGTACCTTCAGTCACTCACCTTTTCCTCCCCACCTCCCTCACCCCGGCCCCCTTCCTCACTGAACCCCACCTCGGGTCCAAAACATTGACTATCCAGTGCCTTGAGACATCCTCTTGACGTGAAGTGCGTTACACAAATGTAATTTTGTTGTTTCATAGACATCCACAGGGCAGTGGGAGGTCATTTGTCCCATCAAGTCCACACCAGCTCACAGAGCCTGTTCAAATTAACTGCTAAGCCTTATCCTCATACCTCTTTCATATGCCTGTACTTCCCTCTTGAAATTTCTAATGGTCTCTTGCCTCAATCACCCGACTGGGTAGAGTGTACCTCGTCCCAACTGCTCTCTGGGTGAAAAAAAAATCCCTCCTAAGTTCTCCTTTTGCTGTTCTTGTGGCTATCATGACTCTGGCACTTAGTTACTAATTCTCCTATTAATTAAAATAACTTATCTCTATTCACCCTTGTCCAAACCCCTCATAGTTCTTTCCACCTCTGTCAGGTCTCCTATCAACCTTCACTGCTCCAGTGAAAATAGACACAGGCTCTCCCAATTTATCTTCTGTAGCTCTGCATCTAAATACTTCATTTGTTAACCTCCTCTGCATACTCTCTAAGGCCTTAACATCTTTACTGAATCCTGTTAATTAACATCACAGAAAATTGATTTTGTGGCAAACCAGAAACAAGCGAAACTAGTAACTACAAAGTAACAATTCAACCACAAGGATTCCTGATGGCCTTAAAGCACTCAAGGCAATGAACAAATGTGGTGATCAGCAAACTGTTCCTTCGGTGGGTAATTCCAATACAAATGGGGCACAGAAACATGTTAATCAGCCTAATGTGGCCGGGTTGGTGTTTACTCCCTGTTCAAGCCTCCAACCTTCCTATACCCCTCTTTTCCCTGATGAAGCCATCAACTTTCCTCTTCAGTACGTTGATGCTTTTTGCTTCAGTGCCTACCACATCTGCCATTCCCAAGTGTTTGCTTCCAAGGCAAAGTTTGAACAATACACATGGTTGAAAACACTGTTCTCAATGACCAACATGGGAGATTCAGATTGAAAATGCTGGGTTGTCTAACAACAACAAAATTACATTTATAGAAAACCTTTCACGTTGGGAAGACATCCCAATGCTAGTTCAGCTCCAGTTTTCCTAGTTGACCAAGTACATCCAAGTGGAAGGATGAAGGGTTGAGGAACTCCATTTGGAGGTGATGGTCGTGGGTGGTGGTGGGGGGAGAAGAGAATTGGAAGGGATTTATGAATCAGCAGAGCTATTCAGTGAAATTTGGGTGGGGGGAGTTCTTATATGTATTGTACTTGGAAGTTTAAACATTGTATTCAATCTGTCTTGCGCCTGTTCCACACCCACACCACAGGGGATACTTTCCTTTCAAAACTCTTTAGACATCTGTTTTTTTAAAACCCTGGGAAGTCAGATGACATGCTTTTAAAATGTGATTTCTTCCTCATCCCAGCTACGAAGAATCCTGGAGCAATGCAAAATCAAAAGGTACATTAAACAAGTGACATGTGCAGAAATACTGTGTACAGTGTTCAAGACGTCTCAAAACACAGAATATACTGAAGTAACTTGACTGTATGTTTCTTGCGCAAAATGCAGCAGAGGTGTCCCCACAAAGTTGTGGATGGAGTGACAAATTTATTATTAATTTTTTTGAAGAGATTATTACCCCCGGAATAGCGATCGCCAATCGAATAACAATCGGGTTCCCACTTACTGCTAGGTAAACAGAGGTGTGTGGAGTAAGGAGACTTGCTCAATGTTTCACCTTGCCTGGGAAACGAACCCAGTCACTATCGCTTGGAAGTGCTCAAGCCACTAAACTACAGGACTCCACTTTAGTGCAAAAAAATCACACTGGTCTATCTGTTTTGATTAACCTCACCCTCTAAAGATAACATTTGGATAGAGCTGAGCAATCCGATTGCTGTCCAGGTGGGTTTGGAACAATGGCTGCATTACTCACTGCTCATTTACTTACAGTAATGAAATTAGCAACATTTGCTCATGTTAAGAGTATACAGTTCTCTTCTGTCACCAACCGCCATGACTCACGCTAGGCTTAAAACCACACTACAATTTATTAGCTTTGTTGCAATAAAAAGACTGCTGCCTCATAAATTAAGGAAGGTTGTAAATGTTACATAATGACAATGTATCTCTCTGCCTCCACCCTTGCCGAACAAGGACTGCTGCTGTCCTGACAGAATGTCTGTCATCAACATCAAATCCTGGATGAGAGCTAACTTTCTCCAGATGAACGTCCATGCACCTCCTGGACTTTGGAGTTTGCTGGTATTTAGAAAGCTAGCCAGAAATGGCTGGGGAAACGCCGCCTCAAACACCACTTGTGCTGTAAACACAGCACTGAAGCCAAACAATGCCCAAGTTCCAACTACAGCGCCAAACGACAGAGCGGCCATGTCGTGAACTACAAGCAGCTGATCTGAACTTCTGGAGATTTGCTGGACATCGGAAAAAAAAATCTAATCCTGTAAGTATTTTAAAATCTGGCAGGTTTAGGGAGCTTTGGAATGTCGGATTATCTAGGTTTTACTGTACAACGCCTTTCATGTCAATTTACCTGCCCTTTCCCCAATAGAAACCGGACTAACAAGATCACCATCAGAAAGGATTGGACTCGATTCTGACACTTCATTGCCAAGCACTTCACCATGGAGTCAGTCAGCTCAAGAGAGGCCCCTTTTGCCCTCCCTCCCAGAAGTCATTAGTTGATTGCCTCCTCAGTCACTGCTATAAAAGGAACAGAGGAAATTCACGTTCAAAGATGGCGATGTTTCACAATTAAACTAAAGGCTTGTGGGCAGCTGCAAGACACACAATTCTGTACTTTACACACCATTTGCCTTTACAGTGGAAATAGTTCAATGCTACATGGCTATTGTAGCAATAACAAAAGCCCCCCTCCCCCATTAAATCACCCAGTGGTTCCTGAAATACAGAATAAGCAAAAGTTCAATGACACGAGTATGTGAACCCGACCCCTCCCAGACCGATCTATGATACAAAAAATTGAACATTTCTCCTTTCCCCAATCAGATTCTTGGAAGTATTTTTTTAAAAAAAACAGAATATACATGTCTCCAATCACACACAAGCTGTTCTGACTTATTCTTTCGCACTGAATAAGGTAACCCCAAACTCCTCTGTAGTCTGAAAAGAAGGACTCTACTCTACTGACATGTAAGCAGCAACTTTGAAGTTTGCATCAGACACAAATCTTTATTTCAATACTGTATGAATGAAGCAAATTAAATTCTGGAACCTAGCTAGTCTTTCGCCTTTGACAAAATGGTTTCAAAGAAGCCTCAGTAAATGTTATAACACTACAGTAAGATGAGAGCATTCTGCCCCCACCCCCAGTTAAAGAATGTAGCAGTGACCACTGAAATCTGAGATTACCCACAAGATCCACTCTCCAGGTCTGGTCACCAGGCAAGGAATGCAGTACAGCAGGCTGCTCAGCTCCTATCTAACCCCTGGGAGCATTTCTGTACAACTTGATTTTTCACTTTGAGCATATGTATAGCCAAGCAGTAGAAATGAATTAAAGTCCTTAAATGTGAGGGGTAGAAACGTTGAATTATGGGGGGGGGGGGGGGGGGGGAAGAGAGGGGGGGGGAAGAGAGGAGGCGGGAAGAGAAGGAAGATACAGCATTGGAGAAGGGAAAAGAGAGCAGAGCATGAGAAAGATAAGGGCAAAGAATAGAGGAAAGAGAGAAAAAAAGCAGATTGAAAATCTTTGATTCTACTAGACTGATCTATTCCAAGGTTGCATGGCCCAAGGTTAAAGGTGCTCTATAAATAAAATGTTGTTGTTGTTGTTTGTCTTCACAGGAAGGAGGTGCTACATCCAGGTTTGATTATACAAACTCCCTACTTGTCGGCCTCTCCAACCCATCCCTCCATAGCCTTCACGTCATCCAGCATGCTGCAGCCAGTGTCCTCTCCCACATCACATTCTGTGACTATCACCCATCCTTGCCCAACTTTATTGGCTTCCCATCAGACAGAGGATTCAGTTCAATATCCTGGTCCTCACCTTCAAAGCCCTCTATGGCCTTTCTCTGCAACCTCTTCTATCAACCTGCCTGCACCCTCTGCTCAGTGAGCTCTGGCCTGCTTCACTTCATCCACCTCTCGCACCCAAATATTGGTGGGTCGGCCTTCTGGCACCACTCTCTGGAATTCCACCCCGCAATCCCTTCACCTTGCCCCCTTCCTTACCTTTTTCAAGACCCTCCTCTTCGACCATTTCTTCAGTCATCCCTCCTTCCCTTCACCATCACCCACCCCTAGCTTGGGTCCAAAATACTGATTGTCCAGTTGCGCACAGCAAGTTATCTCTCCCCACCCCACGTTTCCTCTACATGGTACACATGAAGACAAAGTGTACTTTCCCATAGATAGAGAGTCGATAGCAGCTTATGAATCACATGGAAAATATTGCTACTTAAGGTTGAACAATTGCAAATTGGTCACAGGGCATCAGCTCAAGTGGAAGCTCCACAAGGTGCTCTGCACAAACATTACCAGGCAGTGGGAAAAAAAGCAAGTTACAAACCACACGCATAGAAGTTGGTCCTTTTACAGTGGGACAAAAGTAGTGAGTGTTTGTGAGGAAGAAAGGCGTAGTCCAAGAATTAGTAATGCAATTTTCAAAAACTACACCCAGGCACACAGTTGATTAGCTCATGCTGAAGTCACGACTCCAAGAAAGTTTCTCGCCAACTTTTTCTTTAAAAAAACCAATTTGACAAATTTATAGCTTTTAGGGTTAGGTGCAGTAAATGGCCCTCATTGCTGGAAGGCTTTCCCCACACCCTATCATAGAAGCCTAACTATATACATCAGCAGCAACTCCAGGTACTGCAGAGCTGCCTGAAATGTGCAACTTTGACCCAACGGATTAACATCCTCAGCCACAAATCAGGATCAATCCATCGCCTTAGCATGAGAGATTGTTTTAGCTCCTCCAAAGGTCATTGCGTAAAGGCATCACTGGGCCCCTACAGGTTATAAGTTCAAATCTCGGTCTGTGCTGAGTTAGCCACAACTGACTGCAGCATCCCTGAGTCAGGAAGGGAAATTAATCAGGCAGGGTTCCCACTCCCCATTGCTAAGTGATGGAAGGTGTGATGCAGATGGTCTCATGTTCATCGAACAAGCTATACAAGCAAAAACAGGAGGACTGGATCTACTTTCACTGGAACAGAGAAGGTTGAAGGGAGACTCGAGAAAGATCTTTCAAATGATAGGGCATTGATAGGGAGAAATTATTTCCACTGGTCTGAATTCACAGCACATCAATCTAATTAGCAACAGAGCAAGGCGGAGATTAAGAAGATTTTTTTTAAATATAGATCTGTAAGGATGTGGAATGCCCTGCCTTGGAGTGGTGGATAACAATAAATAATATAAAAATAACCCTTGCATTTGATATAGTGCTTTTCACATCTTTTAGATGTCTCAAAGCGCTTCACGGTGTATACTGTAAAATAAATTGACTGTATACTTGTGAGCGAATCGCAGTAGCCAGGTAGGATACAGATGTAGCTTTGAAGAGGGAAATAGTTACCTAAAAAAATTAGTGAAATCAAAAGGTGGCACAAGGTGCATCCCAAAGATAATCACCTCTCCCAAGTAATTCCAAATCAATTTAGTGGTGATGTCACGCCCCCACCCTCCCCACCACTCGGGATCAGGATTCCAGCCTATCTTCCCCACTCTGAAGAACTCCATTCCTCCCACCCTCAACCTGTTCAGGGTCATTCTCAAGCCCCAGCTCTTTGACCACACTTTCAGTTATTAAGGCATGCTATATCAAAATCAAGGATTATTATTATTGTTCCTCTTCTCAACCCACCTCCCCGCTACCGCCAGCTCAGATGCCAATCCAGCACTATTCTCCCAATATCAAAGGCTCTGGTACAAATTTACAATTATAGTTTGTGCCACAGAACTCGCAGACCCAATTTTACCTTGAGAAGAAATTATACAAGGCAAAAGGCTATTTCCCCACTAATTTGACTGCCTGATGCCGATGCACAAAGTATAATTCAGCTTGTCTCTTTATGATTGGGGGTACTTACATTCTGTTGGTAGAAGTACTCTTTCCTCACATCACTGGGGACTAAAGCTACCTACTGCAAATGTGGAATAACTTCAGCTAGTATTTAAAGGTCTTTGTATCAGTATTCTCCAAATACTGAAAATGACTGCATACTGAGTTTGAAACTGGTTATTCTTGCAGCAAGTTGTTGACGAGAAACCAGCAGTGCAAAGCAACACATGCAATGCATACTGCTACTGGTATGCATTTTTACATTGTCATACCTATTGTAGAGGGTCTTTGCATCCAGAGAATTGTTTACAAGGAAAGCTTGGTAGAAAGCAGCAGATGGGTTCCTGTACATTTCAAGAATCAAGACAAAAATAATAAATAAAAGTATTTATTGGATCAAAGACAAGAAACGTCAAAGCTTCAGAAGTAAAACAAGAACACATTGGAAATGAAGAAGAAAATACCTATTTGCAGTTGACAATTTAAATATAGTTCAGCAACATTCAGGCAACAATCTGGCTGTTATCCTGGTAACACGACCCATTACATTTTTCTATGATTGGTAACATCCTCAATTCATTCTGCCAAACAATTACATATCTTTGTGAAGTCTTCTAGCTGTGAAATCTGCTCCATGTTGCTCTTTAGTAAGGAAAGCTGCTGTTCACATAAATAGAGTTTACAAATCCTAACTCGTAATCCTTCATTTCATACAGTACCTTCAAAGGTATTCTTTTGCTGTAATAGTTCTATGCAGTGGAGAGCTCTGTGAACAATGGCACCATTTACACTTTCAAGTGAACAAAGAAGCTGAAAGCCCTCCTACTGATGGGGGACAAAAATCAGGCAAGATTTTGTAGAACAGAGGATGTAGGGTCACAAGAGACCAGAGGCAAGGTGGAGCATGGCCAAGAGATGTTTGAAGGATAAGGATTTGCTGCGGTGTAGGGAGTCCCCAAAGCCAGGTGTGGATGGGGACGCTGCGCTTGGAAGTCTAATCAGGAGAGGATATGGGCTGCAGATGACTGGATGGTGTGGAGGTGTCAGGGAGCTGGCAAGGAAAATATAGGAAGAGTCTGGAGTCTGTAGCATCAGGACTCCAATGCATTACTGATCAGTGTCCAAATCATGACTGGGAGCCAGAACTTACTGATCACACTAGCTAGGCCAAAGGAAAAGTACGGCCTCAATCTTTCCATGGAATCTGCTATAAACAGTGCTGGTGACAACCCTTCCCTCCACCCCCACCATAAATCCCTGCAATTTTCTGCAAAATTTGTCAAAGCTCTGTGCAATTTTTGGCAAATATTTCTGTAGCTTTCTATCAGGCCTGGTCACCAGAAATAAGTGGGGTATGGGGTTGGATATAATCATAAAAGGGATGACTAACATTTGAGATGGTTTTGGATAAACACAAAACTGCAGCAACAATAAAGCTTTATGTTTAACCCAGCAGTTTCAGCCAAACCGGTCGTAAACAGCCTAAATAGTGTGCAATGTGGCCATGTCACATTGTAGAAATAATTGATTGTATGAATTATGAAATCATCAGCCATTTCCTTAGCACTTATCTGGCTACTAAGTAACTGCTATCAAAATACAGTAAAAGCCCGTTTATCTGTGACCCGATCAACCGTAACTTCCGTATAACCGACACCACAAAAAAAGTCCCCATTCGATTAACCGGAATTTATCCAGCACAATGTATTATTTTAAAAAAATAATAATAATTTTGTATGTGCGGCCGAATATCCGGGGCGCGCTTTAACCGGCATTGGCCAGGTCCCAAGAGTGCTAGATAAACAAGCTTATAACTGTACTTGATTTTGCAGTGGTGACAGATATCTCACACTGTATGCAAAGCCTATCTATCACCTGAATTATACCACATTGCAAACCTTAAACTACAGGTGTACTATGTGCAAATTGTTTCACCTAATGCTGCAAGTTATTTATTATGGTTATAGGGTGCTTTCAGTATTTGTACAGAAGAATGTGGAGGCTAGTAATTAATAGGCAAGCTAACATTATCTTTCTACATTTAATATTTTCTGAAGAACTTGCTATAATTTTGAAAATTCCAGTTCTGCTCCAGTTTAGCTTCTCCCTCCCCAAGGGTAATATTGGTTCGGGGGCTCTCTTCTCACCCCCACTACCAATTTGCCGGCAGGGTGTTATCCTTGGCTTGTTGCCCACCACTACCAGAGAAAGGGAGAGAGACAGCGCCTTACAGAAGAAATATGATGCAATATATTTGGGTGGGGTCCTGGATTAGTGAGTGCAAAAGAGCTAGAGGGGAGATGATGAGAAATTGTTTTACCCTACTGGGTTGTTATGAACTGGAATTCACTGCCTGAAAGCAGATTCAATAGTAGTTTTCAAAAAGGGAATTGGATATGAATTGAAAAGAAAAAATTTGCAGGATTATGGGGAAAGACTTGTTGGTCAGCTCTTTCAAAGAGCTGGAACAGGCACAACGGGCCTCCTTCTGCACTGTAAGATTGTATAATTCTATGAAAGTGGGTGGTTATTATTTACATTAACTGAAACCAAGTATTCCAGGTTACCTGGGTATGAAATGGACTATACATTGACAGCTAGTAGCCTATTAGCATAGTGAACCTTTTGCAGAGAAAATAAAGAGCAAGCCAAAAAAAGTAACACTGCAAAGATGAATACTAGGACCCCATTGTGTGTAGTCTCACTTAGGCAGACAAATGTATCACAAGATCTAAATGTCATTCAATTGCGAATAAACTCCCAACAGCGATTTAAAAGCATAAATCAAGGAAAATACTTTCATCAGTGCCTTACTTTGAAAAAATATTTTCACACATATTACTATTCCAAAGGATAATTTGCAAGCCCTTTCCCGGAACTGATTGTTTAGACAAAAATGGGGAAACTGAACAAACTAACAGATGACCTCACCAGTCCTTGGAAAACCATTTCAAAGGAAGAGTTTGGCTCAGGGAACAGGAAGATACACACTTGTTGGTCAGCCGGTTGTCTAATACATATGTAAACCCATCACGAATCCCATCGCTGAGATTTTTTTAAAAATATATAAAAGTGACCACGTTATATTGTGAAAAATTCTACTTGCACATTACAGTTAAGGTTTTCAAACTTATAAGTGGCAGTTTTCTGAATCACAAAACACCCCCAAAGAATTTACATTTCAGAGTACCTCAAAGTTCTTTATAGTAATTATTGTCAAGTGGAATAATACCATACTTGCAATTGATATAGCACCTCATCACATCAGTGAGATGATTCAAAATGCTTCACAGGATATCCTGACATGAAAGGCGCTATACAAGTGTAATTTTGTTGTTTGTTGTAAAGTGCGGCAACTGTGGATTTGTAGACAAAACCCAAAGATATTTTGCAGAGTGTGATGTTCCACAGACAGCTGTGAATCGAATGACTGATTTTACCTGGAAAATGTTGGCGAAGTCGTGAATTTTCTTTCAGCAAAATAAGACAGACATTTTGTATCCCACAAGTAATAATGAGATGACTGCCCAATTCATCTGGAAGATAGTTTACTAGATAGGACGTAGGAGGAAATTTGTATTCTTTTCCAACACTGTACTATCATGGATCTTTAATATCCATTTAAACAGTTGAGAGTTCAATCTCTCTCATCTGCAGGTTAGCACCTCCGACAATGCAGTGAAGTTTGCTGAAGCCTAAACTGTGAGCTCTGATGTACAGAGAACAGTCCTATAAACCTCAAACCAGTAGAAGCGTGGGATTTCCAAACTGCAGTAGAAAAAGCAACTGATTGTTCCAGGTTTGTGATAAAAGATTATTCCCCCATCAGTTTTCTGAAGGCTGCAAGGAAAGTTACCGTTCTACTCGGGAAAAGTTCATGTCAGATTTGATTCTTGATAATCAGGGAAATTATGAATTACTCTGCTGTAAACTAGGTCACTAGGGTATTTCTGGTAACTCACCATGTTCTGACTCATTTCTTCATGACCTGAACAGGTGGCACACAGATCATTTACCTTCTGCAGATTAAATCATGAAGGAAAAAGTAAAGTCACCCAACACCCTGGGTTCACTGTCGAACACAAATCAAAAGTTACAACACAATATGAAGCAACCTGAGCATGAGTAATGAACATCAATCAGCAGGAAATCAGAGGCGTGGCAAAACCAAACCTGCCCAGCTCCTCTAACCTTGAACTATTCAGTTCCCTAATAATCTGCCCTTCCTGGCTCTAGGCAGAGAAAAAGGTAACTGAACAGCCATACTCACATTTAATAATCCTACTGAGATTCAGCAGATCCAAGTACATTGACCGAACAGAAGATTTTACAATCTACAACTTGGATTTCTTGAATGTCCATAAAAACTACTACAAACAATTCCCAAAAGCAACAGACAGTGGGCAGGGAGGATGACTACTGTACCATAGTCAATAGGCCCACACCCCTGAACTCTGCAAACTGGATTGACTCTTCAGAAGGCATTACCAAATGCTAATGTTCCACTGCATTCGTCTACAGATACAAAGAACCTGCACATTTGTTTCTGAGCTATTTGGTTAAACATTCACCCAAACAATTCTAAGGCTCAGAAATACATTACTTGAATGTTAAAATTCTCATTTCCCCATTACAACTTTCATTATGTTCCTGAATACTTTCCACAAATGACTTCTTTAGTTCAAAATCTTATATTCAGCATGTTCAGAACTCAAAGCAAGCAGAAGTCAGATCTGAAAAGTGCTGGAGAACCATATATAGACATTTGATTTTTTAACTTTGCAAAGAATGTTGAACCTTTTTGGAAAGCAGGAAGAAAACGACTATACCAGCACCTGATCCTTACACAATACTAGATGAGGTTGTCTGATTTGACTTTAGTAAAGGTAGAATCTAAAGCTACCCCAGAAACCAGTAAATTAAATCATCGAATCTTCTTTGTAAAAGCATTTGATTTTTTTTAAAAAAACACAGAACTTTATAACCAATACTTAAAAGTTAATTTGATTCTCATTCTAAGCATTTTGAACAAAAATACAATTATTCTACCCAACGAATTACCCGGGTAGGCAAAAACCAGCAATTTATCTTTCAATAAATATACCAAACCTAGATTTCAGCTAGCCAGGCTCCAGTCTAAATAGTCAAAAAGTTAGAGTAGGAGGCGACTATTCGGTCGATCGTCTTGCTCAAGTTGTTCGTTAAGATTCTATTTCCTTCACTTCCCTTTTAAAACCCACAATGCACTCTGCCTCTGCCATTTTACTTGGTAGACATTCCATATCTGTGTGGAACCAGTGCACACAAGCTCTCTTTTCACTCTTCTTGTGACTATCTTAAATCTATATGCACTCCCCCTTATTGACTTCTTCTAGTGTACACCGTTATCGTTAAAAACAGCCCTGGTGGATCCAATCTCTCTTCATAGATAGCAGTTGGCTGCCACATTTTGCCCACAAATATACAGTCAATTCACTTTACAGTATATTCTGTGAAGCGCTTTGAGACATCGATAAGATGTGAAAAGCGCTTTATCAAATGCAATTATTATTATTATAACTGAAGGCCCCCATCTAGCATCCGTGGCATTGTTTTTGTATCCAATAATAATAATAATAATAGTAATCCTTGTATTTGATAGTGCCTTTCACAGAATACACTGTAAAATGAATTGGCTGTATATTTTGTGGGCAAACAATAGAAGCCAATTGTGCACAACAGTGTCCCACAAACAGTTGTGGATTTTTAAAAAAATGTTAAGCTTTTAAGGCTAAGACTGAGACTATTTGGGATATCGTATGTCAGAACCCTCGAGTGAAGCTAAGCTAAGCTTTATCAATGTAATTTAAACAAAGATTAGAATGCAAACTTGCAGCAAATCCCGTGAGCAGCTTGATGAAGGAGCTACAAAGATTGTTTTAGACTTCTGAGATTTGCAAACTACTCTTGTGGTTTCAGAAATCTGCTGAATGCTGAAAGTGTAGATCACATTATAGCCTCGTAACCCGCAACAGCTCACTGATGTCAGATTTACTGCATGTACTTTATGACCAGCAATTATTTCACTGTAGTTTCTAAGCAATTAATCTTCACCACTCTCTAGGTTCCAAATCATATCACCAACTGAGGTGATCAACCAGGTGTCAATCTGATCAA
The DNA here is from genome assembly GCA_035084275.1 of Hydrolagus colliei. NCBI lineage: Eukaryota > Metazoa > Chordata > Chondrichthyes > Chimaeriformes > Chimaeridae > Hydrolagus > Hydrolagus colliei. The sequence goes on along the minus strand of CM068751.1, from coordinate 16,849,879 downwards.
TTTATCAGTCAATAAATAACTCACACAAAGCTCAACACTTTTCACTGCAAGTCAGTACGCCAAGTGTTCTGTGGTAAGCTGAGAGTCTGGCAAGCGTGGGAAACCACTACCATACATGCATCTCCAGTCACAATGATTGAGAACTTGGGTGCAGGGGAGCAGAAATGCCAAAATACCCACTTGCCTATTCCCTGAAAACAGCTTCAGGAAGGCAGACAAGGCTATAGACCACAAACTGCTGCAATTGAACGCTCAGTTTACTTGCCTGCGACAGTCGTTGACAAACTTTCTGCAGTTGGTGTAGCTAAGATCATCAATCAGTGTGTAAGCTTTACAGTGCTCTTTGGCTCTGAGTAGGAAGAATCCTATTCTCCCCAACCCCGGTACAATATCTATAAAGTCCAATCGATAATTCTGGCAGACTATTCATTATTGATGCACAAGAAGTACTGCGCGTCCCTCCAGCTCAGGTACTGAATTATCATGTCCACTCATCTCGAATCACGATTTACCTTCTTTCTTCCCTCCTCCTGACTCTCTCGGGTAAGAGAATTGACACCAGCCTGGACTGGCACTCCTCAGCTAGACTGTGAAGATTCTGCAGGATTTGCTCAGCTCTCCACATACCAGAAAAGCCTCACTTGTGAGAATGCAGGATAAAGATTACACAATGCTGCTGGAATTCACATTGTGGAGTCTTGTAGCTCAGCGGTTAGAACACTCGCCTTACAAGCCTGAGACCTGTGTTTGAATCGAGGCAGGGTGAAACCTTGGGCAAGTTTTCTTACTCCACACACCTAATAATAATCCCTCCCCAAAAAAACTATAATAAATTGGGTCATTTCAATCCACGAATGTTTGTGGGATACTGCTATGCATGATTGGTTGCCATGTTGCGCCCACAAATATAGTCACTTTACAGTATATGAGATGTCTAGAAGACGTGAAAAGCGCTATATCAAATGCAAGGATTATTATAATATTTTTATTTACATGCAATTGTTGCATGTTATAGGGGATAAAATACAATTTAAAATCCACCAAATGCGAAATACGTGTGTGGGCTCAGAAACACACACCCAGATATTTTACAGCAGTCATCATCCCAAACATCAGAGCTTCCTCTGATGAACATCTGGCATCAGCGTGGTGGAGGGACCTCTGCAGGGCAGCTTAAGATGTGCCAGTATTCACATTGTGCAGGTCTACATTGTGCCCACATTCAGTTGCCAGATACCAATTGCTTCATTTGGGTTCTTCCCTCGCTAGAACCATACACATGCTACAACAACAATATAGCGCCTTCCAAGCCAGACGGCGTCTCAGAGCGCTTCACAATAGCGGAGCCTGATTATAGCACACGTTACAACAAGAGCATTGTTAATTTAGAAGGGAAGTGAGAGCTTTCCATTCTAAATTGACAATGCTTACAAACTGCAAGATGCAGCTTTAAGAATTCCTGTGCTAGGAACCAGATTTCTCAACAGGACATGAATCATACCTTAAGCATGCTAAGAATTAATTGAGGAAGACGTTTAGCAAACGTTCAACAAATCCTTATCTGATTGAAAATCTAAGCACCCCAACCAGTGCCAGATTTTTTAATGTTTCAATCTTTTTTAAATCCATTACGCAGCCACTTTCCACAGCAACAATGCGGAAAATACACACGAATACAACAGCGTTACATCACTCCTCTGTCTCAAGCGGCAAATCAATCTCCAGGAACAACTGGGAATGTACAATGTCCAGTTTTCTCAACTCCAGATGCGATAGGACAACTTGGAGCTGGATCAACCATTCCCACTGGAGCATGAACTGGAAGAAGTGTTACCATTCGCGAAGGGAACAGCTGACACGATATCTGCATTAAACCAAGGTCTTCAATAAAACAGCTCAAAGAAAGTATCCTGGAGCTCTGATCTACAGTGCTGCCATTTTTGTGTAGCGCATTCACAGACAATACAAAAGGGCTTGGAGATTAACAGTTTTGAAATTTTGAATGTGATTGCACAGTACTGAGTGCACACGGTATCAAGGTGGAGGCTTGATCAACTGGCGTGACGGAGTCAATTTGTCTATCTCTAGTCACTTGTCTATCTCAGTCAGAAAGTTGTAGTTCATGCCCCATTTTGATAATTGAGCTCACAATTTAGCATGACACTCCAGTGCAATATTAGGGAAACACTGCATCATCATCTTTGAGATAAGACATTAAACCAAGATCCTATCTGCTTGTTTAGGTGGATGTGAAAATCGTTATAGAGACATGAAAATAGGCCTCCTGCCAGTATCCGAATCAATAATCCTCCAGATAAAGTGGGCTTGCACCCCACAACTCCAAATATGGGTGGGGGAGAAGGAGAGAATTTATTTTCTGTACCTTGCTGCCCTATTTGTCACTAAGATAGTCATTATACGTGATAGTAATTAACTCTGAAGTTAATTAGCACATTTCAGTTTGTAATGGCAATTTCAAAATGAATTCAAGTTATTTTCTCAAAGAATCATGTGAATTGGAAGAAGGTTTGTATATTAGATATATTACTTGCTAATACAACACTACTAACCACAGTGTTGTATGATATTTCTTAATATAAAAGAAGCAATAAGGAAAACACCCATTAATTATGTTCCTCCAGTCTCATCTTTCCTGGGATAACCATCTCGATCTTACTGGGATCTCCCACCCATAGACTCTCTGATTCCCAGTTCAGAAATATTCTTGCTCTCACATCTCTAATAATACATAATCCTTGCATTTGATTAACTTGACTAAAGGCAATGCTATTACACCCGACAATATGTATCATTTAATCATGTAGTCTCACACATGAAAAAGAGTGATTGCTTCTTATACAGATATGTATTGCTTAGCATTCGTTTCGCCTACAAAATGCATTCAATTCATTTTACAATGTATTCTATGAAGTGTTTTGAACATCTCAAAGATGTGATAAAGCGCTGTATCAAATGCAAGGATTATATATATATTGATATACACACATGCATACATATTTAATATAAAATATTATTTAAATAATTCATCCATCCCATACTCTATCCTGTGGAACTCTCACCTGTGTTAGCATAACCTACTAGAGGTTTAGACTCTTTTGTTCATGAAAAATTCACATTAAGTAGTGAGAAGAATTTCTGGTATAGTGTACCAAGTGCATTTTGTCCACTCCACTGTTTATTAAATCATGTGAAGAGCTTTGAAACATCATCCCAATCTTTAATGTAAGCACTCTGAGACATTAACCCGCCGTGGAGGGTGCTATATAAGTGCAAGTTGTTGTACTGGTACTATACAAGTGCAAGTTGTTGTACTATATCCTATTTAGAAGGATCTTTATATTATTAAGAAAAGGGAGCAAAATGAGAAAAACATATGAACAACTAGCATTATTTACATAGCAACCTTCACACAGAGCAATGTCCCATAGAGCTCAAAATAAATCATTCAAAAGAGATTTGATAAAAATTAAAATGCATACCCCCCCCCACCACACCCCTCCCCAAAGGCATTTAACTCAAATAATGTCTCCACCTTCTCTTCAAGCTGCGATCACCACAAAGCTGGTGCTCATCCAAACAGCTGAAAGGGAAGCAACTCGGGAGATTTCAGTAGCAATGGTTAAATCCTAATAATAATGTACATCCTGTTCATTTAGTATAGAATATTAGTCATCCTAACATTCTGCAATGCAGATACATCTTGTACTAAGCAGAAAGTCTCCAGCTCATCATGGGTCACCAAGAAATCATTAGGTTGCCTGAAAATACTGGCAGTAAGACTAAGTGAAAACAAAGCTGCCCATGATTATGTGCTAACTTCAATTTGTCCTCATATGACTTGGTATATAGCACCTTGGGACGTCCTCTCGACATGAAAGGCGCTATATAAATGTAAGTTTTGATAGATTTGATTGGTATAGCAGCAAACAGCAGAGAGGTGCAGGTCAAACAATTCAGCTCACGTTTCCTGGAAAGTAAACATATAAAGGGAGTATCTACCAATAGGCTCCAAACACCAGTTTATAGCAGCAACAAATAGGCATAATTCCGCTTTCTCAATGGCTTGGTAGTTAATGGGTCTGCTAGGTGCTATAGGTAGCCACTCAGAGCAGGTTACAAGCTGGAATCTCACTATGTGCTCAGTTAAACCATTTCAGCTATTAGAAAATGACAGTAGTACTTCAGAGGAGCAATCCAGTTACTGTTCCTCCTCCTAACTGCTAATCCATGCTAGAAACTGTGGACATTGAGGGAGGACACAATTGAACACTTATATGATGCTCTCCACAGTCTATGTGGTTCACACAAGGAAAATTGGTCACTTGGGGGTGATTGCTGGCCTGTAGTCAAAAATTGGTGAAAACTGGTAAAAAGGCTAGAAACACAGCCATCGAACAACAATTTAGGCAGTTTAGACTATGTTTACCTGGGACATCAGAAAGAAAAACTCCATTAGTTTCGAGAGAGCCACAGGATCTTCAACATCAACTAGACCAAGCAGATGAGAATACGGTCTAAGCGTCTCTTCCAAACCACATCCCAGCACTGGATTGGAGTATCAGACCAGTCTATGAGCTGAAAGTCCTGAAATAGCGTTTGAATCCAACCCCTTTGACTCAAGAAGGCATATGGGCTATACTGAGTAGAAAAAGAGGCAAGCCACCTTCAGAAAAGAAAATTGCTGAAAATATTTTTAAACAGAGTAGACAGATTCAGAGGGAATAAACAGTAAATCCATCGGACATCATTCAGAACAATTGCAGGATACTGTACAGATTTCCTCCCACTTATAGACCACTAAACTCTGATTGAGAACAAGTGGTTTCATTTAATGAAGTGGAAAGTGCATTCATACTCAAAACAAAGAGCTAGTGTCCAGTGTGCAGACCTGCGCCTATCTGTCCGACATTGTTGGTGTTGGCTGTAACCACCCAGATAGCATACTCCCAAAAGGCAGGAAAAGCACTGCTCCAATAGTCACCCGGAGACACCTTCAGGCACGGTGGAAAAGCACGTCGGCTGCCAGACAGGGAAGGGGAAAATAATAATTGTGGCCACATGTGCACAAACATGCACGTGTCTAAAAATTATACATTTCATTGAAAGGCATAGGACACATGAAAATATATGAATGGCCATATTTTATCCCCACAACAATTCAATGCCAATTTTTTCCTTGAGGTGAGAAGAAAGGCAGAGAACCAGAGACTTTAGCAGCTCAAAAATCACTAAGATCCAAAGAGTTCACAATTCAAAGCACTGCAGCACAAATGCAGCTTTCAATTCAGGTCTATCACCCTGGCTGAGCTCTGGAACCTTCCCTGTAAAATACAAACAACAACAAAATTGCATTTGTACAGCGCCTTTCACGTCGGGAGGAGGTCCTGAATATGTACCTCTAACTGCAGTGACCGAAACATACAGATAATGCTAACTGCCTATTATAATTCATCATTATCATACAATGATGTCCAGATTTCTAATCAAATATCTGCTACTGAAGCGCAACACGAAATAGGCTTTAGACCAAATATTTGAGTATCCGAAATAGCTCCAGTTCCAAGTATTTGATAGATGAAGTAGTCAGTTGTACCTCAGATGACAATGGAAGTTTGCTTCAAAAACAGGCCAGTTTTCCAAATAGCAAAGCATTGAATTCAGCTGCATGTGCTGCTCACGCTGCATTGCAGATGAAAAACAGGAACTAAGAGCAGAAAATACCGCAGAAGATGAAATCCATTTCAATCGGGTAATTAATCATCTCAACAGGTCTCTCAAAGCACTATCCTAATTTTACTATGTGCTGTACTGCACTTCAAGGGTGCGGGGGGGGAGGAGATGGAGAGAAGATAGGCGCAATTCTTGCTGCACACACGACATCACTGTACAGAATTACATCAGTACATCACTCCAGTACTTGGTGCATCTGGATACCCCCCACCCCCCCACGTGATGTTGGCCCATCAGAGAAATCCCTAAATGTCCCACAAATGGGTGAAATGAACTGTTTACAACTTATCTGGTTTGTTCATGCACAACACCTGATACACCCATCTTTCCAAATTTTAAATAGCAGCACTACTACTGAAACTAGAGTGTCAATATCTCAGCCTTACATTCCACCAGTTTGGTACTTTATGGCCCAGCGTTCAAATGCGTGGTGATGCCTCACCCACAAAGATATTAGAGAACTTTACTGTGCACTAATATTACTATCAATTGATATAGTGCCTTTGAAAGAACAGCAACAACAAAATTACAATTACAGGAGGCCAAGTTCCAGAGATAGGGGACAGAGTGGCTGAAGGCTCACCCGCCAATGGTGGGGCGGGTGGGTCAGGGGACGTGAAGCAGGCCGGCCTGAGCCTGCTGAGCGGAGGGGGCGGGCAGGTTGATAGGGGGTTAGGAGGTCGCAGGGGTAAGGTGGGCCGAGACCATGAAGGGCTTTGAATGTGAGAACCAGGATCTTAAATTGGATCCTTTGGATAATGGGGAACCAATGGAGTTGGGCGAGGATGGGGGAGATGGGGTCACGAAGCTTGGAGCAGTCATGAAGCTTGAAAGAACTTGAAGCTCTTCAGAGAATTTTAAAGTCCAATTACTATTATAAAGCAGATACGATACATTTTACATTATACTGCACCTTTCATGTTCGGGGATTTATTTATAAAGGGATTCCTGGTCAAATGATTTTGTCCCATCACAAAAATTAGATCAATGGCTCTCTCCTTTTCTTCTGGTGTCTTGCCCAACGGCCCCCAAATAAAATTATTCATTCTTTTTATGGTTGTTTGTGGGCCATTGCTGTGTGCAAATTAGCTGTTGTGAGTTCGCCCACAAAATGATTACTGCACTGTACAAATTTATTCTGTGAAGTTCTTTCAGACATTTTCCCTATGTGAACAGCACTAATACCAAATGTAAGGATTAGTATTACTTAAAATTAGCTAATTATTAAGTTCTGTCACACTGAGAACACACTTTCTTTGATCTCACACAGCCATCTGTATGAGCAATGATCCCAATTAGTTACACTTTTTCAAAAAAGAACTGACAGACAATAGCATACCAGGCATGTTTCACTATGTCATCGGAGGGATTACAAAGGTTTGTTCTGAAGAGAGAAAATGTGAGAGGCAAGATGACACAATAAACACTGCCCAGAATTTTTATAGCTCTGTAAACCAGTCAACAATCCAACTAGTTGTGTAATTATGTAGTTAATTTAAGACCACTTTGGACTCCCAGAAATCCGAACTCAAAAAGTTCACTCACTCAAGCAGTAATGAACCGTAGGCATAGCCTGAGCCGAGGCATTTCTATTGTACAATAGAGAACCAATTGCAGCCTGAAAAAAGGCTTTGTTTTTTGTTCCACATTCAGCACTCAATTGCGCTTTCCACTTGGTTCAAATCATATGATATGAGAGCACCTCTGAGGCAGGAATGAGGGATGAGTTAACATGAGGTCAGGATTGCGTGACATTAGCAGGAACCTTGGCTATACAGAGTGAGTGAAGTGTCCCTATGCCTTCCCTAAATGATTACAGCTATCTCTAACTGTGGCAGAATCATTTTCACATATTATTCACACTGGCCATTTTCCAGGAATCTACACTATGATGTCCTTGCACCAATGAGAGGTACATAATACTGACCTCTCCAGACTAGCACGTGGAATATATGGATTTCATTCAAGAAAAAAAAGGCCACATCATCCTGTTGCAATAAATCACTCAACTGGCAGTATTTCAGCTGCAGAAACATAGGCCTCCTCTGTAATATTTCCAATGAGCTACATGCAGAAATTTTCTGTGAGGGATTGCAACCATTTTCCTTTCAACTCCAGGCCAGAATGATTATGAACGTGATTTCTATCAGCTGCAAAGTTATGAGGTGAAATGAGTGAATCAGTCTCAAACTAGTTCCTACGACCCACACACTACACAGCACATACTTTCCATAACTTGTCAGTTCCATTCATGCACAGTTTACACTCCGATTATGGCAAATGCTGAAAAATTGTATGAATGGGGATTGAGATATTGGATTGAGATATGCTACCATTGCATAAAATCAATCTACCCTTCACTCAATAACAGCTCAAAAAACATGCAATTGGTCATTAGCTTCATGGCTGTTATGGCACAATGTGCAAAACATAGGCTGCTGCATTTGTCTACAAAATACAGTCGCTACACTTTATAGTAAATTATGTAAGTACTTTGAAACTTCCTTCCAAGGTAAAAGGGCTATTATTCAATGCAAGAATTAATAATTATTATTAAAGTTCCAGGAGACTTCAAAGAAAATCACTGATCTCTGTACTGGCAATGCGGGAGATGCAGGTTTCAGTCCAAGCTATAAATTACCTCTTTTAGCTTTGACTAAAGCTACAAGTTACATCAAGGCTCAACTACGCCAACTCCCTGACAGTCTTCCCAGCACTTCCCTCCACAAGCTGCAGATCATTCTGAACTCTTCAGCTCATGGGCTCTCCTTCTCCGGTTGTGTCCCACAGACTCAATCGAGCAGTCCTTTCACTTTGCTTCCTCCCTTCTCTCAATATTAACCCTTGCATTTTATACATGCCTTATCAGTTTTGAGACAACTCAAAATGCTTCACAGAATACTGACTGTACAGTGATTTGACTATATATTTTATGGGCAAAATACTGCAGCCAAGTGCAGAGCAGTATCCAAAACATCGTGGATTAAGTGACAATTATTATTTATAATGAAGGGATTATTATACCCAGAAATATGATCCACTAATTGAATAACAACTGGGTACCTACATACTGCTAGATGAACAGAGAAATATGGGGTAAGGAAACTTGCCCAAAGTTTTGCACTGTCCGGGAATCAAACCTAGGTCCTGTCGCTTGCAAGGCGAGTGCTCTAACCACTAAGATATAGGACTCAAGATGCAGCTCAAGACCCATCTCTTCGACCGCACCTTCAGTCACCATCTGTCCCCTACCACCCTGCCCTCCATTCATCCTGATTCCAATACCCTGCTTGGGTCCAAATCCCTGACTGTCCAGCGCCCTGGGACATTGTCCTGACATGAAAGACAATGTGTAATTGTAATTTGTTTTTGTACTACCCACCCGTGACCTTGGATTTGATCCCTTCTTTGCTCCACCTGCCCAGCCAGCAGCACAAGTGCGCATTTTTGAGAGAACCCAAATTACAGACCATCCTCACCTAATCTCCAATTTACAGAACCTCACCGCCCACAGCTAAGGGAAACTAAATGCAAAAGATTGAAGTCCAATTGGCTGTGTGCCCTGAGTTAGCTGATCTGAGTGAGGGTGGCTGTGCCATCAACAAATGAAATGGCTGGAGGATGGGGAACCTTACACTACAGCTTCCTCCTTCTAATCACGAGCTACTGAACTCTGCTTTCGAGTGTCTCTCAACACTGGGATGGTCTACCATGCTGTTCCGGTCAGGTTGAAGAGCAGTGACAATTACAGCTTGCAATGAATAGCTATTCCAATGTGGCTCTGCAGCACTTTTGTATACCAGCATGAATCACTGGAGGAGGGTTCATTAACCTTTCACAGTGCACCAGGATGCAGAACATTCAGAGACAGCCCAACAAACAGAAAGATCACAAACACCTGAAGAGAAAAGAATTAAGTGCAAAAGGTCAGCACATAGTCTTCTAGAACATGTGGCATATGGTAACATTCCAGTTTACCATATAAAAGGAATAATGTGGACCTTGAATGATCGAAAGACAGGATTTCTAGCAAACATTCCATCTTAAAAAAAAGCCACAGTACACCTCACTAAATGCCATCCTTAGGAACCCTTCCACAAGAGTTGGTCATTTTTTGCCTGCAAGAGCAATTGCTGATTCCACCATGCACTGCCCTCATGCAGCTATAGGATACAATTAGTTTAGGATTCGGTAGATTCAGAGTTTATAAAGCAACAAAATGCACAGCTGTTTGAACACAATAAAGACAACTAAGTCGAGCCCTTACAATCAGTCTGCACTGATTGTAAGGGCTCAATTCCCCTCTCCAGCAAAGCACAGACATTGTTCACAACAGTTTATGCCACCACTTGAATCACTGCCTCTCCTTAGTTTCCATCCAGCTTTGAAAGTTGAGGCTCACACATCAGCAGAAACAACCAATGTCGCCAACCCTACATATGATTGACAAGCTGCTGCATCTAATTTCATTTGCTTTTGGCCGAAACAATTCTCACAGTTAAAAAACTAAAAAAAAATTCACTAACATGAAACCTTAGAGACTATCCGGTGATTCTCATAAACATCAACACATCCCCTGCCACCCCGTTTGATCTTGTGTATTTAACCCAGGGTCACACAAAAGCCGGGTGGGGGGGCTCAGTACTTTGAGGAGAGTGCTTTGTAATGTTTAGAAATAGATAGCAAACAAGACTCTAAAATCACAACCCAGTACAGTATTTAGGTACCCTGTAAGTGAGCGAGAGGGAGGGAGAATAAAGAGCCATGGGAAAAACTATGTTTACTACAATGCTGCATTTATGGTTGTATAGAGTTTGTAAAGAGAAAGGGAATAGATCTAAGAATATTACATAGCACAATAACATATACATGCATAAACAAGAGTAGTTCAGAGGACAACTACTCACTGACTCAATTACAAATAAAATGCAGATATACTTCTTGCTGGGCCAAAAATCAGGCAATGATGTAGCCATTTCTCTGGAAACAGGTTTGCCTATGGCAGGAAACCAGTTCAATAGTCTGACATGATTTAGTTATCAGACAAGACTTGGGTCACCAGATTATTGTAGATTTCAGGTAGGGGAACCAGTAGTTAGCCTTGCATACAGTCTCTTCAAATAATAATAATAATAATCATGTGTAGACATCTCAGATCAACATAAAAATTAACTGGCTACAACACTTTAATAACAGTTACTATAAAGAAGATTAGCCACGAATGTTAGCAAACGCCTTGCAATGGTCAATTTATAAACTGAAGCCCATTTGCCTCTACTGGAATGCAGGCCAGAGTCCAGAGATCAGATATCTCTGGTAAAAGGGCTGCCCTACACACCTGTGGCTGTCAGGTATCCGCCAGCCTGAAGCAGCAGATATCCACACCCTCTATTCAATTGCACAGCAAAGCCTCTGGATTGAAAGGAAGCATTGATTAAAAATCTAATCATGTAATTCATTTCTGTAGGCAAGTATCATAGATTGGCAGTTTAATTTAAAGACATTGAATTAAATCATTCCCATCATAGGGAAGCAGGGTGCTCCTAGAGAATTTCCCAGATGGGGAGTGGTTCTCTACCACTGGAAACCTTGAGTAGATGATCCCATTGGTAAATGTTAAAATTCTTTCCCCAAAAGACAAGACACTAGCAAACAAAGAACAACAGGAATGTGCGATGTGCATTAGCCCAACACTACAACAATAATCATTTATTTCGCGACTTTAAAGAAGGACCACATATTTTCGCCCATATATATCTTTTTTAAAAAAGTCAATTCGATTTACAGTATATTCTGTGAAGCGCTTTGAGATGCCTAAAAGCTGCGAAAAGCACTATATGAAACGCAAGGATTATGATTATTAAGGATGAAAGCTTCAACATGCTTCACGGAGATTATAGGGAAGCACCAAACGGGAGAATTCAAGGGCATTGACCAAATGGTCAAAAAAGGTTTTAAGGAGAATAAGGAGTAAGAATGAAACTTGAGAGCAACCCCCGAGGGACAGGTATAGTGACTGAGTGCTTGTCACTGAGCAGAATGGGAAAAACAAAGAGCTAAAACTAATTTCAATCTAACGTTCACAGATGTGTGCACTTTAACAGTACAGTACAACAATAACAAATTACACTTGTACAGTGCCCTTCACGTTGGAAAGAATATGAAATCAAGCTCCATTTTGGTTATTTGAGCTCATAGGCTAGTCACTCCCAATCAGTGATTGGGGGGGGGGGGGGGAGTGCTGCATGGTTGGAGGTGCAGACTTTTGAGAGAAATATTAAACTGATGTCTGTCCTGGCTGCCCATTCAAAATTGCATGGCACTATTCAAAAAGAGACGGGACTTTCCTTTCTCCTGGTCAACAAGCCTATAGATAAACACGATCACCAACTCCATAACATGTGTGGGACATTGCTAAGTACAAATTGGCAACCACAGACACTAACCATTACTCTACGATATGGTGCTATATCAAAGGAGTATTATTTTACGTGACTGCTTAGTTTCATGCAAACTACTACAGGTTCTGCCATGTACAATACAGGCAATATCCTAAGAACTTTTAACCAGATTAGATTAGGTGACAACATTTCCACAAATTTGAAGTCTTACTTGTTTCCTAGGCTAACAGGGAATTACAACAAAAAGTCCTACAGATCTGTGAAATTAAGTACTGTCTTAAACACAGTAACAGCTTTCAGTCATTTGAAGAAAAATACTGGCAGTGACCCTCTTGTTTAGTACTCAAATGCTACTCAACCTGCCGGAGGTCCTGAGACTATGGCCTCTGATAGAAATGGAGAGAAACACGTTTAGAAACAGGACAAACCTACTACGCTATTGCACTCAGGGTACAGTCACCATTTTATGTACACACTCAAAGTGAATCATTTTATAATCGGCTGCTGGTAGAAGAATTTCAGCTCCCCATCCTAGATTTTCTGGATCTGCTCATATATTGGATTTTGGGTGCCAATATATTAGCCACAGCCCCACGATCCTGCACAAATATCTGTTCATAGTACCAAAGCCCAGACAGCGAATGGCTGCAGTGGGTGGGGCTATCAGACTCCAGCACTTTCTTGCAGCTTCAAGCACAAATCATCAGCACAAAATAGGGCCCTCACAATCCCAGGATCAGCTAGCTAATCCTGCAGTATAGTACACCAACCAGAGATCTTCTCAATGGTTGACTCATCTTCAGACAGTTCCATTAACAAGCAAGTCACAAAATTGCAGGTGAAATCTATTGTGTCGGCTACCAACAGGCTGAGTGACAGCCTGGCTCACTTGGTAGAAGCACACACATCTAAGTCAGAAGGTTATAAACTTTGAGGGAGAGAGCTAGGAGGGCAACAGAAAGCACAATCGAAGGTGTTGAGACAGACCAGCCTTGAAGGAGGCAAGGGAAGAACCAAGATGAAGGGACTGTGGGATGAATTCCAAAGTGTGGGTGCAGAGGCTGAAAGGCCATCCACTGATGGTAAGGCGGATCGGGAGGGGATCATGGGAGTAGAATGGAGGGGCCGGACAGGTTCATAGGAGACAGCAGGTCAGAGAGGTAGGAGAGGGCAAGGCTGTAAATGGCCTTGAAAGTGAGGATGAGGATCTTTAATTCAATCCTCTGGGGGATGGGGAGCCAATGCAGCCATGCGAAGGTGGAAGCGAGTGGTTGCATTCAAAAGGGAACAAAATTTCTCTCTCCTGGAGTGTCCCTCAAATAAAATTGAATCATTCACTCCATGAGCGTTTGTGACATTGCTGAGTGCAAATTGGCCATGTTTTCCTGCAAAATACATTACACTTTACAATAATCCTTTGAAGCACTTTGAGCCATCCTTCCAACAAGAAAGGTACTGTACTAAATCTATGGATAATGATCCTTGCATTTGATAATGTGCTTCCATGAGTGTAATTGGTAATCAACAGAAATAAAGTATCAAGTAAACCAAGCATTTTGCAGACCAGTTAACCAGTTGCAGCAAACCATTTGTAAAGATATTTTGGCCTGCCTAACTGGAAACAGCTGCTCCCTGATGCATCCTGCTTCTAACCAGTGGAAACATTTCCTCCAGTATTTAGTCAATGCAAAATAAGTGCCCCTAATGCAATGTACAAGCATTATAGTCCTCAATATGTACAACTGTTAATTCCTGAAGGCTCTAACCATGATAACCACAATTTGTTAAACAGATAGCAATGTGATAGCCCTTTATATCCTCTGTGAACATGAAATGGCATGCCTACTGTATTATCTGTGGTCAGGGGAAAGCCCAAGCTGGTACTCACCCCCAAATATACAAACGCCAACAATGGTCCATGGTAAAGGTTAAATACGAGTTTCATTCAGTATTTCAGGTTTGATAAATCAAATATCATTTTTTCCCCCAGATAGTATGCGGTAATGAAACAGCATTCCATACAAGCAAAGTACAGAGTAATCTTTTCTATGGGCCTGCTTTGGGAAATTTATAGAAATCAAGTGGTATGAATCCGAAGCAAGTTCAAGGCATTTTGTGAGGGGGAGAAATTTACACAAAAGATCCCCTTCCAAACTTAAGTTTAGAAAATAAAAGCTTTGTATTTGATAAAGCACCTTTTTAAGTCAGGAAGATGTCTCAAAGCACTTTACAGTAATTTACTGTAAAATATCATTGCTTTATTTTGTTAATGTGGCAACCAATTTGCACACAGCAATGTCCCATAAACAGCCATGAAATGAAAGACCAACTTTATCTGAGGAATTGTTGGCCAGAACATTGGCAGAAACTCTTATCTCTTTTCAAACATTGGGGTGAGATCTTCAACATCCACAAAAACAGACAGAAAGCTTCTTTTCTGAAGTACGACACCTCAAACTATTGGGAGTGTCAATTTACATGATGAGTTACCAATTATTGAAAGACCGTGATCTTTTAGGAGTTACAGAGAAGCACTGCAGTGCAAACAGCAAAAGGGAATAGTTACTATATTAATAATATAAACTTTTATAGTTCTTAAGGTTCAGTTATTCAAATATTTAAAGAACTAGGATCTGTGGCAACTTAAATCACTTACAAAACCTAGAATTTTGCCCGTCTAAAATTATACTTTATGTATATATATATATATTTTTTTTTAAGATATAGCCAGTTGTTCAATAGTCTGTGCTGTACTCAAACTGACCAACAATAATAAACATCAATAAAAAGGAGCATCTTAAGACCTCAGCTTATGAATAATCACTATATTTTAAAGTTGGCCACAATGCTATATGAATTACTGTGAACAATAAAACTCAAGTGTCATGTTGGAGACATGGCACTCACTCTGAACCCAATATTTTCTCAAGAGGAAAGAATCTCAGGTACACAGAACCTCGAAAGACATTTGGTAATGAAGATTACCTTTAACTTTCTTTGGGAATTTAAAAAGTATTTTATGTGGTACAGTGTGGAAGTGGATTTTAGGTGCTAAATTCTACTGTAATTTATGAGGTTAATTTTTAAGACAGGTGCCCAAATGTTCCCGAAGTCCACATTATGTAGAGTTGGAGCTGAAAGCATGATATTGGTTCCACGAGGAAACTTTTCAATTACTTAATAGGATTTGAGATTTTCAATAAAAACATTGGTAGTCAAGAAATATTACCAAATACCCAGCAACATTTCAACATAACCAGCAATACTTAGTGCAATTCAAGCTTTATAAAATAACACTCAACAGAAAGGCCCTTTATCTAGCAACCATCATTAACTGACAAACGATTAAAAAAAGTCTAGGCTTAGGCACGTAAAAACGGTGCCATCACCCAGACACACCACTCCCCAAATCTGCCATTAAATCAGCATATTTGTCAATCAATTTACTGACTCTTCACCAACCCACAAGCACCCATACACCAGTGATCAATGTACAGTGAGCAAAGAACCTGGACACAGCATTTCCTGATTGGAAAGGGAAGAAAATGAGTAGGCCTGATCACTATAGAAGCAGTGGACCATTATAGTGCTATAACCAAGCAACAATGTTCATGGAAAGAAGGGTCACTCATGTGAGATGGTTTGTGGAATCTTACCCCCAGCTTAACATACCTTTACGAGAGGTGCAAGCAGCAAATGTGGCTTTTCAATATCAGAACTGAACAATGACAATAATAAGGCACAAAGAAAACCACAAAGCATCCTTCAAACCAAATACAACAAACCACAAATATGAAGTCATAAAAGATAAATAGCATACCTGTCATCATCCCCATCAATCGGGATAGGAATTGAGAACACAGAATTTGCAAGGCTGTTCATTGGAGGTGCCACTTGTAAATGCAGAGGGTTACCAAGAATCTCAGGAATAAAAGGCTTCATAGAGGGTTTGCTTTCACCAGATTGAGGTATGAGCTGTTCTGAACCCCGTCTCTCCTCCAGTTGGCCTGCTCCTTGTTGTGCCGGGAACTGACTAAGGTTAGTCTGTGACATGGTTGAAGATAAATTGATTGAACCTTGCATCACAGCAGGAAGCCCAGACTGCATCAGGCCAGTGGTACTCCCAACAATCGGTGACTGAGTGCTTTGCTGAGGTTGAACCATTGATGCTGGAATATTTGGCATAGTAACAGGAGTGGTAGATATATTAGCATGTATGCTAGTTGATACACTTGAAACACCAGTACTGGGCACAACTGCAGGCACATTTTGGATGCCAGGGGCCACAATGTGAGACCCACTGAACAACCCAGACAGCTGACTGATCATTCCAGGCTGCAGACTTGAAACTTGAATGTGTTGCTGAACCCCTGATGATCCCAGGCTTTGATGCTGCAAGACCATACCTTGCACAGCATTTTGCATCCCTTGTCCACTTAGACAGACCGAATCACTGCTCTTAGCTGGCACTCCCATCGCTAGAGCTCCACCGGCCTGCAGCCCTGGTGAAGGACCTGGGGCCACAGTTAAGCTAGGACCTCCAGTCGTGGGTATAACTGAATTTGCAGACTGTGGAATGGCTCCAGGACCCTGCATATGTTGCATATACTCTAGCTGAATGTTGGGAACTGTGGTTTGCGATGGCAGTAGATGCACAGGTGGGTGCTGGGGCTGAGCAAAGGGAAACTGCGGCGGTGGAGCCTGCAGAGGTGCCCCGGCCACGTTGGTCTGGGAGATGGTTGCATTTGGTGGCTGCAGGGCCATCCCATTAATACTAGTCTGTACCACATTGGGTTGTCCACCGGCAGCCTGGACGTTTCCCAGGGAATGGTGCTGCTGAGGAGCTCCCAGCAACGGGTTCACCGCAGAGATGGTATAGGCCGGTGCGACCACCAGCGAGCCGTCACTCAGTGACTCGGCGGCGGGCACCGAGTGAGACAGGAGGCCGAGGCCCGAGTTGGCCGTGGCGCCCAGGCCGCTGTCCCTCTCGGCGCTCTGCTGCTCCAGGGCGCTGCTATTGTGGCGGATGCTGTCACAGGTCCTACCGAGGACCGTGCTGTCCGAGTCCCGGTCGTAAAACTCGGTGCAGGTCCAGCGGCCGCGGCGGAAAGGTTCGCCCGAGCCGTGGTCCAGCTTGATCACCCTGAAGCGGGAGGTGCAGGCCACGACAGGCTGCACCGGGGTCGTGCCGCTGCTGGAGGTGGACAGAGGCGGCGTGGCGGCCGGTCCCGCCCCGCTGGCTGGCCCGGGAGCGGGAGTTACCGGACCGGAGGTCAGGCGGGACGGCAGGCCGCATGGCGCGGGGCCGGGCAGGCCGTCCTGCGGCAGATTGGGAGACACGGCGCCCGGGGTGTCCGCCTCGCCCACGTTGTTGAGCGTCTCGTCGGATGAGCTGCGGTCGCACACCTCCTCCTGCTCGTAGTCGGTGGCCCGCGAGGACACGTCGAAGATGTCTGAGGAGAGGTCCTCGGTGCGGGACTCGTCCGGGTCCTCCAGGCTCTCCGTGTCCTCGGTCAGGCTACTGGCCGCCACCTGCGCCGTGGTCACGCTGGTGATCTGGAAGCCGCTCTTCTTCTTCACCGGCATGATGGCGGCGGCTCGGGGGCTGGGAGCCCGGCACGAGAGTAAGCGCAAGCCGCTGCCCGGTCACAGGCGAGCCCGAGGCTCCTGGGCCCTGTCCCCGACTCTCCTCTCACTTGAGCCGCGGTGCGGCGGCGGTGGTGGTGGCAACACGCGCCCGCATCCCTGCTGCGGCGGCGGCTGTGGCGGCGAATGCCCCGGGGAAACGGCTCCTCTGCTCTCCGCTCCGTATGGAGCCTCTACTGCTCTCTCCCTCCTCTCTCTGACTTCCCCGAGTCGCTACTCACTGACTCCCTGGCCGGCCCCGGCCTAGCGTACCTCTCGACGGCGAGGGGGACGCGCCATATCCCGCCCTTGCCTTTCCTTCCGTTCCCTGCCGAGGCTCCTCGGGGTTGTTCCCCACCACCCCCCCCCCCCCCACCCCCCCTCCCTCCCTCCCGCGGCGGGCGAGCGGTACCCGAGCTCGTGGCTGATTTCAGCCGAGGGCCGCTGTCGCAGGTGAAATGCCGGTGTCCGCCGGTGCCCCGCCTCCCTCCCGGGCCTCGGGCAACTGGGCGCCCGGCTCTCGGGCCCTCAGGTACGGTCTGTGAAGAGGAGTCCAGACATCGGGAGGCTCAGACGAGCGGCGGCACCGCGGGACTGTCCCTCCCCGCCCGCACGTCACTGACTGTGCTTGAGTGTGAGAGACTCACTTTCTGTTTCACTCTTTCCCTCACACTCTTGTCTGTCTTAGTCTCTCAAACACTTTCTTTTCTGACTCCCTGCCACCTTCCTCCCCTCTCTCTCCCTGTCTCACTCCCTCCTTCTCTCTCTCTCTCTGTGTGTGTGTGTGTCTCTGTCGCCGCCAAAGATGGCTCTGCGCCGCCGCACTGCACCCCGGGAAGCTGGCGCAACGTCTCGCTGTCCGGCCCCGCC
Organism: Hydrolagus colliei; assembly: GCA_035084275.1. Lineage (NCBI taxonomy): Eukaryota > Metazoa > Chordata > Chondrichthyes > Chimaeriformes > Chimaeridae > Hydrolagus > Hydrolagus colliei. The sequence continues at coordinate 16,831,232 of CM068751.1, read as the reverse complement.
CCTTGACGTCATCACGCACGCTGCTTGTTCCTCCCCCCCCCCCCTTTCCCACTCCATGTGTAGCAGTGATACAAGTGTGTGTCAGCCCTTTATACAATGTGTACACACACTCATACACACCCAGCCCTGTACAATGTATATATACACACTGTACACAGTGTATTTACACACACACACACAACGTATCAGCCCATTTATTATGAATACAAATACCAATAAATTTACCTTTCACATTTGCAGGATGTCTGGAAGCACTTGGTTACTGCTGTCTAGGCACCTGAACTTGGGTGGGAGCGAGGGGTTAAGGGAGGGGGAAAATGACCAAAAATGCAGTCACCAAGGTACATCTTGCAAGATTTGAAAGCGCGAAGGGATAACCGGGATGAATTTCCCAAATAATTACTTTTTAAAACTAATTTCATAATGAACTCACCTACAAAATACAGTCTTGTAAAATGCTTCGACAAGACTTGACGATATGATCTGTCACTACATCAAATCCGATGGTTTTTATATTTATTATTATCACAGTACTATGATTGTTAGAACTCCTTACTTTTGAGTTGCTTGTTTTCTTCTCTTCATTTCTCTTTCCTGCCCTAATAATATCTGTAATCGCTTTCCAAGGACCGTCATTCACTCCTACTAACATCATGTCAACCTGTCCGCTCCCTCTGTTTGGTGGGTACTGGACCTTAAATGTCCCACCTCCCACCCGTCCCACCTCCCAAGACCCGCTATACATATGTAATTTTGTTGTTGTTGTAATGTGTTGTTATTGTGGGTTGTTCTGTTTTTTTCTCTTTAATATTCTGTACGCTTTGTTTCATAGATTAAATTTTACCTTCAGTCCCTTATCCACAGAATCTCATTACTGGATCATTTTATTTTACTTGAGTCAGTTTCCCCTGTACTCTTCTCTGTGTCATATTTAAATACTTCCTAAGTTGCTCAACAGCTTGATTTGCTTATTTTTGACTTCAGTTTACCTCAGCGAATGAATCCTCATTCCGTTGTAGTGAGATTGTTTCCGGTCCAGTGTGTAAGTCTTTGTCTCATCTGACTCCTTTTCAATCATCACCATAAATGATATTATGTTTATGATCACCAAACCCAGCTGTTTTCCTACCTTGAAATCCCTCACCTGCTCAGGCTCGTTGACAGTCACTAGATTGAGCAATGCTTCCCCTCTTGTAAGCATTTCTATCTATTACTAAAGAACCCATTCCAGTACATTGCACAAACTCCATACTGTCTCACCTTCCACACCCTCTCTTTGCCAGTCTCTGTTTGGATAATTGAAATTCTCTATATTATAACAGAATTATTTCCTTATTTGCCTGTCTACTATTCTTTTCCATTCTTGGGTGGTAAAGGCACTGATCTCCACAGCCATGCACACAGTGTGTGTACACACTGATATCATCCTCATTCAACTCAGTATTTGCCCTGGAACACCACACAAGCATATGTGCAGCTGAATCTCAGCTGATATATAAACCACTTATACACATTTATACCATCTATTCTTCGTTATATAAACACTGATGATGCATAAACTAAATATATTCAGATATATACATGTGTATACATATACTATCTCGGTATATATATTCTATGTTTACTGTATACGTAAGCTTAACTCGTAAAACATAGTTAGTATCCATGCAGAAATATATATCCAGTAAAGTACATATGCTTGCATTTGATACAATACCTTATCATGTCATCAAAACATCTCAAAGCGCTTCACAGAATACACTGTGTAGTGACTGAAATGTGAAGGTGAACATGCCAGGCAAGTTGTACGCAGCAATTTCTTACGAAGAACCATGGAGCAAGTGATCAATCTTGTCTGGGGACTGTTGGCTAGGACACCGGGACAAAGTACCTTTTCTTCCAATAGTGCCAAAGGATCATCTGAACCAGGCAGGTGCGGCTTTGATTTAATGTCTTATCTGAAGGTCTGCACTTCCAACAAAGCAGCACCTCCCCAGCGTCGTACTGTACTGGAGAGTCAGTCCACAACCAACCTGGTCTGACAAAGGGTCGTGGACCCGAAACGTTGACTCACTTTCCTTTCTTCATAGATGCTGCCTGACCTGTTGAGTGTTCCCAGCGATTTCTGTTTTTGTTGCAAGGGTCCTCCCAATTGGCCACCGGGCTATAATACAACACGTATCTTTATATATAAGAGAAACAGATGCAAACACCATATACTGTATATATATCATTTAGGTTCTTAAAAGAATGTGTTAATCAATAATAGTTCATTAGGCAAATTTACTGCTTGGCATAACACTAAATTATATAAGGCAGAAGGTAATAGATGCCCAGAATTCAGACCTCTGACTCTCTGGCCTGAATGATTCAGTAATGAATAAAGCAATGCCTTTTCACACTCAGTAACTTGTCTTAAATCTTTAATGTACACATCAGTTCAATTTCGGAACCCAGCCACAGTTTTCTTTCTGTATGTTAACACCCAAGGAGCGACCAACCCTCCGGCTACAAAGGAAATTCATGTAGCATTAAAGCAACAAAATGCAGTAATCTAAAGTATATTTTTTTACAAAAAACAGGCACAAAAATGTACAGCAGTTGTTTTTCTGACAGTAGCCAAAGGCCTTAGATTGAATGAGATTAAAAATAAAAGGCTTTCAACATGCAGACACAAGTGATGAGTGCTCAATCACCACTGCTGCAATGTGTGACGCTGATGGGTCAATGTTTCCTGACGTCCACTGCAGATCTGTACTTTTTGTTTCCTTGCCGATGGTTCAATGAAAATCTTTGTTAAAATCAAGGCAAAGTGAAGCAAAGCCAACAACACTGCGCGGAAACAAAAGACTGGCGAGGTTAGGAGGCTTCTTTTTACACGCGGAGGGTTAATAGGTCACGGAACGCCCGGCCCAAATCAGCTGTTCAAGTAGAATCCTTTTAAATGGCTTTTAAGCGCTCTGAGACGCCGATCGGCAAGGAGGGCACTATATAAATCAAAATTGTTGTTGTTGTTTAAACGGAATTGGACAAATATTTGACAAGGAACATATCAACGGTGTGTAGAAAGGGAGTGGGACTAAATAGAGAGTTCATTCAGAAAGCCAGCAAAGGCTAATTGGATCGAATGGCTTCCTCTCGTGCTGTGACCGGGTTCCATTTCATGCTAGTTTGTAGCGTAATTTTTTGATTGAGAAAAGCAGGTGGATATCATGCCTTTCCCAGTGAAACTCTTCTCTTGCACTAACTGGAGCCAGGATCTCATGGTTCAGAGGGACTTGTGTTCTGTTAATGTAAATAATTCCTTCATGTCTGTGCTCCTTTTATAAAGTGCAATCTATGACTATTTGTAGGACACTGCTGTGCATAGTTGGCTGCTGCGTTTTGCCCACCAATATACTGTCAATTCACTTTACAGTATATTCTGTGAAGCGCTTTGAGATGTCTAGAAGATGTGAAAAATGCTACATCAAAACGATAATATCATTATAATCCTTTCAGACCCATTTAGCTGCCCTTTCTCCCAAACCCCTGTAGTTTTCACCTTTCCAACAATCTATCCCTGGAATTTCCATGTGTAGGTAGGAATTCTCAGTTTGGTTTGGATACTCTTCAGCCTTTCGGTATTTATCTAGTTCACTCTTGAAGGCCAATATGGATTCTGCCTCAACCACTCGGCCGGGCATTCTATATCCTAACCACTCTGTGTGTGAAAAATTACTGTTAACCTCCCCATTTGTCATTTTTGTCTGAAATCGATGCCCTCTGGTTACTTCTAAACCTATTGAAAATGCCCACACGCACCCACCGCTGGTGATATTAACTTAAAACAAGATATTCAGAATTATTCCAGGTTCACCGGTAAATGTGAATAGAACAAAGTGATGGTCACACCTCAACTGATACTTCTTTTGATTTATCAAACTTCAGCCAGGCCCCTCTGACAGTTGTTTCTAAATTCTATGGCATGTTTAAAAACAAGGATCATTTCAATGACGAAAAACTTTTTTTTTCTGTTTCCTAAATTCCTCCGACACTACAACATCTAAGACATTCCGTCCAACCTGTACCTGTACCTGCAGCTCAGAAGATAAGAAGATATTGATTGAAGGGTGTGAGAGATGGAGCAATCAGTGATTCGCTGTCCTCATTGTGGCCCAAAGACAGTGACTCTTCCTGTCATGGGCATTCCATTGTTCTGATGTAACCTAACAGAAATCTAACCTTAACAAGTTCCAGGAATCTGTCGTTTGTGCCATGGTGTTGCTGATGAAATTAAGAAATGTGTCACTAACTTCCTGAGAGTCATAAAAAGTTTACAGCGCTCACGATCTTTCCCACCGTGTCTGTGCTGGTGTGCGCTCCTCTACTGAAACTCTCCACTCTAATTCCTTCCCCCTGCTCTTTCATCCATCATGCCTGCGTTTGTGCTCGCTCTCCCATTGAAGCTCTCGACTCTCATCCCATTCCCTGCCTTTTTCAAGGTGATATGATTGGCAGCAGAATGTTACAATCAAGCCCACCCTCTATGATGGGCTCCAGTCCAGTTCCCGAACCCAGTAGGACCACAGCCCTCCTGCTGCTGATGACAGCACAGCCAGTGCGGCTCATAGGCAGGTCTTGGAAGGGCAGACCAGTCACTGGAAGCAGGTAACCTTCCCACTCAGCTCCCGTTGACCCTGCAAGCCAAAGTTGTAACGGGTAGGGTGGTCTTAGCTGGACTAGCAGTGGGAAAGCTTGCTGAACAATCCTCTCAATGGCAAGCTGCGCAGCTTTAGCCACTTACACTCGAGCACTTACCCAACGTGCACTCTGAGCCAAGCCTTGCCTCTTTCTAACCCGCACCTAATACTGTAATAATAATAATGTCACTGGACCCAACGGTTGGAGGGAGATGTGGTGGCAGACACACAGCTGTATTGAGAGAGTCGGAGCAGACAGGAGACAATGTTTGAACAATAATATTGGAGAAATAATTCAATGGAAAAAGTTGGAAAAAACATCAAGCAGGTGTTTAACTCAGCTGTACTTCTTTGGACTAGATTGAATGGCGAGTTACATTATGCTAACTCCCTTCTTGTTGGGTCTTTCCAATTCTTCCTTCCATAAACTGCAGATTATTCAGTCCTCTCCTGCACAAAAGCTTTATGACCCAATCACCCCCAATCCTCGCCTCACTCCTCTGGCTTCACACAGCGATAACATGGAGTACTTCAACATGAGTGGCTGTGAAGCTGAAAGACGAAACCAATATTTCATAGAGAATTGGGAGTGGGAAAGCTTAGGTAAGCGGAATGCGTCCCTCCATGGATGCAATACGCATTCCATTCCAACAATCTACCTCTGAGATTTCCATATGTAAATGGGATACATGGAAATCTCAACTTGGTTCAGATACTCTTAAGCATGGTGATTAGTTTCCCATGGGTCAGACTCCAGGCTAACCAAACAAATGACACAAATGTAATCTCTACTTCCTCCTTCTCACAGCACACCATCAGATAAATATATTTATTTAACACTGTAAAGATATGCAAGTTAATTGGGGAAATCGGATGTATAATTGTAATCGAGTAGCTTTGATATCCTACACTCGCAGTGAATGTTCGTAACAGTGATAAGATGTTGTCTATTGCAGTGCACTTTGTCTCAAATTGCACTTTGTCTCCAGTGAATAACGTCACCGAAAGAAGAAAGGTGGTTACGCTCACACTCAGGACCATAAAAAATCATTTAGCCGTGGTTGTTAAATAGCACATTTAGTAATGTTTAGCGATGATGATGATATTATTGTTATTGTTGTTGTTATTATTATTATTCTTATATGTGGTTCGCAAGGCCTAGAATCTTTAAATCTCACTATCGGATTTCAGATAGTGAGGATATCATTGGCCTGGCAAGTGGAAAGGTCTAGTGCCATGCAACAGAGGGTTGGAACGGCATCAAAAGGAAAGCTGATAAAAAAGAACTGGCAGGAAACATACCTGAATAGGAAAACAGAGAGCAATCAACTGGTGTTCGAATTGACAGGGAACATGAGTCATGAGTTACAGAGTGAATAACACAAGCGAAGAGGCCAATCTGATAAGTAGACAGCAACAGAAAGGAAGAAAGAGATCACCTGCCTGGGGAGCAAGGACATATGAATGTATCAGATGCACTGGCTGACTGCTAGCCAGGACAAGACTAATGCAATAAACACACAACTGTTGCTAACACACACCTCTCACCTAGTTACACAGCTCGAAGTGCTTTATAGAGACAGAGCAGGGGGAGATGAAGAGGAAGGGAGGGGAGAAGGTGAGAGGGGATTGACTTTTGGTAGTTTATATACGTACCAGAGGATGCCATGCTCTTCAGAGTAAAGTGAGTAGAGAAAAGCGTAGTAAAGCTGTGGAAAACCACCACATGCCCTCCTTCTGTGATCCAAATATCTCCCGCTCCCAGATTCAATGGGTGATGAATTGGGTGTTGGGAGGGGGGGGGGAACTGGCGTTGTGATGTTCCAAGGTTACAGGAATGCCTGAAGATGGAGGGGGAAACAACATTTACAGAGTAGGGCAAGTTGCCTCGAGAGAAAAGTGAGCTAAGAGTTGGCAGATAGTGTCTGTTCCTCATTTGCTATAAATTCATCGTTCCAAACTGCAGATCATTATCTGTCAAATGATCTGACGCCAAATTCCAAAGCAAATGTATGCTTGAGGATTGTACAGAGAACACAAGTCATCAACACGTGTTCTATTTGATGTGGTGTGTTGCCTTGTCAGAACATCTCAAAGCAACTAATTGGTGTCAAATGTAGCATTTGAAGTCTAATCCAGCAGACCTCACTCTACTTTTCCACCTCCAGCCGTGACCCCAGGTCCACCAATGTACAATTCTCTTGCTTGTCAAACATCAAGGCCTGGATGAGCGCCAGCTTTCTGCAGCTGAATATTAACAAGATGCAAACCGTTTTCCTTGTCACCGGATGAGCATTTCTCACCTGCTTAACCTCCCCGTCCTAATCCTCAGATATACTGAAACCTAGGCATCATATTCGATTCCCAGCTGTCCGTCCTACCCTCCATCTGGTCCCTGACCAAGATTGCTTTCCTCCCCGTATGTCACATTGTCCACTTCCAACAATACCTCACATCAAACATAGCCAAACACGCTTTTGTCACCTTCAGTCTTGATTTTTCCATTGCCCTTCTTGCTGGTATCCCTAGCTCCACCACTAATTAAATACAATTAATTCAAAACTCTGCCACCCATAACATTACCCATACTAAACTCTGCACCCCCATCACCTCAGTCTTTGCCAAGCTCGACTGGCTCCCTATCACAGAATGGATCGATTTCAAGATACTGGCTTTTATGTACAAATCCCTTCATGCCCTGGCACCCCCCACCTCTCCAATTCTCTGCATCTGACCCTCCATCTTCTTTGTCGACCTTCAGACCACACCTGTAAACCTTCCTCTTTGACTGTGCCCAGTGTCCCTGGCTCTGCTACTGTTAAACACACCAAGACGCTACCCACTGTGAAAGGCGCTATATAAATGCAAATTGCTGCTATTTGTGCACAGGACAGTCCCGCAAACACCTATGACCAATTTTATCAGGAGGATACCACGTGAAATGCTTCTTTCATTTCCAGTCTTGTCATCAGAACTTCAATGAGTGACACGGAGGAGAACCCTAGTCTAACATCTCATCTGAAGGTCAGCACCGCTGACGTTGTATGTACCTAGGAAAGTCTTCCTCTTAATTCCTTCATCTCCGCAAACGATCACTTTAGTCATGGTATATGATTGCCTGATCGCCTCAAGGGCTTCAGACAGTTGAAAGCCTACAAGAGTTTGAAGTTCATTGATTTGGCCCACGGTTCTAGTGATTATCCCTTTTCAGGGCAAATTGCAACAGTTGATTGGACAAAGTAGAAACTCTGACAATGTATGCACAGGTAAGTAATCACTGTTTCAGGCAGGAAAATGTCATGTTATTATTTCTCAAACAATACAAAATTATATTTGTAAAGCGCCTTTCATGCCGAGACAGCATCATTGACAGACTTTGGATGGTGAGGGTGTTGAGAGAGCGTCTACCCGCAATTCTGGTGCTAATTAATTTTGGCGGCTGGAAGCCAGTTAATTTTTGACAGAAAGACATTGACAGATTGTTACCAATTGTGACGGATCGTAACGGTTGGATCCATAAATTGGACTGTCTGTTTGATATACACTACAATAGCTATTTTCTGTTTGCCAGAGACTATATTAGTGCTGCCAAGTCCCCAAATTAGGAAATAATTAAAGGAAATGGAAATATTCCTTCTCTCGGGGTTTGCCCCATGAAAACGCCGACCTTCCTTCTTCATTGAAATATTGCAAGAAAGTAGATCAAACCTTAATATGAAGAACTCAGAGGTTGTGCAGGGATAGAAAGACAGCAATGTTAGAAGTGAACAACAGCATCTATCACTATTTGCTGTGTCGGCTTAACTTATTTTTTTGTAAATTCAGAGATTCAATCATAAGCAACAATCCTCGCACTCATATAATGCCTTATAACGTGTGGGGTAGTGCTCTAGGACGCTACCCCATGTGAAGGGCGCTATATAAATGCAAGCTGCTGAGGCTGTAGTGCCTTATCATGTCATTGAGACATCTCAAAGCTCTTCACCGAATATATTGTAAAGTGCACTGACTGTGTTTTGTGGGTGAAACACAGAAGTCCAATTGTACACACAGCAGTGTCGCACAAACAGTCGGAGAGATTGACTGACAACATTTATATGGAAGGATTATTACCCCTGAAAAGTGATCCGCCAATCGACTGACAACCAGGTTCCTACTTACTGCTAGGTAAGCAAACGTGTGTGGAGTAAGGAAACATGCCTAAGGTTGTGCCCCACCTCGGATTTGAACCCGGGTCCTCTGGCTTGTGAAAGCGAGCTCGCTAACCAGCTACATTAGAGGACTGGGTATTTTTGCTCTTTGGCAATAAAAGAAATAACTCTAAGCCCCACAGTTCTCTGGGACACGGATGGTTGGGCACCACACTTGACAATAATACTGAAGACTCAGAGCCTGCACAACACCAGGGATGATCAGAGCAAAGGCCTGGGCTGGCTTGCCTCATTGGCTCCTTTTATAAAGTGACTTTACGTGCTCTCGTAGAGTCAACAGCAGCACTCACACCTGCGCCCAGCCTGACTGCCTGACTGAAGGGCCCTGGCTCATTGGCTGAAACACAGCAAAACAAACCCAGGCAGCCACATAATGATCCGCCACTTTCCCTAATGAGAGCTGCAACCAGATGGTACAGGGAGAGGAACAAGGAATAGTTCAACAAACAGGATGGAGAAACAAATAGTGCTTTCAAATAGCCTCCTGTATTATTTATTAAATCCTCGCCATTCTCCCTGTGTTATAAATAACTGTGCCTTTCTAGATCCCTCCACCAATAATAATTCATCATAATTATTTAAAAAATAAACCTTGCATTTGATATATAACTCTTATGTTGCAATTCTCAAAGCTTTTCACAGCTGATTGCTGCCAAGTGACTGTATTTGGAGGTGAACACGACAGCAATTTTGCACACAGCAAGGTCCCCACAAATGGTCGCAATGACCAACTTATCTGGCGTGTTGTTGGCCAGGACACAGGGGAAAAACTCCCTTCTCTTCTCAAACAGTGTCATGAGATCTTTAGCATCCACTAAACAGCCAAAGACAGGACTACAGTCTGACGTTTACATGAGAACATAAGAAATGGGAGGACTTCCCAAGGCACTGTACAGTCAAGGATGTGCACTCGACCGCATGCTTGACTAGGGGTTTGGATCAGGAAGGATGGGAGGCAGGAAGGGTGGGGGTAGAAGGGTGACCAAAGGACTGGGCACAGAGGAGCGTCTTGAGGTGGACCTTGAAAGAAGCAAGGAAGGGGACAAGGTGAAAGGACAGGGGGACGATTAACAACTCTTTATGTTAACTATCTCATAAAACTCTTAGGCGGATTTCCTGTTGAATGTTTGTGTTTGTTGTAGGCAGATGTGATAGCTCCTTCTGCACAAAATGTGCCGATGAGGAGAATGAGTAATGTATCTGGTGTCAACTGTCTTTACTGTCCACTGGAAAACAAGTCATCTCATCCCTAATTTAACATCTCAACTAAAAGGAGCATCTCCACTATTCCAGCTCCTCCCCAGCACTCCTTAGCTTGGAGAACAAGCTAAGACTGTGGGCTGAAGTCCCTGTGTGAAGCTCTAAGTGCTCTTGGACTCTACCTTGTGTGTGTGAGGGGTGCTATGTAAATGCTATAGATGCTGTTGTTGAAGCTCTCTGACTCACATCAGTGCTGGTATAGAGTACAGCTGCAGGAATACCACAATTGTTCCCAATTGTGTTTCCTTCTGCTTTCACTAGGTCTGATGTTGGCTTTTTTGAGCGTAGGAAAAATTACACATTGAGTTTGTGCTATGTACATATCGCAAAAATCCCCACAGGTTTTACCAGCAAGTTTCCACAGCCTGAGGTTGGAAACCTTGGCACTGGAGTACCGAAGGATTGGACTACATTGAACACAAAGAGTGAGAATGCTCATCCCTGGACTAGCACACAGGAGTTCAAAAACAGATAATAATAATAATGAATTAGTAGTAATAATAATAATCCTTGCATTTGACACAGCGCCTTAATCACATTGTTGAGATGTCTCAATGGACTTTACAGAATACTATATATTGTAAAGTGGATTGACTGTGTACTTTGTGGGCAAAACATCCACAGACTTTGCAAACATTGGTGGGAAAAGGTGATGTTTCTGATGTGGGGCAGGACAAAAAAGGCACAGGAGCAGGGGGAGGCCATTCAGCCATCAAGCCTGTCCCACTATTCATCAGATAAAATAAAAACAATAATCCTTGCATTTGATATACTCCTGTAGCACGTCATAAAATATCTCAAAGTAATTCCAGTTTAACTGTACGTCGTGCAGGTCAACGTGGCAGACATTTTGCACATAGCGAGGTCCCACAAACAACCGTAAAGGGAACTACCAATTTTAATAGCCTGGCTCAGTCGCTAACACTCTAACCTCTGAGTCAGAAGGTTGTGGGTTCTAGCCCCACATTGCGACTCAGAACCCATCATTCTGACGCTCCGGTGGAATGCTGGGCGGGCGTTGGATTGCCAGAGGTGCCGTCCTTTGGATGAGATGTTAACCGAGGTCCCGTTTGCCTGTTCGGGTGAATATTAAAGATCCCATGGCACTATTTGAAAAGAGAAGCGAGTTTCTCTCTTCCGGTGTCCTGGCCAACAAGCCTGTAGATTAAAACAATTCGTCATTCACTCTACGACAGTTTGTGGGACATTGCTGTGAGCAAAATTTTCTGCCAGGGAGTTATGTGGTCCATTGGCGGAGTGAGCTCAGTGGCCTGATAGGTCTCACATCCTGTCTTCTTAAAAAGATTCAGGATCACAAACCTTTGTTGGAAGTTGGATCGGGAGCCAGAAGCTCAGTTCAGCATTTCGCAGCTTCTCGCTCTCAGCCCTTGAGGTTTCAGAAGCAAGCTATCGGGACAGTCCCCAAAAGTCCAGCTTTGGGGAATAAAAGCCACTCAGTCTGAAACTCACCTGGAATTACCCTGAGGAGTCCATCTAGTGATGTAGTGGTTAGAGCATTCGCCTTGCAAACAAGAGGACTTGGGTTTGATTCCTGGGCAAAATCTTAGGCAAGTTTACTTACTCCACATTTTTACCTCGCAGTAAGTAGAACCCAGGTGTTTGACGATTGCCGGTTCATTTTTCTGCAGGTAATAAAAAAAACTCTGGGCAAGTTTCTTTACTCCACATGCCTGATAATAATCCCTCCAAAAAATAATAATAAATTGGTCACTGCTGACTGCTTGTGGGACACTGCTGTCTGCAATTGGCTGCCGCGTTTCACCCACAAAAATACAGTGAATTCGCTTTATAGTGTATTCTGTGAAGTGCTTTGAGACATCTAGAAGGTGTGACATGCACTATATCAAACGCAATAATTTGTATTATTATTCTTGTTGATGCACAGAACCAGGCCAATTAATCCAGGCCAGTGTTTACACTCCGCACCTGGAAACCGAGAGTAACTGAAACAAATAGTTCCTCTGTGACTACCACACATTCTCTCCTGAGATATTCACCGTTAATTATTCATCTTCCCCGACACTTGCAGTTGGTTAGATCAGTCTAGCCTGACACTTCATTGCAGGGCTTGTGGTGGGAGACAGTGTCAGAGAGGTGCAACAAAGAGTGATAAGGAGTGAAACCGAAGTCTCATCTGTTAAAGATCCCATGGTACTAAAAAGAGAAGGGAGTTCCTCCTGGTATTCTGGCTGACACTCAGCCATTAAGGGAAATGAGGCTAAACATCTATGTATCACTAACGGTGTGAAGCACGCCTGTATTATTAGGTTGCTGGGCAGTTGTGAAAGAAATCTGAGGATCCTTGCCATTGAGCGTGTAAGAAAGGTCTAGTAAAGGGCCTAAAGATGAGATAAGGAAGAACAACAGGACATTATACAACATTGAATACATCTAGAAAACCATTTATATTTTGTATGAATGTCAATGTCATAACACGTTGCTTTAACATGTTGGTCTGGTTAAAATCCACTCAATCTGTGATCGATCGGTCAGCAGTTGAATAGCTTTCCACCTGCTCCCACAGGAATTCAAAAAGAATAAGGCGAACAAGTATATGTCGTGTGGCAACTCATTAAAAGGCATGGAAGAGCAAAGGGACTTGGGGTTAATGTACATAAATCCTTAGAAGTTGCAAAGGCAGGTGGAGAAAGCTGTCAAAAAAGTGAATTGAATTTTAGGTTTTAGAAATAGAATATAAAAGCAAAGAGGGAATGCTAAACTTATACAAAACATTAGACAGATGGAATATTGTGTCCAGTGTTGGTCATCCTACTTTAAGAAAGACATCATCGCGCTAGAGCGGGTACAGAGGAGATTTGCCTGGATTCATTGGTGTTGAGTGGTTTGGGCTATGAGCGGAGACTAGAGGAGCTGGGATTTTTTTCTCTGGAACAAAAGCAACAACAATGTGCACTTATATAGAGCTCTCCATACATGGCAGCATCTCAGAGTGCTTAAAAGCGAATTGAGTACATAATGAACTGATCAAGGTCTCTAACATTACGAGAGCTTTTGATAGAATCAATAGCGAGGAATTATTTCCACTGGTCAGTGAGTCAGTAACTAAAATGCATCAATTTCATCTAGTTAGTAAGCAAGCAAATAGGTTAGGAGAAATGTTTTCAGTGGTTAGAATATGGAATGGTGGTTGAGACAGAATCCACATTGGCCTTCAAGAGGGAGCAGGACAGATAGATACCTTAAACCGAGTCAGCGATAAGCAGGAACCCAGTTGTTAGTCGATTGTCGGATTGCTTTCCAGGGGTAATAATTCCTTCAAACAAATTGTGGAAACTCAATCCACAACTGCTGTGTGCAATTATCTACAAAAACACAAGTCTCACCTATAAAAGAATCATTCAATCCACTTAACTATATATTCTGGGAAATGCTTTGAGATGCTTTGAACTTTATCCACGATGTGATAAGGCGCCCAATCTCAAATGCCCGAATTATTATTACTATGAAGACAAAAGTAACAAATGGCAGGTATCAGCAGGAATTTGAACGGTTGGAGTTCAGTAAATTAAACCCAAATTCAGATGCCGCGAAGTTAATAACTGGTTCAACTCAATCAACATTAGAGGATCTGCAGCTTACTGTAATTGGGAGGAGTGAAGTGGCTCAGTTGGTAAAGAATGAAACCTTTGCCTTATGGCCTGACAAGTTGCCGGGTGGATTCGCAGCTTCTAAATTACAGTAGGAACTCCCATCATCACACACCAATTATCCACATGCCTGTTTAACTGCATCGTGCTCCGATAAGGAAATGAACACAGAACTTGCCCCACTGTCAGGAAATTCTCGATGTGAGTGTGCGCGAGGTTATTAGAGACATAAATTGCTCTGGAATCTTTGGCCGGTAGCGAAATCCTCATATACACTACTCACTAATTAAACCTAATATCCATACAGTTGATACAGAGCTTTTCAGGTAGGGACGACAGTTCAGACCGCTTCATAGCATTCGCTGTAAAGTCGAGTGAATGGGTATTTTGCGGGTGAATTATTTTGATACAGTACAGAGTGCACAGAAAACAGACATTGAAAGAGACTCAAACACAAAAAATGTTTCAGGCAGCATCTATGGAGAAAGGGACAGCCACTTTACCTCTCTCCATAGATGCTGCCTGACCTGCTGAGTGTTCCCAGCGACTTCTGTTTTTGTTTCAGATTTCCAGCATCTGCAGTATTTTGTGCATTTTTTTAAAGAAACACTTTTAATTGTTTGGGGATTTACCACCATGTGTGTTTTCTATGATGTCCGGTTGTCAAAGCTATTTGCTTATCTGCAGTGGGGCCGTTCCCAATTAGTACTGGATTAATACTGTAGTTGGAAAAGTAATGGGACAGTGTGAGTAGGTCACGTTCAGGGTTCTAGTTGTTTGTATCCTATTCCAGACACAGAAGTGGAGGAACAAGTGAGAGGGTCTGATTGGCTTCCTCCTGCTCCTACGCTCCTATGTTCACCAGACTGGAGACGTCCGGATTCACTGAAGGGTGATTTATCTGCGCTTCCAGTGAAATGGGAGGAGAAACTCGTTGCATTTCACAGCAGTGATGGAATCAAGTCAATGGGCTGTGAGTCACTGGAGTAGGACTTCCTGTCAGCCTCCCCACCCTGGCTCCACACTCACACCTCATCAGCTTGTTTGTGTTTCTGCTTCACTCACCGCAATCCATTCCCGTTCCCTTTCGTCCAATTGAACAATAATAACGATCCTTGCATTTGATATAGCGCCTTATCACATCTTCGTGACATCTCAATGTGCTCAATGGCTGTTCAATGCCCTCTCTTCCTCCCCCTTCCCCACCTACCACCCTCCTTACTCTCTCCTTTGTTTTTGCCTCTTGGCTGAAAGTTGAGAACGTTGGTTCGAGGTTGAGTTCCACAGGTTCCACCAACTCCGGGTGAGATCTTTGTCCGCTCTGGTCTCCACGGCCGGTGATCCCAAAGAGCCCACTCGACAAAAACGCAAAATACTGCAGACGCTGGAAATCTGAAACAAAAACAGAAATGGCTGCAAACACTCAACAGATCAGGCAGCATCTTTGTTGCAATGACCCCCCAACTTTTGTTTCACAACATTAACACCTCTTTAACCCATCAACTCGTGCCCTCTACCGCGTTGTCTCCTTTGTCTCCCTTGCCCTGCCTCTCCCTCTCTGTGTTAGTCCTTTTAAAGCCTCTCCCTCCCTTATGTGCTCCAGTTCTGGGCGAAGGGTCGTGCACCCGAAAACAACAACAACAAGATTGCGCCTTTCATGTCGGGAGGACGTCCCAAAGCGCTGAACAGTCAGGTCGGGAGCCGAGCAGGAGGGGGGGGGGGCGGGGGGAAAGGGGAGGGGAGGGGTAATGGGGAGGGGAAGGGGAAGGAGCGTGGGAGAGGGGGAAAAGTTAGTGGGGGAGCCGAAGGCGCGGTCGAAGAAGAGAAGGAGGTCTTGAGACTGGCCTTGAAGGAGGAAAGGGAGGAGGCAAGGCGGAGGGGCTGCGGGATGGAGTTCCACAGAAAACGTCGACTCACATTTCCTTTCCTTTCCCCACCGATGTTGCCTGACCTGCTGAGTGTGTTTCCCAGTGTTTTCTGTTTTTGTTCCAGAAAAGCCCGCTGGTGTGCTTCGAGATTTGTGAAAAAGAGTTGACCTGAGTTGTGAGATTTGACTCACTGTTGTGAAATGCAATTGTGCAATTTCACTAGGGAGGGACAGCGAAAACAACAGTAATGGCAGCCAATCCTGCGAGGGCTTGGAAACACAGGGACATCATCTTCAGGTGGTCAGGAGTGCAACTACAATAACAACAACAACAACAACAACTTTGATTTGTATACCGCCCTCACTCCACACCAGACGGCGTCTCAGAGCGCTTCAAAATAATGGATCTCTGGGCCGAGCCAGGGTGGAAATGGGGACCAAGAGTGCAGTCGAAAAGAAAAGTCTTTAGGCGCAACCTGAAAATAGGAAAGGAGGGTTGCGAGGCGAAGGGAGTGAGGAAGGGAGTTCCAGAGCCTTGGGACCGGCTGCCGACGGTGGAATACAGGATTCGGAGGCCAGACCCGGTAGAGCGAAGGCAATGGGTACTGTTGTGAGGAGAGAGAGAGGAGGCCAGAGAGGTAAGGGGGGGGGGGGGGGGCGGGTGCGGAGGAGTGGAGGGATTTGAAAACAAGAGTGAGGATGTTGAAATCGATCCGCTCCGAGACAG
Organism: Hydrolagus colliei; assembly: GCA_035084275.1. Lineage (NCBI taxonomy): Eukaryota > Metazoa > Chordata > Chondrichthyes > Chimaeriformes > Chimaeridae > Hydrolagus > Hydrolagus colliei. Next base: position 16,814,856 of record CM068751.1, on the reverse strand, counting down.
GGAGCCAGTGAAGTCTGACCAGGACTGGGATACACACAGCCCTACAGCAGAATCCGTTAGGACGTTTGAAAGGGAGATTTTGTTTGGATCAGCCAGGTATCTGACACATGACACACGCCGTGCTTAAGAGTATCCAAACCTAACTGAGAATTCAATGCATTCCCAGCTCCACATGGAAATCCCAGAGAGCAATTGCTGGAATGAAATGCGCACTCTCTCCCTGGCAAATGCAACCCCCCTTTATCTAATTCCAGAAAGTATTTGGGGCATCTTGATGGGAGCCAAGGTTTGGGGACACCAGTGGGTGTGTTGCGGACGCTATACAAGTGTAATTGTTAGTGTAATTAGAGTGTAACCAACTAAAATCGTACAGCTCGCCATTGGCAACCTTTCCAACCGCTTGTTTATTGATCAACCCGAGAGTTTTATTTGTTTCATCACATCAGCAATGGTTCTCAAGCAGAAAGTAGAATCCTTGCCACTCCTAACGAGTTACTGTGAAACAACAGGACCTATTCCTACTTGTGAACCGCCATGTCATTCACCGTGCTCGTCTCTCGATCCTCTGCGTCCACCTTTTTATACGACTTGTTACATGTGGTCGCAGGTTTTAACTGGAATGGGAGGTGAGAAGGAGCTTGCATTGTCGGGGAGGACAGGACGTCCCAAGGCCGCTGGCTCCTTTCCTTATCTCTATCGCGATCCATACCTCCCTTACCTCACCCAACCGTTTCTTCCTGATTATAGTATTATGTCATTCGCTAGCACTTTACTTCAGCATGTTAGTATTGTCCTGTCTGGCTTTGCATTTTGTCCTTGCGCAAATCCTTGCTGTTGGCTATTCCGACTGTGAGATAGCCCATCTGGCATATTTTACAACACTATTATCAATTCAAATTGGTGTTGTTTTTTTGTGGAATCCTGTTGCTCAGTGGTTAGAGCACTCGAGAGGACCTGGGGTTCGATTCTAGTTCGGGCGAAACCCAGAACAAGTTTCCATACTCCATTTTTGCAAACAAAAATCACAGTCAACCCGCTTTACGATATATTCCGTGAAGAGCTTTGAGGCGTCTCGCGTGATCACCATCGTCACTTTATCGGTTGCCATCAAGGCAGAACATAAATATTATTATTGTAAAAGCTTTTGCAAATCTCTAGGAGTTTCAGAAGTTCGATCATACCTGGGTGGTGGCTGAACCCTCTCCACGCCTCAAACAGACAACTCATCTGAGAGGGTACTGAGACAAAGGGTGACTGACGTACGTGCAAGAGTATAAAGACAGCCACATACAATAAATGAACAAAAGCATTGAGTCAGTAACATAATGTATCTCTTGCCCAAGTTCACCTCGGGCCTCATAACATCTTTGTTTCAATATTAATGATGATGTGACACATTATACACTCATTGCTTGTGTTATTGTCAATAACCTCTGAGTAATGAGGATTCGGGGTCCAAACCTTTGAGTTGACGGACTTGTTGTCCAGGGCAGTGATGGGATGACTGCACTGCATTGTCAGAGGTTTAGAGAAATTTTCATAATAACAATAATCCTTGCATTTGAAATAGCGCTTTTCACATTTTATCGACGCCCCAAAGCGCTTCACAGAATATACTGTAAAGTGAATTGACTGTATATATTTGTGGGCGAATCGCAGCAGCCAAATTGCGCACAGCAGTGTCCCACACACAGTCGCGGATTGAAATGACCAATTTTATTATTGTGTTTTTTTTTGAGAGATTATTATTAGGCGTGTGGAGTAAGGAAACTTGTCCAAGGTTTCGCCCTGACCTGCCTGGATTCGAGCACAGGTCTCCCCAGCTTGCAACACTAAGTTACAGGAACTCCACAGAATACACTGTAAAGTGAATTGACTGTATATTTGTGGGTGAAACGCGGCTGCCAATTGCGCACAGCATTGTCCCCACAAACAGTTGTGGATTCAAGTAACCAATTTTTGGGGGAGGGATTATTATCAGGCGTGTGGAGGAAGGAAAGTTGCCCAATGTTTCGCCCTGGCCAGGAACCGAACCCAGATCTCTCGCTTGTAAGGCAAGTGCTCTAACCACTGAGCTACAGGACTCTACAATGTTCAACCCAAATCCCTTCATCTGCCTATTGGTGTGCATGTTCAAAGCCACATGTCATGAATTTCTCCTGATGTCTGGGAAACAATCCCTAGTTAATTCATCACTTCCCTTGTGCTTGATGCTGAGACTATCTGCGCACACACAATTTGATGTAATAAGGACCTCACAGCTCAAGGCCACTGTGTCAAACGAGATGGATCCCAGTCATTCCAGACAATATTCCACTGGCTACAAATTCATCATGAGCATATCTGAGCCTTTTCTGCAATAGCTTTGGGAGTCAGTCAACTGTGGAATTCTGTGGAGGATACTGGTTAGAGCGCTCGCCTCGCAAGCAAGAGGACCCGGGTTCAATTCCCAGGTGGGGTGAAACCTTAGACGAGTTTCCTTACTCCACACGCCTCTGTTTACCCAGCAGAGGGAGTAATAATCCCTCCCCAAAAAATTGGTCAATGAATCCACACCTGTTTGTGGGACTCTGCTTTGTGCAAATTGCTGCTGCGTTTCACCCACAAAATACACACTTTACAGTATATTCCGTGAAGCATTTTGTGACGTTTCAACGTGATAAGGAAAATGGAAGGATTAGTATTATTATTAATATTATTATTAATTCAATCAATGCTACACTAATTCTCAATACTCCACTGCAACTTTCCAATGGATCTTCGCAGAGATACAGTGCGTAGTGATGGAGTACATGCCTACGTTCCTCTCACTTTGCACGACCTGGCTTCCTCGTCTCAGTCAGTCAAGTGCTGAGAATCCATCCCACCCACAGACAGACAAACTGACTCACTGACTCACTGACTCACTGACTCACTGACTCACTGACTCACTGACTCACTGACTCACTCACTCACTCACTCACTCACTCACTCACTCACTCACTCACTCACTCCCAATCTACTTCTTGTTGAGGTGGGTGCAGTGGGTGACCTGCCATACCTCCACCTGCCACTAGAGGGCACCGCTCCACACGTTGGATCAGACCAATCCTCACAGAGCTTTGCTCTGATTGTGACCCTGACCCACACACATTCCTGTCTTGGGGGCAAACAGGTCAGTTACTATATAAACCAACACAAAAAGGGGGAAACAAATAGATTGATTAATGTGCTGCCTGTCACCTCAAAAATCACCTGGCAAAGATTCCAAGACTGGTGCGGATGAAAAAGACCTTTCGGACCATCGGATCTCACCCTTCAACAACAACTTTGACGTATACAGCGCCCTCCACGCCAGAAGGCGTCTCAGAGCGCTTCACAATAGCGGATCCCGGCACTGAGCCAGGGGCAGGGAGGTGGGGGTGACCAAAGGCGCGGTCGAAGAGAAAGGTCTTCAGCTGGGACCTGAAACTGGGAAGGGAGGGGGGAAAGGCGAAGCTAGTGAGGAAGGCAGTTCCAGAGCCTCGGGGCGTAGTGGCTGAAGACACGGCCGCCGAGGGTGGAGCGGAGAATTCGGGGGACATGGAGGAGGCCAGATCCGGTGGAGTGGAGGCAACGGGTGCTGGTTTGAGGAGAGAGGAGATCAGAGAAGTAGGGGGATGCAGAGGAGTGGAGGGATTTGAAGACAATGGGGAGGATCTTGAATTCGATCCTCTCGGGGACAGGGAGCCAGTGAAGTCTGGCAAGGACTGGGGGAGTGAAGTTTGGTGCGGGTGAGAACGCGGGCGGCAGAATTCTGAATCAACTGGACTCTGTGGATTGTGGAGGAGGGGAGACCGGCGAGGAGGGCATAGTCCAGCCGAGAGGTGACAAAGGCGTGGACCAGGGGCATCCGCCCTACCCATAACCCCCATCACACCATCGAGCTGCTTGTTAAACGAGCCCCAGTTTCCTGATCTCAACCACCCTTCCTGGTAACCTGTTCCACTCGGGCGCTCTACAAGAATACATTAAATAAATTGCTCACTTCAATCCGCGCTGTGTTTGTGGGGGACGCTGCTGTGCGCAGTTGGCTGCCGCGTTTCGCCCACAAGTATAAAGTCAATTCACTTTACAGCATGTTCCGCGAGGCGCTTTGAGACGTCGAAAAAACGCGAAAAGCGCCGTGTCAAATGCAAGGATTATTATTATTATTAATAATAATATATGAGTTCAGATAAAGGAGAAGTCCACGAGGCAGTGTCTCCCAGACTGTCCACTAGGTGGCTTTGCACTCAATCTGCTGCCCTGGTCTGATGTGGTCCTGTTGCTTGGCTCATGTCACCATCAGCAGTTTGAGGCGTTATCCAACACGAAAATTGCTCTCCATCAGTGTAATGTGTGATTTGTTTCTCTCTCTCTCTCTCTCTCTCTCTCTCTCTCTGGGGGAATGTTGGCCAGGAGTGGGAATCTCCCTTCCCCTTTCGAGTAGTGGCGTGGGAACTTTCTACCTGAAGCCGGGCAGCCAGACCTGAGCTCAACGTCTCATCCGGATCGCGGCAAATCCGACACGGCCTCGCGCACCGTCAGGGTTCCAAGTCCCGGCCGTGGGGCTTCGAACCCACAACCCTCTGACTCAGAGGCAAGAGTGGCTGAGTGGCGGCTGACATTGTGATACAACGTGTAATAAACTGAACAAATAAAATCGGCGGATCGCTTCTCGGCTGTTTGCGGGAAGTGGCTGCGGGCAATATGGCCGTCGCGTCCGTCCGCCCGCCCGCCCGCAAACCAAGTCACCGCACTTTTACAGAGTATCTTAGTAATAATCCCTCAAAAAAAAGAATAAATCGGTAATTTCACCCACGACTGTTTGTGGGGACGCTGCTGTGCGCTATTGGCTGCCCCGTTCCGCCCACAAATATACAGTCGATTCACTCTACAGTGAAGCGCTTTGAGACGTCTAGAAGATGTGAGAAGCGCTACATCAAATACAAGGATTATTATGACTATTAATGTACTATTATGATTATCACCGTCCTGTGAGGCAGTTTGAGATATTCTCTCCTCTCTCTCTCTCGCCGCTTGCAAAATCCACCAAAAGACTTGTCTCTTTTACAGTGTCTCCGGGTAACTCTTCTGTTGCTTCTTCCCGCAAGTGGCCATTGTCTTGGTCGGCTGAGCCGTGGTTTCCATTGCAACTGTTGTCACGTTCCGTCGTTACCACCCCCCCCCACTACCCCTCCCCACCCCCACCACCACCCCCTCTACGGTCACCCGACTTGTGGGTTAGTTGTTGCGGGGATTGTTCCAGCGACACAGCACCACAGAGCGTCACAGACTCACCACCGTGATTTGCAAACCACAAACGCAGGCACAAGAGGAAGCACTGATCCGCGGCAATACTAACTTTCAGATAAAAATTCACTTCCTGCTGCAGGTCAGCAGGAAACTGGCACAGGAAGGAACTTGCGGTTTTTTTTCATGCCGTTTTAAAACCTCAGCTCGGTAAAACTTCCTGCCTTCCTGGGGTCTGGGCTGGGAATGTTTTTTTCATTTGGGACACGGAATTTCAGGACGGACCGAGGCTGACCCACTTTAATGACGCACTTCGGCGCGTCCAGATTTGGGCAAAAACCTAAACTCAGTCTTAACCGTGAAGCGCAAATTTCTGCTGCGTTCTTACAGAAAACCGGCCTTACGGTTCTTTCAGTCTGTGGTTAAGAATCTGGCACATTCTAGACGCTTCCTTGTCAGTCTTAGCTCAGTTGGTAACACTCTCAGCGTTGAGTCAGAAGGTTGTGGATTCAAGCCCCACTTTGGGAATTTGAACTCACTGTCCATGCTGATGCTCCAATTCGTCCACATACATACAGTCAATTCACTTTACAGTTTATTTTGTGAAGCGCCTTGAGAAGTCGATAAGATGTGAAAAGCGCTGTATCGAATCCAGGCAGGTCAGGGCGAAACCTCGGGCAAATTTCCTTACTCCACACGCCTAATAATAATCCTTTCAAAAGAAAAACACAATAATAAAAATTGGTCGTTTCAATCCACGACTGTTTGTGGGGACGCTGCTGTGCGCAATTGGCTGCCACTTTCCGCCCTCAAATATACAGTCAATTCACTTTACAGTATATCCTGTGAAGCGCTTTGAGAATGTCTCAGCGACGTGATAAGGCGTGATATCAAATGCCAGGATTATGTCTGTTCATGCAACGTTTCCCTCCGTCAATCATGACCAGAACTTTACATGACCAGAACACGATCTGCGGAAGCTATGAAGTGAATGTCCAAATTTTATCTCACAGGATCGGTTCGCCTGCAATACACACAGCCGGTACAGTTAATAGTACGTCCTGTGAGGCGTCCTCCTGACATGATCATCAGCACTGTATCAAATCATATTGTTACTCTCCAGTTAAGAGTTGGTTCACGGCTTACAGAAGGCTAAGTAAACCACAGCCTGTCTCCTTCCCTTTGTTTCCCACTTTATTCCCGTCTGGCAGAGCCGGATGCGGACAGGCTGATTTGGTTCTCCTCCAGCCCCCACCCCCTCCCATCCCCCAGTCCCTGTACACGGCTTTCAGGAGTTCCTTTGTCTTCGTAGCGTTTCAGAGAGTTGAGCTTTGACCCCGGAAACTTGACCTGTTTCCCCCCCCCCCCCCCCCCCCACCTCCCCGCCCCCCACCCCCCCCCCCCCACCGACACGTGTGACTGACGCCACTGATTCCAAACCACAGGCCGCCGGTGGCTACAGGGTCCTAGAGCCTTACACCAGGTTCCTCCGAAGGCTGTAAAACATCTGGCCTCTCCCCTATCGGGGCTAATTTGCGATATTTGTTGATATGATTCTTCGGGAGAGATTCAAGATGCCAAATGGGTACAAGACAGGGAACGCAGACGCAATACTGCCAGATGTGCCTTCCAGATCTTTCACGGTCAAGTGAATTGACTGTACTGTATGTATTTTGTGGGCGAAACGCAGCAGCCAATTGCGCACAGCAGCGTCCCCACAAACAATTGTGAATTGGGTGACCAAATTATTATTTTTAAGTTAAACATTTTTTTGAAGTGTTTATTCCCCCCCACACCGGAAAAGGAATCCGTCAATCGACTAGTAACCGGGTTCCTACTCACTGCGAGGGAAACAGAGGATTGTGGAGTAAGGAAATTTGCTTATGGTTTCATCCTACCTGGGAATCAATACCTCTACACCTTGCTTGTAAGGTGAGCGTGCTAACCACTACTACAGTTTCACTTACTGTAATGGGGAGAGTGGGTGGTGGTGGCTTTAAAAGCTCAGAGTCAGTCCTGAAGCTGTGGAAGAGTCTTAGGACGGATCGCCTGTCAATCATGTAGCAATAATAACCGGTAATTATTGTATTAATTATTAAGAATCCTCCACCGCCAACTGCTCTGGGACGCCACCTTGCCTGAGGGGCGGCTGTATAAATGCCAGTTGTTGTTGTTGGTGGTGATATTTACATTGATCGTACAATCAGAAGGTTTACTGGCACAGCCTCTCAGCCATTGTATCTGTATCTGTCTCCAGCCCAGTTCCTGAGCCAAGCAGACCCACAGTATTCCAGGACGCTGCTGATGACAGCTCTGTCAGGCTGGCTCATCGGCAGAACCTGAAAGGCTCTACTGAGAGGAGGCTCTTCCCATTTCTGCTCCTGTTAGCCCCGCATCCCAAAGGCCTAGCCGGTAGGCCGATCCCAGCTGAGCAGGGCCGCGGGGAAGGCTTGCCAGGCAGCGAGCGCTCTCAATGAAAAGCTGGTTACACACTCCAGCAGGACCCCCAACGCACGCTCCCGGATCCCCAAGTCGTGGCTCTCAGCAGCCTGCGCCGAATGCACTGGGAATAGGTAAACAGGATGCACCCTGCAGGGAGAGAGTGCACAAACACACAGGGAGCAAAACAAACAGCAGCTGTGAGGCACTGTCACTGCCGAGCCGGCGTTCCCGGTGTGGGCCCATTGATTACAGACCACGGACGCAGGAAACGCTGCTTACAAAGCGGCCTAGTTTCCCCCCATACCCCCCGATCCCCCCCCCCCCCAACCACCGCACCACCTCCTCACCCAGGGCCCAGTCATCAGCCCCACACTTCCTGCCGCTGGACACACTGCGGAAGAAAACAGTTCCCTACACTGTTGACTCCAGTGATGGTTGTGAATCCGAAGTCAAATCTTCCGTTTTATATCTCGCAAACTCCAAATGCGCCACCGCACGGTTCCCCCTTCTCTCTGTGCTCTATATGGTGATAATAATCCTTGCATTTGATGTGGCGCTTTTTCACGTCTTCAAGACGTCTCAAAGCGCTTCACAGAACATACTGCAAAGTGAATTGACCGTATATCTGTGGGTGTAACGCAGCAGCCAATTGCACACAGCAGTGACCCACAAATAAATCGCGGGTTGAAGTGACCAATTTTATTCTTGGTTTTTTTGAAGGATTATTATTAGGCGTGTGTGGAGTGAGGAAACTTTCCCAAGGTTTCGCCCATTGATTGAGGCAGCATGGAAGGAAGCCTTTTGGCCCAGCTAGCCCACTGTCAGCGCCACCTCTCCGATTCCCTTCTCACCCATGCGTTGGCTGACCATTCTCGTTTTGACAAGCTGTAATTCTGTGTTCCTTCTCCCCCAATATGTTTCCTTGCCAAATAGCAAATCGAATCCCACTTGCATTTGTTGACGTGATCTGCCTCTGTGTTTCCCTGAGGTGCTCTAGTCCATGCATTCACTGCCGATGTGGTTAGGAGTTTGAACTAAATTTCTTTTCACCTTCTTCTGCTGAGCATGTGTCTGGATCTCCAGGCTGTAGACTTTGTGACCACCTGAAACCTCATTCCAGTATCAAGCCAGTATCAGGGCCCAGTTATTTCCACGCTGATCAGGTCTCCCACGAGCTTCGTCTTTCGCCAAAATGATACCAAAACGCAAAGGGTTAAGTTGTGAGGACAGGTTGCATAAACACTATTTGTACTCCCTTGAGTTTAGAAGCTTGAGAGGCAATCTAATGGAGGTTAAAATAATAAAGGGAGTTGATAGATAGATACAGAGAAACTGGTGGAGAAATCCAGAACAAGGGGCCAAATCCTAAAATTGGAGCTCAGCCATTTAGGGGGTGAAATCAGGAAACACAAAAACTGTAGTGGAATTCTGGAACTTGATCCCACTAAAAGGCTGTGGATACTGGATCCATTCAAATTTTCAAGAGGGTGTCAAGGGATATGGAACTAGGGGGGTAAATGGAGTTGAGATGCAGATCAGCCATGAGCTAATAGAATTAGCAGAACAGGCTTGAGGGGCTGAATGGTCTGTTCCCATTCCCTGAATTCTCCAGTGTGAACATTCCCAATGTGAAAGGCGCCTCTCACACAGAGAGGTCTAATTTCCCAGATAATCAATTTCAAACTGTATCCCAACCTCCTTCTTAACTCCTCCAGGAACAATCCTTGACTAATGTGCATCGACACATTCCCCTACCTCTACCTTACCCCCCACCCCGCCCCCCACCACCCAACACTCATTGCAGAGATATGTAGAAACGAGAGCAAATGGATACACAGAAGCCCAGGAGAATCCTCACTCATTCCAACATCTAAACACCAACTCCTGTTGAAGCAGACAAAGGTATGAATGAAGGTTTCAACAACACGAATGGGGGGGTGGGGGAGATAGGAATGTGCCTCAGACACAGAAAAGCTGAAGGTCAGACCGAACGCTATGGCTGAGCTCTGGATTGCGCAGTTGGTGAGGCCTGTGTTTTAACAATTTTTTTGCAAACGTAATTGAAGGGTAAGCAAATTTACAGGATTGTGGGAAAGACTAGGGGAATGGGATTAGAGTAGGGAGCTCCAGTGGAGAGTGAGTACCAGCATACAACAACAACAACAACAATAAATTACATTTATATACGCCTTTCACGTCGGGAGAACGTCTCAAGCATAGACACCGCAGGTGGGTTAGTCATACTTAAGAAGGTCACAGAGGTAGGGTGGAGGAATGGAAAACTTGAACTTGATCCTTGAGTCAACAGAGCTGGGTGAGGGTGGGGGTGATTGCCTCACAGAGTCTGGTGCAGGAGAGGACATGGCTTGTCGAGTTCTGGATGGTCTGCAGCTCATGGAGGGATGAGTTGTGAAGACCAACAAACAGGGAATTAGTGTAGTCCAGCTTGGACATGGTGAAAAGATGGATGAGGTGGTGTTGGTGGTCTGAGGGGAGAGGCAGTAATGGAGATGGGTGAGGTTGCGGAGGTGGAGGAAGACAGAGGAGGTCATGGTACGGACGTGAAGTTTAAAGGATCTTTGAGGGTCAGACAAGACAACCAAGTCAGGTGACAGTGCAGCCATGAATACTAGTGCAGTCAGAGCCTGAGGTGAGGAGGCGCTGACGAGAGCCAAGTAGGAGACCTCAGACTTGTCGACATTAAACTGGAGAAAGTTGGCTCTCATCCAGGACTTGATGTCTGACAGACATCAGTCAGAACAGCAGTGGTGCTGGAGTCTAAGATGGTACACATATGGAACGTAACCTCCAGGACTGTGAAAAATATCACCGAGCGACAGCATGTAAATATTAAAGAGGAGGGGGCCAAGGACACTGGGGAACGTCACATGCGATAATGTGAAGGCTGGAGGAGAAGCAGTTAGTGGGCATAAATAAGGTGGAATCAGGCAAGAGCAGAACTTGAAAGGTGGTGGAAAAGGACAGAATAGTCTACACCAAGGACAGAGGAGAAAGAGATCAAGAAAGAGGGAGACGTAGGGAGAACTCTGGTAACAGATGGAGAGAATGACATGGTTGACTTACAACCATGTAAGGTACAGTGGGCAGCGCAGAAGCCTAAACCCTAATTGGAGGAATTCACGTAGGGAGGGAATACGAGGAGAGGAAAGAGTGAAGCTAGGAAGCCATGACTCCAATACTTTGGAGAGAAAAGGCAGGTTGAGATGTGACGGTAGATAAGAAACAGGGATGGGTCGAGGGAAGCATTTTTGAGGAGAACGGGTGCTATGTGTGTCACTCTGGCTCAGTGATATCGCTTTCGACCCCTGAGTCACTAGGTTGTGGGGTTCAAACCCCAAATCGGGACTTGGAATCGCACAGTCTACACTGACATTCCAATGTGGTGCTGGGTGCGTGTTGAAGGAGTTGTCATCCTTTGGATGAGATGTTTAACCGAGATCCCGTCTGCCTGTGGAGGTGGACGTTAAAGATCCCATTACACTGTTCGAGAAAAGAAGGGAGTTTCTCTCTCCCAATGTCCTGGCCAACAATTCCACGAATAAAATCGGTCACTTACTGTTGACTTACATTGGCTGTTTGCGCGAAAATTCCTCTGCGCAAACTGGCTGCCGCATTTCCCACCCCCAACAAAATACACATAGGCCCAGCTGATCAGCAAGTTTTTGACACAGAAAACAATGGAAGCTTTCCTGTGCGTGCGAAACTATCCCCCCCCCTGATCAGCCAGGGCACCGTGTGCGTGTGTGTTTGTGTGCGTCCCTATTGTTTTCAGCGCAGAGAGCATTACTTTTGTGTTATCACAAGAATGGGCTGGTTTGTGAAAGCCTGTGAATGCACAAATCACTGCTGCACACAAACAGCCGATTGAAACAGCCTGGCACATGATCGCTACCCAAACAACAATAATAATAATAATACTCTTTGGATTTCATATAGCACCTCACCATGTCTTCTAGACATCATGGTCTCAGAGCGCTTCACACAACGTACTGCAAATAATAATACTGATAATCCTTGCATTTTGATATAGCGCATTATCAGTTCTTCAAGACATCTCACAGCGCTTCCCAGAAGATACTGTAAAGTGAATGGACCATGCATTTTGTGGGCGAAACGCGACAGCCAATTGTGCACAGCGGTGTCCCACAGACACTTGTGGATTGAGTGACCAAATTATTTCTTTTATTGGTGATGGGAAGAGGAGGGAGATTAGAAACATCAAATCCTTCAGATGAATCGTGGAATTATGCATTATTTATTTTCTTGAGGGATAGCGGTGGAGAGTGGGGGGGCGGGGGGGGTGGGGGGAATGTGTGTGTGTGTGTGTGTAGAGAGAGAATTCACTGTGTTGGAAAGAGAAGGGAGCATATTTCATGAGATGGACATTATCAGCAATTTTACAACCTCGGTGTAGCAAATTTACCTACAGTAGAGGATCTTTGGAAAGGTATTTCACCTTTGATTTTCTCCTGTGCTGACTCTTAACCTACAGCACGACAATTGGAGAGTATATTTCTTCCCCCCCACCCACTCCCCCCTCCCCACAAACCACAACATTGCGACGTAACTTTCTGCAACGATAGAACTCCTTACTAATCAATGAAATAATTAAGATCCGTTTTTACGCGGAACTGCTCGGGCGCAGGGATGAACGTTGCAACGGTGGAGAGGGCGGCAGATCAGAACAGCAAACTCTCCCTCTCTCTCTCTCTCTCTCTCTCTCATGACGCTGCCCCGTACATCAAAGCATGATTTATTGATTCATTCCTGGTTTCTTTTTTTTAAAAAAAACACACACTACATGAAATGACGTAATTGAAAGCCCTCAGCAGCTCGCTGGATGGCCGCACAGCCACAAAGTACTGCCTTTTGAGGTAGGATTTGCATTCCAGCGGCTCCGGGGAAAACCCTGCCCATTGTTCCCCACACGTGGGAATGTCTGAGCAGCTTCAGCCGAGGGATAACTCGTCAAGGGCTTCTCTTTTAACGTTTCATTTTTCATTCCGGCTGCGGGGCACGGGCTGATGGTGACTGACAGGGGCCGGCAAAGCTCGGGGCATCGTCTCTCGCAACCGAAGCATCTGAAGCGAAATCTTTTCCGGTCCCAGACCCTTCGTTTCTCCTGTGTGTGTGTGTGTGTGTGTGTGAGGGGGGGGGGGGGGTTGACTGTGTGTGTGTAACTGTGTGTAGCTCCCTAAGTGTGGGTATGTAGGTGTATAAGTGTGTGTGTAACTGTGTGGATATGTAAGTGTGCATATGTGTAACTGTGTGTTTACGTATGTAACTGTGTGTGTATAACTGTGTATGTATGTAACTTTGTCTGTATATGTAATTGTATGGTGCATGTGTATATAAGTGTGTGTGTGTGTATGTAACTGTGAGTGTATGTAACTGTGTATGTGTAATTGTATGTAATTACAGTGTAATTGTGTGTGTGCCTGTAACTGTATGTGTGTCTGTAACTGTGTGGGTATGTGTGTAACTGTGTGCAACAGACCAACAAAATCACATTTATAAAGTGCCTTTCAGTCGTGTGTGTGTATATGTGTGTATGCAACTGTGTGTGTGACTGTGTGCTTGTATGTAACTATCTGTATAAGTGTATATGTAAATGTCTGTGTGCAACTGTGTGTGTATATAAGTGTGTAACTCTGTGTGTATAAGTGTGTAAGTGTATGTGTGTATAAAGTGTGAGTGTGTAAGGTGTGTGAGTGTGTAAGGTGTGAGTGTGTAAGGTGTGAGGTGTGAGTGTGTAAGGTGTGAGTGTGTGCAGGGAGCAGTGAGTGGAGCTCAGGTCTTGGCCAGTCCCTGTCTCTGGTCGGCGGGGGGGGAGGTGGGACCCGGGGCGTTTGCGAATCAAAATCCGCACATTTACTGATTGAATTTCATTTGCAAATAAAGCGTATTGACCTCCCCCCCCCCCCCCCCCCACCCGCTACATTTCCCTTTACACCTCTCCCCCCACTCCCTCCCCCTTCCCTAGCTCCCTCCTTCCCTCCCTCCCTCCCTCCATCTCTCTCCCTCCAACTCTCTCTCCTTCCCTCCATCTCTCTCCCTCCATCTCTCTCTCCTTCCCTCCATCTCTCTCTCTCCTTCCTTCCATTTCTCATTCTCCTTCTCTCCATCTCTCTCTCTCTCTCTCTCGTACCTCCTCCTCCTCTCCATCTCCTTCCCTCCTCCTCTCCATCTCTCCTCCCTTCTCTCCCTATCCTCCTCTCCATCTCTCTCTCTATCTCCCCCCCCCCCCCCCTTCTCTCCATCTCTCTCTATCTCCCCCCCCCCCCCCCCCTCTCTCCATCTCTCTCTCTCTCTAACCCTCTCCTCTCCCTCCCTCCCTCCACATCTCTCTCTCTCTCCCCTTCCTTTCCTCGTTATCTCCTCCCAGCTTTTATGTCTCCCACTTGCCCATGTTCTCGGGAGCGCGCCCGCCTGCGTGTCTCACAGCCTGACATCATTCCCATCACTGGACAGACAGACAGAAGACAGACAGACAGATGGAGAGACACAGAGAGAGAGACAGAGAGAGAAAGAGAGAGACACAGAGACAAACAGACAGAGACAAACAGAGAGAGAGAGAGAGAAAACCAGAGAGACAGACAGATGGAGAGACAGAGAGACAAACAGACAGAGAAAGAGAGACAGAGACAAACAGACAGAGAGAGACACACAGAGACAAACAGACAGAGACACAGAGAGAGAGAAAGAGAGAGACATAGAGACAAACCAAAAATATGTGTCTGCCTTTATCACCCAGTGCTACTTCCTCCAAATCTCTGCAAATGGAACAGATTCCCCCCCCACTCTTTAATGCATTGGATACTCTAAAGTATCATCATAAAAAAATCAAAGGCTATTTAAATTTGCAAAACATTTCTCTTACTAACCCCCCCCACACCCACACACACATCCATCCATCCAAGAGTGCTTATGGATTCCAATGTCCTGGCGCCTATTCAGGAATCTTACAGTACGCTTTTCCCTTAAGTTGCATCAGATCAGGAGCTATTTAAATCTCTCTCTGTTTCCTTCTCTCTCTCTCTCTCTCTCTCACACACACACACATAGATTCAACCGACCAGCTCTTAAGGCTCACTTTCCGAAGGTTTTTCCTTTTGAAACCGAGTCTTAAGAGAAGATCGACGTGTGTGTAACATGGACTGTGCAAATAAGGAATTGCACAACTGCATTCAAAGGTACGATAATGATATCCACATTGCTGTTTCTCCCGCTTGTTTGTTGCAAACTTTGATTTATTTTCAACCTATTTACCTATGTACTATTTACCATGTGTGGATATAAATCTTGTACGGGTGGATGCACGGGTTTTGTGTACTAATGCCTGCTTTGTATGTTGGCTTTATCTGCTGATTGCTGAGAGGGAAATCAAATTATTCCTTAACTGTACCGAGAGAAACAAATTAATGGGGTCAATTCTTGTGTATAAATATTAAAACTATTCTAATTCAAGTATATAACCTACAAAATACAACACGGCCTATGTTTCGCCCAAAAATAAACAGTCGATTCACTTATATTCTGTGAAGCGCTTTAGACGTCTCAAAGATGTGATAAGGCACTGTAGCAAACACAAGGATTATTATTAACCTTCTCAGCAAGCGAAGATGACCCATGTTCGATTTCCTAGCGGGGAGAAACCTTACTCCAAATGCCTAGCAGTCAGTAGGAACCCGGATGTTGGTCGATTGGCAGATCACTTCCCGGGGGTAAAAATCCCTCCCCTCAAAAAAACTTAGTCACTCAATTCACGGCTGTATGTGGGACACCGCTGTGCGCAATTGGCTGCCGCCTTTCGCCCACAAAATGCAGTCAATTTACAGTACGTTCTGTGAAGCGCTTTGAGATGTCTCAATGGCATGATAAGGGGGTACATCAAACACAAGGATTATTATTATTACATTCTTATCAACTTATTAGAAATGATGAAAAAAACTTAGACGAGTAAAAAGTTATCAATTGGCCCAAAATGATTTTTTTTTTAAATTGGAATTTATTTGGCCTGTTTCTACTCTGGAGTATACAATAAACGATGTGTATCCAATGACACCCTAACATGTCCAAACATTTCCAAAGGCTTTCCCATGAAGAGGACTGACAATTTGTAAGCGACCAGGGATTCGAATGCGAGGATGAGGATCTTGAAGTTGAATTCACTGGAGATTTTGTGTGGAGTGGAGCGACTGCCATTGAACTGAACAAGGATTGGTATGATAGCTCACGGAGTGTGAGTGAGGACAATGGGTCAGCTAGGCTCAGTTGGTAGCATTCTCGCACCTCAGTCTCAGATGGTTGTGGGTTCAAAAGTCGGAGCACTTAACAGTGGCAGGGTTAGCTGTTTCTAGGACATTTCTGGACGTAAATTGTAACCCAATGCGGTGCTGACGGTGTTTTGCACTGTCGGAGTTGCCATCCTTCAGATGAGACATAAAAACCGAGGTCCTGTTTACCTATTCAGATTAAAGATACCATGGCACATTAAGCAAAGAGCAGGGAAAATCTCAAGGCAGAGTGCTTCAGTGGTAGCAATCTCGTCTCTGAGTCAGGAGGTTGTGAGATCAAATCCCATGTTGGGACTCTGCTGCCTTCAATACTGTTGACCACTCTAGCCACCTACCTCTCACCTCAACCTTCATGGTTCTGTCCTTGAATGGTTCAGATGCTACCTCTCACGCTGTCTTCACTTCATCTCCTCATATGGTTTCTTTTCTAGCCCTCAACACCATCTTGTGCGTCATTCCTCAGGGCTCTGTCCTTGCTCCTCTCCTCTTCACTATCTATATGCTCCCTCTTGGTGACATCATGGGGTCAACTTCCACATCTATGTGGATGACACCCAACTGACATTCAATGCCCCCACCCCTCCCTTGTCCCCTTCAAGACCCATCTCAAGACTTTCCTGTTTGGCCGTGCCTTCAATCACCCTTCTTCCGCCCCTGTCCTCAACCTCCCCAACCGTCTCCCAAGCACAGGTCCAAAACACTAACTGTCCAACATCTTGGGACGTCCTCCTGACATGAAAGGCGCTATACAAATGTAATTTTGTTGTTGTTATTGTTGAACCCACACAGTCTCAGCTGACACTCCAATGCAGTGCTGGGATGTGTTACAATGTGGGAAGTGCTGCCATTCGGATGAGACATAAACCGACGTCGGGTGTGGAGGGTGCTATGTAAATTGAAGTTGTTGTTGTTGTTGTTGTCTGCTCAGGTGAACGTTAAAAATCCCATGACACTAGTCGGAAAGAGAAGGGAGTTTCCCCTGGTGTGCAGGGCAATATATCCTCCAATTGGCTGCACAAATTGTCCGCAAAATTACATAGTCAATCCATGTTACACTATCGCCTTTGAAATGCTTTGAGACGTCTCGCTGAGATCAGGCACTATATTCAAATGCAAGGATTATTATTATGAACTTGCACTGACTGCTTTTTCTATTGACATGTTTTGCTTTGTGCAATTGATACATGGGCATCTGACACTGAGTTCATGTTCTTTGTGCATCAGGAAGAATAAAGAGAGGAAGCAAATGCAAAATAGTAACACTTTCAAAGCAGTAAGAGGGCAGAGACCCAAAGATTAATACTGTATACTTAAAGTTTTAGAGATGGTAAGGCCAAAGTTATGAGGAAAACAAATGGGATCCTAGCTTTGTAAAAACAACAACAAAATTATATTTATAGAGCGCCTTTCACGTTGGGAGGACGTACCAAGGCTCTGAACAGTCAGAGATTGGGCCCTGAGTATGGGGTAGGGTAGGGGAGAGAGAGAGAGAGAGGTGGGAGGGTGGCAGAAGGCACGATTAAAAAGGAGGGTCTTGTGACCGGCCTTGAAGGAGGCAAGGGAGGAAGCAGGGTGAAAGGCCTGTGGGATGGAGTTCCAAAGTGTGGGACAGAGAGGCTGAAAGCCTGGCCACCAATGGTAGGGCAGATCAGGCGGAAAATATAAATAGGGGCATAGAGTATAAAACTAGACAGATGGGATATATCACACTTTGCACGCAAAGCACTCAGTCAATTCACTTTGAGAAGAGCTTTGAGATGTCTGAAAGACGTGATATTTACATACATGCTATTTGTACACATGTTGTGGCTCTACAATTTTTGGTCATTCAGTGGTTTATAGGTCCAATATGCCATCTCGCTTGTATGTCTTAAAAATAACAATTGCACAAATTAAGACTGAACTCACTGGTGTACAGCGCCTTGGGACGTCCTCCCGATGTGCAAATGCAATTTTGTTGTTGTTGCTGTTGTTTATAAAACACGATTACAGGCTCAATTCAAGAATTTTCCACAATCCTGAAAGATCGTAACATTTTAAGGCAGAATGGTTTCATACAATAAAAGTAGGCGGACTTTGGGTCTTCCTATATCTGTAAAATTAATCCAATAACAACCAAGTCAACAATTTTATTATTATTATAACAAATAATATCTGGGTTGCATTTGATGACAATATCATCCTTCATGAAAGTAAGGGATATCATCATCTAACCGCAAGCCCGAAGAATAGCAATAGGCAATAGAAAACAAGTGATTGCAGCTGCAAGATTAGAGACAGACATATAGAAGTGACAGGAAATGATGTGGTTACGGTTTAGAATGCCCACAAATCACTTGCGTTTCCTCGTTGTGGTTTGCAATGCTAACTGAGAGTACAATTCTGTTCAGCTCACGTGTACAGTCTCTCGCGCGCTCTCTCTCTCCATGTGCACTCCTCCGACTGTGGTGTTTCTACGCTTTGTTTTGACGATGTGCCTCAAATGGAGTAAATGTTCAGCAATGATTAACACGAAAAGCATGCACACTCGATCTGCACCTGTAGTCCCTTAGTTAGTGTTCCCGTCACGCCAAGCACCTCCCTCTCTCTCTGATCTTTTCCTCCCCCTCTTCCCTGCTTCCCTCCTCCACTCGGCTAAATTAAGTTTACTGCATGTCTCCCGCTCTCTCTACCATTGGTTACTACACACCTAACTTCTGGGTCTCTAGCTCTACCACTCTATCTTGCTCCCTCGCTATTTGTCTTTAAATACCACCTTAAAACCTAGCTATTCCATAGTCATCATTCTATAAGCCATCGCTCCTCTCCCTTGCTCAATGTATGATACAATCTTGGTAAAACACTGCAATTTGAATAGCGCTATGTGAATCCAAGTTGCTATTGGTGTACATCATACCTAAGGTGAAATTTGCAGCAAGAAATCACTTTACTGCCTGACGATAAAGCTATATAAATGATACATTTGTGCATATGCACAGGAAAGCACTTAAACAGGTATAGGAATTATTTCAGTAACAATAATAAATTGATTGCTAGTGGGTTTTTATGTTGGTGTGTGAAGCTGTAAATGTTTCATTGTAATATATGCCCTGATTGAAAAACAAGATGCTGCCTAACACAAGTATACCTTTCTACTTTACATCACAATAAACTGTTAAAGGAGGAAGGTAATAGAAGTTTTATTTTGGTGGGGGCGGGGGTGTTGGGTGTGGACAAGTACAGGTTCATAAGGAATGGGGAATGATCTCCCCCAGCTGCTACCTGTTTAGATGGACGTGGAGGTGGAGTTCTGTGGCTCAGTAGTTTTGAGCACTCGCCTTGCAAGTGAGAGACTTGGGTTCAATACCTGGTAGATCAGGGAGAAACCTCGAGCACGTTTCCATACTCCACACTCACGTTAGTAATAATCCCTCAAAAAAAGTACTTTAAAAATTGGTCATTTCAATCGACAAGTGTTTGTGGGACACTGCTGTGTGCAATTGGCTGCTGCGTTTCACCCACATATACTGTAGTCAATTCACTTTACAGTATATTCTGTGAGCTTTGAGATGTCTAGAAGACGTGCAAAAGCGCTACATCAAATACAAGGATTATTATTATTATTATTGAGTTGTTAGGTGCTATTAGAAGAGTGAGGGGAGTTTAAAATTTAATACAATTGGCATTTATATAGCGCCGTTCATATCAGGAAGACATCCCAAAGCATTTCTCCTGGTGTTCTAGTCACAATGCTTCAGATAAATTGGCTGTTCATTTCGCAGCTGTTTACAGGATTTTGCTGCATGCAAACGGCTGGTGCTTTTGCCTCCAAATACAATACACAGCAATAAAACATTAGGATTGGTTAAGCGATTTAAGTGGCAAGCTAGAAAGGGAATGAGTTTTCGAGGAGATTAATGCAGTAAGCAGAAATAATAAGAATAATAATCCTTGCATTTGATATAGCGCTTTTACACGTCTTCTAGACATCTCGAAGCGCTTCACAGAATATACTGTAAACTGAATTGACATTGATATTTGTGGGCGAAACGTGACAGCCAATTGCACACAGCAGTGTTCTACAAACAGTCGTGGATTGAATTGACCAATTTATTATTGTTTTTTTTCTGGAGGGATTATTAGCAGGTGTATGGAGTATGGAAACTTGCCCAAGGTTTCATCCTGACCTGCAGGAAATCGAACCCAGGTCTCCCGCTTGTAAGGCAAGTGCTCTAACCACTGAGCTACAGGACTCCACAAATGAATAGGAATGAGCAGGGATCCAGTTTTGAGTGTGTATTTCTGTGTGGCTGTGGGTGAATGTGTGTGAACTGTTAAGTGATTGCGTGTGCAAGTATGTCAGTGTGTGTGGGTGCAAGTATGTCAGTGTGTGTGGGTGTGAGTATGTTAGTGTGTGTGGGTGTGAGTATCTTAGTGTGTGGGTATTATCGGTGAGTATGAATATGTTAGTGTGTGTGGCTGTGTGTGTATGTATGTTAGTGTGTGAGTATGTTAGTGTATATTAATATTAGTGTGACTATGTTATTGTATATTAGTATATATTAGTGTATATTAGTGTATGTTAGTGTGAGTACTTTAATATATATTAGTACTCTATATGTTAGTGTGTGTGGCTGTGTGTATATGTGAGTGTGTTAGTGTTTGAGTGTGTGTTAGTATATTAGTGTATATTAATGTTAGTGTGAGTATATTATTATATATTAGTATGTGTCAGTGTATGTTAGTGTGAGTATGTTAGTGTATATTAGTATTGTATATGTTACTTTGTGTGGTGTGTATGTGAGTATGTTAGTGTGTTAGTATGTGTTAGTGTTAATATGTGTTAGTGTGTGCATATTAGTGTGTGAGTACATGTTGGTGTGTTAGTGTGTGGGTGTTAGTGTGTATATTAGTGTGTGAGTATGTGTTAGTGTGTTAGTATGTGAGTGTTAGTGTGTGTATATTAGTGTGTGAGTATGTGTTAGTGTGTTAGTATGTGTTAGTGTGTGGGTGTTAGTGTGTATATTAGTGTGTGAGTATGTGTTAGTGTGTTAGTATGTGAGTGTTAGTGTGTGTATATTAGTGTGTGAGTATGTGTTAGTATGTGTTAGTGTGTGGGTGTTAGTGTGTATATTAGTATGTGTTAGTGTGTGGGTGTCAGTGTGTATATTAGTGTGTGTTAGTTACTGTGTGAGTACGTGTTAGTATGTGTTAGTGTGTGGGTGTTAGTGTGTATATTAGTGTGTGAGTGTAAGTGTGTGTATATTAGTGTGTGAGTATGTGTTAGTGTGTGAGTATGTGTTAGTGTGTGGGTGCCAGTGTGTATATTAGTGTGTGAGTATGTGTGAGTGTTTGTGTGTGTATATTAGTGTGTGAGTATGTGTTAGTGTGTTAGTATGTGTTAGTGTGTGGGTGTTAGTGTGTATATTAGTGTGTGAGTGTAAGTGTGTGTATATTAGTGTGTGAGTATGTGTTAGTGTGTTAGTATGTGTTAGTGTGTGGGTGTCAGTGTGTATATTAGTGTGTGTTAGTTACTGTGTGAGTATGTGTTAGTGTGTGGGTGTTAGTGTGTATATCAGTGTGTGTTAGTTACTGTGTCAGTATGTGTTAGTGTGTGGGTGTTAGTGTGTATGTTAGTGTGTGTGAGAGTATGTGTTAGTGTGTTAGTATGTGTTAGTGTGTCAGTATGTGTTAGTGTGTGGGTGTCAGTGTGTATATATCAGTGTGTGTTAGTTACTGTGTCAGTATGTGTTAGTATGTGTTAGTGTGTGGGTGTCAGTGTGTATATCAGTGTGTGTTAGTTACTGTGTGAGTATGTTAGTGTGCGAGTGTACATTAACACATATTCGGGTGAGTATATTATTGTGTGTCAGTGTACATTAGTATTGTATAGGTTAGTGTGTGAATCTATGTGAGTGACTCTGCGCGCGCGTCCCCTCACTGTCGCGCACCTGCTCCAGCGCTCGCCCCCGCTCGCCCCCCCCTGTCCCCGTCTGTCGCTCCTGCGCCGCGCGCCCCCTGCCCTCATTTCCTCGCGCGCTCCCCTTTCCTGTCTCGGGCTCGTTTTAACCGACAGCCGGTCCCGCCCCGGCCCCACACCCCGAGCACAGCGGCGCCGGGCGGTCACCAGCCAGCAGCTCCCTGCCTGTCTGCTTCCCGCCAGCCACAGGCCAGCATCGCTCACACATACATATACACACACACATACATACATACATATACACACACACATACATACATATACACATAGGTACCGTTATTTCTCATATCCTCATCCAAGTAATATAACGGGGGGGAAAAAAAAAACCCTCACTGCAGCTGGTTTGCCCGCCCCCGGGGAGAGATAGCGATCCCGACTCCGCTTCTTCGGCACAACCGTCGTTTCTGGAAGTTTCTCCCGCCCGTGTCTCTCTCTCTCTCTCTCTCTCTCCCCCCCCACCCCAACCCTCGCCTTCTCTTCTGTCCGTCTCTTCTCTCTCTCTCTCTCTCTCTCTGCCCTCCTCCTCCCCGCTGTACTCACCTCGTTCACCTCACCCTCCCCACCCCCCCCCCCCCTCCCCGCCTTGCCTGCCCGCCTTGCCTGCGCGACCCTTCCCGTGAGTGAATCATCATGTCTGGCTGGAACGGTTATGTGGACACCCTGATGGCGGACGGTTACTGCCAGGACTCGGCCATCGTCGGTTACACGGAAGCCAAATACGTCTGGGCTTCCATGCCCTCGGGCACCTTCTCCTTCATAACGGTGAGCCGGGGAGGGGAGGGAGTGGGGGGGAGGGAAACCGGGCTCGGGGATGTGTGTGAGGGGGTGGAGGGAGGGAGATAAGGAGGGGAGAAGCGGGGGCCCGAGGGGGTGGTGGGGGGGGGGGGGGTGTATCATACCGGGCCCGGTGATGGGTGTAGGCGGCCCGGGGAGGGGGAGAGACGGCCTTGGCGCTCGCTCCCCCTCACCTTGTGGTTGGGGTGGTGGAGGGTGTAGGATGGTTTTTTTTAAAAAAAGATTTCCAACAAAATGTGAATTATTTGTGTGTGTGTGTGTGTCTGTGTGGAAGACGGGTTTAAATTTAGAAACTCCTAATTTGCATTCCATTCTAACGGTAAAATTTAAAACCCCGGCAGGTTTTTTTTTAAAAAGCGGCACCGGAGGCGATAACGTGGCTGTCAGTCACTGTGTGTGAGAGAGGGGGGGGGGGAGGGAAAGGGCCAGTGATTTCCTCAGCTCCCTTTCCCTTGTCTGGTGTTTGCCGGCGGCTCATTGATTTAATTCCTTCCCTTCTTTCTTTCTCTTTTCTCTCCCTCCCTCTTTTCCTCCCACTATCTGTCCTCCCCTCCCTCTTTCTACCTCCTCCCTCCCTCTCTCTCTCCCATTCCCTCCCCTCTTTTTCCCCCCTCTGTCTATCCCCACCTCTCACCGAATGAATGTATTTTCTGGGGGGGGGGGAGTTTGCGCCAACGGTTATATTTTCCGCAGCGAGTTTTATTTCAGCGAATGTATTTGGATGGACTGTGTATTGGGGGTTGGGGAGGACTGCGAATATATTTTAAGGGGGGGAAAGAAGAGATGGGGTGGGGGGGGGTTGTCTCGTTGTCCAGGCCCGTCCGCCATCATCCCGGTATGTGTGTGTGTGAGAGAGAGCCGCTGTGGCTGCAAGATGGCGCCGGTTCTCTCTCACACTGATTTCATCTGGTCACCAGGGTGGGCATTAGCACTGGGGGGGAGGGAGAGAGAGAGAGACACACACACACACACACAGATCTACCTCCCTCCCGCTACTGGCTTTGGATTACATTTACTTCCACCCCCCGCAAGGTTTTTGATTTTCAAAAAAAAACGGTGAAATGTTGTTGTTTTTATACGTCTTTATAAATTTCTTGGTAATCTAGAGAACGATTTATTCCCCCCCCCCCCCCCCACACACACACCACCACCATCATCGCTCCTTTCCCCCTTGAAGTAATACAATAAAAAAAGAGGTTTTTTTTAATTCACTGAGCATTTCCTCCTAACCTGTCTCGGGAGGAGGAGAAACTTGTTTTAACGGCTTTGCCTAATCCTATTCGGTAGATGAACCCGTTGGTCTTTTAAAATATATATATATATTTATTTAAAAATAGGTTTTCCTTCTCCTTTGTAAATCTTGAGAAAATTCCAGAAAACTGCAGTCGTCCAATCTGGATAGACCACAATGTTTTTTTGAAAAAAAAATCTTGAATTTTTGATGCAATCTCTTTCGAGGGCCTGTTTGGGCCAACATATTTGTAGCTTTTGCAACCCTTTGTGCAGTTTGTAAGGGTTAACATTAGGTTCTATTTGTCCGTTAAAATCCGACTTACCAAAGACTGATGTGAAATTGGAAGATTTAATTCCCATATACCGTGTTTGCAATTAGATAGCTGTAGATGATTTTTGGCTTTCGTTGTTTTTCACTTTAATCGCGATATTTAATTACATTTGGTGTTTATATTTATAGCATATATAGCGATCTTTAATTACATTACACATGATCAATTATGCAATAATTTGCTTATATATTAAACAATGTATACGTTATTCGTGTCTTTAAAATTAATTGAATCAATCTCTCCTGCAACCATTCGGGACGTACCTTGATTTTTTTTGCTGACTCCATTGTAGATACAGATATCCAAAAATCAATTAAAAAAATCAACCTATGCAGAGCCGTTTGGAAATCTGAGTGCTTGAAGGGGTAGAATGGCTTCCATTCTTCATTGTGTTGCCTTTTTTTGCTTATCTTAAATGTTCTTCACTTATCTCGTTTGTCATGATCATGACTGTGCAGTTTGATGAGCTGGGCTTTTTGAGGGCGGCGCCTCGGTGGCTGATATAGTGGGTACGAACTTTTTAAGAAGAATCCAATCTTTCGTTTGTCAAATCGACCACTTTATTCTCTTAAAATTTAGGTTCTGGAAGGTGTTGTAGAAGTTTTAAAAACACAAATTCAAGAAAATGCAGTTTTTATTTTTTAGGAAATGTGCCTCCCTATTTGTCAGTAATTGGAATGCAACCGCAATATTTGGGAAGCTTAGAGATCTCTTAATTGCTCACGACTTGGATAGAGTCAATCCTTTCTGGGATGTCCAGGTTACAGATTATAATTCAGATTAACGTTTGATTCTTCGCTTGTATTGCATGCACTCTTTAAATCCAGTAATCACCGAAAGAAACTTGTAAATATGGTACAATTTTTTTGTCTTTTCAAGATCCCTGGTATATATATTAAAAATCCAAGTATTAAGATATCTTTTAAAAAAAATTGGTGTAGAAAATAACTTTCATTTCAATGCTGCATATGGGATGTCCTCCTGAAGTGAAAGGTGCTGTACAAGTGTAATTTTGTTGTTTCATATGTAGAAAGACTTCCATAACAGCAATGCTTGCTGCTTATAATTTGTCCACCTGTGTGCTTAATTGGGTGTGATGCCTAATTTGCTATATCAGGATTGTGAGAACATTTGAGTTCAGATTGATTTCTGAAGCTAAATATTAGCTGCTGGCTTGAGTTGCCTAATTATGGTTTTAGCCAAATGCATCTTGTATATGAATGTGTAAGTCTGCTAACCTATGGCTTTAGCTAAACGTATCCATAAAGTGTGATCTCAATATGCATTTCTAGTGTTGCTGTGCAATTTCTGCCATTGAGTCACTTGATTACATACTTTAAAGGCTTGTTGCAATTGGTTACCATAGGAAGCCTTAACTTTGTTTAGCTCTTGAAAGTTTTGCTGGCTTGGCAAATATCTTTGTTCCATCTTAGAATTTGATTTTCAATTTCTAACTGCCTATTTGAATGGCAGCATAATCTTACTGATTCTTAGAGACTTGCTTAATGCTGTTTATACAGTTTTGGCAATTAGAAGTATACTTTAGCTAGCTCCAGTAGAGAAGTAACAATTTTCTTTGTAAAGTCCTTGACTGGTGTTCCCCCTATAATATATTTGTATCTTGTAAAAGTACTGAATGATCCCGCTGGGTTGACCAGCCTAAAGTATTTGATTACATTAGATGTTTAAAAGAAGGTGATGTACTTAAATTCGATTAAAGCCAAAGCAAGCATTTCCTTCCCACTCCTGTTCCAAAAGCAGCATCTGAACAGCACTCCACAGTTTAGATGAGCTTGAAATAAATACCTTTGAAAATGTTGAGCATCTTTAAGTTTGTCAAATGCTTATTTGCCACTTTCAAAATGTTGTTAGATGCTATTTGGAGACTGTACCCCACATTTTACAACAGCTTATGTAGTATAAGAGTTTATCTGCTTAGTCCATTTTCTGAGCCAGCCCAATCCACAGTTCTCCAGGGCATTGCTGCTGACAGACTAGCCAGCTCATTGGCAGGATTTGGATGGGCAAATTGGGTGCAAGGAATCTTACCAGATTCTTGCCAGACAGTGCTTTTATTGGTAAACTGTATTAGCTGAACTCCAGCAGCACACTGGGTCCTTGGAACCTTCGCTCTCACCAGCCTGCCTCTAATATTCTCTAGAAGAGGGTAAGTAGGAATGTCCCTGTCTCAGATGCAGGGGAATGTCCTCAAATACGCGATATGTGGAACTCTTGTCTGAATTTGATATTCTTAAGCATGGTGATGAGTTTTGTCTGTTAGACACCTGACTGACAAAGAGGAATACTTTGAACAACTTTCTTATGATGATACGATTGTGTTAGGCTATTCTCATTGAAGACATTTTATCCGAATTGCTCCCAATTCAGTTTATTCCGATTTCCAAATGTACTTTAATAAACCTTTTTTACATTAAAGTTTAATTTTGAACATCTTTTCATTGATGGCACATGTTCAACATCACCAGTACAGGTTACTTAAAAAAAAGCATGGATCTTTGGTTCAGTGATTAATAACTAGCACCTGGCTTCCAGCATTGGTATTGAATTCCACAGATCCCAGCCACAACTGTCTTCTGCTGGCATCACATGATGTATAGTACTATAAGCTTATGCAGAGGTCAGCAAAAGAAAAGGCCACCATAGCAGCAACATAATTTATTCTTGATTTAATTCTGCTTCAGGTAATCATTATCATCAGCATTTATCCTGTATTGTGAGGGAGGTAAGATACTCTTAAGCACTGTGACACACGGCTGACCAAACAAAACTAGGAACAGCTTGCACTAGTACAGTGCTTTTTACGTAGCTATACACAGAACTATTCTTCCAGGGGGGAAGGAGAAGTAAGCAGGTCTGCTTGGAGCTGAACTGGCTCAAAGTGATGTGTTTCGCAACACAATGTCAGAATTGAGCCAGCACTCTGGTTTTGGTAGTCCAATTCCTGACCCAGATGGATCTACGGTATTCCAAAGCACTACTAACAGTCTAGCCAGGCTGGCTTATTGACAGGACAAGGATAATCAGACCCGTCACTGGGGGAAGGGACTCTTCCCACTGAGCTCCTGTTAACACTGGAAACCAAAGCCATAATGGATATGGTGGGCAACCAGGAAGGAAGTTAACCAGGCAGTGCTCTCAATGGCAAGCTGTGCAGTTTTAACCAGTTAGCCTCTAGCAGTTACCCCTGCAACATACATTCTAGGGTCTCTTACGTCTTGGCTCTTGGCAACCTGCACCTAATAATTTCCAGAATTGGGTAAGTAAGATGCATACCACTAGGAAGAGGCATTCCACTACACAAATATTAGGAATTTCCATGTATAGATGGATGCTTGGTACACTGGTTGACAATCTCTTCAGCATGGTGATGGGTTTCCTTCTGTCTCAGATACCTGGTTGTGTCAAAAAAAACATTTGGAGAAAGGTTTGCACACAACTGACAATTTATTGAGATCTGCATGATTCTCCTAGCTTCAGTAATTGAGTTATAACCATTCCAATCCTGACAAATTAATCTCTACATTTGAGTCCCAGTAACTCAACTGTACTACTACTTTTATAAATGGGATATTATAAAAATGGTCATTCTCTTGTGTGCTGTGTGAAATGGCTACTCTGTTTTCCTACAAATAGTCACTACAAATGTTAAATGACACCATATGCCTGAGTGTGGTGGAAGCCGATTCGATAACAACTTTTAAGAGAAGCAGATAATTATTTAAGGAGTGAAAGTTTGCAGGCCCATGGGAGAGCAGGGGAGTGGGATTGATTTGGGCAGCTCTTTTCAAAGACCGGCACATATACGTTAGGCCAAATGGCCTCCTGTCCTGTATAATTCCATGATTCTATCTCTTCTGACGAGGGGAATTGAGTGATATAGAAAAGGCAAGTAGATGGAGTCAAAATCCTTCAGAGGATGGGGTTTCATCATTCTTAACAACCTCCATGCATCATTAGGTCTGCTCTTTGGGATGTTGACTGGGACATACTCAATTTTTAGTATAAAATAGATCACTTTGTTTTGTGGGTTTATTAATCCCCCCTGTGGTGGAAATTTCCCCCACACACCTCGCCTATTCTCTCCTTGGATTCTGACTGTGGAGATGCTGGATTTTCTAGAGTCTAAAGTTGAGGGTATCCATTCAGGTGCCTCTGCTGATATCCTCTCTCTATCTCTTTGACCTCTCTGTTGCCTTTGACATAGTGGACCACTGAATCCTCCTCCACTGCCTCTTCTCTCATCTCAATCTTCAAGGTTCTGTCGTTGACTAATTCAGGTCTTATCTCATACATCGCCTCCTAATTTGTTTCTGCTAACGATTTCCCTTCCAGCCCCTGCACAGTCTTGTGCAGTGTTCCTCAGGGCTCTGTTCTTGGTCCTTTCCTCTTCAACCTCTACATGCTCCCCCTTGGTGACATCATCCATAGACAAGGAGCCAATTTCCACATGTACATGGTGATACCCAACTATCTCTTTGCCTCCACCCCGGTTTCAGTGTAAACTGGTGTCCTAACAGACTGCCTGTTGGGCATCAATTCCTAGATGAGAGACAACTTTCTACAGTGGAACGTCAATAAGACTGAGGCCCCCTGATCGACCCACACCAGCAACGCATTGTTAGGATCAGCATTCATGGATGCACACTCCACCCCGCCACTTCAGCAACATTGCCCGACTCCCCACTGCCTCACCCCTGAGCTCATGCTGCCGAAACCCTCATACATGCATTTGTCACCTCAAGGCTCGACTACAGAGGCTCCGTCACCCCCACCCTTGCCCGACTCCAATGGCTCCCCAACCCTGAGGATAGAGTTCAAAATTATCGTCCTCACTTTCAAGGCCCTCCATGGCCTTGCCCCCTCCTGTTTCTCCGATCTGCTGACCCTCTATCATTCTCTCTGATCCCTCCATTCAGCATGCTCTGGTGTGATCCTTGTCTCCCGCCCTACCATCGGTGACCAAACTTTCAGCCTTACCACGCCCACCCTTTGGAATTCCATCCTTTCGCTTTGCTCCTTCACCCCCTTTTCAACAGTGCCTTCAACTGTGCCACCCCCGCCCCCCTCCCTATGCTCGGGTAATGACACCTGACTGTTTAGTGCCTTTTGTTGTTGATGATATCCCTGAGGAGATATGTCTTATCAAGTGTTCCTATGTTTTATTTGTTCCAGGTGGGTATAACTTGTGCCTTAGATGCTTAATAATAATCCTTCCAAGACATCTCAAAGCACTTTGCAGATTAATGTCTACAATGCGCAAGTTTCCTGGAACCAATGGTTTGGAAGCATTAAAGGGGGTGGAGGGGTGGGTGGGAAATACTGCCCAAACCTTTCTGGTGCAGACTGACATTCTAACAGTATGGGCTTGGCCTTCCCTGGACGATTGAAATGGGCCCTTACATTGCTGACATTTTTTTTGATACATGATATAGTACAAAAGCCTATTTGTTTTTTAAAAAACACGGTAAAATGCATGTTAAATAAAGAGCACAAGATGATGGTGCTTTATGCTCACCTATCGTTTCCAGCAATCCTGAAAAGCAATTTTTCTGTACAGTATTTAGTTGATGCACTGTTAGATATCCAATGCAAAAAAACAATAAGGTTCCAAGAAAAAAACCAATCCTTGCTTTTGATATAATGCTTTTCACGCCTTTTAGACATCCCTAAGTGCTTCATAGTTTTTGCTGTAAAGTGAATTGACTGTTTGTGTGTGTATATTATATAGTTGGAAAGCGGCAGCCAAATTACGCACAGCAGTGTCCCACAAACAGTCGCAGATTGAAATGAACAATTTTTTTTGAGGATTATTAGGCGTGTTGAGTAAGAAAACTTGCCCAAGGCCCAACTTGAGCTGCTTCAAACTTTTTTTCAGGAAAAATTTGGCTGGCAGTTAGGACCGACTACTGATTGTAGTAGTTATGAGTTTTGTTAGTTGAGTTTTGCAAGTCATCTGAAATAATGACCTTCTTGGAGACCTCCAGGCTCCAGAGCTCCATTTCAGATAAAAGAAAACCTCATGATCCAGTGTAGCAGCCAGATGTCCGAATCACACTTGCAGTGATTTCTGTTTAATATAAATGAAACTAGCTCATGTTCATCATTTAATTTAACTCCTTTGAATGTCTCAAAGTGTTTTGCTGCACTTTTGATACTAGTGAACATACTAGCCAATTTGTACATAACATAGTTTGGATAGTGAGGGACCCAATTTTTATTTAGAGGATTGTTGGTTAACAAAACTTATTTTTAAAATTGTGCTGTGGCATCTTTTAACTTGCACCTGAATGGGCAGGTGGAAAGTTGGTTTAACATAACAACAACAAAGTAACTTGTATAATGTTCTTCACTTTGGAAAGACATCCCCATGCACTGGATAGTTAGGGATTTTGGAGCCAAGTTGGAGTCAAGAGTAGAGGTGGTCTGTGGGAGGGTGGCTGAAGTCACAGTTGAAGATTAAGGTCTTCAGATGCTTCTTGAAGGAAGCAAGAGAGGGGGTGAGGTTGCGGAATAGAGAACTATTGCGGAATAAAGTTCCAGAGAGTGCGCACAAAGATGCTGAATGCCCGATTGCCAATGGTGGATGCAAGATATCTGGGGAACCTGAAGCAGTTATGAGTGGGGAAACTTCTGTCTGAGGTGGATGTGCTACCAATTGAACTAATCTAATACCTTGTCTGGTAACTCATCACTAGATTCTGCAGCCAGTATGTAATCACTCCTGCCCCCGCACATCCATGTAATTCATGATCTAAGATATCACTTAACGGGGAGTGCTACATTTTAAGTGATGTCGTCCTTCAGCTGAAACATTAAGAAAGTCCCAGAAGACTACTCAAATGTTGGGAGTTTTTCCTCTGTTCTTGCCAACAATATTGTTTGATGTGATCTCTTCCTGCCTTTATCCTCCTCTACTCTTAATTTTGATCTACAACTTATGTTCTTTAGTTCTTCTATCCCAAGTATTAGTGGACAAGTCTAGCTCCTTTGACACTTTCTTCTAGAGCTATTCCTAAAGGTTCAAACAATCCAGGAAAATAGCTTCAGCCTGGCTCAGGTGGCACTCTAGCTGCTTGAGTCAGAATATTGTGAGTTCAAAGCACCACATTGGGATTTTGTGCTCCAGTTTAGGCTGACACTTGTGAAGTGCTGCATTATTGGAGGTATCTACCTTTGGAAGCAAGGTTAATCTGAAACTGTCTGTTCAGGTGCAGGTAAATGATCCAGGGACACTATTTAAAGAGAAAGGAGCTTCTCTGTGTCGTGGCCAACAACCCTCCAGATAAAATTGGTCACTCACTTAATGGCTATTTGTGTGACATTGGTATGTGCAAATTGGCTGCTGCAGTTACCCACATAGCCACTACATTTCATAGTAAATCTTGTAAAGTACTGTTCGATGTGGTACGGCATTCTATCAAATGCAAGGAATATTACATGAGTTGACAGGCGTTTGTAGTGTTCATTTATTTTGGCAATTAGTTTGCAGTGTTCCTATAAAATTCTATGTGAAAGATGCCTCTTTTCCAGAGTGGCAACTATTGGCTTAGTCAGTGTTAATTACTGAAGGCTGTAAATTGTCCAGCATTGAAATTAAGGACTGGATACTGCAAGTCAACAAATCACACTCTTTCTACATGAAAGGTGTTATAAAAGTCCCACTGGCGCATCAAACCAAAACATTAGGGTACCCTTTTAACAATTCTTGTGACAGTTAGGTTCATAAAGTACCATAGTGAAGTTTGTATAATGTCTCTCATCATGTAGCCCATGATAAAATACTCATTTACACTTCTACAGTGCCTTTCAAGTTGTGAGGATGTCCCAAGGCACTTGATGATCCTAGCTTTGCACCTGAGCTGGGGAGGGGCCTATGGTGCTGTCAACATGGAAGGTGTTGCCTCTGACCTTGAAGGGAGTAAGGGAGAGAGTGAATCAAGGGGACGCTGGCATGGATAGAGTGAGGGCAGTTCGGCTGGAAGTCTTGAGACATCTCAACGATGTTCTAATGTGCCATATCAACCTCAAGGATTATATTTACTATTTATACCACAGCACTGGAGTGATTCCTAGGGTGCTAGACAGTCAGCAAATAATACAGAGGACATGCACCCTTGGATTTGGTCCAGATCCCTAATTTAAGTCTCTAGGTTTTTCTTCATTCTTGCATTTGTTACCTCATGACTAGACTTTTTGAACCTGCTGTGTCTTTTTCTTTTCCCCTTTCCCCAATTAGTGGAATCAGCTGAATGTTCTGCACTTCTGCAATGCCATTTTGTCCCTTTGTGGGTCTAAATTGTAACTAATAACTTGCCTGTTGACCTACCCCTCCGCCTTCTCCCTTGCTCTGTATCCGACTCTTTTTGTGAAGTGGTGGACTTGTCATGTGAATGGAGCTACATATAAAAAGAGTTGTTGGGGTTTGCTATTGCAAGCATTCTGGCAAGCTTTGTACAGTTTATCCAGCTAGGACTACCCTTTTTGTTTGGGATTTAGTTACAGGATTACCAGGTGCTGATTGGAAAGAATTACTTCCTGCTGATCTGCTTCTCAAGTCCTGCTGCTGGACGTATGGAGTACCTTTGCTTTTCTCTCACATCGAATGCTGCTGAAACCCACATTCACGGCTTTAACTCCTTTAACTCTGCACTTTTCAGAACTTGCTGGTATCGTTCAAAGCTATAAAATGATTAAAAATTCTGTTGCCTCCGCTCTCACCTGCACCAAACTCCAGATCTTGTCGGACCTAGTGATTCCCAATCTGTTGACTAAAGCCGTAGCCTATAAATTTTTACCACCCTGTGGATGACTGGTCCTATCATCCATAAATCTTTGTTCTGCGTGGTTTTTGTTTTGTGGTTAATGTAGAATTTGAAGGGAGGACAAATACTTTTGTATCCAGATTTAAAACTGCGACCTATCTTCACCCAACTCCACATGGCCATCATTAGTTCTCTCCCACCTTGGAACCGGCTCAGTCCAGAGGAGACCCTGACTTTACACTACCAACTATTGGAGGATAGTCACTAGATGATAATTATGCTTTCGGTGGACATCTGGATATTGAATTGAGTTGATTATTGGATCTAGAGCTTAAATATTTTTATGGTGAATAAGTTAGATGGTCTGTTATAATTGCAAATTGATATTTGTTTTGTCCAAATGAGTCCAATTACTTATGATATTCTCTCAGCTTTGATACATCGACAGTTCCTCTTGGTCTAAAAGTTAATCTCCATCAACGCTTTAGCGCCAACTATTTGGGGCTTCTGGAACCATTCATCTCTGCATCCTTAGATTCTCAACAATTAACCTATTATGAAGGAGCTTGAACTCTTAAAAGACTCCCTAATACTAACCACTGGGAGTTCAATTGGGTCATCTATCAATTAATGTTAATGTGAAATGAATTGCCCTTTGGAGAAATTGATTATCGTGAATTAAATTCCTTCACATGAAAGAAAACACATTATTGGTTGTTGTGTTTAAAGAGCTGGTGAACTATAGGCAATGTCAGATGATTTACAATTTTGATCTAGCTGCAGGATAGCACAATTGCTCAAAAATGTTGTATCATCACCCGAGGCAAGTACATTTTCCTATCATTCCTCTTTTCATTCCTTTGCAGTTGGCAATGGAAAATGAGCTCCGTAAATGGGACCAAATCAGTTGCTGTATGCTCCTACGGCAGAGTAATGGTATTTTTTTTAAAAAAAACTGCTTATAGAATGGTTAGTTGAACAGATCCTTTGTGGTAGCAGCTCACTGATCAAAACTGAGATTTGATCAGTGATCTTTTGTTGAGCTTTCTTTTGTTGTCCCCACTCTATAAGTAAAGTTAGGTTGCACACTCGCACCTGGAATTGTGTACTAACTTGTCTTACTGGGTGAGATGTTGCAGTGTTCAATTATTTTCTAGTCTTGCAAATATGTGAAATAATGATTGTAAATGCCATTTCAGACATTACGCTCAACTTGACTTCTATTCAACTTCAAACTATTGCTTTACATTTCAGATTGTTTCCAGACTGCATTGGAAACTAATGCATTGTGAGATCATGGGAAATCTGATATACTGTAGAATAGTACGAGAAATTCAATTGCTCAATGCTTGCAATGATTTGCATCTTGTATACAACACCGTAACCTAATTCTTTGATTAGTACACTTTAAAAATATGCAATTTGTTAAACTGATATTTTGATGTTAGAAACTGAAGATTGAATCTTGCATTTATATGGCGCCGCTCATGCAGGGCAGTGTCTCAGAGTGCTTGACGGTGGTGGAGCATGACACCGAGCTGAGAGGTGAAGTCCAGTCAAGTGGAGGCATTGGGTTGGGGTGTAAGCAGGTCAGAGAGACAGGGAAGTTGTTAGGGCATGAAGGGAATTGGAAACGAGTGTTAGGATTCTGAAATAGATCCGTTTGGTGATTGGGAGCCAGTGGAGTCTAGATATTGGTGGATGGGTTACAGCATTTAGTGCTGGTGAGTATATGGGCGATGGTATTTTTGAATTACCTGGATCTTATACATATGGTGTACATGGTGGAGTTGGGGAGACTGACGAAGAGGGCGTTTGAAAAGTCAGGAGGTGATGAATGCATGGACAAGTATTTTGGTTGCGTCTGACTAGGTGATTTAACTAGCTGAAGTGTATGAATATGAAGTAGCTGAGGCATATAGGGTAATTTTACCTTTTATTGATGGGGTCAGTTTCAGCTACTGAAGGCTGCTTTTTTGCAAGTGAAATCTGTTAAATATAATGCAGAATTATGAATATTGAATAGCAAGATAAAGTTAACATGCTTTTCGTGAACTCTCCCAAACTATAGCGACAGTACCAGATGGGTATGAAATCTGATCCACTGGTAGTGAATGGTAATTTATGGATGGATGTCCAGCTAGATATTCTGAAGTATACATACCTACTGATCTGGTTGGCTTAGCTGTCTGCCACTCTGCCTGGCTGGCCCGGTGCTAGGTCTAGTCCAGTGACTGTTCAGAGTGACACAAAGTGACCCCAAGCCAGGAAGCAATGTCTGACCTACCATGATTTCTGCTGTGCCAACAGTCCTGGTTGAGCCTCCTTAAGGGGCCATTCTGGGTGGGGGAGGTGGCAGTAGTGTGTTGGTTAGCACACTTACCTTGCAAGTAACAGGATCCAGGTTCAATTCTTGGCCAGGGTGAAACCTCACGCGAGTTTCCTTACTCCATAAGCCTCTGTTTACCTAGCAGTAAGTAGGGATTCAATTGTTAGACAATTTGAGGATGCTTTCAAGTGTCTTTTTAAAAAAAAGACTAAAACATTTGTGTGTAATTGGCTCCCATGTTTCACCAACAAAATAGTCAATTAACTTTACTATATATCTTGTGATGTGCTTTGAGATGTCTCAACGGCATAAGGCGCTGTATCATTTGCAATTATTATGATGATTAGGGCCCCTTTTTGGCCTGGGAGGACCTTCAGATGCCTGACTTTGTCACTCCAGATAATGAGTCAGAGTCCTTTCTCTCTCGGATGAATTATCAGGAGTTTACTGTCGTAGTCTGCTTGCTTCTTGAAACCCAAATGGACTCTGCCTCTACCACCTTATTTGGCAGGGCATTCCACAGTCCAAGTGAACTGGAAATCTTAATTTTAGAATTGCTAGTTGGTGGTGGAAGTTGTCCAAGTTAATACATCAATCCGATGAGAAAGCTCTGGATTAGTTGGGCACCATTATTCAACTACAGTTCCGAAAATGAAACTGGCACAAATGGGAAGGCTGCTGACTTCTAAAACAATTTACTCCAGTCAACATGGCTATTAGTTGTAATGGACTAACCTTTGCATTAATATTTGTATTTTGTTTCCTGAGCTACATGGACATTTTCAACTTTCTAATAACTTAGAACGATGAAAGAAAACTCTTGTCTCAGATATTTAATGCTTTTTAAACCATTGATGAGCTCAGGGCATTACTGACTGAAATTTAATTTTACTATATAACTTCCAAACTGGAGATTGCCATTTCTAAGAGAAGTATTAATAAACAGCTGTTTGTGTTGCCCCAATGAAGCCATAACATTCAGAGCAGTTATGACTATAATAAATTACTAATAATACTTGCATTTGATATAACGCTTTTACATCCTTTAGACATCTCAAAGTGCTTCATAGAATATACTGTCAAGTGAAATGACTGTATATGTGGGCAAAATGTACATATCTGGTAAACTGCAAGTTGTAATGTGATTCAAACAATTTATATCAATCTTTCCAGTCTGAAGTTTTAACCTATTTTATGAATCTTTCTGTAATAGCCTCAAGAAATAGATGTGATAATTGGAAAAGATCGTCAAGGTTTCTTCACCAATGGCTTGACCCTAGGTGGAAAGAAGTGCTCTGTTATCAGAGATAGCTTGTTTGTTGATGGCGACTGCACAATGGATATCAGGACAAAGAGCCAAGCTGGAGAACCAACATTCAACGTTGCTGTAGGCAGAGCTGGCAGAAGTGAGTTGTTGAATTTGAATTATTGTGCATTCATATCTAAATGGGGGGGGGGGGGGGGAGCTTCTAAACTAATCCTTTCAGTTGCCTCTCCCTTGCAAAAGGTAAAATTGTGCTTGTGAGGTTTGAGAGGTATTTTGTATTTCTTACTGAATGATCTAAAATAGAGCTGCTTTGGGTGTCCGCTTGCTTTCCTTGTTTAAGTCTAAGACACTTCTCTTGAAGGGTAACACTTAAACATTTAGAACAGTTGTGAGGTTTAATTTCTTTCTTTCTGCTCTTCCAAATATGAGTAATTCAAATTGGGTCATCACACATTTCTCTCTCACTCTCCCCCCACACCCCCCCTCCCCCCCCCCCCCCCTTTATTTGGTTATCAGTATAGTCCCTTACAGCCTTAAATTGCTCACTTGATGGAAACTGAAATTGAAGTCTTAAAACATTGCCCACGTGCTCTTGAGGCACGGTGAAAAGCATATTGGCAGTGAGGGTGTTCTGAACCTCATCTACATACAGTACAAGGTGATTAGCCAAGTTTTTTGCTCCTGGTCCCTCTTTAGCTCCCTCTACTGGTAGTGCTATACATGTGTGGCACCATAATGGAAAGTAACTCTTTCTGCAGTCCGCTTACCTGCAGATGCTCACTGCCAAAGTTCACACATGAGCAATGGCCATTTGGGTTGCGGACTGGAGAGCAACCTGTGACTGGACCTATAACCTAGCACGAAAGGGCTGGAGCCAAGAGCAGAGGTGCATTGCCAATGAGAACAGTGGACATTCTAAATTTCAGCCCAAATTTGAGACTTCTCTTGAGAGATCGCATGCTTAAAGACATGAAAACATTAATGCTTCACTTGCATTTATTGATGAAATGGTATCAGAATTGCTCACTTCAGTAAGCAATTCTGTAAGCAATATAGTAATGAACTTACGAGCTGTGAGTCAACTTAATTTCTCTTCCCTTCCTCAAACTGAACACATGCTGATCCACTTTACAGTATATCCAGTAACATGCACAGAGACATCTAAGTGATAAGGCACTAAAGTATTGTTGACTGCATAACAATCTTGCATTTTCTATAGTGGTTTAATATTGATTGCCTAAAATTACTTCACGGGTAATTGAGTTTTAGAGTGTTTAGTGAGATCTTTACAAGACTTTTGTTTAGCATCGCATCAGAATGACAGCACTTCCAACAGCTTGACTTGGGTTCTCTGGTTTCATTTTAACTTTGCATTGAAGTCTGTCAGTAACGACACAACAATTTAAATTCTCTAAATGGTTTTGGGCATTGTCCATTTTGCTTGCAATAGACATTTAGGTTGTGTGTTCACTGAAACATATTGACAATAGTCTCCTTTGTATCATTTATCAACTAATACTGTAATAAGGAGACCCAGAATAGAACCTACGGAATTCCAGATATTTCCTGAATAACTGTCAGTTTAGTTAACTTGCTACTAATTTTATGGGTCTTGGCTTTCATAATTTGAAACTTTATCAATTGCCTTTGGAAAGACAGTTCTATGTAATGGCTAACTTGATGCACTTGCCACCTCATGGAATTCCTGTAAACCTTTAAACTATCACCATATCCTGACAACATTTTGATTAAGGGTTTCCACATTTAATGTATTTGTGAAATGTTACAAAGGCGACTGACCATTGGAAACGTTTTGGTGATCATGAAGCTACATTTCTAGTACGATTAGCATTGATTGCAAACCATGGAATCCTATTTAAGTCCTTTATCACCGATGTTAATCAATGATCTAACTTCCAATTAATGGCTTGTCTTGAACTGGTAGGATAACTAGTATATATTAGAAATAACTTTAATTGTTAACCAAGCCTGAGTCAGTTATCAAGCTTTCTAGATTAACTAAAGTAAAACGCTCAAATCTTATCTTCATAAATGGTACTACAATCAACAAAGTCATACTTGCAGCTGAGTACCAACCAGTTTCCTACCAAAGCATTTAGATTTATTTGCACATCTCATATCAGTCACCTTCCAACTCGTAACACCTTCTCTAACCTCCATTAGTCAGGCACTTACGGCTGAATAGCGGGGGAAAGGTAGTCTTGATCCTTTGCCACATGCATATAAGAACTTCATTTCTAGCGATTCAATGTGATTCCAATGCTTGCCAGTAAATGCACATGCAGCGTTGGATCAAGACGCATTGAATCATGGGAAATGTAGTTTTTACCTATCACTGCATGTGTGCTGCATTGAATTATGCATGAGCAGTGTAGATTCTTGATTAAATTGGATTTTATACAGTTGTTAAATGTGGTTATGGGAGCTTTACTGCACTCATTGCCAGCACATGACATGAATATTATGGAAGTTAATTATGCAATTCTTTACATTGTATAATGTTTACGCTTACTGAATGAAATTGTAAGTGTCTGGAATGAAACACTAATGTTCAAAATGTTGCTGAATATTTTGACCTTGACTTGGAATATTACAAGTTGAACAATTTAGTAGCAATTTGAGAATTGCAAGCAATTGAGGCTCCCCTACCTGCCTTATTCGCCTTCCTCGGCAAGCTCTATTGTATAATTCATTCAGTATTACTAGATTTAATAATCTTCCCTTGTTATTTTATTTGCTCGTCGGTGAGACCACATCAATACAGCATATTAGAGCATGCATATAAATAAGAGTAGCCTTAGAAATATATATTTTTTAAGCTGGAAGGTTGAATTTTCCAGTTAATTAGCTAATGTAGCAGCTGCTTAATGATGAAGACTTTAGGATGCATTCTCCCATAAACTATAATCTGTTAAACGTTATAAAACTTATGTTATTTTAGTGAACTTTTATGGCTTAGTTATTTATTGCTGAAAGTATGGTAAGGGTCATATTAAAATTCTCAATAAAACCTTTTGCAATGGAGGATGTGGAATGAGAATAAAGGCTTTTGGCCCATGTAATTTTGTTCCACCGCTAATGCATGGCTCCCCTAATTCTGGGTCAATTAGCATCTGAGTAGAGGAGATGTGGGTTATAAGGATAAGAGCTATTGCTATCTGAATAACCTTCAATCTTCCTTCTAAATTGGTCATGTTCAAGCATAATGTTTAAAGATGTCTTTTGACCATAAGTTTGCTTATTCCACATTTTTGATTGAATGTGATGGGGGCAAGCAGGGAGAAGTAAATTCCTTAAATTTCTTATGTCTTGTTTTTTTGTTTACTTCTAATGCTCTGATTAATGATGGCTAATACATGTTAACTGTCCTTTACCTCAATCTTATCTAAAATTCTCTAGTTTTTGAAAGATTCTGGTGGGTGTTCTCTTACTAATAATGGTTATAGTGAGTGTGTGTGAGATTTTTTTAACTTATGCCTTCTAAAACTTGGTTATGAGTTGCTTGTTCCGCCTATCAGTAACTAATGAATGAGTGAATAGCGATATGTGAATTTAATACTGTATGTGTGAAGGAAAGCAAAAAAGCGAAGTGACACGGCTGCCTCGGAGCATTTCCAGTCTTGTCTGATTCGGCTAAAGATGATCCAGTAACCATTTTCTATATGTTTCACAACTAATAGTACAATAGTTAATCCTGTTAATTTTAATTGTTAATTCTTCCCCTTCCATCTTTGTTCATGCTTCTATATTTAAATAAGTACGCCTAGTTACCTGATCTTGTTGCCAATTATGTCTCTTATATTTAATGTTTTTCTGTTTAAAACTTTTTACTCCCAAGTTCCAACTTCATATATTTCCAGTCACTGGTGAGCTTTGTGCTGTACGGTATTTCTTTAACTTGCATGCTACTCAAACTTTGTTCCTTTCCTTTCTTTCAGTCTTGATCTTTGTAATGGGAAAAGAAGGGGTCCATGGAGGCGGATTGAATAAGAAGGCATTCACAATGGCAAAATACTTGAGAGACTCTGGGTTCTAGTTGACAGGCAGGCTTGCTATTATTCAGTAGTTTAAAAGAATTGCTATTAAAGTTTCCTTTTAGCAGTCATCTACTCTTTCACATTGAAGTTCTGGAAAGTTTAATAGCAATGCAGGGTTCTGGGGGTATGGACCTATGTCTCCTTTGTATCCCTGTATTGTTTTTACATTTTTGTTCATTTTTTTGTTTCTTTTGTGTACTCCAGCATTGGTTATAGTCATGGGAAAGAATTCTGTCCATGGAGGGCAACTCAACAAGAAAATATTTGAAATGATTGGACACCTGAGGAAATCTGGATACTAAGCAGCCTTTCCTCATTCACCTAGCAACTCATTCTCCTCACCACCTCCTTCACCACCCCATTCAGTTGCATTGGTAGTTTTTTTTTTTAATTTATCCATTTCTGATGTTGTTGATCCCTTGTCCTTGATCACGTAATTGTAATAACCTTGTATGTGTAATGGAAAGTAAATCCCATTTTCTGGCACCATTAGCACAATAACTAAATTGTGATATGCATGTTACTTGATATTGTTGCAAAAAAAATTGGGCTGATTTGCTACATTTTGGGCATTGCTTTGTTTTAGCATTTAGACATTGCCATCTGAAGTCACCAAACCAGGTCCTAAACTTAATCTCTTTCTTTCTCTCTCTCTCCTCAAATAAAAGGTGCCGATAGTACAATCCCAAATTTAAGTGAGGCTGAGTTAGCAATTTGAGCAGTAAGATGGCTCATCTAGTCTTCCTTTGTTTTCTTGCATGCCTGGGAGAGAAAGGGCATGCATTTCATTCTTCTATTCCAATTTACCTTTCTGGACACTTTCCCTTCCTCCTTTTTTCCTTCTCCTTCCTCACCCCACCCCCCCACCCTACTTAATTGCCCGTTCATTCCTTAAGCAACTCCTGGCTTTCTGTTTGTTTAATGCGTTTACATTTCCTGAGTTGCAGGCACCTTGAAGCAGTTTTGTAGTTGCGTTCTTTTAATTTGATCTTCGATTTTTACTGCTCGAGTCAAACTTTATGCTTCCTGACTTGAGTGAATACAATTACAAAACTGTTCTGAGTGTAGACTTTTCCCCCATGACCTTGCTACAAATTCTGACTGGTCAGTTTAATCTCCAGGGACATTCCATCCTTGCAATAGCTCAGGCACTTAAATGTTGTTTTGCCAGCTCCTTTAGCATATTTAACTTTTTAATAAAGGCTGCCATTTGGACAACAGATATCCCAACATAACCATCTGGAGTGTGTCCAGTTTTGAGTGCTTCATAGGACCAATTAAGATGCAGCTTGGGTTTTGTAAGACTACAGACTGTAAAATGCCATTGTAAAAGGACCACTGCCAACCTTCAATACTGTACTGGCAGTTTAGGTGTAGATCTTATGAAAACATGTCCAGCGGAATGTTGGTAAGAATG
Source organism: Hydrolagus colliei (assembly GCA_035084275.1). Taxonomy (NCBI): domain Eukaryota; kingdom Metazoa; phylum Chordata; class Chondrichthyes; order Chimaeriformes; family Chimaeridae; genus Hydrolagus; species Hydrolagus colliei. Next base: position 16,772,670 of record CM068751.1, on the reverse strand, counting down.
TTACAAGTGCTTTTGTCAGTATTTGATGTGGGGTGGCAGTCTCCTACATTTAAATTCAAATTACAAACTGTTTCAAAATTCTCCAATTAAGACAATTACACATTAGATTTGGTAAAGCCCATGCTGCAGGAGGAAAACTGTGGAAGAATTTGCCTTGCGCTCTATTCATCTTGAAATCTATGGAAATGTCTGTTTTGAGCACAGTACTAACTTGTGTCCAATTCAAACAAATTTACAAAATTCTGTATTCACAAATGAATAAAATGGGAGATGGTATTGGTTGGAATAATCACACTTGGCTGTCTTGTGAAATTATTTTGCAAATGTTTGTGTATCCTGTGCCATATTGCATAGAGATTTGATCTGTTGCTGTTGTGAGATGGATTTTAACTGCTGCTGCAAGGCTTTCAGTTGAACAGCACTTCCCTTAGGGGTATTAATTGTAGCAGAAGCTTGAAATGTCAGGCCTTGTGGAATATGTACAGATTTAAAAATTCTTGTTGCTAATTTCTGTCCACTTTCTTTCCCTGCACTTTTGTTACATCTGGGATACGGTCACTCATCTGATTTAATACGCATTTACAGAATGCCAACTGTTAAACCACCTTGTTTACAGACAGACAGATGAAATAAATTTATTCCAACCATAACATATTACCTGTCTTTTTTTGTATTCTAGGGAAATAAATCTTGTTTGCAAAGAGCAAACATATTTTCAACATGCACATGAGGAGAATTGGGCTGCCAAAGTGTGTTAAAAGCTTAATCTTTGTTTGCCAGCCTAAATGACACATTACTAGATTTAAAAAAAATGACAAAACTAAATTCAAATGTACGTGATTTGAATTTTTCAGGACTGTTTTTGTACTGTTATGTGACTCGAGATTTTATGTTGAATTGTTGGCTAAATGCAATCAAACTTTTGCTTTGTCTGTTTCAAAGCCACTTAAAGCCATTCTTAGTTGTAATTTTGTAAAGGTTAGTTGTGTTTGTAAATGACCCCCTCCTAGGGAAGAACATGGTTTGTGGTGACTAACTTAGTGCACTGGAAGTCTTAAAGCTGCTCTGGAAAAACATAATTTACCTTTGATCTTGTATTCCTCAAAGGGGTTGCTGATGGAGTATGTATGCCTGTTGATATTGAGCTAAATTTTTTGGGGAGTTCAATTTTGTGAATGGCATTGATAATCACATATTGGCATAATATATTACTATTTCTCTGAGCAGTGCTATTGACTTGGAAGCTTTGCCTTGGTTTGATACTATGAGGTTTTATGTACCTTTTCTTGAGCTAAGCCTAATTTAGGATGAAGCCCACCCCTTTGCCTCTACTTTCAACTCTCAGGTCACTGCTGTTCTGATCAACAGCCTGTTAGACATCAGGTCTTGGATGAGCTCAGTGTGTGTTAACTGTAGACTAAACCAAGGCTTTTGTCCCTGTCTGATCCTTCTCGCCAAAGGTACTGGCCTCAACCTGCGTGGTTATATACTCCACCTTGGGAAGTCAGTGGGTGGAACCTTATTATCTTGGTGACTTCCAAATGTCCCGCAAACCCCAATCGATGCTCTTACTGCTCAGCTTCTGCTCACCTCTAATATTGACCACTTCTGTTATTACCTCCGCCCCCATCAAGATACTCATCCGTCCTTAACTATGCTAATGCCATCCTCACAGGCAATTCCAGTAGGTTACAGATTATCCGAACTCTGCACCTTGTATCGTTTTCCAAACCAGGTTCTTCATTCTTATTACACCTTGTAAACTCACACCTGTATGCAAATCTCCTATTAAGACTACACGTAAATCTCTATTTAGGATGGGGTTGTGTTCCTGAAAAACTGTATCTAGATCGAAACATCCTAAATCGAAACGCAATTTCCCATGCAGTCCCATTATATAACCAGAGATGCATTCTTTTCACAAAATTTTCAGACCTTAAACCCCCTAAATAACACACAACCATACAACATAACAAATTAACACACACAGGCAAGAAGGCATACTTGGGATTAACTGTACAGTATTGTATTTTAATACTGGCAAACTTTAATACAGTACACTACTGGCAAACTTTAATACTGGCAGTGTGACAGTGGCAGTGGCACTTGTAGCTTCCCCACTCATCTTGATGTTGTGGAGCCCAAAGCATCTTTTAAACCTTTGAAACCAGCCTCTGCTAGCACTGAAAGATGGTGCCGTTAAGCCTTCTCCTTCCTGATCATTTAACTCCCTAAACAATGATTTTGCCTTCTCTTGGATAAACAGGGTGTTGAGTGGTATATTATGCTGGTTCTGATCCTCAATCCAGATACTCAGCATTCTTTCTATATTTTCCATCACATCACTCCTATGTTTTGCTAATCTGCTTGCACCTGTAGCTGTAACACACCTTCAACTTACCAGTACATTGTCCTTATTGTTTTATAGTAGCCGCCGACGATCTGGCTAGCCCTAAAGCCCTCCCGACGTCCGTAGCTTTTTCGCTAGAATCAATGCGCTTTATCACCTCCAATTTGGTATTTAAAGTGATGATTTTGCGGGGTTTCTGGCTGCTTGCGGTATTACCGCTGCTCATTTCACTTACTAGAATTGTTAGATTCTAGACTTGCTAGAATTCTAGATACTAGCCTTGCTATAAAAGCGGTAGAGGCTGTAAATCGCTCGAAGTTGCTCGGGAATGTTCGAAAATTACTGTAAAACTGTTGCTTCAAAATCAGCTGAATTTTAAACAATGACGTGGCAACATGCTATTGGCCATTTCAAACGCTTGAATACGCTATCAGGTGCGAGCGCGATTTACCTGCGAATACACCATGGACTGTGCATCTGGACAAAAAGTATGTGTGAAATGCGACCGCAATATTCAAAATGTAATGCGCATGCGCTGCCAAAAAAAAAATTCTTCGTTAAAATGAATCCCAAGTGTCCTATATTGATCAAAAGGTGTTTTTAAAAAAATTATGTTCCTTCAATCGAAACGTCCTAAATAGAGGCTTACCTGTATTTTGATATTCAGATGTTCCATTCCCCTGTAGTTTATGTATACATGCTAGAGTTCCCTTGTGATTTGGGTGATTTATTTACCCACTGGCAATGCTGTTGTAGATGTGTTCAATGTTATGTAGTTCAGTCTTCTCAAAGTCCTGTTAATTTCACCTACCTGGAGCCACTGACCATGGATGTCTGTCCACATACCCTGACACCTGTGCAATGCAAAATGTAGTTATCTGTCCAAATTAAATGAGACTGTATTGCTATTTGGAGTAAAATATGAGGTGTTAAAAGTGTTGAATGTGAGTTACCTATATCTGTGACAAAGTAGGAATGCTCGAGCACAGAAAATGTCACAGAAAATAGATTACTCACCCATTTAGCCAACCATTCCCTCCACGATGCTGTGTACATTGACAACAGAAAGCTAAATTCCTATTGGTTTGTAGTGCTCACTACAAATACCAAATGGCCTGGCCTTTTATGCCCTACTGGTGTTGTATGCTATAAATGAATGAGCCTCAGACGAGCAATAGATTGACACTGCTGTCCATTGAATATCAACTCTTCATTTTGTTGTGTTTTGAACAAAGCTTGCCGCAGATCATTTTGGCAGAGCTACAGTATTGAGTTCTGTCATTTCTTGCTGTTGGTGATGGGAAAGGGATTATGGATCACCTCCTGTGGCTCCTGCTTTCTGCCCAAATTCTTCACAATTGCCTGTGAGAATAAGATTTGGATAGGCAGAGCAAAGTAAGCAATTACCACCATCACCTGTATTATAGGAGTCTGAGTTGGTACACAATTTTGAAAGACCAAGTGAGATCCAAAATGGAGGTTGGGGGTTAAGGAGGTTGAACAGAACTTAAACATAACTGCATGAGAGATTTTAAATAGGCTTGAAATTCAAAATAATTTGTGTACAATGTACAACAAAATAATAATTCAGATGGTTAAAAATAGGTCGGAGTGAGTCATATTTTTTTTCTTCTCCTTCCCCCCCCCCGCCACCACCCACCAGGGAATTCGAGTTTAGAAATTCATTTTCCTGGAGAACAAAATATATGTGTGAACTGGCTCAGGTGTAACACACTTGTCTCCAAGCCAGAAGCTTGTGCGTTCAAGCCCACAGGTCAGGCTAATATTGAATGCCCGATAGGCTGAGTCTCCAGGGCCAGTGGTGTGTCCACTGACCTGTTGAATGAGATTTTAAACCAAGGCCTGTCTGCCTGTTGATTTGCATATTAAATATCCCATAGTACTTTCAAAAAGGGCTTTTCTCCTTGTGACCCGGCAACAACCACCAAAATATTTCATCATTTTATGGCTAGTATTTGAGATATAAATTGGCTCAGTGCTTAGAGCACTTGTCTTGCAAGCTGGGGAGACCTGTGTTCGAATCCAGGCAGGTCAGGGCGAAAGCTTGGGCAAGTTTCCTTACTCCACACGCCTAATAATCCTCCAAAAAAAATCACAATAATAAAATTGGTCATTTCAATCCACAACTGTGTGTGGGACACTGCTGTGCGCAATTGGCTGCCGCGATTCGCCCACAAATATATACAGTCAATTCACTTTACAGTATATTCTGTGAAGCGCTTTGGGGCGTTGATAAAATGTGGAAAGCGCTATATCAAATTCAAGGATTATTATTTATTACTATAAATTAGTGTCTAAATTGGCTGCCATGTTTGCCTAAAAACGGCACTTTACAGTAATATCCTATCATGCGCTTTAAAATGTCTGCTTAACATGAGGTGCTGCATCAACTAAGAATTGATATTGTTTCTTCACTTACAAGGGTCATAAGTAATTGAGGATCTAAACATTTAAGACAGCTCTGTTTTGGTGGTTGCACTGATGTCTTATTGATCTTTAAATCCTTCTGTGATAATTGGGTCACCTGCATCCTCTCAATGGCAAGTATGGTCAAGGGTAAGTGCTTTGAATGGAAGCTTCATTCTAAGTTGGGAATATGAGTATCTTAGAGCTCAAAGGCCAACTTGTGTGTTCTTGGAAACTACCTAGCCTCACTAAATAGGGTAAGTAAAATGTTTGCTTACTCTGTATTCCCCCCCACTGCAGACTTTGAATAGCTCATGAAGGAAATAGTATTTTGCTTAAAGCATTAACAATGTCCTTTAATCTGATCTGCATGTCACTGAACTGAACCACAGAAACTTCCAGAAAAATGAGTCCTAATTAATGGTGTTGCAGGACAAAAACAAGATAAGCAAGTGATTTGAAAAGTGCTTTATTATTCTGTGAAAATACCACATCAAATTAAATCATTCTTCAAATTTACATAACCTTAAAAAAACTAGTATAGAACTTAATACAAGTGTTCATTTGTATTGTAGCTTTAGTGCTATTATCTATATGCAAGCTATTTGTACATTTAGATAGTATTAGGCAAGGAAATGAAGGTCAGAGGCCTGACTGCTCTGAAATATCTACACAAATTTACTTACTGCAACTTGTCCCAAAAGTTAAACATTCTGAAGGCATTCTAAATATTTTGGAGGTGATTTCTTTTAGTAAATGTGCAGATGTTATTAGTTTAGAATTTTCATGAGAATTATTAATAGAGGTTCCACACTCCCCCATCACTTCACTGGGATAGAGTACAGGATGTGTAATTTGTGGGGGGGCAGCAAGGATGTGAATCATGAGGGATTTAATATTTTGATTAGATTAATTGGATTTCAATTAGTTTTACATTAAATTGTAGAAATACAAAAAAGTATCAATTGACAATTTAACTGCTGTCTAAACTACTCAGAAAGCCATTAAGACTGCATACCAATATTGCACAATAAATTAAAAAGCAGTGTAAAATATCCTGTTTAACTGTTTTATAGACCTTTTATAAGACTTGTGTGGTTATGCATCTAGTTGTAACACAACATGCTCTCTATACTGTGGACATTTCCTGAATAATCTTGAAGGTGTACTGCTTTACATTCCTGCATCCTTAATTCTGCTTCCCACTAAGTGATGGCTAGCCAGTGAGCAAATACATCAGAACACATTTCAAAACTGTAACATTTTCCTTTGGAGGTAAGTAACCTCCATATGAAGCCCAGAAGCTTAAATAACTGAAGTTGTGGCGAATGTTTTGCACATCTCTCAACTAGACTTTTGTTGAAGGCTTTGGGTAAGATAGATTACCCAGACAATGGCTGCATTATTGAATTGTTTTGGAGACTTTTGATTCTAAATTTTCAATCCCAATTTTGAATCCAAGGCTTTTTTTTTGTACACAGTTTGCATTGATTCTGCCATTCATAAATAAACTGACCCTTTTCTTGTTCCCGACATGAGCATATCTACGCAATTTAGTGGAGTTTGGAGACCGGAAAGAACTTATACACCCGACAGCTTCCCCCCCCCCCCCTACAGTTAGGAGGAGAAAGTAAAAGGCAGAAAAAAGATGGATGGAACATACCCGAAAGCATTCATTCCCTAACCATCTCAAAGTGCCAATCCATACCTCACCTGCAAGAGTCGGTGCATCTGAAACAAGTAAATTTATGGATATGTGAGAGAAACTCCAATTAGCTATGTACATCTGTATTAAAAAAAAGTGAATCCAAAAAGTACTATGGAGTGTCATTATTATTATTATAAGTTTTGAAGACCAATGTAATGTCACATTCATATGTGCATTGCAGTAATTGTAGTGTCAAAAGGGTATGCTTTCCAAATAGTCTTTTCAAACACTTAGTTTGGGGGAAACAGAACAAAGATGGCCTGCAAACAGACAAGTCCCTTTTCTCTTGAAACTTAAGTTGCTTTCAATTTTCAGTCTTTTAACATTTTCTCCTCTCTAACTTACTAACTCAATATGGGCTAATTCTTCATCTCCAAGGCCAAATCAGAAATAATGTGTAACAACCCAACGACTGGGGTGAGGAGGGGAGAAATGACTATAGTGTGATCCAGAACATATTTATACAAGTGCACTTTCTTACAATAGGAACCTTGGCTGTTTTCCTTCCTAGCCCCAAACTATTTTTGGCACTTGTCAACCTAATTTCTAGTTTGAATCTGTGTTAGTATTTTCTTTTTGAGAAATAAATTGAGTGGAAATTGGAAACCAATATCTGAAGTTAGTTATCACAGTTGATAATGTGATAGACGCATGCATTCTTTCACTTGATTTTTTTAAATGTAAAGCAAATTTGTCATCTAGTCAGCACAATTGTCTTTATAATCTGTGTTAAAGCATTACATTTTATTAAGTCTTTATTAATTATTTTTTCAAATCATAATTTAGCATTTACTGGATTTTGGGGGGGGGGGGGGGGGGGGGGAAATAAAATTTGAAACTAATCATGCTTATCACTTGTGCATACAAGGTAAGCAACTTGCCCATTTTCCTGTCTCTTTCAAATTTCCATTCATCTCAGTTGGTCAATGTAGTTTATGTCAACTAAACAAAACAATCGGGTATACAATAAAGTAATTTAAAACCCATAAGATTACCTGGAATTTGTGCTCCTTCAATGAATATTAACATACAGTATAATCAATATTTCATGAATGGGATCCTCCTGGGAATGGGTGGGGTGGAAGACATATCCAAGTCCAGTCAACATGATTTAAACATTTTACAGAGAAATATATGCCATTATTCAGGCATCTTTATGTTGACAAGCATTTAAAAGTCACTCAATAGTGTTGTTTAAGTGGTGCAATCTGACTACCAGTCTTTGGCAATCTTAGCATGTTTCACAACATTGAAAGCTGCACCAACAGTGGCAAATAAAAACATTTCAGGGAAAGCAGCATTAGTTTTAGGCATTGAGACTGCTTTTGGCTGCCCAAACTCATGGGCAGGAGCTGCAATCCACCGAGGAGCTGTATATATTATATAACAGCTGCACTTCCATTATTTCTAGCAACATGAGCTAAGGGCTTGGGGATTTTACAATTCCTAGAAAACTTGCATTTTTTGACTTGTTGCAATTAATGAACTGTGGAAAAGCAATTGGAAAAATTTCCTGAAGTTTAATTTTGACAACTGCTTTAAGGTGTGCAGATTTTGTTTTTTTTTATTTTTAAAAAACTAAATCGTCAAACAATGGCAGATGTATCTCTGGCTCTTTCGTCGGTGCCTGCTTCATTGTTTTCTTGCTGCATCTGAACGACTATCGCTTCATCATTGACTCTCTCATCATCACTGCTGTCTTCATCATCTTCATACTCAGAAGATTCAATTGCTTCCTGGTGGGACTGAGATTCTGACATGGTACCAAATGAATGACCGCTGGTGGAGGCTAGAGATCTCAGCAAAGGCGTGTTCTCTGAAACTTCATCATTTTCCTCATGGCTGCTGTCTGCATCGTCGGTGTCTGAATCGGATTCTCCCTGCGAAGCCACCACCTTCTGCTTACAAACAGGACAGGTCTTCTTTGTCCTGGTTAGCCACGGATCCACACATTTGCTATGATATGCTGAGCGTTCAAATGGGAGGAAACAGCAAAGATTTGGTTAAATTTAAATGCCTTTGGGGAGACTGACGCTTTTCCCTTTTTCAAGAAGTCTGCAACTTAAAATAGTGACTTTATTTCAAGTTTCCGAGTTCCCAGATAATACTTATAAAGACTTAAAAAGTGAAATGTATAATGAATTATTGTCACTGGGATACAGTGGAGAAGCAAGCATCAGCAGAGGGTAGAACTATGATCCTATGAGAATGATGCATGAAAGGCTAATTGGTACTTATAATAATAGACTCTTTTCCCCACTCCTGAAAGAGAACTTATAACTAAATCTGGCGATCAGTAACACATCCAAAAACAACACACATTCAGTCAAGGCTAATAATAATACCATAATTTGATTTCTGGTCAAGGGGCAGAGATTGTGTGTAGATATATATATATATATACACACACACACTTTTTGTGTCAGAAAACATAATACAAGATCAAGAATTGTTTCAGAAAGGGAACTAAGAATTCCTTTCAGCTCCTAAATTCTAAACTTGGATCCTCTGGTTCTAAAATCAACATCTATGCTCAGCTGGGAGGGCAGCATAGCAATTTCACAATCTCACTTTTGCCATGTAATCTGTAGCACATCGGGAAATATAAGGGAATCTGCTTTTCTTGCTTCATCCAGGTGGGGTTAGTAGAGTATTTACTTACCGTGTGAGCAGGGCAGGACACGAAGCTTGTCACCTTCTTCGTATTCATCCAGGCAAATAGCACACACCTCATATTCATCACCTAAGCAACCAAAGAAAGCACTACATATCATTCTTCTTGAGAAGTCCTTTAAACATTAAAATATTGCACCATTACCATCAGAAATACGATCGAGGAGCAACCAATAGCACTAGGCCTACATGATTTATTTACCATAGAATTTTACAGCACAAAAGGAGGACATTTGGCACATTGAATTTGTGTCGGCTCTTTGAAAAGAATTATTCAAAGTCAATCCCACTCCCTGGCTTTCTTCCCCATAACCTCACAAACCCGTCCTCCCCAACTTAATAGAACAATTCTATGAAGGTCTCTTTTGGAGTTCAGTGCAAAGAGAACCAGATATCATTACTGATATTGTCTCTGGGACTGGATACGCCAGCCTCAGCTTCAGTTGGATCAAGGGATCACTTTGGAAATCAGGGCGAGGCAACCTTAAAAGGGATAAATAGCAATGGTAGATTTCTCTAACAGTAGACACATTTTAAATTTGTAGCTAGTTCTACACCATTTCAACCCCATTCCTCCACCACCATTTGCCCATAGGCTCCACAAAAAAAGGATGTGTAATCAGCAAGTAGATTTGGAGGTGACACAGCCTCAGAACCCAAACCAACAATTTTACAAGTCTTTCAAACCCTGCACAAAGCCAAAGAGTACAATATTCACCCACGCACAATGCAAACAACACTTACTGATTTTACGACAGATCACGTACGAATTTCAAACAATGCTTGCAATGTCATGATCGGTGACTGCGAGTATAGTATAGCTACTGACGTCCATTCAGTCTTGTGCTCATCAAGACAGTAACAATTCCAAGACAAAGCACTGGGAGGGAGGTAAGTGGTGCTGGAGCGAGCGCTGCTGCTATGGTCGTCTGAAGAGACAGTATCAGCAATACATTGATTCGCACAGGCTACATACAATTCAACACAACAGGAGGAAATCCTCCCCAGTTCCCATCACAAATAGCCCCTTAATGTTCTCAAGCTGTCTGTTGGACTTTCTGTAGTTGGAATTGGAGTTGTCCCAAGAACGTTCCAATGTCCAAGTTTTAATAGAGTTGGCCACACAACCCTCTCGTTCCAGCGCCTTGGGACATCCTCCTGACGTGAAAGGCGCTATACAAATGTAATTTTATTGTTGTTAAGATTACAAACAATTGAGTTACTGCCAGCATAGTTTTCAAAATTGGATATTTTTAATCCACAGTTACCAACAGGAATAGAAAGCCTACCACAGGATAAATTAAAACCATTCTTGTAATCCAGCACCTTGGGACATCCTCCTGACATAAAAGGCGCTAATTGTATTGTGTTACTGAGAGCAAAGCCATGTTGCTCCTGGTTCAGCAATACAGCAGGATTAGGACTGTCTGGTCCAAATAGTTTTGAATCGGGGAAGATTTTTGCTCTTAAATCCAAATTGTCTCCCCTCACCACATTGGCTTGGAAAGTTCAACAAAATGAATTTGTTAATCTATTAGATTGATCTGTAACTCACTCGTGCATAATGCCAAGCCATATGAAGGACCATGAAACAAAAACAGAAGTTGAGAAACAGCAGGTCAGGCACCATCCATGGAGAAAGGAAAGCGAGTCAACGTTTCGGGTCCACAACCCTTCGTCAGAACTCATCTGTAGTATTTTGTGTTTTGTTTATGAAGGACCATATTCCCTTTGCTATTCTTGCCGTATATAACGCATGATTGGTGATGATTCATTATTACATTCTTGGCAAACATTCATTACAAATGTAGCATCGGATCAGCTAATGAACCCAGGGGTGATTTCCAACTCTAAATTATACGTGACCACTTAATGACATTGGGAATTTACGTTGGAAATAGTGAGAGTACAGCACATCAATAAGCTATTGTAGGATCAAATCCTGAATTTCTATAGGAAGACTTTATGTGTATTCCTCATAACGTTAAGGCATTTCATCGACAACACATTAAATTTGTTACGGACATTGTGTTACTATTTGCCGACTTCAACAGGACTTGACAATCCTCCATGGTGAGGGAAATCAAACAACATTCCCAGCTGAACTGCCTTCACGTCGTGTATTAAATCCTGAGGATCTGTTAAGTACTCAGAAAGTCAATAAGCACAGCTTGTGGTCACTTGATATGAATATATAAAGAAAGACTCATGCAAGACATACCCAATGTCAGATTCAAATTAATATCACTAGTCACTGATCAAAGCCAGGTTTGGATGAAGAAGGCTCTTCAGTCTATTTAATCTTCCTCCAGATTAACCCTCCACCATCACTATGCCCCCATTACAGCATTAACAGGTTGTCCTGGCCTCAACCACTCTTCATGGGAAATGTGAAGTGTAATATCATAATTGATACCAGAACATACTGTAGGGTGTGATGGATCAAAAGCAATGTTTATAGGACAGAGGGAGTCCAATTCATCTTTGAGATTGGTCTGTTCTGGGTGGAAGCTTTCACCCAGAAAACGTCAAACAATGAAACAAAGGGATCCCCAATGAGTCAAAAGCATAGATTAGATGTGTGTGATCTTATAAACACCAATGAGCGCAAGCAGGCGCTTCACAGAATATACAGTACTGTAAAGTGAATTGACCGGCTAAATGCGGCAGCCAATTGTGCACAGGAGCGTCCCACAAACAGTCGTAGATTGAAATGACCAATTAAATTTTTGTTTGGAGGGATTATTATTAGGCGTGTGGAGTAAGGAAACTTGTCCAAGGTTTCGCCCTTGCTTGGTTTCGAACACAGGTCTCACGCTTGTAAGGCGAGTGTTCTAAACCACTGAAATGAGTGTAGCAGAAATAAGGTTCAAATGACAATTGACAGTTGTTATGAAATCGCATTGGAACCTACTGATTTCAGAGGATAATTACATTACTGTGACATTGAAAAGTACACAACATGGAGCAGATTGTGGAGCCTGGACGCATTCAACCCCATCCCCCGCTCCTGCATCTCTAAACATGGATGCTCTTTGAGGTTAGGGTTAAGGCAGAGTGCCGAGGTGAAGTAGAGGAAGCTATAGCCAGCATATGTTCTCCTGACCTGGGACTACTTAGTGATCAGGAGCCCAGGGACTCATCGTCAAAAATGTACTTTAAAAATCATTCGCTTGTCCTAAATTTAATTGCTTTGGCTTCAAAGAATGTTAATAGATGATGCAGTCAGTTTAGCCTTGGGCAGTGAGACAGAACGTGAGGACACAGATATAAATTGAACCAGACTCGCACAAGACTCGAGACTGGAAGATTCCCTTGCTCGGAGCAAAGAAAACAATACAAGAAATAATAAAGAGTTCATGTTTCGAAATTAATTCCTTCAAAATGGAACGAAATAGGATTTTGTTTGGGCGTTAAAGGAGAGGGAATGAACAAATGGCCAAATCTCAACACAGTACAATGAGTCTGCGTGTGTGTAGAGGACAAACAGTGAGGAAATTGATAAATATGGAAAGCTGAGATTAAATTGATGAGAAGGAATTGTAGGCTGGCTATTTGTGAAGTCTCTGAAATACTCTGAGAATGGTTCCTGATTTTTGTTAAGGGCCTTGCTTGCTTTGACTTGTAACAGAGGCTCTGCCATCAGGGCATGTTTTAAACAATAATAATATAATAATAATAATCCTTGCATTTGATATAGCACTTTTTCGCATCTTCTAGACGTCTCAAAGGGCTTCTCAGAATGTACTGTAAAGTGAATTGACTATATATTTGTGGGCGAAACGAGGCAGCCAATTGCGCACATCAGCGTCCCCACAAACCATCAGTCATGGATTGAAATGACCAATTTTATTATTGTGTTTTTTCTGGGATGGATTATTATTAGGTGTGTGTGTGTGTGTGTGTGTGTGTGTGTGGAGTAAGGAAAGTTGCCAAAGGTTTTGGCCTGACCTGCCTGGATTCGAACACAGGTCTCAAGCTTGTAAGGCGAGCGCTCTAACCAGTGAGCTTGCAGGAGCTCCACAAACAAGCCATCACTTGGGAATGTTGCAGAGAAGCAACTTTTTAAAACTTGTGTTTTAGTTTCAACCGTGAGCGCCAAAGACATCAGGGACAGAGCCTTGAGCCTGAACATGATGCATCCAAACAAATAAAGTTGTATCTGTTAATTTGAACTTCAAGGATAATCAGCAATCTAAAAAATTCTGTTCAAAGAATATCATATATATATATATATATATATATATTTGCCAAAGCGTCTGATTAAAGGGAGTGGGGAACAAGCACGAGATTTGATCAGGTGGCTCGTTGTGGAGAAAAGGGCCTGTAACAATTGGTGATGTTAAAATAATTAAGGTTCAAGTAATAATTATTCTCTCCCAAGGTATTCTGGCCAAATCTTTACAGACATACGTGAGGACACTACTTACAATTTCAGAGAATTAAACTACGGGGATCAGATGACATCAGAAACCAAGCAGCTCAAGTCGTTTTGCGTGGGTCAAGTAGTTTGTGGTTGATTATTATCTTAAATCTGCAGAGGCCTCGAGCCAGGGAATAGTTCTTTTCCTTTTTAAAGCCCTTTTGTTGCAAACAAGAATGCTGTAGAACGGAGCTGTATTTCCGGTGGCCACAAAGACGTTCGTCAAACAACACGGTGAACTCGCATCAGTGTAGCAAAAACTTTCCTGTGTGTTTTGTTTGTGAATTAATTCCCTTCCATTTGTTTTACACTGAAGGGAAAAGGCTTCAGGATAGTCACATTAAGAGTTAATAGTTAAACATTAAGAGCTCCTGTAGCTCAGTGGTTAGAGCACTCGCCTTACAAGCGTGAGACCTGTGTTCGAATCCAGGCAGGTCAGGGCGAAACCCTGAGCAAGTTTCCTTACTCCACACAATAATAAAAATTGGTCATTTCAATCTACAACTGTTTGTGGGATGCTGCTGTGCGCAATTGGCTGCTGCATTTCGCCCACAAATATAGAGTCAATTCGCTTTACAGTACATTCTGTGAAGCGCTCTGAGACATCTAGAAAATGTGAAAATGTGTGATAACAAATGGAAGAATTATTATTATTATAAAGTCCCCTCTGAGTTGTCCCTTTTAAACACCGAAGAGCCAGAGCGTGTCTAATCATTGCTCCGAGCACATTTCTCTAACACTGGGGACCATCCTCTGCTCTCTCTCCTCTGCACTGTCTCTCGGGCTTTGCTGAACAACATTTTACACAGCCTGGAATCCTTCTAAACAAGGCTTGGTTTTGTGTTGGAAAAACTTTTGAAAATGGAAATGACGCACAGATAGCATCCAACAAATGCCCAGGAATCAGCTCTGTGCTCAAGGACGTAAACGATTTTTTAAACAATTATGAATTGATAAATAGAGAAAGGTTATTCTCCTGGTCAGCCAGTGACTAACAAGGGTGGAATAAGCTGATTGCTAGATTATATTAATATAATATGTCAAGTGTAAATGTCTGTAATATGTAAATATAACTGTAAAGTGAATTGACTACATATTTGCCCACAAATATACGTCAATTCACATTACAGTTATTCTGTGAAGTGCTATAAGATGTCTAGAAGACTTGAAAAGCACTATATCAAATGCAAGGGTTATTATTACAACAACAAAATTACATTTGTATTGTGCCTTTCACATCAGGAGGACAGTTATTGTATCAGACCCAAGCTGGGATCGGGGAGGGTGGAGGGGAAATGGAGTGACCGATGGGACTGTCGAAGAGGAGAGTCTTGAGGCGGGACCTGAAGGAGGCCAGGGAGGGGGCGAGGCGGAGGGACCCCACGGTGGAGTTCTAGAGGTTGGGGGCAAAGTGGCTGAAGGCTCGCCCACCAATGGTGGGGTATTATTATAGCTACCAAATTTATACTACATTTATTTACACCGATGCCCATTAGAATCGGGAATTTTTGAAGTCAAATTCACGTGGATAAATACCTAAGGAAAGATAATATGAAAGAGTGGGAGAATGGGAATGGGGGGAAGAGAGCTCCAGAAAACGAGCGAGCCACACACTTGCTGAACTCAACAGCCTCCTGTGCTGGAAACAACCGACAGGTCTATTCTTTGTAACATTAACATTTATAATTTTAGTTGTTTGAACCGTAATATTGTTTCAGGCCTGAAACTCCACTAACATCAGAAACAACACCTTCCCTCAAATAGGTAAGCTTCTGAAGAAAGTGTGTGCTTCAAAAATAAACAGAGAAACAAACACTGGGTAGTTTATGGCTGGGGGTTAGTGATGGCACTATCCTCACTGTAGCTGTACCTGTTTGAGCGACTGGATGGGGAGGAATGCTGCCAACTCACACTGATGGAATGGTTGTTTTGTTACATGCGTGACATTATGATGAACTACTCACTGGAACAAATGAATAGTGTTACCTGATCCAGTGTCAACACAATTGTTGGAAGCAGCCGCTGAACAAAAGAATCTGGGAGCGATTCCAAAGTAGGTATGAAACGGTGGGGAAAGTTGCATTTAAAAGCACACACAAATATGTTGGATCAAGAACAACAACAACTTGCATTTATGTAGCGCCTTTCACACAGGGTAGCGTCCCAAAGCTGATCATTGGTACAATACCAAGCATCTGCCCTAGACACCAATAGAACAAACTTGTGTTTATACCAATAAAGTCTCTCACACTTAAAGTCCCCAACATTATTCAGTCCATTCTTTAATTCACAAGAGAGAGCCTCCATAATACTATTCCAACAGCTTCTGCTCATCCCTCCACACGTACATACAAACACACACACCCGCCAGGTAAACACTCTCCCCTTTGAGAACACTGCACAGGTCCCCTCCCCCAACTGGAACATTTGCCTCCTCAGTTCAATCCTATCACTCAGACAACACAATGTTAGTAAAATACAGTGCTGTGTTAGTAATACAATGTGAAGAATTTGTAAACCTGGAATCCTTCAGATAAGAGGGTCTGTCAATTGGCCAACTCCACCTGACAGCATCTCACAACAACAACTCACATTTATATAGTGCCCTTCACACTGGACAAGGTCTCAATGCACCTCTGTCACCAGCAACATTTAATACTTACAGAACCTATTGTAACGGATGCAGATTAGATCATAAGAGTAGCTCCTGTAGCTCAGTGGTTAGAGCACTCGCCAAACAAGCCTGAGGCCTGTGTTCGAATCCAGGCAGGTTAGCGCGAAACGTTGGGCAACTTTCCTTACTCCACACGCCTAATAATAATCTGTCCAAAAAACCCGCCACAATAATAAAAATTGGTTATCAATGCACGACTGTTTGTGGGGGACACTGCTGTGCGCAATTGGCTGAAATATTTGTTCCACCCACAAATGTACAGTCAACTCACTTTACAGTATATTCTGTGAAACGCTTTGAGACGTCGATAAGATGTGAAAAGCGCTATATCAAATGCAAGGACTATTACTATTATCTAAACCACCCGGTTTAGTAAAAACACTGTCACATCCACGAAAGAGTTAACTAATTACAAGGTTCCTGACAATAAGGAATGGTTTTGTTTGGTGAGAAGCAGGGCTGCCTCAGGTTATCACGAGTGCCACTGTGGTTACAGCTTAGCCATTCTCACCCTGAAATGTCCAATCAATTTGTCACGTTAATAAAAGCCTGTTAGAGCAGCATCCAATGAATCCTTCACGTCCCCTCACAAACCTTGTCAGTACAATGGGATGCTCCATTCACAAGGTTGGGGGCTGTGGGCGATTTGGGGATATATTCAGAGATACAGAGAACATGCTGTTCCATGACTGTTCGTGGGAGACTGCTGTGTGCAATTGGCTGCCATGCTTCACCCATAAATATACAGTCAATTCACTTTACAGTATATTCTGTGAAGCGCTTTGAGACACAGTCTAGAAGACGTGAAAAGCGCAATATCAAATGCAAGGATTATTATTATTATTATTTCCCCAGTGCACTTGACCTGGTATATTTCTAGAAAAGGTCTCACAAGCTCTGGAAAAAAGCACCAGCAACTCTGTTCTGTTTTTGTCTGAAAATTGAAGTGAAATCTCAATGCGATGTGATAAGGTGCGATGTCAAATCCAGGGATTATTCTTATTCTTATTACTCTAACCCTCTTCGTGTGGCTGGCTTCTTGTGCTATCTATAAACTGCCTTTGCACAACCTAACCTACTGCCCCCGGGAGATTTGGCGTCTGTTTTGTCCTAAGTACTGTAATAGAACCAGATCCAAATCTAAGCCACGTCAGATTCAAACGCAAGTGCAGCATTTCTTACCAAAAAAACACACACATATCAGTAAACTAAAGGTGTTCTGTTGTGGGGGCGGGGGGGGGGGGGGGGGGGGGCGGTTCAGGTGCAGTGGCTGTTCTTGTTAATTGTCAATATCATAAAACCTGGAATAATTGCCGATATAACAAAACTGCCTAAAAGACGCCAGATGCAAAGTGATGAGCGACAGAGTGAGGAGGTGAGTTTTTTTTTGTTGAAACAGTTGAAAATGACCAGATGTATTTCTTTATGGAAACACTTGGATCTCGGTTTCAGGAGGGAACCGCACGCCGAAATGTACTGAGAGGCTGGAGCTGAGGTGTAAAGCTTAGCGGCAGCAGCTGGGAGTGAGAAGCGAAGGCAGATGTTCGTCAGGAAGGAAAGCCTAGCGTCACGTCAGTCTGATTCCACCTGAAGCCCCGTCTCACTCAAAATCCTCGCCTGCGCTCAGAAAGGGGGCAATGAAAGTGGCAGGGCTGACTGCCTTCAAGCTCCAACAAACCTATTGCTCCCAACCTAATGTGCAAAGGGATTGCTCTGTATCTGACTGAAACATACAGCCCACAGGCCACAGCTTAAGGGGAATTCTTTGAGGGGGATGGGGGGAAGAGAGGAGACACGCACACACACACACGCACACACACACACACACACGCGCACACACACACACACACACACGCGCACACACACACACACACAATCTCCGGATCCGGAACTTTATCCAGTGATCCCTGAGACAAAGTACAACTGTGGGCAATGAGTGAGGCCACTAATCAACTGTCTGATAACAGACCTGGTCCTGACACACAGGGAGCCAGCACTAGGAGCTGAGTGTCAGAGGGCAGCTGGTGCTGTGTAGTGAAGAGAGAAATCTGGCTGTGAAATGACTGTGAATCAGATGCAAAATGATGAGTGACACAATGAGTGTTTTTTAAAAAAAAAAATTAAATTGTGTATTTTATGTTCCCCTTTTTGACGCGAGGTTATTACTAAAGTAAGAAAACTGTTGAAGTATACGAGTTGCTGTATTTACTGTCATTTGCATTTTTCCAGCATCACTGTTTCAGAGATAAACGTGTGCAAAGGAGGCAATGCCGAGGTCTCCGCAGACCTGCCCATTGTCTGACAGTTACTTTCCATTAGCATCATGTCAGAATTTAATGACAAGTCTAACCTCTCTCTCTCTCTAGGGGGCCCTTCCCTTCCCCCCGCTCCCCACAGTGGCTTAAATCCTGGTTCACATAGCCTTCTGCTTAAACCATTAAATGGTGACTACAGACATGCTCTGCAGACCAAAGTTGGGAGTATGGTACCTGCCATCCACCCAATGAGGGATTAAATATGCGCTTGACGGATGGCAAGAGACTATTCGCCAGGCCTGGGAGGCGGGGGGTGAGGTGGACCAGAATCTCCTATGAGCTGAACTGGCTCTCAAGTGACATGTTTGGCAATGAAATGTCATAATCAAACCAGTCCTCTGTTCACTTCAGCTTTTTCAAACAGCTCAGATATGGTAGGTTCTTTTGTGCCATTAATTTCTAGGTTTCAATACATCAGTCCCACAGTACTCGGCGGACAGTGGTTCCCTAGGCATATTGATGAGGCTATCAATGACACTACATTAGCTTTTACGTGCGATGGCATTATTATTCGGGGCCTCGCTCAGAAATGTTTTATAAATTGGATTTTCTTGCATGGGGCTATTCTATTCTCACGTCATCATGGGCAAAGCTCTTCCCAAATTGACGAGAGCGATAATGCTTCCTGCTTGCTCCTTCCTCGGGGTTTGACCCGAGCATTACATCAATTTCCTGTTTGGGAGCATTTAACTCTCATGGGTATTCCATAGCTGATTCAGCTCTTAACTTATAGCTTCCTGGAATGAGCAGCCTGACATGACTCAGTTAAATTCTTTGTCCTCCGGAATCTAAAGCATGTGTTTGTCTCAATGGTTCTTTTTAAGATATCTTCACACTGATTAGCAAAAGCCTGGGATCAGGCTGAGAGAGAATCTCCTTTCATCCAGGATTCCATTGTTTATCTAATATCCGCAGAATTCACCTCAGGCCAAAGTGATCTCCAGACTTTTTACATCACCTTAAAAGGAAAACTTTGTATTGGTTACTCGCTCCGCCCCATAAATTACTCAATTGCCTGTTCCTTTCCTAAATATTATTAAGAGTCATAATAAGCAGCGATTTCGACAAGACCAGCAGTTGCGTTTGTAAGATTATTCGCCGAAAACAATTAGCACAAGAGAATTTACTGAAACACAGCAAAAGACCGGGTTTAGGAGATGCAAAGAAATAGTATTCATCTGCAACGTGAAAATGTCTGAAATTCGACATTAGGAAAACAATTTAAGCAGATAACAGGGTTTAGAGTACAGGCGCTGGAGTTCAGCTTGTGGAGCCGGGAAGAAATACATGAGCCACAATTGGCCCAATGCTCTCCCCTGGCAGGAGTTTAGTAAACAGAAATCACAATGATTCAGTGCAAACTTTTATATGCCCTTAGATGGTGTTCAGCAGAGCTCTCTGGTCTTGACAGTGTAAATGTATTCGATTGATTAAAAAAAATCTGTATTTGGTGCCAAAGGATCTTGCTAATTTTTTTAATTTTAAAAGTAGATTTCCTGCCTCGGGTTGGCGATCTGCATTGTATAAAGGAGTTACGCACAGCTCCTGAAAGTAGCGGGAAAGTAACTGGTTGGATTGAAACTAGCTGAGCAACAGAAAGCAGAAAGTAATGGAAAATGCAAAAGATCACAAGGTTGGTCTGGATGAAGAAGACCCTTTGATCCTTCTGATCTCATTCCTCCAGAACATGTTCCCCCAACCTCCGCATCCCGGGGTCTGTCCTGAACAACTGGTAAACCCGTGTCTTCTTGTTCTATCTCTAACACTGGGGATCCTCCGAGTTGCTCTCCTCTGCACTGCCTTAAGGCCAGTGGTTCTTGTCAGTGTACAGCCATCAACAGTTACTGGTGGCCAGCCACAGTGCTGGCGGTTCCTAAATATACTTATTTAATCATATGAAAAATAAAGGCAATCCTCCGACTCTGTCTTCTTCTCGAGTGATAGATTGACTAACTGCAGCTCACAGGGCAGAATAAGCCCCAAAGGTACCTCTAGTTTCTCACTGAGTGTGGTTCCAGAACGCTTAATGGGAAATAATCTTTTTCTGCAATGTTTCGGAATAAAATAAATGGATTTGTTTGCGTCACGCTTGAGATGCAATTCTCAATTGTTTAACCCTAACTTGTTAAGATTAAAAATACACTGCAGTGTGTATATATATACACACACGCATACATATATAGTAATAATATATTTATATGTATATATATTCCTCTGATTTTCTCCTCCCACACCTAATTCAAGGCCCTTCTCATAAGCTCCCTCTGACCGCACTTTTGGTCATCGTCCCCTCCCTCAGCTCAATTCCCTCCTCCAGCTCGGGTTCCCAGCCAGTACTGTTAAAACACCTTGGGACATCCCGCTGTGTAAATGTCAATGTACATTGCATCTTGTGATCTTTAACATCCACATGACCGGTGGTGGTGTTGGGGGGTGGGGAGGAGGGGGGAGAAAAAAATCCCTCTGATTGACTGCCAACCATTGCTCTGGAAGAGGCACTCGGTGCTGACACTCCCCCTCCAGCCCACAAAGCACTCAAGTTGAAAGTAAATCATGTCAGATTAATTTTTGAGAAACACCCAATATGGCAAGTGTTCTGTTTTCTTGTGTTTTTTAACCCCCAAAAACGTTTGAACAGTACAGTACTTTTATTTCTCACAACAGTCTATTTTTGTTGGTGGCGGCTGTAAATGTTCTGGTCAAGAGTGGATCCACATGGGACACCACTATTGGCAGCAAATATTTGGAATGTAAACAGTGGGCTCAAAGGGAGGGCAGGACTCACCCGGTCACTCCGGCAACAGTTCATCAGATTAAACTGCGGCGCCGGAAACATTCGGAAATTGTTTGCTCATCTCTCAAAGACGTATTTGCTTTTCAAACAAAAAAAGCTGTGAAATCCAAGACTTTGCAGAATAATAATAATAATCATAATCATCACCTCTGCATTTGATATAGAGCTCTTCACGTCTTATCGACGTCACAAAGCGCTTCACAGAATATACTGTAAAGTGAATTGACTGTATATTTGTGGGCGAAAAGCGGCAGCCAATTGCGCACGGCAGCGTCCCCACAAACAGTCGTGGATTGAAAATGACCAAGTTTTATTATTGTGTTTTTTGGGGGATGGATTATTGGAACTCTGAGCTGTAGGTTTCAGCTACACAGACACAAGACAGCTTAGGACAGAGTTGGGTTCGAAAAGAAATCCTTGCTTGTGAGTGATAGAAAAAGGAACAGCAAAAGGACAGCCAGACACCCTCATTGTTTCCAGATGCCGACCTGGCTGTCAAATGTGAAGATTCTAGCGGACTGAACCTTTGATTAGCAGTGAAGGAAACCGGAGCGAGTAACTCAGTTATTGGTCTTTAATAACACAAGCCAAAGGAAAGCAGAAAAGGTTTGTGTTTGTGTCGGGAGGGGTTGGGTATGTGTATCTGCCTCACCCTAGGAGGAAATCTGATAATCAAAATGGACTGAAGGGTCAGACAACAACTTGTACTTGTATACAGCACCTTTCCGAAGTCTCAAAGTGCTTTTTAGAGCTGGAGTGGGAGGCTGAGCAGGGCAGAAAATGAAGGAAAGATTAAAGGGAAGGTTTTCTCAGAGGGAGGAATGTGGAGGTATTTGAAAGTTAAGATAAGGATCTTAAAGTCAATCTTCTGTTGGTTAGGGAGACTGTGGAGTCTGACTAAATGGATTTGTAGAAATTGTAGTTGCTTTCCTAAAGTTACATTAGCAAATAAATCTTTAAACTTCACCCTGAGACCAGGAATAAGACTTGGGAGCAGTTTCATAGAATCATAGAATCTTACAGCACAAAAGGAGGCCATTCAGCCCATCGAGTCTATGCCGGCTCTTTAAAAAGAGCAATTTAATCCCACTCCCCAGCTCTCTCCCCATAACCTCACAAATCCGTCCTCCCCAAATAAATGTCTAGCTCTCTTTTAAAAGTTGTTATCGAATCGGCTTCCACCATATTATCAGGCAATGCATTCCAGATTTGAACAACTCACTGAGTGAAAACATTTCTCCTCACGTCTCTTCTGCTTTTTTTTAAAAACAAGTTTGAATCTGCTTCAGAATTAAGACACTGGCCTTCTAGATAGCATTCTTAACGGTTTCGTTGGTCAGGGTGTCCTCCCGAAGAGAAAGGTGCTGTATTATACAAGTAGAGATTTGTATTTGTAATATGAAATGCCTAAAACAAATAGCAAAACAAAGGATTTTGGTTCCAACGATGGCACCATGATTATAGCAAACTGATACACTGACACCCTTCTCATCTGGTAGGTAACTGTTCAAGTGGAGAGTGATTCAAGTCTAGATAACAGCCTAGACCAGACCACAAGAAATGCTCAGCGGTTTCCAGTTGAAGATAAATACGAGGCTGAAAATGCGTCTCTAGGAGGAAAAGCCCACAAAGCTAACAGTGCCAATCCCTCACCTATCACAATCACTTAAGGAGAACCAACATTTATCACAATGCACGCATAAAGACAGAAGGACAATATGGGGAATTTACTGGCTAATGAAAAGCTAGACATGTTGGAAGAATGGTTCGCTGGGAAGCAAGTGAGGGCTTGCTGGACCTGAGATAACGGAGGATCCGATCTCCACAATTTAGGAGAAACAGGAAACAACCTGAAAATGAGAAAAGATCTTGGAAGAAATGAATGGGTTGATGGCAACTATTATACACTGTCCACCTAACTGAAGTCGCTAATGCTTCTCTGAATTCTTAAGAGTGGGCTCGATCCTGTCTATGGTATTAAGTTGCCCTGAATTTGATGCCCTGCAGGGCAGCAGAGGAACAGCTAGAGGGTCCAAAACCAAAAGCTAAGTAGGAAGTGAGATTATAGAGACAAACCCAATCGAGTCAACAAGAGATAGACAGGGCTGTTACAACAACCAATTACATTGGTATAGCCCCTTACACGTTGGAAGGACGGAGGACATCACAAAGTGCTGGGTGAAAGCTGCCCTGGTTCAATTCCTGGTCACATTTTTAACCCAGAAGAGTGATCCATGAAAAAAAATATTTTGAGGATTTAAATCAGGATTTGACTGAAATGTCAAATTTCATCCCACAACCAGTAAACAGAGAAATACAAACTGCACATTAACATGATACTTCTTCACCAGAAGAACAGGCAGCTGGGACCTTGGTTTAGAGACTTACAATAACCACAAATTACATTTATAGAGCGCCTTTCAGGTCGTGAGGACGTCCCAAGGCTATGGACTATGCTGAAGTGTTGCCTTGACTGTGAGTTGAAATCCTGACCACTGACCTGTCATTTTCTAACCCAGAAGCAAGAATACTATCAAATAAGCCAGACTGACAACCTCTAGCACTTGGTGACACCTTCTTTCACAGCTCCAACTGTGTGCCGAGACACTTTGGTAGAATGGTGGAAGGATCACAATCCAGTCCTAGCTCACTGGTCCCAGAATGGTCCCAGAAAAGGATTTGGATCTTAACCTCCAAGACCTAGATTTAAAACACTAAACCTGCCAATTTAAGTTAGGAATGTTGCGAACAGTTTTCACAGTGTTTTGCATCCTGGCCTTTTCCATGTGCCAATCCTACTCCACGACTAGACGTTTCACTTGTATTTCACAACTGATCAATGCCATATGTTAGCGCTCTTGACATTAAACCCTGACAGCTGTGAAATTCCAGGAGGAAAGCCTCACAAAGGGGATTCAGTTTGGATCTAATCTCAGTTTGGGCTTCATTCAACGCTTGAAATCAGAGAACACGGAAGGAAAACCACATCTCCAGCTACATTTTGGTGGTGAGGCACTTGGCTACAATACCACACGGGACAGCTGCAGTGCGCAAGGTCCCACACACTGCTCACCTTCCCTTCTCATCTTAAACATGTAGGTTTTTATTCATATGTTGAGGAAGTTCAAACAAGAACTTCAGTCAGCTCACAGGTAGTTCAGGAATGAGGTATTGCGACAAACCAGTCAATTTGAGTCCTGTAGCTCAGCGGTTAAAGCACTCGCCTTACAAGCGAGGGACCTGGGTTCAATTCCAGGCAGATCAGGGCGAAACCTTGGGCAAGTTTCCTTACTCCACATGTCTAATAATAATCCCTCAAGATAAAAAACAATAATAAATTGGTCATTTCAATCCACAACTGTTTGTGGATCACTGCTGTGTGCAATTGGCTGCCGCGTTTCGCCCACATATATAAGTCACTTCACTTTACAGTACATTCTGTGAAGCACTTTGAGACATCTATACAGAAGACAAAGCGCTCTATCAAATCCAAGGATTATTATTATTATTTACCGCTTAGTGAACCTTTTACAAGGTGACAATGATTTCCATTTTAAAAAAGGAACATGTAGGACAAATTTCAAAAGCTCAAAAGTTGAGGTGGTACATTTGATGTGATAGAGGGAAGCTGGATTAAGATGAGATGTGTTGGCAGTACGTTACCAACAATCCTGTTACATATTAACCAGCAGCAAAGGGGACGAGAGGTCCCGGCAACAGATTTGCTGTTCATATCACTCCTTATATCTGTTTCTGGGTCAGTGAGAAACAGGCTGGTAGATAGATAAGACAGTTGATCAAGAGGGTAGAGCTGAACACTGGCACCCAATAGCTTATTCTTTATGGCTGGCAAACTGGATTCATTTAAGATGACGGATCTAAGTTAAGAAATGGCTCGATGCTGAAAGTAGATAGGTTTTCTGAGTTCTTATGAGCCAAAGAGCCTGGCTACCTCCACCTCTTGTACCCTTGAATATAAAGGACATCAAACACATATGAAGGAGAGACTCGCAGTCCAAATTTTGCAGCTGATCAGTCGCCACCATGAGATACCACTCAAATAAAGCAGATGTGTTCGCTGAGCCCAGTCGCTGTAGCTTTCAATAACACTCATTTGATAACAGTCTTTCACATCATGAAGGCGTTGCAAAATATTTCACAAGATCTACCGAAAAAAACGTAGAATGACTGTGTATTTAACGGCTGAATGCCGAAGCCAGTCTGCGCACAAACAGCCATGAAGTGATAGAGCAATTTAAACTGGGGGATTGGTAGAAATATTCTTCTCTTCTCCTCCTTGCCCAGCAGTGACTGACACTGGGATATGTGGAGTGCAAATCACAGCCAAGAACAATGCAGCTCTCATCCACCATTCACATACACACGAGCTAGCGCCTTTCGCAGCAGAGATGACGGGATAACAATCCAGTAGGAACCCCGGGTGGTTCCAGCCTTGCTTGCATTGAGATCAATCTCCTAAACAGTTTAGCCTGTTCCAACAGCGGCACTGACACAAGCGGTGACCTTCCCGGTACAGCCGGTCAGGAATTATCTGTTGCAGCAAAGGGACGCACAGACAAACACAGAGCTACGAAAGGTACATATGACTGACACGTTCGCCTGCCAGCAAATCCAGTGATCGTACCAACCCGATGTGATGGAGTCATTGCAGAAACAAGACGATGACCTCATTTGTCACACCGACACTCTAATTGAAGACAGTTCAAGAGTTCAATGGATAAGAGATCTGTAATGAGAAGCCGCTGACTGAACTACCCCATCCAGTAGTTCAGTGAGCACGGAGCTCGAGCTCTAAGCACGAAGCTCGAGATTCTGCTCGACCGCCTCGTCAGACGGCGCCAATAATTTGTGGTTCGCGTGATTTCTCCTTTGTGCCCAGTTATATAACAAGACAGGTATCAGATGAAGAAGATCAGACTGTCCTCCCTCACGGCATTGAGGTGCAGATTAAAGGGCATCGAGATGGCCCCAACCGCCCGTTCCGCTAACTCATTCCAGCTGTTGACTTCCGACCATCGTACAATCGTCTGTTGTACAATTGCCGTGATACAATTGACATAGAGTGATGGAAGAGCCTGTTGCGTGTTAGTACAACGTCAGGATTTTTTTCTCCAAAAAAAGTAGATTGTAATCGCAGCCTCCCATTAAAGCTGCCCCAGGAGAGACAGCTGGTGAAAGTGTTAAAGAATCTCATACAGGCAGGACTAACATGAATTAGCACCACAGCCTAATCTCCCAACTCCATCCGGAAGACCAGCGGCCAACTGCATGTGAATGCCTCTGACCTTAAACATTCGCCACCTGTTCAAAACCACTCCATCAGCTTCTCATTTTTTTTTTCCAAGTTTGAATTTCATATTCCCAAAGCGAGATCATTCTCTTTTCTCTCCTTTTTTGTTGTTGCAATTATTCATTTCTCTCCCGTGAAGCCTCGGCGCGTCCCACGTGGCTGAGGGACAAGGTAAGATCATGCCGATCCATTCCTGTCTCAGGCCCGCAGTGCATTTAAAGTCAATCCTCTCACTCCACCCCTGTTAACCTTGCAAAGCTAAAGCCCTGCCTGCCAAAGGTTGTTCTAGTTGGACAAGCAGTAGCAAGCTTGCCAAACAGTGGCAAGCTATGCAATTTTAGCTAGATAAAGTGTAGCAGTTACCTCAACGCACACTCTGGGGTCCCCCAAGCCTTGGTTCCTGCCCACCAGCCAACACTACATTCTGTTCGCTTGGCAGAGACACCACAACCTCTGCCGAGTGCCCGCTCCAGTCACCGGATATGGTGGGAGGTCGAATTATCCCAAGTTTTACTGCCGTTTGTCTAGATTTTAACAGTGCCATGGGATTTTTAGCTGAACAGACAGACAGGATTCCATTTGTTTATTTTGACAGCTGTGTCCACCTGCCTTCCCAACTTTGAGGATTTGTGTACATTAACCTCCAAGTCCCTTCGCTCCACTACACCGTTTAATATTTTACCACCCAACGTATGCTAGTTCTCTTTATCCTTCCTTGCAAAATGCATAACCTTAAATTACACTGGATCTGAATTGTGAGCACATCGCGACATGGAGTTCGAGCACAAGCTTTTGACAAGGAGGTGAACTGAGCTACGTTGACAGGTAACGGGGTCAACTAGAGGCAGATCTCTGTATTACTTGTCCTAACTCATCTTGTGAGTTGGCCACACCTTTTAATCATTTTTTCCCTCATCAGGTCTAGCAGGATGTCAGGCTGCTGCTGAATATTCTGCCTTGGCGGCTATGAGGAGGCTTTATTCACTGATGCTTCCCAGCACATTCCCAACTGGGGACAGCAAGCTTTCCATAGGAAAGCAACAAAGGCTTTAAGATGAGCAGCGCTGTGTCCCCTTGCCTCCTGGTGGTTACCTAGGCATAGAACATTTTTCAGTCAATCCTAATGTGAATGTGCACTAAGAAAGGGTTTAATTGGAAAGTATGCTGTCGCTGAATTACACATATTTCTGAGAATAATAATCCTTGCATTTGATATAGCCCTTTTCACATCTTTTAGATGTCTCAAAGTGCTACACGGAATAAACTGTAAAGTGAATTGATTGTATATTTGTGGGCGAATCGCGGCAGCCAATTGCGGATTGAAATGACTAATTTTATTATTGTGTTTTTTGGGAGGGATTATTATTAGGCGTGTGGAGTAAGGAAACTTGCCCAAGGTTTTGCCCTGACCTGCCTGGATTCGAACACAGGTCTCCCCAGCTTGCAAGACGAGTGCTCTAACCACTAAGCCACATGGTATAAGGGTATTTATATTGTTCCAGCTCCAGCGCACAGAGAAGGATGTTTTCAGAACTCAGAGCATGAATGGAACTATGAATGGCAAAAGGACATTCACTACCAAAACCAATTTCCAATGGAATAATATTCATTATGCGAATACATTTTACTTTCATATAAAAGATAAAATCCAATCAACTTAGGGCCTTACATTTGAATGGATTCCAGACTGACACATCTCAGCCAGCTGCAAGCTCCCCTCTCTGGAAAGAGTGTGGGTTAATCAGTCAGTCAGTAAGTCCCAGCCTGGTTTACACTTGGCATCAAGATGTTCAGGTTGAGGACAAATTGGCAGCTTCACTCAAGCAGCTACAGTGATGGGAAATGGAATAAGAGATGCTTTTCTCAGGTCATTTGAGGGGCAAATTCTACATTCAATACTTTAGTAAAGAATATTAGCCATTGGGAAGAAAAAAGCAGCAAAAATATCTGCACACCATTGCTGCAATTGTTTTGTGTTCCAATCCAGGCAGGTCAGGATAAAACCTTGGGTAAGTTTCCTTACCCCACACGCCTAATAATAATCCCTCAATAAAAGCCCACAGTAATAAAAATTGGTCATTTTCAATCCACGACTGTTTGTGGGACATTGCTGTGTGCAATTGGCTGCCGGGTTTCGCCCACAAATATACAATCAATTCACTTTACAGTATATTCTGTGAAGCACTTTGAGCCATCGATAAAATGTGAAATGCGCTATATATCAAATGCAAGGATTATTATTGCTGTTTTTTGGGGGGAGGGAGAATTTACACCAATTAGTTGTATCATACTGGTCAGATTGTCAGGAACCAGACATAAGACTTTACAGTAGTTTCACCGGATCAATAGATTCCAAATACAGAGGTGCCAAAGTGTGAACTTTGCTTGCCTGCCTTATGAAACTCACTTGAACCCAAGACCTTCAATGTGATTTCTTTAGCTTAGAAGCAGAAATCGGACTTCTGTTAGCACAGAAATCAAACCATCGCAGCAAAGTTAACACATTGAAATAACAGAACAGAGAGTACCAGCTGTATACAGCACTAGAATGGTATTAAAACTGTAACCTGAACTTCCATATTCATCTAAGAAGCCTTGCCCTTATTTGAAAAATAGCAAATTCACTTTCCTCTCCAAAACAAAGCAATTCTACAGGTTTGCTCGGACAAACATGAAAAAGGGAAGGTGTATACAGGTTTACATTAGGCTGTTTGCTTCCTTATACAGTACTTTATTGAATAAAACATGAAACGGCAGCAGGCTCATGTTAAGATGTTATTAAGAATAAGATGAATTTTCAAGATAGCATTTGCAATCCCCAATTATGTCACAGTATAATGTATGTAAAATTGAGTGCATCAGGTGAAACTGAAGCCAGGGTTTAAACTCGACACACAAAGCAACGATCTGTAGGGGGCATAGATAGATTATTCACTTAATGAAAGCTATCAGACAGCATTTAAAGCCCTGGAATATTGTCAATGTACATATTAGCAGGCTAAGCCATAACTGGCTTGGGACAAACCATTCCTCAAGCTTAATGCTACAGGGCTTCCGATAGAAACCAGTGGCAACCGAGCAGTGGATAACGTGCTCACAAAATTATTGCAAATAGTCTTACGTAAACGTAGATCATTTATCAAATTGTTATTTTCAAATGCAAATAAAGGTAACAAAAGGTGACCACAAAACAAAAATCTCTGTAAACTGTGTGTTCTACCTGTTGGACAAGCAGTAACTCAAATTCACGATGAGAATTAATGGCTCGCACTACATCTTTGTAAGAGGTTTGAAGACATTGAACAATGTGAAAGGTGCGGTATAAGAGTAAGTTGTTGCTGCTGCAATCACCTCTCCAGTTGTGCGATAGGTAAAATTGGTCCTTTAAAAAAGTGCTCACAGTGATTTATTCGGCTGAGTGGGAGCCCGAGCTGAGAGTGCGGGCTCGGGATACTCAGATACTAATTTTTCACTCACAAATGTACGCACATCCTGCTTGAATCGGGGAAGTTCATTATTAAGACCTGAAGGAATTTCTGTGGTTCAAACAGAATTGTTACACCTGATTCTATACTGATTCACCTTGATTCCTATTTAAACCATAACTTGACAGATTTAATTGCACTGGGAATAAAAGCACTTGATGAAATTCTGACAGTTCATATAATTTATCCACATATATATATATAATAATCCTTGCATTTGAAATAGTGCTTTCATGTCTTCCTGACGTCTCACAGAATATACTGTACAGTGAATTGACTGTATACTGTGAAACGCACCAGCCAATTTGCACAGCAGTGTCCCACAAACAGTCGTGGATTGAAATGACCAATTTTATGATTTTTTTTGGGAGGGATTATTATTAGGCGTGAGGAGTAAAGAAACCTATCCAAGATTTCACCCTGATCTGCCTGGATTCGAATACAGGTATATACCTCTGCTGGGGCAGGTGATGCTTTCTCGTGACACAATGTCCTTTCACCTCCGAGACGACGTGGATTGGAATCCAACTCAGATTGTCATTGATTGCATTGCACTTAAAACTTCAGATGGAATAAAATAAATACAACTCAAGGTTTGAATGTGCGGCACACTCACGTGGATCTAGAACTCTTGCTCCCGTGGTAACAGCAGTGCTTTTAGCTAAGGCAAGAGCAGTACATGACCTAGGCTCTGAGTCGGCGATGGGCTGCTCACACTCTCGGATATATCTGCAATGAATGTGTTGTGACAGTAGATCTCTTTTCACTGGAATTCAACCCCACAATTCTAATACCTACTGAGAGGGCTTTAAATCTTTCATTGGCTGCAACACACACTCCACTCAAACCCAGTCTCCAGTTCCATGTAGTAATTCTGATTGTCGGGAGATGTGTGAGCACTCTCTGGGTTTGACCATGTACTTTGTGTCTTCTTAGCTCAGTCCGCCGGACCCTCATGCTTACAACATGTACATTTTTAACCAGGATTTGCTCCAATTGCCTCTCCGTGACACTTTGCTGACCTGGTTGGTAGCTTGATGGAATATTTAAAACTCGCATTTATTTATAGACTACCTCTCGGTGGATTTAGAAAGAATGAAAATGAGCCGTGGACATTGTGACAGCCTGCGTTCGCATGGAGGGAAACTAAGTGGATGTTAAACTGCAAAGGGACAAAGATTGGCTCCTCACAAAGAAAACTACAGAATATTAAAATTGAATGATGAAATGCGATGAACAGAACTGAAGGCACACTTTACAGCCCCCAATAGACATATACCACTAATTGGACCTAGAATAATCATAGATAGCCTATCGTCAATATAATAATAATAATAATTATCTAGAATAATTATAAATAATTACCTAATATTAATCATACAATCAAAAAAAGCCGGGGAAGTGGGATTGACTTTGAACAGCTCTTTTCAAAATGCCGGCACAGACACTGATAGCTTATCACCCAATTAAAGTGAATAATTATAATAATCTTTGTACACGATATGGCACTTATAATGCAAAATGTCTCAAAGCTTCACAGATAAATGCTGTCAAGGGGAGCAATAGTTTATTTGTGGTCCAAACAAAGCAGGCTTTTTGTACACAGCAGGATCTTATAAACAAATGCAAGGTGTCTGGAGGAGTCTCCGACAGGACACAGCGAGGAGCTCATCAGTTTGGAATTTCTTGCTGTGCTGTGGGCTGCTTTAACCATTGTCGAATAAGTAATAATAATCCTTGCATTTGAAGTAGCACCTTCTGCCGACACCACGGTCCCTCAGCCTCGCTCCACGCTTTGCCTCCTTCAAGGCACAACTCAAGACTTTCACCTTCGACCGTTGCCTTTGGCCACCTCCTATCCCTGCCCGCTCCCCTCCTGATCCCAACCCCTGCTCGGGTCCGAATCCCTGACTGTCCAGCGACCTGGGACTTCCTCCCGACGTGATGCGCTCCATACCCTTCACTTGCTGTTGCATGCTTTGTGGGCGAAGTAAGTAAATTTATTTAAAGGCAGGTGCAAAATGCCCAGATCGAGTCCCTGCTTGTCCTGGTGCCAATTGCAACAGGTAACACTTATCTAACCTCACCCATCACAAGCACATGCTTAAGGTAAACGTTTGTGTGGAGAGAAAATAGCTCAAGGCAAACATCATATTAAGTCTCTCATTACAGCACATTACATGTCAAAGCAAAGCGGGAATGGAAACACAGTGGAACTGGATGGCAGTAGATTGACAGCTGGGGGAAAACAGATGTTTTATTCTCCACACTGCGCAAATACTTTTTTCTTCCTTGATGCAGGATTCCTTCAGGACAAAAGCACTGTGAAGGGGGTGGCGGGGGTCTGGAAGGATGAGATCAAATGGACCAAAGGTTCTTGTTCATCTAAGCCTCTCTTGCGATAGATAACACGCAAGCGATGTTCATGGATAAACGCCAGCACTTTCCAGATGCAGCATTATTCTAAAACTGCTCTTGGTACATTGTACCCGCATTATTATGACTACAGTACGGTAGAACTTTTATGTATCCACCTTCTGACCACGCGTGTTGGCTTATCCTATGCACCAGGCTCCCATGCGGAAGCTAATCGATTCTCAGCATGCTGCTTCGCTCCCCCACATCCTTTAATATTCCTCCACGGCATTGGTCGGATTACTCCTGGAATGCGCAAGTTCCCTGGAGAGATCGATTTTGACAAGGCCTCAGACTCGGGCCTCTGCATCCAGAAGGCATTAAATACTCATGACAAGTGTGGTTTGGCCAGCTGGGCGATGCAACGGAGACTAGAAAAGCTGCTTTGTATCAGAAAAGTGAGCCTGGATCCTCAGATGAGGATTAGCTACGGTGATCTTGACTGGCTAGTTGTGTTTGCAGGGTATCTAACCCCCCCTCCCTCCCCTGCCCTCCGCCCCACTCCCACTCCCACCCCCACTGTGGTATAAATAGAGCATTTCCACAGCACGCTGACCCAGACAGCTTCAGGAGCCGGTTGTTGCAAAACAAACGCACCATAAAATTAATGTCTTGTGCAAACTAAAAGCTCAAATAGTTTTCTTCACGGTTGGATGAATCACAGGAATGCACAAATTCCACCCTCCACCTCCTCCAGATACTCCCGGCCAGGGATACATCAGCAATCTCCAACACGAGCTCCTAGATTGTACCAGAGACCCTTCCCCACTATACCCCACCACCACCGCCCCAATATATACAATGGCCATATACCAAAGTCACTTCTCCCCTTCAATATGCCACTGGCCTATTTAGCGATCAGCAACAACAACACCAACACCTTGCAATTACAAAGGGCCCCTGCTGCAGGCTGGTGTCTTGGAGGGAGTGGTATGGTAATAAGGTCAAGGAGCAATCCTGGATGTAAGAGCAGAGATTGTGAACGTCAGGAGCCTCAGAGGTGGGGCATTACAGATGAGCTAGACATACACACTTTTCCCTCTGAGATCAGCTGCCTCAGGTTAGAGCAGAGAGGAGTTTTCAGTACAGGTTAGCATGACACCAAGGTGTCTGCACCTTGGTGGAGACACTTACTCTTAAGTTTCCATGAAGAAGCCAATGGGGCCAAATGAGAACCATGAAGAGACATCAACGAAGGGGAAAGGCTGCTGGGAGTTTACATTAACCTGCTCCGCTGAAATACTCCCAAACTATTGCATTGAAAATCTTATCCTTATGACCAACACAGAAGCTTGTCACCCTCTTCTCCCTCTGAAGCTTTTCAACTACTACTAATAATAATAATGATCCTTGCATTTGATATAGCACTTTTCATGTCTTCTACATGTCTCAAAACACATCACAGAATATACTGTAAAGTGAACCGACTATATTTTGTGGACAAAACGCGGCAGCCAATTGCGCACAGCAGCGTCCCATTAACAGTCGTAGATCAAGTGACCAAATTATTATTTTTTTCTTGAGGAATGTTGCCCGAAGTTTTCTTGGCACAATAAACTCTAAAACACCCAACAGTCAGTTGCACCTTCGGGATATACCTTGATGTTAATGAACGGCCAAAGAGATCTCTCTTATTATTGTCAAATTCAGGGTGGATCTGAATGTTCCAGTGAGAGCCTCCCTGTCCCCAAACTGGCATTAAAAGCTTTACCTCTTTACATTAATCCTCTGTGTAACTTTGAGAAAATGCCTGTTTAGTAGACATTTGTTGTGCCTTAAACCAAAAGATCACACTACTTATGCCTGCAGATTACAGTGTTCTTAATTTCTGCGAGCAATCTCCCACTCTGCTGTCCAACACTCAAGTGGAGAATGGCTTATTCCCAGTGAGCGATGCTGTCTGTCTGTGTGTGTGTGTGTGTGTGTGCTAGCTGTAGGAGCAGTCTATAGGATTCACATAGCTTTTCCTATTTAAAGCAAACACAGTCATCTTGTTTTGACGATCTGCCAGAAAAATACCAGATAACACACACTGACAGAAAACAAATCAGCATTCGAATTAAACACTTCACTTTTTGCAAAATGAAATTCCTTTCCTGCTCCAGCAACATCAAAATGTCCTCCTCCTCCTCCCCCATTCCCCCCACCACCCCTGCTGGACCTCAATGCGAATTACACTTAACATGCACAGACATATTGCTCCATTGAAAGTTGGGCAATTTTCCAAACTTTTGTCGCCTTCTTCAAAGACATTGCAGCCCCCCAAACAGCAGCCTGGAAATTAGTTGAGGGCGTTTAGCATTCAGGCCATGGACACTTTGGGAAATCGTGGAAAGCTTGAAAATAATGCTGATTCAGCAGGCACAGAGAGAGAGAGAGAGAGAGAGAGAGAGAGAGAGTGAGTGAGTGGTATAGAGAGAGAGAGAGAGCGTGTGAAAGAGAGACAGAGAGACACACACATACACGTGCGCACACAGAATGGGCGAGAGAAAGAGCAAGAGTCAGACAGACAAACAGAGAGAGAGAGAGAGAGAAAGAGACGGGCAGAGAGACAGTGAGTGAAAGGGCGGTTGTGAGCAAGAATGAGTGACAGAGCGCAAAAGCGAAAGACAGAGAGTTAGAGACCGAGCGAGAGCAAAACAGTGGGAGAGTGTGAAGCAGACAGTGAGAGTGTGACAGAGAGCAAGACAGAGACACTGAGCGAGAAAGAAAAAGAAGACGAGGCAGAGCAGAACTCAGCAGCTCGTGTCCTCTGCGACCCTATCACCCCCAAACATTTCCCCCAAAAGGATAGAGTTCAATATCCTTGTCCTTGGCTTCGAAGGCCCTCCACGGCCTTGCCTTGTCCTACCTTTACAATCAGTAATCACTATTGAAATAAAGTCAATCACTATTGACATAAAGTAGGGAGAGCTCGGCCTGCCGCTGAGGGAGCTCACTGCCACACACTTACCCTTTTTGAACTTGTGCACTGGAAGCTTTTTCAGCTGATCTTTTCGTAAGCGGTTCCTTCTTGCTCTGTGTCGATCTTGAATAAATTTGGAGATCTGGAAAGCAAAGCGGTCGCGACAGATTATGTTTTGTTCCACAACAATATTCCTACAGAAGGAAATATTTTCTGCCCCCACCCATTCATTTATTTGGTGGGCAATCGATTTCCTGCTACACTGTAGTGGACAGTCAAGTTGGGAGTTCCTAATGTTCCCCCATTTGAATCTCAGTAGGTCCACTCTACCCCCATCCACCCTTTTGAGGTGAAAAAAGCTTCGGGTGGTAAGTTATCATCTTGGTTCTGATTGTGAGCAAACCCGTCTGGTGAAGTCAGGCAGTCCCACAATAATTCCCCACCTTGTCCTACCTGCTCTACCATCGGCCGACATATGGGCCTTTTCTGGAACTCCATCCCGGAATCTCTTTGACTCATTCCCTTCCTCACTTTGCTTGAGATCAGTCTTAAGACCTACTTCCCTTGTTGACTGTGCTGACATTTATCTTTCCCCTCCTCACCACTTCGGCTCCCACTCCCAGTTCGGGTGTTAAGCCAAGATTGATAAACACCTTGGGACATCTGTCCGACGTGAAAGGCTTTATATAAATATCAATTTGCATTGCAAGGTATGATTGCTGTTTGACCAGCCAATATATTTTAGGGCTTTGGGACACTTCCTTGCCTGAGGGGCACTATATAGATATAAACAAGCTGTTGTTGTTATCATCCACAAGATTAGCAGTTGTAGATATGTTCTCAATCCTATGAACTATAAACCCTAAATACTGGGTGGTCCTGACTGCGAAACTTAATAATAATAATAAATAATCCTTGCATTTTGATACTGTGCTTTTCACGAATTCTAGATGTCTCAAGGTGCTTCACAGCATATACTGTAAAGTGAATTGACTGTATATTTGTGGGCTAAATGCGGCAGCAAATTGTGCACAGAAGTGTCCCACAAATAGTCGTGGATTGAAATAACCAATTTATTATTCTTTGGGGGGGAACGGATTATTATCAGGTGAGTGGAGTAAGGAAACTTGACCAAGGTCTTACTCTGACCTGCCTGGATTTGAACACAGGTCTCATGCTTGTCAGACGAGTGCTCTAACCACTGAGCTATAGATAAAGTTGGTACTATTCGTTACAGCCATTAATCAATGGTTCTATTTCACCCAGCTTCTCAGTTCAGCCAGGATAGGCCAGAATTATTAAATGTCAAATCCAAATACTTTCTGGTATAAGTGTGCTGCTGTATGTTGGGGGGAGAAAGTGGTAGAGATGGGCTTTTGATACCAACAGTACTGCATACCACCTGAAAAGATTGTATCTCCTTCACTTTGCTCTCTGAATTTTGCTGCTCAAGCTAAGAATATCAGTGCTGAGGAAAGGAATATTTTAGTGTTTGATTGTTCTCTGCTCGCTGGAATAAGTTTATAACATAATTTTCATTCACGTTGAATCCCAAGTTGCCTCCAACGAGAAGGTCACAAAATATGATGGGAATAAGTGTCAACAAATAATGTGTCAGACAGGAAGCAACTGCAGATAATACAATTCCATTCTAAGCGACAAGAATATTGTAGTTCCATAAGCACAGATGCTTCCTCACAGGAGTTAGGATATATTTATACAACATGAAGTTTCCTTGAATCAATGAATACATCACTGGCTCCAGCAATCATGCAAATGAGTCAATAATCACTCTCCAGTTTGTTTCTCTAGACAAGTACTCAGCCTTCTCGATGAGCAAAGAGATATTTCAACAAACTGCCTACGTTAGTAAGCGCAATACACTTTAGACACAGTTCATTACCCAGAGATTTATCTAAATCTGCCTCAAGTACAGTATTGTTTAATTACACTGAGAAGAATAGTTAGATTACATTTTTATCAATGGTAATTTTTCATCCCTCCTCAGAAGTCACTGGATAGCAATCTACAGCAGAAACTTGGGAAAAGAACTGGGGGTCCAATGGACAACTCTGATTTTTCAGCAGGTCAGCTGAATTAGCTGCCACTCACAAACCTACGTTGAGTGTCAAAGGCTCAAAGTGACTGAGTGGTTGAATTGAGCGAGGGCTTCAAGACATGATACAAAGGCAGTTTATCGTGACTCTTCACTTGTTTATCGTGACTCTTCACATTATTTGTTGACACTTATTGCTTGGTTTGCAGAGGACATGCTTTATAGGGGGTTAATTCGTGAGGATAAGACAGTCAACATTGTATTGTCCGAGCAGGGAAGGAGACCATATTTACATTCCCTAAGCCACGTTACCTACAAGGCCAGTAAATGATTTGGGAGTGCGGAATACAATTACTGGTACTGGATGCAAAAAATACATCGCAATTCCTATTTTGAAGATCGTGAAAAACCTTGAAATATTTACAAATGCTATAGTTGTCAGAAGAGTTGAGTTGACAGTAGATGATGCCAAGGAATGGGAATGGGTTCTAATCATGCTATTAAACCACCACGAAAACCTTACACTGGGAACATTAGTTGGTTCTTCGGTGAGGAAAGAATACACAAGATAATTCCCAGGAACGCTATCACAGTCAGTGTGAAATATTTCACAACTCCACAACGACACCAAGTTACGTTACAACCCAGAAGGGATATACATACATACCATAAACACCGCGATCAGGATTAAACAGATTCCCACGATGATGAGGAACGGAATGAGATAGTACTCCAGTGGCAGACTGAAGTCAGGCAGGATCACGATGTGGCCGCTGTGGAGAAAGATAATCACAAAGAAAGTTTGCAGATAGTTCCGGTAGCGCAACTGGTGGTGGCCGTCGAAACACATCTCCAGAAATGCTGCTAAAATGCACATCACAACAATGATCATCATCTTGGTTCCGTGCTTGCAGTTAACATTGTTACACTAGTGGGGATCTGGGCAGCGTGAGGCTGCGGACATAATAAGTGGCGTAAAAATAAATAAAAAGGGAAGCCAGAGCTGTGTGAACTTGTATTTATCAACTAAAGCCATTATGACCTTTTGTATCCTGATGCTTGAACAGTGAGCAGTGCTGAGGACCTGGACTGTGAGGTCACCGTGACTGCACTGGAGCCGGCCTATGATGTACACTGGAGTGGATCTGGGTTAGACAACCTCCGCCCAAAACATTCGACCGCAATTGTAACGAGGACAAGAATTTGGGAAGCTCCACGGGCTAGAATTTCAACCGCAAAACTTTAGTAGTAATTTGGTACCGATCAATTAATTGATGACAGCGAAGTAAAGCAATTAAAAAAGATCGAAAGCTATAAACCGAGAAACAGCTGCCGTGGTCCACAAAGGTAAACAACAAATATTAAGTGACGTTAATTCATTCACACTTCCACGTTCAACAAGAAACGGAGTTCAATTTTCTGAGTCCATCATTCCCTGGTGCTGAAGGAATGGCACAGTAGGAATATTACACAGCAGACATAGAATTTCTAGAAGGGAATTCAGAAAGAGAAAATGAAGGCACGTGGAGTGAAGGCAATATTGTATCGTTGATAGGAGAATGGTTATAAGACAGGAGGTGAAGAGCTGATATAGAAGAGATCAAATTTATAGCTCAGACCAATTGTGTTCCCTTGGGTTCCAGCTATCCCCCCCCTCCCCATACATCAATGACCTAGATACAGGAACGGGGAGAGTACATATATGTAAATTAGCAGATGACACTAAGCTGGGAGATGTAACCCGTGAAGAGTACAAGCCACAAGTATAGGGAGATGGAGAAATTAAGTGAGCGGGCCGTGTTATAGGTTCATTAACATGCATCTGAAGATACAGAGTTTAATTTCTCACTGAAATGCAACTTTGCCCTGAGTGGATGTTGAAACACTGATTTGTTGGGAGGAGGATACCTCTGACAATGCCACCCACCCCCAGCACTGAACTGGGAGTGAATTGCCAAGTCTGTAAACCGAACGTTCTGACGTAAGGTTTGAACCCAGCACCTTCTCAATCGGAGGGGAAAGACATCCGCTTGAAGAGGAGGCAAATTAAAGAAAGTGGGCTCGGGGAGTAACCCTAAGAGCAGGTAGTTGATGTGGTGAGAAACACCAGCGCAGGCCCTAATTCTGTGCTGTAACGATTCAAACGGTAGAGAGCCCAATATCTGTAGTCCCATTGTGAATGTGTAAAGGATCTCTGCGCATTTGTCTCTCTCTTTAACCTTGGCTCAAAACACTGTACTGTGTGACACCAGGAAATGTCACTTACCTGATAATACGTGTGCAACTGAAAACGTTTACCAACATCGCAGCACAGCCTCACTGCCGCAGCATGGGCCAATGTGGAAGAGCGGACAGTTGGCTTGAAGACAAGCCATGGTCTGCTGTGTGTAGCAGTGTTATACTGAATGAGTTGGTTCAGTCTTTAATTTTATCAAGAGGCGTGTGTTGCTGGAGTTTTTTTTCCCCAAACCAAACCGAGTGTCTGGGTTGAAGATGACACTTCTGAGATCGGATTAAAAATAAGTTCAAACAAGTAACGCGAGGCCAAATTGCTGCTCAACAAAAAGACACTCGAGCAGAACATAGAGACAATGGCAAAGAGTGGTACCTTTGCACAAGTCAATCCAGCGTTTAATTAATTGAGGGATAAATGCAACGAGCAATAAACAAATTTCAAGTGACGAGAGCTCACAGATATAAAGTACCAGCGTATTGATTTCCACAGCTTATCAGAACAGCGGATTCACAAAGGCCTTTTTAGAGGAAGATGAATGAAAGAGAGCCACACACGTTGCTGATAGCACGGCAACAATTCACTTCTTCAGTAATTGAATGCTGTTTTGTGACCAACACAATCAGTACTATTTCTGCACATCAATAAAGGAGGAGACAAAGAGGAGGCTACACACAGCCGTAGATTTGGAGCTCCAGCGCACTGACTGATGGAAAGGGATTATGTAATCACACACAATATTTTCTCAGCTGGAACGCCAGCACTTTACCAAGCAGTGGACACACTAAACCTAGTAGTGTTGGGTGGATGATGCCGGTTACTGTGCAAAAACAGCAATGTTGTGTGAAGTGGGCCGCGGAGAGAGAGAGAGAGAGAAAAATGAGGGCAAAGCGGACGGACGCCGTATAATTCCGTCCTACCTAACCTGGATCATCAGTCTCATACACCATCTCGCGGCCGGTAACATAATGCGATTGGAGGGCATTGTTTGAACTGGCTTGTCGTGTGAAAACAAAATGAATGAGTTTTTTTTCCACAAATCTGGTTGTTTCCAGACAAAATAGCCTTGACAGACTGGGGCTAGATGGAACTGCAGTGCTCCTGTCTCCTGGCCAACAATCCTCTGGATTAAAATAGTCAAAATTCATCGCATGGCTCGTTTGTGAGACTTTCCAAACCACGAGATGCTCGACTTTCCTGCTTGACGAGCAACATTTCATAATCAAATTGTTAATCTCTCAGTAGGGCGATTACTGTTCATCAACGTTCACACTGAGCACTGAGGCAGAGGGCAAATCACAGCAACAGTATACAGAAAAAGCCCGCTTATCCGGCACCCTCGGGACCTAGCCAATGCCAGTTAAAGCGCCTGCCGGATATTCGGCCAAAAACGTAAAAACCAATTAAAAAAAAAATTTCAATGCATTTGTCCAGATAAATTCCGGTTAACCGAATGCGGGCTTTTTTTGCGATGCCGGTTATACGGAAGTTACGGTTGACTGGGTGCCGGATAAACGGGCTTTCACTGTACATTTTATACCATGCCCTTTACGCATGTCGGCATTTTATAAAAGCCAGCACTTACTTGCCCAAAAGGAAATGATAAGACCAGATGATTCTAAAGATGTCATCTCAGTTCATCTCAGTTTGGGATACAAATCTGAATTCTAAATCACTACTTTTTGCTCTCCCAGATGACAGTTGATTTCAGGTAATCCCGAGAACAACTTCCAGGTATTTATGAATTAACCTCTACTTTATTTAATGCAGTGGAAATCGGTTACCAAATATTAATTAGAACACGGGTTCGCTTATTGCATGGTTGGGAGTTTGAACCTTAATACAGTATTCACTTTTTCAATATATCCCAAATGATCTATTCCATCCCTTCAGCACTTGTGCGTAGACAGAAGACCAACCAGCAATGGGACACACACACACATACAACAAAATGGCTTAATTTTAGTTCATCAGGAAGGGACTTCAGCAGGAATCTAATGCTCTGGAAGTCAGACATTTTGACTTTGACATCCTGGCCAGTGTTTCATCTTTCCGTGTTGGTGCTGGCTGAGATTTTATTGATCACAATGATCAAGTGATAACAGGGTTATATCTACTGTAGCAGGACAACTCTTGTAGAGAGGAGAGAAAAGTCTGATCGATGTGTTATCAGCACCTCTGTACTCTGTCTGGTCACCTCTTCCCCCCGCAGATCAGCTTCGAAGCAACAATTCTCCACAAGTTGTCACCTTAATAATTTATCTGAGCAGAGCCAGGCACAGCCTGACGCTGGTCTCTATGGGAAAGGGCCTTTCATTTGTTAAGACTTCTATTCTCTGCAAATAGCACATGGGAGTAGCTCTGAAAATATTCCCTCTTCCCCCCACCAGCACTCACCCAAGTCCTTATAAACGCATTGACAAACAGCCGAGTTAATTGTGAATAACATTTTTCAGTCGGAGCAAATCAATGAAGCTTGCATTTCCACTCAATGCTTTTTTTCCCCCTCCCAAACAAATCGAACTTTAAAAAAACAGAAAGCGTCTGTTTACTCCAGACATATAATCTTTGCGTTGAGGATTTTTCCTTTATATAAAAGTCTGCTTAGTGAGCTGTTTGCAGACAAATTATTGGTTGTTTCAGCACAAGTCACAAAGGGCCATAATAAAAACCAGGCAAATGAACCTCAAGTGTTTTCAGAATTCTAAGCTTTGCTCTTTGAGAAAGAATCTCTTACTTGCTTGAGGTGAAAATGTGTGAGTAATTAAGCTTGTGGCTTTAGTTTAAAGCTATTGATTTAAACATAATGGGAAACAAATTAACATGCGGTAAAACTACTCACCCTTTTTCAAGGCTAAATTCTTCCATAAGGATTTTAGCTGCTTTATCCCCAATAAACACGGACGGGATAGTGATCTGCTTAAAAATATCAACTGTAAAACAGAAAGACAATGTGTGAAATGCACAGCTATCATGAAAGCAAACAGTACGAAGTATCACCTTTACAGCACTGTATACTCCGGGGTGAGACACGGGTTCTTGCCCCTCTTTAGAGACACTCTCTCGCCCATGAGGACTGTGAAGGTTAGTAATAGCTCTGGGATATGAGAGGGTCCTGGGAGAAGACACTCTTCTCACCAGAACACAGGAGAAGTTTGGATGAAGAGAGCCCTCCAGCTCATTAATCCAATTCTTTCAGAATACACACCACTAATAATCCCTTCTAATTAAAAATGTGGACGCTGCTGTGCGCAATTGGCTACCTCATTTTGCCCACAAAATATACAATCAATTCACTTTACAGTATTTTCCATTACGTGCTTTGGGATGTCTAGAAGACATGATAAGGTGCTATATCAATTGCAAGGATTATTATGATGATTATTACTAAGGCATAAAGTTTTTTTTAAAACTAAGTCCAGTGTCCTGGCTTAAAGCCATATTTTCTGTCAAGTATTTTAGTTAGTAGCACTCTCATCTCCGAGTCAGAAGGTTTTGGGTTGAAATCTCACATCGGGACTTTGAAATCAGCCTAAACTGACACTCCGGTGCAGTACTGGGGGAGCACTGCATGGTCAGAGCCGCCAACCTTTAGAATAAGAAGTTCAATGGCGGAGCTGTCCTGCCTATTTACAAAGATTAACAAAAAATGTATAGCACGGAAAACAAGCCACTTGGCCCAAACCGTCTCTGCTTGTGTTAATACTCCATATAAAATCATAAAAAATATAATAATCCTTGCATTTGATAAGATGCCTTATCAAGTCATTGAGACGTCTTATCTGGGGGATTGTTGTAAGAGAGAGAAACGCCCTTCTCTTTTTGAATTGTGTCATGGGATCTTTAACATCCACCTGAACAGACAGACGGGACCTCGGTTTAACTTCTCATCTGAAGGGCAGCAACTCCAACAATGTTGTGCCCTAGAGCCAGCTTAGTACGATTTGATTCCGAGCCCCGACCTGGGACTTGAACCCACAAATATCAGAGGGGAGAGTACCAACACTACACTTTGATTCCAACACGTAAAGAATAATTAAAAAAAACAATATCCCAAATCACAAATCATCCCTCTGCATAAAATCTTTAAACAAATTTAGGGTTTTTCAAAAGAAGGTCTCAAGCAGAACAAAGCACCATAT
Organism: Hydrolagus colliei; assembly: GCA_035084275.1. NCBI lineage: Eukaryota > Metazoa > Chordata > Chondrichthyes > Chimaeriformes > Chimaeridae > Hydrolagus > Hydrolagus colliei. The sequence continues at coordinate 16,728,759 of CM068751.1, read as the reverse complement.
AGAGATTCAACCTCGTATAAAAATGTTTGACTTTAAGGTTGTTCTCTTGAGTATTAATAGAAATAGACAGAATGTGCAGCCATGGACAAGTGGCACACAATATAAAGATGACATATACAATGTGTGGCACCAAAGGTCAGGTATGTCAATCATCTAGCCGGCTCTCTGTTGACTATAAGACATTTACAGAACAGAATCCCCTTTGCTATTCAATGGCACATTCAAGAATTTGATAGGTACTTTTTTTAAACAAAACAAATATCAGATAAAATAGCCATATCTTCTGCCTGAAGACACATCCTGTGAGACATTCGAGCGCAGTAAAAAAATACATGGAATGAAAAGAGGCTATTTGACCATGAAGCCAATTATAACCCTAGGAACTTGCACATACATACTGTCATTTTATATTGAAAAGCTTTTCTCTTCTAAATGCGCATCCGTAGCGAAAAATATGAATTTCAAAAACCATGACATTTGATAATTTCCTTCCTATACAGGGAAGAGGGCGCCTGATCACAGTATAGTCAATTAGAATCAATTCTTTTCAACCTAAAGCACCATCAAGCAACAACAACAAGAAAATTGCACTTATATAGCCTTTCACATCGGGAGGAAGTCCCAAATCACTGAACAGTCTGGTCGGGACCCGAGCTGGGGGGTGTGGGGGGTGGTGGTCGGAGTGGGGGGAAGGGGAAGGAGAGGGGCAGCCAAAGGCGCGGTCGAAGAGCAAGGTCTTGAGACCGGCCTTGAAGGAGGAAAGGGAAAGCAAGGCGGAGGGGCTGTGGGATGGAGTTCCATAAACAGCATTCAGAACCCAATAAACCACCCAATATTTTACACAACACAATCCATTTTCTCAAAATCTTTCACAGGCAATTAATGTCAAATATAGTGTCTGGTTTTGTAGACCAACAACACAACAGCCATTTACGCCAACAGTGATATCCCACCAACAACCATGGTCTACAACAACAACAACTTGGATTTATATAGGCCCCTCACTCCACGCCGGACGGCGTCTCAGAGTGCTTCCCAATAACGGATCCCAGGGCCAAGCCAGGGGGAGGGGGAGAAAGGTGACCGAAAGCGTAGTCGAAAAGACAGGTCTTTGGCTTTGAAAGTGAGAGGGGGCGAGGCGAACGGAGTGAGGAAGGGAGCTCCAGAGCCAATCAATTTGCAAGATTACTGTCCAGGACACCAGGGGAAACTTTCTTTTCTTTTGTAAACTGTGTCCATCTTAACAGGTGCCTCCAAACGCACGGTGTGTTCTCATTGGCAGCCTGTGAAGTTCCACAGCCTGAACCCACAACTTTCTAACCCTGAGGCGAGAGTGTGGTCAACTAATTCAGGCTGCTGATAAGGTGCCCACTGGATCTAAACAAACAGAAACACGGTGCAGACACACAAGAGAGTTTTGCTTAAGAGTTGACATCATCTTGAATTATGCTTCTGCACCGCCCACACTGCATTTCATGGGTAGTTTGGAACAAATCAATTTCTTTGCGACACAATAGACAAAAAGATTGACTTGGTGAGCAACACGATATGCTTGTCAGTGAGCTGAAATACGAGCGAAACTAATTTGTTTTGAACGGCTTTGATGTAAAGGATCTAAGGCTGGTTGAATGCACCACAAGATTCTTCTCATTCTCTTTTCCCCCCCACAAATCTATGCTTATGGTTCATTAGGAGTTACAGGATTCAATAGAACACAGTTAATAAAACGAGCTACAGTTTAAGAGTATTACAAGTACTAGATTGATGCTACACACCAGAGGCCTTTATTTCTGGTCTTCAATAGGGAGACAGGACACAGTTTTTTTTTACATTGTAGACACCATTAGACAATTACTGTGAAGGAAAATAAAGAAAGCTTTGGTATGCTGGGAAGGGTATGCTACGGAGGATACCTCTCTTAGGACACTGGAGTTTAGATAGCTGATAAAATGCACATCTACTGCTGAAAAAACAAGGTTTAGAAAGTGAATCTTCTGTGCATTTTTATTTCTGTCCTTTTTAAATCTCAGTTAGAGGAGTTTGGGAAAATTTGTCCGGAGGTTTTTCTCACTGTGAAGCATTCTGAGATTCTACCTGAGTGAGGGGGAGCCATATAAATGCAAGTTGTTGCTGCTGCCTCTCTACTCCTGCCTCTCTTTAGTGATGATCCATCTCCCCAAAGCCATTGCCTCGATACAGAACGGAATTTGCAGAAGCTGGAAACCTTCACTCCGTTTCTACTGCTAAAGTTATTTACATTTTTTGCTCACTTGTGGTATCAATAGAAGCTGTGAACGCCAAGCGTGAATTTTGTATTTATATTTCACTTGTGAGAATGATCTCATCGCTCATGACTAACAACTCTTCAGTTGGTTACGGAGCCTTCACTTCATTATGTAGTCTCCCCTTACATCATTGTGTTAAAATATCAATCAAAGAATATTGGTAGCTCACAAATGGACATTAAATGTTTGATCCACAAAACAGACAGTCACTCAATTTAACAGTATATTCTGCAAAGCGCTTTGGGACGTCTCAGTTACGTGATCAGGCATTTATCAAACGCAAGGATTAAGGATTACTACTATTAATGTCCTTAGAAAACAGCGGCAATGTAAAATTGCATTCATTTCTTTTGAATTAAGTCTTTACTTAATTTAAGTACTATGAAACTTAATCCTAATAATCCTGTTTAAAAGCAGTTTTCTATCTGTACCGCTTGTGCTCTAAAAATATTTTTTTGAAGATTTTAAAAGAGGATTTTATTGCAATTTGAAACAATCATGCAAAAGGACCAGCTCGAAGGAATAGTGAATTTCACGGTTTGTGCTATCAGACTGCTTTATAACAAGGTCCCAACAAAGAACACATCAACTTCAATTACTTGATTCTCCCAGGATGCGCTGCACAGGCATGGTAGGGTCCCTGGAAACTGGGAAACCAAATTAGAAACAGGAGGTGCTGGGGGAAGGAATGAGCAGACAGAGAACGACAAGCCCTGCCAGAGAAGCAACATATAATTAAAATAAATGCATTTCATTTACAGAACTGCGCTGTCTGTAAGCCATCCTATCTCAACAAATGTGCTTTTACTTGCTGCTAGTGCAGAGCTGGTTTACTTACCGTCATTGGACCCCATACTAATAAGTTCATCTGAGTCAACATTGTGGACAATGGCAGCCTTGTATCCAGCACGCTGAGCATTCAGCACCTGGGGGAAGCAATCAGAGGAGAGAGTCGGTCAGAATATGCGAAGGAGCAAAGTAGAGGCTGCTAACCAGATCTGTGTGAAAGCCACGTTTATATTTTCGGCTAAATTTAGAATCCGAGAGTATTTGTTTAAGATGTGTTCAAAGAGGATTTTCCAATTTTCTTAAAACAGAACGTTGGTTCGTGTCCCCGCCATTTTACCCTCGATTCATTGAACATTTGTCTCTCTCCATAACTATTCGACAACATCGTTGGACAAAAAGAATGCGAGAGGACCAGGGTTTGATTCCCGGGTCAGGCGATATATTAGCTGGGTTTCCCTGTACAGTGGTGTGATAGGGGTTTTATGGGCAAATGTTGTGAGTGAATGAACATTAACTGCCCCCGTTCCTCTGTGGCAAACTAAGTAGTTAAGATACCAGAATGTCAGTTTGTCTCCTTCTCTCCTGGTCATATGATGGAGTACCTCCATCTCCTACAGGACCTCATACACAGACGTGGCTGATATGCACATAATACTACTACTACTACTACTACTAATAATAATAAAATGTGGTCACTCAATCCACAACTATTTGTGGGACACTGCTGTGCAAAATTGGCTGCCGCATTTCACCCACAAATACACAGTCAATTTACTTTACAGTATATTCTGTGAAGCGCTTTGAGATGTCCCGAAGACATGGTCAGGCGCTATTTCAAATGAAAGGATTCATTATATTGCAATAACTAACCAGAAAGTCCCATGGTCTATCTCTGGTCAGAGCTAATTTAGCTGAGCTCACACCTGGACAACAGTACAATCGCCGGGTGGGGAAATAATACATAAGCCAGCCATTGTTCTCAGTCTTTATCACTATTCAGTAACCTGCTAGAAATGGCCTATATATATGGTCTGAATTTGGTTAAACAATGTTGCCCCCTTTGGTCAGTTAATTCTTCCCACCTTGGCTCACACACGAGAGGTCGTTTGGGTGGAGTGGGGTGGCAGTGGACGGAATCGATTTAACTGACGGTACCTTTGGGGAAAAAAGTATCAGGGGGTAGTGGAAAGAGGTCAAAACAGATACTGACTGCTGCTACAATGGCAAGAATGCATGCTGTGCTCACTAGCACGTTGATTTCTGACACTGCCCTAAAGAATGCAGAGTGGAAATAAAACAATTACCATGAACGGCCGATGCCTCTTTGTGTGTTGTAACATACTGCAGGACAAAGCCAAGTGACCTGACCTCCTTGAGCTTCCAGCAACTGCCTCCGAGTCAGCATTGGCAGAGGCCTGGGTGGACTGAACCGAGCAGTTTCTCCCCCAAACATCTAGTACAGGGCGTCGAGTCTCAAGAGCTCGCACACAAAAAAAAGCACGGGATGTCTGCCTTGTCGTGGAAGGCGCTCCACAAATGTAATTCATTGTTGTAAACAGTATTTTAATTCTAGTCAGAAACTGCCTTGAATTCGAAGTTGAGACAAAAGTAAAAGTAAACTGCTGACCGAGCGGAGTTTGAACTCTCCACAACCTTTTCTCCAGGAAGAACAACAGCGATGGAATTTATTGGCAGCGATTTTGCTGCTGCTGAAAAATCCATCCTCTGCTAGTAGTCACTTTCAATTAAAATTCAGAAACTATAAGGGCTGAAAGGGACAGTTGTCTCTCTCAGCTGCTAGTACAGGCAGTTTGGGTGTCTTGTCTCTGTGGTAGTTCATGTAAAACTCCTCCCTCCCTCCCACCCAGCTCATTCATCTATTCCTCAATTGGAAAAGATCCTCTCTAACCCAGCAATCACAACATCCACAACAATTTACACTTAGAAGTTCTCTGGACACTACCCTTTGTGAGGGGCGCAATATATATATATATAGATATATATATATATATGCAAGTTGTTGTTACTATACACGACCTTTCACATTGGGAGAATGTCTTTAATTGCTCAATAAAAAATGAAATGAGAGGGGGCCAAGCTAAGTGGGAGATTTTATGGGGTCGGGGGTGGGGGGGAAGAGAGGAAGGTGGCTGAAAGTACAGAGAAAGAGATAGGTTACACAAATGTAATTTTATTGTTGTTATGGCTTCAGGCAAAATTTGAAAGTGGAGATGGATGGTGAGTTGAAGGGATTTCAGAGAGTTCCGGAGTGACTGAAGCCCACACACTGATGGTGGGGTGAGTGGGTGGAGGGGGCGCGGATGAGGAACACAGATAGGTCTCACGCTTGTAAGGCGAGCGCTCTAATCACTGAGCTGCAGGAGCTCCATGAATTGCAGTTCCAACTGCTGTCTTGACTCAAGTCAGCCAAGATTAGCCAACTTAATGCAGATGGCAAGCTTTGAGCTTCAAGCTGTACACAATCATAGCCAGGTGGCCACCTCTGCAAGGAGGGAGGGCAGAAAATAGAAAAGTAATTGGAAAGTAAAATTCTGGTTGATTTTTTTCTTTATATATATAGTAAAAGCCCATTTATCCGACACCTTCGGGACCTGGCCAATGCCGATTAAAGCGCGTGCCGGATATGCGGCTGAAAACACAAAAATAAATAAATAATAATTCCAACCAAAAAAAGTGCATTGTGCCGGATAAATTCCGGTTAATCGAATGCGGCCGTTTTCTTTTGAGGTGCCAGTTATACGGAAGTTATGGTTGATCGGGTCATGGATAAACGTGATTTTACTGTATATTTTTTGAAAACTCTTCACTGATAAACTCAAAGCAACGCCAGCCCACCACCTCAGCTATGATTTACTGAAAGGAGAAACACGATTAAATATTAATATTAAAAGGAGCATAGGCATTTAAAATGCTCCAAGCCTTATAATTGAATCACAGCTCAAGTCTCAGTGATTCACACAATACGTGCAGCAATTATCAAACGCAGCAGCTAATCTGCAATAAAACTTTCCCCCAAAACAGTGCAAAACCAAATGCATCTGTTCTGCGGCAATTTGGATGAGAGGGGAAATATTGGCAGGCACGCCGGGATCATTTCTTGTTCTTTGAATTCATGCCGCGGAATCTTCAAAGGTGCATTTGAACCACAAGTAGAACTAGGAACTCGGTTTATTATCACCGCCACTGATATACTTGGCAATCTTAGCAGAGAAAATGACATAGCAATGGCTTGAAAGTAGGTGGACATTCAGCAGGCAACACAGGCAGGTTTTCAGAGAGACTGTCAAGAGTTGGTTTTAGAAAAATTTGCAAAGCGATATTTGTGCAAGGCGTGTCGATGTTAAATAAGAGCTGCGGATCGGAGTCCAAGACGAGGAACCGAGTACGTAATGCGATCAGAACTTGCTGAGTAAGTATCTTCACGTTTGCGATTGTGCCTGTAGAATTTTTTTTTATCTTGCGAGATAAAAAGGTGATTCGAAGCAGAGGGAGACAAGGAGCTATCATTGACAGAAAAAAAAAACTCTCAAGAAACAGCAAAAGGGAATTTACACTATAACAAGATCATTAGATCTGTTCAGATGAAGAGGACAATTTGACCTATTTGATCTCATCCTCCACAGTACCCGTCCTTTGTGCTCTCCCATCACAGCATAAGCTTTTAAAAAATATGAACGAGTTCAGTGCCTTGGCCTCAACCACCTTTCCTGGGAACCTGTTTCAGTCATCAATTACGCTGAGTAAAGAAAAGTGTCTTGTGTTTGTCCTGAAATTGGACTTTGGAATTCTAAATCTATGTCCTCTAGTATAGTGACAATTATTTTACATTTTAAAAATCCCTCTTTTGACTCCCTATAACTCAAAAATAACAAGAGCAGATTCGAAAATTCAGAGACAGATACAATTTCTCCACCTCCTATAACATGTATGTGCAGTACTGTTCCTGCAACTTTTCTGTGTTACTCTATGATAATATGAAAGATTTCCTCCTGGTATCTTAAAGATTAATCATTTCATAACTATATGTGGAACCATCCTGACATAAATGACCACTGATGGTGCCCACACAAAAATCATAGCATTTTGTTGAGACACTGACTTGGAACTGTAACAGAAAAATGTTCTCTCTTTAATAGCTGTTAAGACAATTTTGAGATTGTCTCACTTTTGAGAGAGGAGGTTCAGTGAGCGACGAGGATCTCAAACACAGTGACGGGTTGTCAGGAATGGTGAGTTAGGCATATGTGCATAATACATACATGCTGCCGGGATATTGATGGCAATGATGACTTAATAATAATAATATAATAATCCTTGCATTTGATTTAGCACTTTTCACGTCTTCTAGGCGTCTCAAAGTGCTTCACAGAATATACTGTAAAGTGAATTGACTAATATTTGTGGGCGAAACGCAGCAGCCAATTGCGCACAGCAGTGTCCCACGAACAGTTGTGGATTGAAATGACCAATTTATTATAGGTTTTTTGGCGATGGATTATTATTAGGCGTGTGTGTGGAGTAAGGAAACTTGCCCAAGGTTTCGCCCTGACCTGCCTGGATTTGACTCACAAGTCTCACGCTTGTTAGGTGAGTGTTCTAACCCTTGAGCTACAGAAGCTCTACTTAAGTGATAGTGACAAGTTAGGCCATGGGTAGAGATATCAGGAGATTACTGTATCTTTATCTTTTAAAAAGTAAAGCGTGCACTCTGGTCAAAAACCCTTGACTTTTCAATAAAAATAATAGATTTTGTAAAGGAAATACGGAGCGCCCCTCATCATCCAAAGTACAGCTCAGCAAACATCCAGTTCTCACACAGCAGCATGATCAGTTCCCAATGTCATTGGTGAGCAACTGTATCAATTAAGTAGAGAGATCAATTTTGTTTTCTTCCGAGGGAGGAAAAAACAACTTGCATATGCTCAGCGGGGCCTGATCGTGTCAAACCAACTCAAAGCTTTTTACAGTAATTACTGACTGTGACTGTTTCTTCGTAGGAAAACACAGCTGTCAATACACACCAGCAAAGCACCAGTGGTCATGAGGTGAGGTGGTCAATTCATTTGGGAGGATTGTTAAAAATAATAATAATAATAATAATAATAACCCTTGCATTTGATAGAGCGCTTTTCACATCTTATCGACGTCTCAAAGCGCTTCACAGAATATACTGTAAAGTTAATTAACTGTATAGTTGTGGACTGTATATTTGTTCACCGCATGGGCACAGACCACCAGTCTTCAAATAATGTCTTGTTAACATTAGTGTCCTCCTGAACATGAGTTTGTTTCCACAAAAAAAGCCTGTCTTGGCTTTTTTTGTGGTAGCCTGTCTGACTAAATAATTTAATATATCCTCAGAGCTTTTCTCATACTCCGAGAGGTAGCTGTTGGAAAGCAATGCATTATAAATGTAATGGAATCTTTCATGTGTGGGATTTGCAATAAAAACACAAGAGTCGCATTCCAGGACTAAGTCAAATCGTCAATCTGGTTTAGGGCTGAGTGCGGGAATATTTGCTGTGTTATGAAGCGCTCTGTGGAGCCAGTTTGCTCTTGTGCATTATTCAATTGTCTAAACTATTTCACGGCACTGCGTCCGCGGCACGTCTTAACAGAATTCTTTGCAAATCCGGCGTTTGATTGCTTGAAGCTTCAAACAGCAATTTCGACCAATATATAGTTTTAATGACCCGTAAGAGAAACTTCAGAGACACTTCTGCCAGGCGGCGTGGTTGCCCCAGCCATCTCACACCAGTAGACTAATACATTAGAAAATTTCAACTGAGACTAAAACATGTGAAAATGGTGGCAAGTGATTACGTCTGGAGACGTTTTCATTAATGTACAGACAACTGCAAACGTATATTATTCAAATAAATTGTGTTTTACCGTACCGATACCCAAGGCGTTTGAATTTCATTCTTGCCTAATATCCCCGAGAGCCAGTTCCTTCAGTTATATATTCCATAATGAACATTCTGGGTGAGGTTATTTTAATTGCAATGGTTGCCGTCGGCTCGAGAAACTACTGCTCAAGTAGAAACAGAGCCATTTGGAGTTGCAGGTCATTTCCCCGGGTTCTGCTTAAACAAAGCATTTCACGCCTCAATGCCTCCTGTCTGGGTGGAATATCAAATGTGAACTTCTTGTGAAACGTAGATGAAATTCTGAGCTGCGGCACGCACACTGCACAGTGACTGCTGTGCGAGAGATTTCAGCACATCACGTTCATGCATTTTATTGCTTCCACTGCCAGCAATGCCTGTCATTTCTGTCACACCACCATAAATGGGGACTGAGCTTTCGTATTGAGAAAGCACCACTAAACACACTGAGGTAAAATAGACTAGTTTAACAAAATGTATCTGAACTTGCACATTAATAACAACGTCAATGTCCTGCGTTTAAAAACAAGCACTGGATCAAGTCCATTTCCTCTAGTCAATGGAATAATCAATTCGGCTGTACACCCCATTCAATGTGCTGGGTAAATGACTTCTATACAGATTCCCTGTACAAAAATAGCCAGTGGTAATGTGAAGCAAAGCTTTAGATTTTCAACTCTCTATAAAGAAAGAGGCAGTCAGTTCAGTCCCCTTGTTTTTAGTATCACCGAACCCACGGGATCTTGTTGAGAATGTGTTCAAATTACTCCATAATTTCCTCATAACCGTAAACACTGTTCCGAATGGTTCTCTCTAAAGACGTTCATTGATACAGGTGGCACCTCCAAAAGCTGTGTCGTTGCAGGAGCTTCGTTCATTAATTGAAAAGTGTTAATAAAATCCACTATGACTTGATCGCAAATTGCAGAAAACTCAACTCGATTAAAAACAAATAGCCGCAGACCCACCACACACCAAGATGTGAGGTAATAATAACATAACTTGCAACTGATATAGTCTCTAAAAGCTCATCAAGTCTCAAAGCTCGCCACAGAATATACTGTTACGTAAGTAAATTGACCGTAAATTGTTTTTTTCTGGCAGGGAACCATCACAGATGGGTCAAACATACACACATAGTGCGTCTGGCAGACGAGCAGGAAAAAGAACGCACTGGTTTCACCAATAATTGTAGCCTGTGCTACGCAGTTAGATCAGACGCCTGTTCTTAGCCTGCGAGGCAATTATCGTCTTCAATAACAACTTGCATTTATACAGCGCACTTCACATAGCATAGCGTCCCAGAGAGCTTGTACAGTGGCGGAGTCTGACGCCAATCCAGGGGGAGAGGGAGGGGGTATGGGGGAGGTGATCGTAAGCACGATCAAAAAGGAAGGTGTTTAGGGGGGATTTGAAAACTGGAGAGAGGGAGCAAAGTGGAGAGATTGAGGGAGAGAGTTCCAGAGTTTCGGGGTGTAGTGGCATGGTTACAGATTGCAGAGGGACAAACAGGAGGCCAGAGTTGGCTGAGTGGAGGTTGGAGTGGGGGGTGAGAGGGCATGAAGACATTTGAAGATAAGTGAGAGGATCTGGAAATCGATCCATTCAGCAATTGAGAGCAAGTGGAGCCTAACAACGACTGGGGTGATGGGGGTACGGAGGTTTGTGCAAATAAATATCTGGATACTTGAGTATCTTGAATTTTGTTGTTTGGTGGAGCTGGGAAGAACAGCGAGGAGGGCATTTGAATAGTCCAGCCGGGAAGTGACAAAAGGCATGGACCAATAACAACAACAACAAAGTGCAGAATGCCCACAATTCTTCACCATCAAATTTAAGATGTTCTGGAATTGTGGAAAAGTTTTACGTTGTTTTATAAGAACTGTGGAAAAACAGCCTGTGTATTGAAACTGAAGGATTTTTCATAAATTATTCACCAACCCAATACACATATACTTTGCAATACATTATGCGAAACGTTTTGAGATGCGCCTGACCTAAAAAGTTGTATATCAAATGCAAGGATTATAATCTGCCAGGCTAAGGCTAGGCTAAGGCTAGGTGCCATTTCAAGCCTTTGTTTTATTTATGATTCGCTGGAAATGTGAAGGCATTTTCTATCCATAAAGGTAGAAGCTAAACCGGGAACCTTGCACTCGGACTTAAACCAATTACAACTCAGCAAATCCTCATTGCTCTATGCTTGTTCGATTTGCATCCACTTAATCCCGAACTGTCACAGAACTTTTTTTTAATAAACAAATTTGAATCGGGAGCAATTTTACACGGTAGTCCAAATAGATCCAATTGGTTCAGAAACTGGACTAGAGACCGGCAGAGGGTGGGCTTGAGTCTGCAGTTCCTGTTGCTATAGACGTCACCTCGGAGCCAGTTGAGTGCTAAACGAGTTCAGTTCCAGTGTGTCACTCAACACATAATAATAGCGGCTGATATATGTGCCCTATAATTTACCTGCCTTTCAAGTTCCCGAGTTCTGAGAAAACCATTACTAAAACTTAAGAGTCAAACATCATTAGGCTGAGATTTTTTTTAACTGAGTAGAAAAAATAATAACCCTCCAATTCATGCACATTTTATGTTGGGAGACCATCTCAAAGTGTTTCACAGACTCTGTATTTGAGACAAACGCAGCATCCAATTTATGCACAGCATTGTCCAATGTGGTGGGGGGGTGGGGGGGGAAGCCCAGGTAAATTGCAGAACAGATGAATTGTGGGCTATTTACATGAACAGTTCTTGTGTTATTATGTGGCTTGATGTTGTGCCACAAACAGTTTGGAATTAAACTTTATAATGATTCAGGCAATGCGAGTTACACAGAGCTGCCAAAATCCCTATGGAGTTTCGCAAGACGTTTTGTCCACATTTTGCTCAGGAATTGAAGTGAATGACAAATCTTATCTGGGGGGACGGGACGAGATATCAAGGACACCACAAGAAACTCCCTTCTCTTTGCAAATAGTGCCAAGGGAACTCTAACATCCTGACAAGGCAGACAAATCCTTGGTTTAACATCTCATTTGGAGGATGGAATCTCTGACAATGCCACACCCCATTCCCCCAGCACTGAATTGGGGTGAGAGGCCAATGGGGCTTGAACCCGCAACCTGGTGACTCAACAAGGCAAGAGTGCCACCAACTGAGCCATTGATCCCTCACCCATTTAAAACAATGGGCGGGGATGTGTTTGTGGGTGAATCCATTACTCCTTTCAGTCCAGTTGATAGATTTGATCCTTAATAAAATTGTGTTTCTCAAATGCCAGCAAATGACTTTTGGGATTTAACCACAGAACTACTGCTTTCCAAATGTGTCTTGGCAAACATACACAGCAGCTTTAAGTAGCTCGACAGATGTGGATACACGGTATGTCCAGAAAAAAATCTCTGGTTGAATATCCAAATGTAGCATTACGTGGGAATTTTCCACTCCGCTTCAAGTCACTTGCCCAAATGTGAAGCTGAGATGACAACGTGAAGCTTATTTTAACTCCTGACTTTCTGGCAAATTATTTGCTCAGTAACAAGTTTTTCATGTGAAACAAATGAAAATGATCGAGTTACATGAATTCTAGTTCATAGCTGGCAAGTTTAGATTCCATTTATTTTATTGCCCGCTCGGGTGGGGTGGGGTGGATGGGTGGGGTTTGTGAGGGGGGGAGGGGGAAAGCCCAGGTAAATTGCAGAACAGATGAATTGTGGGCTATTTACATGAACAGTTCTTGAGTTATCATGGCTTGATGTTGTGCCACAAACAGTTTGGAATTAAACTTTATAATGATTCAGGCAATGCGAGTTACATAGAGCTGCCAAAATCCCTATAGAGTTTCACAAGACGTCTTGTCCACATTTCGCTCAGGAAATGAGAGTCACGAATTTACCAAAGCCCCAACAGGTAGGGTGATCCAGCTGGACAAACGGTTGGAAGGAAGCTTGCCAGATAGTGCAAGGTGACAAGCTGTGCCATATTAGCTGGTTAAACATCAACACACTCTCTTGGGTCCCCAATCCTCCGCTGTTGTCCACCGGCCTGCAGTCTCCAGGATTACACAGGCAGAGTATGTCCCTCAAAAGAGACAGTGTGGACTCAATTCCAGACACAGGGAAGCTTCCATGGGAGGTGGCCATGCATGTATATGTGGAACTCAATCTAGTTTGGAAACTCTTAAGCATGGCGATGAGTTTCCCACACGTTCAGATACCCACTGACCAAAAAAACAACACCTGGTCAAACACATGAGGTATTTGAATGCAAAAAGTTAATCAAACACTAGTTTCCATAGCCAGGTAGTCTTTGAATCGCTGATAAGTGAACTCAAAGTTCAATTACATTCTGTCTCGGTGATACAAAATGTACAAATCATTAATGATGAAACAGTCAAAGGTCGGGGTTTAAATACAATCGAAAGTCACCACTGTTAAAAGTTTGTTTGAGAGCCTGCACAAAGCTCGGTTGAAATTTATGCCACAGTGACTCAAAATCAATCATGCCAACCTGGCTCGATTAGTAGCTCTCACCTTGCAGTCTGAAAGTTGTGGGTTAAAGCCTCATGTCAAGAATTGGAACTTAATAGTCACAACTCAATTGTGGAGTCCTGTAGCTCAGTGGTTAGAGCACTCGCCTTACAAGTGTGAGACCCTGTGTTCGAATCCAGGCAGGTCAGGGCAAAACCTTGGCCGAGTTTCCTTACTCCACACGCCTAATAATAATCCCTCAAAAAAAATTGGTCATTTCAATCCATGAATGTTTGTGCGACACTACTGTGTGCAATTGGCTGCTGCATTTCACCCACAAATATACAGTCAATTACTTTACAGTATATTCTGTGAAGCGCTTTGACACGTCTAGAAGATGTGAAAAGTTCTGTAATCAAATGGAAGGATTATTATTATTATAAGAAAGAGGTATGCTACATTTTTCAAGCTGTTGTTCCTCAGATGACCTGCGTCTAGGGTTAGTTACGGTCAGAGGCGAGCAATGTGGCGGAGTTAGAGTAAGGCAGTCATGGTCAGGGACCCAATGTTGGTTGTATCTGATACACCGCATTGTTGAGTCTAAGGGATAGGCTGGGGAAGTTCAGGAGGTCGGAGACGCAGGATAGAAGGCGTTGACAGGAAACGGAGTATGACTTAAAAATTGAATGGGTGATCTAACTAATTCCAAGAATTATTAGGCTGGTTGGCGAGACCCAAGGTCTCAGTGCTACCAACTGAGCCAGGCTAACATATTCTCAATCTCACTTAAAATTGTGGAAACCTCTATAAAGCTCCTTGGAGATTTGAAAAAGATTCAGTGGAATTATCTCTCTTTTTTGTGATAACAACTTTGGACCGGGAAACTTTTCTGCAAATCCAGGTCAAAGCTTTACAGTTAATCTTTCCCATTCTGCAGGGCCGTGGGACAACAGGCAACATTCCTAAGATTCCAGAAGCACAAAGCTGGAATGAGATTCAGTCTTAGACTGCAGATCCAATTTTTCGCCATCTCCTTTAGCATAGCTGTAAACACTCCATGTTAGACACCCGTGTGGTATTTTAGTGACGGTAACCGGATTCCACAATAGGTTATTATATCAATGCAGGGATAGGGAAGACTACAACTGCCCACCCACTATTTCACTTAAAGCAAATTCCTGATCTTAACCAGCAAGACAGTCGCTTGTCCCATGGGGAGGGAGAGGAAATTGGAAGGACAAGACTGCTCTAGCGCACCACCTAGTGGCTAATAACAAAGTAAGTGTAGGTTCTTTGGCTAAATAAGAATGACCATATTAATGGCTTTGAGGCTTTTGTGAAAATCGCATGAAACACCAGCCTATCGGGATGTACGTTTTGTGAATTGATTTCGTCCATAAGAATCTGGCACTTTGCCATTGTTGGCCACTCAACTAACATGTTCTGAGGAATGATGGAAAAGCTGATGGTGCAAAGTCTGGAAATACAGAACCTTGGAAGAATTAGCATTAACTTGCAAATAGATAATACAAAGAGGCCAGGAACCAGAGATCAGAGTGAGAGGAATTCAGTAATTGATGGGAGGGGGGAGGGGGAGGGGGGAAAAGAGATTTAATAGATTGTAGAGATACTAAAGAGAAGGACAGACATCAGTGAGAAAGATAAGAGCATATGGTCTGGTGGGAACAAAAGGGCAATGTGAACTCTTATGAAGTCTGAAGATTCAGCAGTGAGAGAGGCCCAGAAAGGGACGAAGGCCCCCAAATATATAAACAGTTTAAATTCCAGTCACAAAAGATCCATTCGCCTTTGTACATTCTTGCTTTCAAACACGGTAGGAAGCAAAATTGAGCAGGACTAGAATGAAAATGGGGAAAGCTAAACTGGCAAATAACACTGTAAACCGAGGAATATAGAATTTCCTGATGACTCAAACTCAGCTGCATCTAAGACCCAGAGGATGTGAGAATGGTTATAGAAAAGGAGGGGGAAGGAAAGGCTGAGAGAAGATGGAGGCTGTGATTGAGTTTTGAAGTAGTTAAAATCAATGTTGAGATGGGGGGTGGGGGGGGGGGGGGGGGGGGGGCGAGGGGGTGCGAGGGACGCACGATAGGAAACTACGATAGAAAAATTAGATTTACTGACCTAGGACAAGCATTAAAACAACAGAATTGTTTTTCCTCTGTTTGCCATGAATCTACTTTGAATATGTCCTCATTTCTCTTTTTAAGAGAACAATGAAACCAAATTTAAAGTGATGCTATTGACACTGTCAATCATTGTGCAACAAATGATATCGATGTATTAATTTAATGGGTCAAAGGGTAGCATTCTCACTATTGAACTATTTTTTAAAAATTACGCAATTTTAACGATGATGAGCATTCATTTCTCTCATCCTGGGCTTTATACCTGATCATTTACTGGTTAGCTAAAAATGTTAAATCTGGGCAACACTTCTTAGCGTTTTTGTACATTAGCTTCCCAAGCCACCCAACCCCCAATATCATTGATTGCAGGTTCCAAGTTCACTTCATCCCAGTTGTTCTTTGACTGATGCAAACTGGATGCAAATACTGTTCAACAAACCTACCTCACTGCACCAGCACTTGACACCCAGCACAAGGTCACCTATGTAAAGTAACCGATACACACGTCTCTACAATCTATTTTAATTAATTGCCTTCAATTTCTCCAATGCTTGCTGTCCGACACCTCACCCCCCCCCCACCACCAACCCCATCACTGATGTGCGGGTGTACTAGTCACCCTAAGCATCTCCTCCAAGTGGCAATTAGCCACGTCTGACAATTGACAGTGAGTTCTGGCAGGCAGTCCCACCACAGGGAATCACAACCCAGGCCTATGCCCAATCGATGCCCACACACTTACCTCTGCAGGAGGTCACTGCATGATGGATCAGTGCAAGCTGATCAGTGCTGCCTTAGCTGATTTGCGCTTCCCCTAACCTGGGTCTCTGAAGCCAATTGTAGTCACAACTGCCTGCCCCAGATGAGATCATCAGTTGAGCACAAAGGAAAGCTACAGCCATAGCAATATTTTGGGTGCTGTGTGAAGGCCAGCCTTCAACAAAAACTTGCTGAGCCATCGAGGAACCTGACTTTCATATTAAGCAATTACGAAAAGCAAAAACATTGTTGAAAAACTGGATATTTAGAGAAGCTGTGAAACAATCAAGAACGCGACCATGGAGCCTGTGATAAGCCTGTGTGTGTTGTGTGTGTGCGGCCGAGTTTTCTGGTAGCAATATGTCTGTTAACAGTCTGTCACTGTCAGAATCAATCGCTTGCACTGGGACAAAGAAGCATTTGTTTGAAGCTTCCCTCTGTTTCAGTGACACTGTATTTTATTACATTTTTCAACCTTGAATTCTAGATTAACAAAACCATAAACCTGATGTTTCCTTTATTTCATCTAGATAAATGATGGTTTTCTGTGTGTGAGAGGGGGGGAAATAAAAAGTCTAGATCTGAAGAATATCTATCTTGCCACCCCGCCCCCATTCCCCCATTTTAAATGCAGGGCAGTGATAAGTTTATCATATGAGACTATCGATTCACAGCATGGCAAAGAAGTGACTAGTTAGCCCAGTTGTTGAGCAAGTTTATCCAGTAGATATTCAAAACCAGCCAGCCTGGAAAGGCCTCAGCTTCTTTCCCGATTTACTGAATTATCTGATCTTAGTCAAAGTGGGCCTTTGATACTGATAATCGGAAGTCATAATAATAATTGCTGTGTGCAATTGGCTGCCGCCTTTTGCCCGCAAAATATAGTCAATCCACTTTACCATGAAGCGCTTCGAGAGGTCACAATGATGTGATAAGGAGCTAAATCGAATGCCAGGATTATTATTATTATAATAACATCATAATTATTATTATAATAATCCTTGCATTTCACGCAGAGCCTCTCACATAGGTGGGATTCACTGTCTATATTTTTGAGCAAGTGCGGCAGCCAAATTGCACACATCGACGTCCTGTAAATGAATGATCTCTGTGCTCCTGGACTACAACAGCAACAACAACAACAATATTAATAATATTATACAGCGATCGCTGCTAGGCCAGGATCAAGTTTCCCCATGATTCTCCCACCACCCGCCACCCCACTCCCTCGCCCCCAGTGAAAACACAGCTCTGAAAACATGAATGGAGCCTTGCAAGGACTTTATATAATAAGATAATAATCCTTGCATTTGATTTAGCGCTTTTCACATCGTATCGACATCCCAGAGCGCTTCACAATATACTGTAAAGTGAATTGACTGTATATTTGTGGGCGAATCGCAGCAGCCAAGTGCACACAGCAGCGTCCCACAAACAGTTGTGGATTGAAATGACCAATTTTATTATTGTGGTTTTTTTGGATGGATTATTATTAGGCGTGTGGAGTAAGGAAACTTGCCCGAGGTTTCACCCTGACCTGCCTGGATTCGAACACAGGTCTTTACCTTAAAGCTACCCCTTCTCTCATATCACACAGTTAAACCACAGCTGATATTAGTTTGTAAGCAAATTGGTGAGGTTGGTGTGTGTGGGGTGTGTCCCATCCCACAAAAGGGGACATGCAGATTCACCCAATGTGCTGCATTATAGAACTCTTACAAAACCCAACTCTAATTTAATAGGAAGAGAATTCGAAATTGATCCTATCACTGGCTGCTCTAACCGTGCTCAGCCTTTTCCCCTCTCCCTACAAGGGCCCGAGAGGTTCACAAGCAATAACAACAACTTGCATTTATATAGCGTCTCTTCACGCTGGCCAGCATCTCGCGCACAGGGCTTTCTTTACAAGCTGTAGATCGGCAGGCAATATATCAAGGCAAGTTGTAAACTGATAAGCAATAGACTGCACTGCAATCACGTTAACCCGCTGAAGAAAAATACGAGATTGAGGATTGAATCCATAAGAAACTTGAAATGAAGGATTTTGTTCAAAACGATTCAACGGCTGGGAGTAAAACAAACATTGTGAACTGCCTGCTAATGAGCACGTGTCCTGTGAATGGAGTGGGCCCTCTGTCTGCAGGAAGCTCTCAATACACATTACAGCATCGACACACTGTCCACACATACTTCAACTACAATCAGCTCTCCCTAACCAGCTCCTCGGTTAATGCAACATTCCCACCAGCCCCAAAAGATGTCAGCGTAGACTATGAGCTCACAAGCTCTGAGATGGAGCTTGAACCTTTTGACTCGAGGTGAGAGACAGGACTTTCATAAAATTATACAAAAATATCTAAATGCAAGTCGTTGTTGTTGTTTCCGTTAATTAGCAAACGGCAGCCAAGGAGAGTCAAATCCATGGCCATCAAGCCTCGGGAGATAAACTGGCCTCCGTTACAACTTACGGTCATGAATTGTGCATTTCCTGGAATAACACTCAATACATTTAACTCTATATCCCGTGAAGCGCTTTGAGACGAGACGTCCCAATGACGGGCTACGGCGCTGCATCAAACGCACAGATCATTACCATGAAATGATATTTTCCTCCTGTCACAGCAAATTGCACTACAGTTCGAACATTGTGTGTTCATATGGTGACTATTTACATCAAGATAAGTGCTCAGTGAGCAACTTATTTGCTGTAGACTGTAGGGTCATAGATAGGGAGCGGAGAGAATTAGTGAGTTAGTTTTCCGCCCCCCCCCCCCAGTCAGATAGTTGGTTGTCACACACCATGAGGATCCAAATCACTGAGAATTCCAGAAATCCTTTGTCTGCAATGGGTTGAACACTCTTTTCCGAAGGGAAAAATCCTGCTCACTTAATCCCACAACTGTTGGCAAAAGCCAAGGTTTAGGGAGCCCAGGGTGTCTGTTAGGTTAACTGCTGGAGTTCGAATAGCTAAAGCCTTGTAGTTTGCCATTGTGAATAGAGTCTAGCAAGCTCCCCATTGTTTAGCTATGGTCATTGTTTAGTGAGGGCTTTGGCTTGCAGGGTTAACAGCGCCTTGGGACGTCCTCCCGATGTGAAAGGCGGCTCTACAAATGTAATTTTTCTTGTTGTTATTGCCAGGGAAAACCCTTCCCCCAATTAATAGTTTGCTCCTTCAGTTCCGCTAACGAGCCAGGGAGCTAGAGAAAGTCAAACAAACAGATACAGAGCGAGAAAATCAGAGGAAGAGTGAAGGGCTGGCAATGTGTGATATTACAGTCACAGTTTAATTCCTGATGCAAAGATACTTTGGGTTTGCACAGCTGGTAATTTGATTTTTTTTTAAATGATGATCGGTTATCCGCATTGTTCCATTTCCTCAAAAGGGCCAGTAGATTGTCTCTTCTGCACCACTACACGCTGTAACTCTAGGAACAATTAAAAGACTCAGTTACAGTATTCATATACATCAAACAGTGAAGCCATCCAAGATTTCCTTATTTGTGCTAAAGCTTGCACAGGATTTTAGTCATCTGAATAAATAATGAGTGTTTCAACTCCATTTATTGCATGTGTTACAGCATGCACAAACTGCAGAATAAGGTTTTATTTGTAGCAGCGAGGCAGTGGGAGGTACGGTGTCTCCTGATGTGCGTCACAGCAGACAGGTACTGGCATCCACGCAAACGCATCAGTGCTGCTGATTGGTTTAGACGAAGATTAGTTTGGTGCATAGCTGTGCCGAGCGAGCGAGCGAGTCAGAAGGAGGCAACAGCAACTGCACAGGAAAGGCAATGTGAGGTCCTCCCAAAATGGAGAGACAGAGGAACGGTGAGAGAGATTCATGGTTTTGACAACCCAAAAATGTGTACAATTCAGTCTTGATCGGCCATTAAGTTCCCATTAACTCCTTGGATGCTTTTACTGTTCAAATACACACGTTTCATAAACTCAGAAGCTGTATAAACTGTTGACTCCTTCCTCTGGTCATTTCAATCCACGACTGTTTGTGGGACACTGCTGTGCGCAATTTGCTTGCCGCGTTTCGCCCACAAATATATAGTCAATCCACTTTACAAAGTGAATTGACTTTGTAGCACTGTGAAGCGCTTTGAGAAGTCTTGGAAGATGTGGAAAGCGCTATATCAAATGTAAGTATTATTATTATTATTATGTATATCAGATTTAAACCGGCAATATACTGCAGGTTAGGTTTTCACCATCCATCTATAATCACATAGACTTTCTTTCCCCACTGACTACCGCTGGTCAGCCTTCCACAGAGAGAGACACAAGTTCTGCGGACACAAATACAACATGGGCTGAGATGCGGATTGTTTTCGGTGATATTGCCAGCGGGATTTCAGCAAAAAGGTTTTCTTTCCAAAACTTTTTTTTATTGGCAAATGATCACAATCCTGCAGCTGAGTTTGCGTGCGTTTGTGGGTGCATTCCAGCGCCAACCGTCACAGAACACCGACGGAAGCTTCCGTTAACAACCCTAGATCTTTTTTAAACCAGGTTGCAAAACCACAGCAGGCGTCCCGATCGTCAGCCCTTTTAAAACGTTTAAGGCTGCCGGAGACGGGAGCCAAGAACGTCTTGCGTCTTGTCAACTGCCGGAGACGAGACGGTGTTGTATTCTCCCTCCTCCTGACCCCCTACTGATAGCCCACGTGCGTTTATATTTTGTTAAGAACTCGAACCTGGCTCTGCTGAAATGATTAAATGATTTTTCCAAATGGCCTGCACTGCATGGGGCCACATTGTCACTCAGCGTGAGCAACTAGAGAAAGAGAGGGATACAAACAGTGAGATCGCAAAACCAAGCTGTGGCTTTTGAACCTTCAAACCCTTCCCACGACACCCGATACCCGATAATGGAAGTTCAAAGCCTTTGGAAGTGAGATGACTATCATACAGGAAATGTCAAAGGTAACACCGGCTTTATCCGTTGAGGGCGCTGCAATTAAATGATTGCCTTCGTCAAGGCAACTTCGTCACTTATGGCTGATACGGTTCAAATCAGAAATGAGGAAAACTGGAGGTCAGCAAAAGAAAGTTAAGGAGAGCCTTACACTTCAATAATGGAAATGTGGTTGAGTACCAGAGGGTAACTGTGGAACAGAAGGATAAAGAAACCAACAGTCTACAGAAGAGGAGAGAAAAAGTGGGAAAAAATGCATTCCCTGCAGTTGTATAACATAAATATCAATTAAACACTAATAGCAATAAAATGTCAGTTGCTCCAACACAGTAATTATGGACGCAATCCGAAACCTTATTCAAAAAATTATAATTCTACTCAGCAGGCACCGAACAGTGAGAATTATTTCATCACTGCCATGTGAACATGTTGATTGCTAAGGTGAATGAATCTGTCATTTGTTCAACGTATTATTTTCAGAACAAAAGCAGCAATCAGAGACGAAAGCGGTGGATTTTGAAAATCCCAAATCAATATTTAAGCACTCCCAACACTTCCTATGTAAAATGTAAGTTATTGCTGTATGCAATCGATTGCGTCTCCAGTTTATCACACTGAAACTAAGCTTTGGTCAGCTTGCTGTCCAACAAGTGTGGCAACCCATTTGAGTATTCAAACCAGACTGAGATTTCCATATAAAGTACCTCCAGCTTGTGGAAATTTCCCCGTGTCTTGCAACCTAAAGCTGTTCGTTGGTAAGCAGGGTGCAAGTTGACAAGAGCCAAAACTTTGTGGACTCCAGATTAACAGTCTAACCAGCGAAAACCACACGGCTCGTCATTCACTGAGAACAGTCTGAAATGTAAATCAACGAAGGCTGCTGGTTGTATTATGTGAGGGACAGACTGTATTTCAAAGCAATCAAAAATAACTTAGAAGTTACCATTTGCATTAACTTGTCAGTTATATCACATCGTTCCAGGCTATAATCAGAAAATGGAAACCTACGCTTTATGGATCGAACTTTTTTTTTAGTTCTCAGAATTGATAGCATTCCTTATGTTTCAAGTACTGTACTATTGTTTAAATGTGCAGAATGCAACTGCGAGGTTAGCAAACATTCCAGTGTAAAGAGACCAAGGTGAGGGCAAGAAAAAATGTCCCAGAGAAAAATCCTGGGAGAATATTCCCATTAAACAAGCATACTTTCAGACGAGCTTAATATCATCAGCTTGTATCAATCTGTTTATTTGCGGAGACTTAAAAGAGTCCAGGCTGTTTATTTTCCAAAACCTGTAGTTCTAACAAATCTCATGTGGTTATGCAACACAAATCCTTGTGATTTTATTAAATAAACAGGCCGCTTCTTGTTCCCTTGGATGTTAATCTTTTCCTAAGCAGAACTCTGCAGCAGACACAGCATAATAATAATAATCCTTGCATTTTATGTGGCGCTTTTCACATCTTCTAGACGTCTCAAAGCGCTTCAATATACTATAAAGTGAATTGACTGTATTTGTGGGCAAAACGCGACAGCCGATTGCGCACAGTAGTGTCCCACAAACAGTTGTGGATTGAAATGACCAATTTATTATTAGTTTTTTGAGGGATTATTATCAGGCATGTGGAGTAAGGAAACTTGCCCAAGTTTCGCCCTGACTTGCCTGGAATTGAATCCAGGTCTCTCGCTTGTAAGGTGAGTGCTCTAACTGAGCTACAGGACTCCACATCAGAGCAGCAGAGAAGAGAGAATGTAAAGCAATCTTCTTCTTCTTCTCCTCATAAAGGTGGAGACTCGTAGTCATTCTGTAGCGTTCTTGATCCTCAGGAAACATTCCCTCACTGAGGTCCCTCACTGAGGTACAGAGTTCAGTGCAGGTGAGGTTATAGGCGGCAGAGATTTGCATCAGTTGGCTCCCGTCTATGGGAAGACTGGCAAAGAAGACATTTGAAATGTCAGATCGGGAGATGACGAACGCATGGACGAGTGCTTTGGCTGCGTCTGGGATAAGGCAGGGGCGGAGGCAGGCAGTGCGATCGGGGGTGGAGGAAGGCTGTGCTAATCAGGGACCGGATGTGAGGAAGGACAGCTGTGGGTCGATCTTGACGGCTAGATTGCTGACCGATTTGGTTAGCCTGAGGGATAGGCTGTGGAGGTCAGAGACGCAGGACAGAAGACGTTGACGGGCGCCAAGAATGGCTTGCGTCTTGTCAACATTGAGTTAAACAGGAGCTCTTTGTCCACTACTAGCCTGACTCCAGTTCCAAGATGGAGCTTTGCATCACAATAATAAAAAGAAGTCAATAAAGCAGAGATCTATAAAAGCTGTACGAAGCCAAGTGCGAATAGTATTCAAAAGGAATGACTGCAGGGTCACTTGTAGTTCAGCCAGCTGGCTCACATAATAGTTTGCAATCTTGTTCATAAAAGACTTGTACTTTTAAATTCAATATGCTTTCAGAGTCAAATTCATCCACCAAACACAGTCGACACTTTACAGTATACTGTACACTTGACAGTATAAAACCCTACATCAAATGTAAGTATTATTATTGGATTTTCATATCAACTTGTAGCACGCAAAATAATTTTGTTCCCCTCACGCAAGATTTTGAAGAGTAGTCTTCAGCTACGATGATGTCAGCTATGGGTGAGTTTCCTTATTTCAGCCATGCCAATAAGGGGAGCAGTCAGGAACAGGGAATGGGTTGACATGGAGGGAAAATTGGAAGGTCAATAATCCATCTATCTGAAGAACTGGTATTGGCTGAACCCTGGGACCATATGGACTAGTGAGAAACACTCCAGAGACTCTAAATGAGAATCAGTTTGAAACCCGTTCATCTTCCTACAAATTCATTTTCAAATCCCTTAATGCCCTGGCACCCGCCTGGCTCTTTAACCTGGTTACACCAACCCACTGCATTAGCTTGACTAGCTCCAGCCTTCTGTATGTTCCCTGTGCTCTCCATTCTACCATTGGTAGCCGCGCTTTCAGCCACTAGCCCCGAAACTGTATAATACTATTTCTCTATCCCTCCACCTTGGCCCTTGGTTCCCCATATTCAGGTCGTGCCTGAAGACCTTCCTATTGGACGATGTCTACGTCACCTCCACCCTCCCGCCCGTCCCCACCCCACGACCGCCCCCCGGCTCGGAGTCGCACTCTGCCAATCGTTCTGGGATGCCACCCTGCATTGGGAGAGTTATATAAATACAAGTTGTTGTTGAGTGCGGGAAAGTAGGCAGGGGGAAGGATGCTTACCTAGGGGATCCAAGCACCTGGTTAAAGAAATCCTTGGACTGCCCAAGAATCCACCAGGTTAGTGTTACTCGTGCCAAGACATAGTGC
This sequence comes from Hydrolagus colliei, assembly GCA_035084275.1. Taxonomy (NCBI): domain Eukaryota; kingdom Metazoa; phylum Chordata; class Chondrichthyes; order Chimaeriformes; family Chimaeridae; genus Hydrolagus; species Hydrolagus colliei. The sequence goes on along the minus strand of CM068751.1, from coordinate 16,704,115 downwards.
TCTAACCAGTGAGGTCTCCAAACGGGTTTGGTATCTACGCAAAACTAATATCCGATCATTATGATTGGAGGCGGGAAAGCACAAAACGCAGGTATCTCGCGCAAAGTAGCACTGCGTTAAGAGTGCCAGCCTATACTATGGCTTGAACCCACAACTTTCTAACTCAAGAGGCAAGACTGCCACCAACCGAGCCAGGCTGACATCCTTCCACACACACACAGTACATCATAAATCTGATGAGTATTGCAGATCTCAATGACAGCGATATAACAGGTGCAGATTACGTCACTATGTGAACAGCTTGGATGTTGTTTTGTTGCAGTCATGCACCAACCACACTCAGGCACACGGTTTCGGTTTTGAAATTCAGTAAATGCAACAGGTGTCTTCCCACCTTCTAAACCGAGTAAATCATGGGAGGGGGTGGGGGGTGGGGGGGAGAACGGGGGTTGGGGGAGAAGGGGTGGGGGGGGAGGGAAGAGAATGTAATAGATAGCAGCAGCCGTTCAGTCACTCCCCGAGTACATTCCTGAATTGTAAGCCTCGAGAGTGAGCGATGACAGGCCATCTGACCAAGGGTGTCTCGCAGCTGAACCTGATCCTGTCTGTACCTAAATTTCTAGCGGTAGACTCCACATAACAGCAACAAGCCTCAACTCTTCCCTCTCCAGCTCGAAGATGGAAGGGCTGATGTAACGTCTCTTCGCCCACCTCAGGGAGATCAGCTAACTTAGCACAGGATTAAATCAAACCCGGCTAGCTCCTCGATCTCTTTAATACAGCTCAACACTTTTAAAACAAGAAGGAAACAAAAGTGAATCAGCGGAGGTGGCTGAACCTAACCTCTACAGTGAAAAGATATGCCTGTTCTCGACAGAACAGCTGCAAGGTATCTTGCATTACACAGCTATCAGCCAGGGTATCATGTATATAAAAAAAAGAGTTTTTCTTAGAGAAAAGAAAGTCCCTCAGGGCAAAGACAAGCAAAGTTTAAATCACTACTAAATCAATTTAAACCTCAATCTGATTCGCTTGGCGGTGGGAACTGGTCTGAATGAGTCATTTGATACCTCAGCACTTTAAAGCTGGATCTCTTTCAATCACAGGACATCAGAGGGAAGGACGACAGCACAAGCAGGTGCCTGAGTTGTATTGAATATTAATAATAGTAATATTCCTTGCATTTGATAAGAGTGCTTTTCACGTCTTCTAGCCGTCTCAAAGCGCTTCACAGACTGTACTGTAAAAGTGAATTGACTGTATATGTGTGGGCAAAACCCAAGTCATATATTTCTGTCAAGGTAATAGATGCAATAATCTGTGGCAAGGTGGATTTGAATGGAATGGCCTGTATTGTACAATGTTACAGAAAACCCTTTCGCTTCCTCACTTATGCCTGCTCCACTCCAGCGAATCAGTCAAAAGGGCCAGAGCCCAATGTTCTTCCATGGAGTAAAGGGAGAGGGAGTGGGGTGGGGGGGGGGGGGGGGGAACAGAAAGATGTTTAGCATAACAGCAATTTTGACCCACGAGGCCTTGGCGTTTCTCAAACAATCCACTAAAGCCTTGCTGTCCGCAGGAATCATTCCAGTTATGCACCATGGAGAGAGCGGGCAACCATCAATACTTAAAAGTGAACAGAAAAGTTCCTACAGGAATCTAAAGCAATCTCTAGACCAACTAAACAGGAGGTTAAGAGGCAAGTAGACGTTCGTAGACATGCTACGTGAATTCTCGTGTTTTTTTTAAATAAAAAAAAACCTCCTTGGCAATGCTACCGCACATTCATCGGGAAAGTCACAAAATAATTAACAAATGGAAAGGCATGCTGGGACCCACACTATCAAAACATATTGTACAAACCTTTTCTTCTCTCTCCCACAACTATAATAGATGAATAATAATAAACCTATAATAATAAATTGGTCATTTCAATCCACGACTGTTTGTGGTTCATTGCCGTGCAATTGGCTGCCACATTTCACCCACAAATATACAGTGAATTTACTTTACAGTATATTCTGCAAAGGGCTTTGAGATGTCTAGAAGATGTGAAAAGCGTTATATCAAATGCAAGGATTATTATTATAAAACACTTCATCTACACTTGTATTGTGCTATACAAGTGTAATTGCCATTGCAATTCTAAGCGGCCTTAATGAGCCAGCCAATACCTACATTTACTAAATCCAGTAGAGTGATCCATCACGCAGAAAATCCATTGTGTTATAGCATTTGAGGTCATTGTGGGAGACAAGGAGATTTAAACATTAACATTGCAAGTTAGTGACAATTCTCAAATGAAAACCGTCACACCTGCCAATTAGAGCCACAATGCAGTCACTTAACTACTTCCAAGCAAACTAATGGTTACCTTAATGGGGCCGAGGCTGTGCTGGGAATAGGCAAACAGATACTGACACAAACTGTGCTGTAAATAGAAAGAACCCATAATGATCCCAGACAAGCTTCTCTCACAAGTGTGGTGTCCGAAGGGTAGTGGAGGTATTTCAGCGCCTTGGAATGTCCTCCCGATGTGAAAGGTGCGATACAAATGTAATTTTGTAGTGGTAAGGGCAATGGCAAAAGGGAGGGGTGCATTGGGATTAACACATCTGTCACATTCTCATAAAACTGGTAGAACAGGCTCAATGCAATGAGCCAGTTAACTCTCCTGTTCTTCTTTGGCCACCCCTGCCCCCATCTTCTTCTTCCCTCACTCCCTTTCCCCACTTTCTCTCCTCCCTTTTCCCCTTCCCTCCCTCTTCCCTCTTCCTGATCTTGCCCCCACCCATCTTTCCCTCCCTCTCTCCCTTACCCCCCTTTCTCCCCCCTCTTCCTCCCTAACCCTAACCCATCCCACCTTTCCCTCCCTCTCACCCCTTGCCCTCTTTTCCCCCTTTCTCCCCTGGCCCCATTTTCGCGATTGTTTGTGAGGACACTGCTGTGCGCAATTTGGCTGCCGCGTTTCGCCCACAAGTATACAGTTGACTTTCCTGCTTTTCTTCCCCCTGCCTCGACCCCTCCCCTTTTGCTTCTTTACCCCCTTTTGCCCCTAGTCCCACTTCCGTGACTGATTGTGGGACACTGCTGTGCGCAATTTGGCTGCCACGTTTCGCCCACTAATATAGTTACTTTTCCTATTATTCTTCATCCTGCCCTGATCCTTCCCACCCTGCTCTTGTCCTACCTGACTGTACAGCGCCTTGGGACGTCCTCCCGACGTGAAAGGCGCTATATAAATGTAAGGTTTGTTTGTTTGTACTGTCAGTACATTCATCAGAGCCATATCTAACAATTTATTCAACAATCAATTCAACTGTCACACTCACACTGGTTCCCACGGTAATTGTTTTCACCCCCAAATGTCTACTGGGTGGCCTCTAGAGTAGATCCTTCCCTGTGTCGTGCGAGTTCCCTCTCTGAGTGAAACTCCGTTAAATGAGAAGTAACACAGCAGCAGGTAATCCCGATGCCTTATAGCACAACAATGCGATGCTTCAAACAGCGTGATACTCATTACCAAACATTTGACGTCCGCAGTAACCTGCTTGCTTCTCTCCCTCCTTCGTTGAAATTGAACAGAGACTCAAGAATGCACTGTATAGAAAACTCAGCGGTATTTTATTGGTTCTTAAAACCCTATGCCTCTGTTACACAGCCCGGGACAAGATAAACAATTGCAGCATTAAGAAATAGAACAACCTTATAACTATCAGCTTTACCCTGAGTTAACAGACAAAGGAAAAAACAAACTTGACCTGGAGGCAAGGCTCTCAGGTCAGGCACATATCTCCTTCACGACACGAAAGACATAGAGCGAACCCGAGTTCAACAAAGCCCCTCCTTTTATATTTTTCTAACCTTCCCAGGTCACAGACCTTGTGTTATCAAGGCTGTACTGTTTTAAAATTATATTCTGATCACTGGACCATCACTGCAAACTATGTGTACAGACTATCTATCTGCAGCAAACATCATTAGAAAGAGATAATAATAATAAAGGTAGAGCATTAATTAAAACAAAGTGACCGTGACATTTGCCCCTATCGATAAGTAATATGCAGATAGCATCTTAAGGGCGATCCTTCAGCCACTCTGCCCCCAACCTCTGGAACTCCATCCTGCAGTCCCTCTGCCTCGCCCCCTCCCTGGCCTCCTTCAAGTTTCGCCTCAAGACTCTCCTCTTCGATGGACCCATCGGCAACTCCTAATCCCCCCTTCCCTCCCCTCCTGTCCTCAGCTCGGGTCTGAAGCAGTGACTGTCCAGCGCCTTGGGACGTCCTCCTGACGTGAAAGGTGCTATACAAGTCTCATTTTGTTGTTGTTGTTGTTGTTGTTTATCAACATGCAGACAGAATAATGTCTTTTTTCCTTTTCGGAATTCAATAGGATTCGCTATTCTCAGACCTCCGCTTTCCTCAGCTGTGTGTCTTTCTCTCTCACTCTCTAGCCTTCTTCTGAGTTTACTAGAAAACAGAATTCTCACAACAGTAATATGTCCACAAAATCTTACGCTGTATATTTTTAAGCAAACCACGTTAAAGAGCACATGTAGAGCAGCTCATTAATCTCCTTTGTTACAATGCCTTTCCCTTCATGAATTTAAAGATTGGTAAATTTCACTTAGCAGAACTTGTCCAATTCAATAACTTCCTTGAAGTTGTTTTGACAACCATGCCAATTGGTCTTCGGTTGACACTGTCTCATGCTTTTGATTCTCACGGAATGTGTCTTTCCAACTCAACTTGTGGAGTCCTATAGCTCAGTGGTTAAAGCACTCGCTTTTCAAGCGAGAGACATGGGTTCAATTCCAGGTAGGTCAGGGCGAAACCTTGGGCAAGTTTCCTTACTCCACATGCCAGATAATAATCGGTCAAGAGAAAAAAAAACTATGAATTGGTCATTTCGCTCCAAGACTGTTTGTTGGAACCAGCGCAATTTTTCGCCCACAAATATACACTCAATCACTTTACAGTATATTCTGTGAAGCACTTTGAGACATCTAGAAGAGTGAAAAGCGCTATATCAAATGCAAGGATTATTATTATTATTAACTCTCTCTTTCACCACATGATAATTTGGGTAGCTAAAATTGATCATCTGTAGACAACTGCTGTATTTTCTTTTAACCTGACAGGTCAAAACAGTTACTGTCTTCCCTCTTGGGAGTTAGAATGGGAATAGTTTTGGGGTTCAATATTGTCACCATCTTGCTGGATTTGTGGAAAGGTCCCGCTCTGTAATGGCTTTTCCAAGCCACATATTCCCCTCTCGAATTTTTTTCCACTTTTATGAGCTCCTCTTGTCATTTTCTATATGGTCTGAGTAGTGCACCTTTAACAAGGGTATTGCCAATGCTAACCCAGTACAGTAGTGTGAAATACAAAAATGATTATGTAACAATTACCTCTAGCAGTTTCTGGCTCTGTATCTCGAACCAGGATTTTGACACAGTCCCTATACTTCTTAGTGGCCTACAGCCCCGCTTCCACTGTCACTCCAAGAGCCAAATGGCTGCTCTTGTTTTTCCTTTCTGTAGAAATATGGTCCCGCTGGATAGATGCAGTATTGGATATGCTCTTGTGTTGGGAGTTTTGACTACAATCGTTCGCTCCTCGGACCCCTTGCTGTGATCAGTAATGAGTGGTACAGTGTGAGCTGGGTGGGCAATGCCAGTGCAGTGGTGAAGTAGAGCGGCTGGTGTGTCAAGAGCAGGACCGCCACTGAATCCCACCAGACATGAAAGGCGCAATATAAATGTCATTTTGTTTTAAAACTGATGAGGTGACAGGAAAGGTCCTCCGAGGCACTCTACCATTAGCTGGTTTTGCTGCCAAAAACCAAAGCCTCAGGGAGTCTCTGTGGTTGGATAGGTCCTCAAGACATCCTCAAAAACAAAGGCCAGGATTTAGTAGCATGTCACACTGAGAATGTGGGTGCCATTTGGCTTTTATTAAAACTTAAAAAAGACGGCAGACAGCCACGTACAGAGACAATTTCTTTTAACTGAGGAGTCGGATTGGGGAGGGAAGCTTCCTTTTTAAGTTTCACAAGAAATTTCTGGGATAGGAACTTGTATAAATTCGGACCCTACTTTTGTTGATTACTTGAGTGCCCAAGAGAGAAATCCGTAAAGTGAGGGGGTATGGCCTCTATCCAAATTATATACACCCTGGCTACTTACCTTAATGTCAAAATTGCAGTCAAATCTTCTGATCAGAACAATGAAGTTGCTGGAGTTGTCAGTCAGTGGAGGAGAGATGATGGGCTCACAGGCATTCTTCGGCCTTGAATACACGAGGAAACCCTGCAAGTGAAGGAAGAAGTCAAAGCTTTGTTAGAAAAAAATACATTTCAGGAATGATACAAGCACTGAGCACTACCCCACCCCACCCCGCACCACACTAATTGGGGTAATGTGGGTGTTGAGTAAAAGTATACCATCAGTTCAGCCCAGGAACTTGGATAGCAAAGCACTAATCATCTCTGCGTCACCCAGAACAAAGCACTGATCAATCAACCAGCCTCCTGACTACACAGGCACAGCCAGAGATACCAAGCAAACAATCTATGATGTCTGTAGGATTATAAAGTTCCCCAAACCCACTCTGGAGAAGGAGACATTGTGGAAGACCTTCTTAATTAACCTCTGGAGGTTTAGTGAAAGCACCTTTTTAAACTTCTGAAAATCTCAAACCAAATCCAGGACTAATAATTAGCCCCATCAATGCAATTACAGGCCTCAGCATACAACAAGGCATGTGAATTGTAACTATGGAAACATTAACAAAGTAATTAATTCCTGTTTCTTCATCACGCCGACCTTGTTCAGTGACGAGAGTATAACTGTCTGAACCCTCTACACACCACTGCAGCTGCTGAGTGTCAGTGAGATAGGTGCACTACTTATACAGTACCATCATCACCATGTCAGTAACACTGCAAATCAACATCACCTCATCACCATGGCATGAAGTTCCTTCACAATTGCTTCATGCTCAACTGCAAGAAAACAATCAATAGAAAGGATGCTGGTTTGGCCAGGCAATCATTCCCTTGTCCAGCAGAGCATGAAGCGACTGAAAGCTATGAAAAAGAAAGCTGGATGGTAATCTTCAAACTGTGGGCTGGTCAGAGGGGCCGGAATGGTCATTCCGAGTCCTGTATGTTCTTGTCATTTCATTAGACTCTTATCTTATCTGATGCATCAGATGACATCAGCCTAATAGCACATCAACAAAGCCTTTGAGGTGGATATGGCTTAATGCTCATCACTCACTGGGTGTTGCTCCATGTGAACTATGTGCAATCGAATAGGTCCCCAATATAAATTTTCCTGTAAAATCACCCTTTCTTAAGTGCTTTGACGATGTCCTTTCAATGCATAATTTGAGCGAATGCCAGAGCAATCTCTTATTTGCATTACTGACCCCCCCATACACACAATACTCTCTGAGGGTTGGCACTTGTGGGTGGCGAGGGTTTAGAGGAGACTCAGCCAACACCAAATTTATTACTTTACCTGTTTAAGTGCAGCTAAGGGGAAATCCCTGACTATAGCCAGTCCTCCATGCTGCCCCAATCCGTGGCCCCCACAGGTTCCACTTGCCCCTTTCCCAACACGTCGTCGAGGTGGGGGGGTAAACTCATCAGGAGTATCGTCACCTCTAATTAGCCAATGGACCTGTCGCCAAATTAGCCCTTTGAATAAAGCAGTTTTCATGACTATTCAATGGTTTTAATTATAATTTGCGAAGTCATAATTTAATTACTTTTTAAAACAAATTCTCCAATGTACCCAAAACAATCATCTGAGAGACCACTAACTGGTTGGAATGTGAACATTGCAGACCACAAACAGACTCCCCAGACTATTGCAAGAAAGATATACCGTATATCTCCGCGTATAAGGCGCACTTTTTTTCAGGTCGGAAGATCTCGAAAGTTGGGGGTGCGCCCTATACGCAGGTACAAGAGATTTTGAGCCTCGGAGATACAGTAAACAGGAGGGGCGGCCGGCGCGCTGTCAGCCGGGGTTTGGTCAGTGTCCGGCGGGGGTTGGGGGGAGCGGGTGACGGGGCTTCGGCCTCGGCCGCCCGGGCAGCGGCAGCAGCAGCGAACTTCAGTGCTGTGCTTACCTTCTGCCTCTCCCTCCCTCCCTGCCTGCATGCCGGCCTGCCTCTCTCCCTCTCTCCCGGGCTGCCGGCCTGCCTCTCTCCCTCTCTCTCTCCCTGGCTGCCGGCCTGCCTCTCTCCCTCTCTCTCTCCCTGGCTGCCGGCCTGCCTCTCTCCCTCTCTCTCTCCCTGCCTGCCTGCATGTGTGCCTACCTCTCTCCCTCCCACGCTGCCGGCCTGCCTGCCTGCCTCTCTCTCTCCCTACCTACCTGTCTCTCCTGTCTCTCCTCCCTTCTGCCGGCAATATCATTGAAAATGCTTCCGTTTTGTTTCACCAAGAAAAGGTCAAAAACGGGGGCTGCTCCTTATACGCGGGTGCGCCTTATACGCGGATATATACGGTATATATATTATATATATATATATATATATAATACATATATTGGGTTGGGGGGAGGGGAAAGCAGAGTGAGATTTAACAAGACACCTGATGCGGATAAAGCACCACACAAGATTATGTGTGGAGGCCAATAATGCACTTGATAGGCTCAACTGAATCTTTGATAACAACAACAACAACTTTGATTTATATAGCACCCTCCACGCCGAGCGGCGTCTCACGGCGCTGCTCAATAACGGATCCCAGGCCGAGCCAGGGGCAGGGGGAAAAAGATGGAATGGAGATATGCTCCCAGGCCTGCAGCATTCCTTCCCATTGCGGCTTCTGCTATCCTATTCCCTACCCTGTGGAATACATACTTAGGTCAATAATTATTTTTGGACTTGTCAGGAAATCACAGTAAATGTCGGTTTTACTGCTGCAACAGCATTTTGTTTTAAGCCACAAGTTTCAAAATGGATCCGATCTTTGTGCAAAACCTGCTGGAGATCACATTCGCTGGTAGATTAGTTTGGCAGCTTATCTGGTTGGTAGACAAATGCAGAAAAAACATCAACAACAAATTAAATTTGTATAGCACCTTTCATGTCAGGAGGGCCTCTCAAAGCGATGGACAGTCAGGGATCGTCACCAGAGATAGCAGATAGGGTTAGGAGGAGTTTAAAAATCAGGATGGGAGTAAAATATCAGATAATGTGGCTCAAATAGCTGCAAGTTTGAGAGCAGGAAGATAAGAGTCCAAAACTATCCACATAACATGGAGAGCAGCAGCCAGAAGAGGCCCAAAAGAGAGAGAAAAACATTTCTGATGAAAATTTGACAATTCATTCCTCTGCATGAAGTTATCTGAAGTAAATACTGTAGGATTTCAGTTTGTCTTGGACCTCATTCAAAATGATGGTATAATATGGTTTCTTACCTACAGCTTAAGTCATAAGTACAGTATAATATAATATACTATAATAATAATATTGCACTTTGAGACATCTAGAAGATGTGAAAAGCGCTTTATCAAATAGGATTATTATTATTTGATACAGTATCTGATCATGTAGTTGAGACGCCTCAAAGCGCTTCATATTGTAAAGTGTGTGTATTTTGTGGGTCAATGTATCAGTACATTACAGCTCCTGTATTTCCAGCCAGCATATGATGGAATGACATTTGGCAGCATCACAGGAAAATAGCGTTCCTGACCACAAGATGACGACACTCGGTTGCTAAACCAGGTTTCCATATGCAAATATTTAGAGTAATACACACACACACAAGCTTTTTATTGTCAAGTATCTACAAAACGATTTTAGCTTCAAAAGCTACTGATTTGAAGCACTCGTGTTCGATTGGGCAAAAGATCTTTCATTTCTCGTCTTTTTGACTCTTCAAACAGTGCAATTGTACCTTTTAAAAGTAAAACTCTCCTCTGGGAAAACCTTAACCTGTGACTGCACTGGTGCTGAAGGAAATTGCTGTATTGATACCCTCCACTGTGCAGCATTAAACCCTGCTGTACCTCACAGTTTCCAATCTAACACAAGAGATACTGGGAACAGTGCCAAGTGGAACCATTTATAACCTACTTCAGAAAATCTTTACGCACATACAATCCAGTTAACTGTGTAGAGTGTCAGCCTTTGAGATGAATGGCACTCATCAATCACGCAAACAAACAAATGAAGCTAGCATGTCCATTTTGAATATGTTTTTCCATAACCTAATTTCTATCACCACACAACCGATCCAGCTCTATGCGGCAATGGAATGGTTTTGCACTTAATACAAAATGGCTTATCTCACTACCACAAGACACAACTATAATAATTAATCCCTGCATTTGATGTCGCCAAGACGTTTCCAAGTGCTTCACAGAAAGACGCTGTAAAGTGTAGTGACTGTGTATTTTGTGATCTCATCAAGATAAGGTACTTTCAATGCAGAGATCAGGCTCAACTATTTTAAAAGATGATCAACTGATCATGTCCTTGCTAAATCTATAATAAAATATCATTGGCAGATTACAGAACATCAATCTCTAGGCCATCTCTTAGCTATTTTAAGATGTTGGGTGAACACATTTGCTTTGCCACAAAAACCCTCATCGACGTCTTCACCTCCAGCCTTGATTTCTCAAACTAGTATGAAGTAAATGGATAAAGTTATGAATTTCTGCATTGCAACTTAAATATAGCAAACTTTAACTCTATTAACAACATGGAAATTTTCCAGCGCTCTTTCTTCCTTCATCACATCAATAACTTTCACTATTCAATATTTTACGTCTCTAACAAGCTCCCAACTAACAGCTATCAAATCTCACTTTTAATGACTCGACACTTAATCCTTTAGCAAGTAACATCTGAGTTTTACTGCCATAACCCCTGCCCTCACATGGAATTCCCACATCTTCTCAATTACTTAAAGCAGCTTCAGGGAAGCTCGGTTGGTTCTTTTCATACACATTACAGTATAGCACGTGAAGCACTTTGAGATGTCCCAATGATGTGATAAGGTATGATATCAAATCCAAGGATTATTATTATTTTCCTCCAATAAAGTCGGTCTTTCACTCTCTGGCTGTTTGTAGGACATAGCTGTGCGCAAGTGTGCTGAGATTGCCCACAAAAACACACAGTCGCTACACTTTATACTATATCCTGTGAAATACTTTGGGATGTCCTCCCAACTTGAAAGGTACTACACCAAATGTAAGAATTATTAGTAGTAAGAATAAATAGACATAATTATTAATAATATTATTGTTATATCTACCAATGAGGGGAGGATGCTAATTCTGCGTCATTTTGCAAATTAGAGTTGGAATTGAACCAGAAGCATAGAAAAAGGTCTAGGAAACAAAAACATTGAAAAATAACACACGCAAGCAACATCAAGGAATGTAGTTGAGGTTAAGATTGTTATTGTATTTCTTAGAGTATTTCTCAAAGGAAAACTTTAAAACAATAGTTTCTGGGTCAAATATGTTAAAACTAAACTTTACTCTCATGGCTTGGGAACTCATCTAAACCTCTTGATTATATTTCAGCTTTGTAACATTTCCCAGGTCAGGATATAGAGCGCCAGCACAGGAATTTCTGTACCCCATGGGCTCATCCTCATGGCGACAGACATAGCGAAAAATGAGGTCATTGTCAGCATTTACAGTGCCCCTGATTTTACTGCCTTTTTTTCAGATGCTTTGACTACAAGCAAACAACGAGAAGAATGAAAATATTTCTGGGGTCAAGGGAATAAAACCAGGGTCAGCTTTGTGATAGGAAACAAGGTCAGTCTTTTGTTCAGTGCAATAATCACATATCTCATTGAGAAAGAACTCCAATATACCATACATCATGCAGGCCTTGAGGCTATCTTACCAATAAAGTCCACATAACTCACCCTTAATAATTTTGCTATGTATTCCAAACAAAGCATCTTAGCTTTATCTGGGGGATGGAAAGACTCTGCTTTTTAACTCTGAGCTATAGTGCTGCGTGCTTCTGAAAATCTGGACTGTGTATGAAGTCAACCCCCGATGTGAAAGGCACTCTATAAATGTAATTTTGTTGCTGTTTAACCCCTTGCGTGAATAGGTCACAGAGATAGGGAGGGGAAGACTATGGAGGGCTTTGAAAGCAAGGGAGAGGATCTTAACCTCTGAGGGACGGGGAGACAGTGAAGCCGGTTGAGGATGGAGGTCAGAACTTAGTGTAGTGAGAGGACATGAGCTGAGGAGGTCTGAATAATGTGCAGCTAGTGGAGGAAACAGTTGGAAAGTCTGGCGACAAAGAGTTAGCAAATTCAAGCCTGGATGTAGGGGAAAGGCAATGGTGGAGCTAGGCAATGTTATGGAGGCGGGGGAAGGCAGAATGCATCATGGCACGGTTGTGAAATTTAAAGAACAACTGATGATCGAACAAGATACCAAGGTTCTGTACTGGCTCAATGAGGTACAGAGAACATCCATGAATAGTGAGTGATGCTGCCAGCACCTGTGGAGGCGCTGATTGGAGCCAAATAAAAGGGTCTCTGTCTTGCCAACTGTCAATTGGAGAAAGTTGGCTCTCACCCTGGATTTGATATCTAAGACAATCTGTCAGGACACCAGTGTCCTGGAGTCGAGGTTGAAGACAAAGAGTTGGGTGTCGTCCGCATACGTACGGAAATTACATCATGCCTGCAGGTGACATTACTGAATGGAAGCATTTAAAGATTAAAAAGGACAGAGTACTGAGAAACGCCGCTGTGTGAGGTTAGGAGAAACCCTTTGTGGATGCAAAGTGGAGATGATGGGAAAGGAAAGATTGAAACCAGGAAAGAACAGAACCATAACAGTGGAGCTGAGAGAGCCGGTGAAGAAAAAGAAGAGTCTCAACAAGGACAAATGGTCAAACAGAAAGATTCTTACGCAAGATCATGTCACTAATATTATGGAGCAGAGGTTTGGGACATGGCTGCCTGGTTAACTGTGATTGCTCTCCTCAATTTCAGCTGCCTGAGACGTAAATGGAAATGTACACCAAGGCCACAAAACTGAATGCTAATTAACAATTTGGAATCAGCAGGTTTTGAGAATTATAACGTTGATGCTTGGAATCGGAGAATATTGACTTCCTGTTCTCTGCAGCATGACTGACATACATTTTATACCGCGGACCCACTGTAACATGAATTTTATGGACCCAAAACAATAAGTTTTACGACTGGATAGAGCTGCTGGAAGGTAGTAACTAGTGTCCGGCGATATATCGGTATAATTTTTCATATCGATATGCTGATATTGGAAATTTGAACATATCGGTATATCAAAAAACATTGGTATATAGTGTCTGGCGATATATCGATATATGGTTATATCGGTATAATATAAAACTTTTTCAACTTATCTTATCGCCGGCACTGCAAACCTCCTGGGCCTAGAGCACATATATCGGAATGCGCGCACACTGGAATGCGCGTGCACCTCCGAATGTGCGTGTACACAGGATAAAAAAGCTGGTGATATCGATATATCGGTATATATCGATATGAGCCCACCGATATATCAGAAAATTTCCATATCAATGGACCCTAGTGGTAACTATATGCAAAGGAGTACCGGTGCATCACTAAAGCAATGTAACTAATTTCCATCGGCTTCTGTGGGGAGCAGACACTGTGCCAATTTCCATTTTTTTTTACTACTCTAGTGTTCTTTCACCAATTCTCCCCCTCCAACCACAAACCCATCCTTTTCCCATGTTCGTAAAATTTAATCACAGGATCCAATGGAACTTCATATCCCAAGTCATAAATCGAGGACACATTGGGTTGCTACAATAAATAGAACTGTTAAGTGTAAGTATTTCCGTACTTCAAACTGGCGAATTACCAATATTTTCAGCTTCCAAACATCGAAATTAAAATTCTCACATCATGCTGTTTGCAGTTTCTATGCCTGGGTATGATACAATCCAGGGCTACATTTTCGCAGCATTTAAATGACTTGCAAACCTAAGAGATGCAACTCTATCTTGTGACTAAAAACGTATTATCAAATCATGGGATTGAGTTTTAGTTAGGTAGAGGTGACAGACAAGACCCAACATCATGGAATGCCAATGCTGTGGTATTATAAATAACCTGACTTATATTATGTGTGTAAGATAAGTGCGCTTAAAGCGATACTTAATAACTCAAAAGTTTTTTGAGGAAGAGAAGAGGGTGCAGATAACTTTCACAAACCAAACTAATATTGTTATAGGATGTCATAGAAACTGGTTTTCGGCCATCATGGCTTGTCTCCGCTCCCACTTTTTTTCAAATATAAAAACTCAGCCTTTTTATTTATTAGTCCCACTTCCCAGATAATTTTGTCTCTATATCCCTTAATGTGTTTACCGCTCAGGTGTTTACCCAGATGCTTCTGAATAATTCTATTGATCCAGCCTCAATAGCCACCTGTGCTAAGAACCCTCTGTGAGTGAAATTTCTTGTAACCCGATCCTTCTGCCAACAATCCTAAGGGATTTATCTAAACCTCCTGTTTATTCATTACCTTTGATTTGACAAGCATTTCTTAAATGAAGCGATAGTTTTGATTAACTTACATTTTAATGTAATGTTAAATATTTTTTGAGTAGATGGCTATGTTACCATTAATGAACCACCAATTTAAGGATGAGTTTGGTGTTTTACAAACAACTTGGTCTTTACACCAGAAAGACGCAATTATAGAGGATACAGGTTTGCTGACATGAAAGGCACTATCCAAACGTGATTTTGTTGTTGGTGCTGTTAAATATGCACACTCTTACCTTGTAAGATAAACCAACACTGCCCCCATCAGGATTTATCATGCCACTACAGCCACTTGACCAGGAATTTTGTGATTTTGATCGTCCATCTACAGTAAGATTTCAAACTCACCTGGCCACAAAGGCCATTTAAGTTAACAGTGTGCACTTTATGAGCCACACCATCAAAAAGGTTACAAAATACTGTACCTGAAAATGTCTATAGTGATTGGGTCCACGCTCAAATATATCAATTTGAACTAAACATTGCACAATTCTTAGTCATTAAAAAAAAGTCTCAGTAGATAATGAGTCTCAATACTTAACTTGAATTCTGAAATATAATGCTTCTAACTTCATTGAAGCAAAAATTTACTGGCAGGCTGTGAAAATGCCATTTAGTACTACAGTAGTGTACTATGAAATTGACCTTTCTACGACCATGTCCTAACTTATTTTTAAAGTTAACACATTTTAAAGTAAAATAAATGCAGCTTTAATGACTTCCCTTTGCTATAGTACTCAATGATAATTGTGTGCCGTTACACGTCTACGTGAGCAATTGCATTCTGTGCGCCATCTGATTGACTATACTAACTCTGAGAGTTCTCATTGGCTTAAATCGAATATCACCCATGTAATGTTTAGGTTTGAATATATGTCTTATATTAAAAAGAATCTTGATTTTAAAAAAACTGGGGAGAATAGTGGAGGTACTAAAACTGATCTAATTCAAGGACAAGGAAAGACAGGCACTCCCTACCTCTGAATTCTACCTTGCGATGGCAGTGCAAAGACAGGAAAACCTCACTAAACTAATATGCACAAAAATGAGCGGCTTCAGGTCATTGAATCCTTGAATGCCGCTTTTCACCCACAAAATATACAGTCAATTAATTTTACAGCATTTGTGAAACGCTTTGATGTGATAAGGCATGATATCAAACCCAAGACTATTATTATTATAATATGCTTTTCACATAAAGGAAAATCTGACAACATTTCAAGGCTGAATTTGACTAATCCAAGACTTTGGAAATCATCCCAAACAAAAACATCTTCTAGCACTGTTGCCACTGCACCATTGGCACAGAATATAAATACAGATTGCATGAACAAAGAAGCCACTTAGACATGAAAAATGCAGTGATCTGAAGATCACACAGGCCTCAATTTATTCCATTAATTGCATACTCAGTGAAGGAAAATGAGAAGGATTTATTTATCCATATTTCCACTCACAAAAGATCACAAGAGAGATTCAGATGAAGGAGGCCTTACAGTCTATTTCATTTCATCCGTCCAGAATACTCCTGAGACTTTGCTTTACTGAGCCATCATCCTGGGCTCCAGTCACTCTAACTGGTAACCTGCTTCAGTCATGAATTACCCTCCATGTAAAGAAATACATCTTGGTGTCTGTCCTGAAATTTCCCACAATGATTACCAGCAAAACCAGTACGACTGCAGGTGGCAATGGCTGCTTCATCAGAACCATGGATGCAAAGCAACTTTAGAAACATAGGAATAGGAGTAGGCCATTCAGCCACTCAAGCCAGTTCCATCATTCTATTAATTCATGGCTGATCTGTAGCTCAACTACAAATACTGCCTTTAGCCCATATCCCTTGAAACCCTTAACTAACATCAATCTATCCGCCTGTGTATTGAAAATTTTAATGGATCTCGCATTCACAGCATTTTGGTGGAAAGAGTTCCAGAATTCCACTCTCCTTTATGTGAAAAAATGCTTCCTAACTCTATGACCTGTCTTTGATTCTAACCCACAGTTCAGTGACAAAGGCATGAATCATGATTTCAGTTGCGTCTGAAGTAAGATGGGGAGAAGTGGCGTGAGTGAAGGAAGGCAGTCGTAGTTAGGAATTGAATATGGGATAGAAAGGTTGACTCGGGATCAAATCTGAGCTTGTGCACAGATTTAGTGAGTCTGAGGGTAAAAGGAGTTTAGAACTGCATGCGAGAAGATTTTTAAAATAAATTAAATGAAAACAGACATAAACATTACCTGTAGACCATCTTTAGGAAGGCGGTAACCAAATCTTGATGGTAGATCATCAAAATTCTGTGTTCTATTTTCAATGGAATGCTGAAAATTAAGAATCAGAATTCGCACAAGTCATTATGCACTTATCTTTGCCATTCAAACGCTGAAAATATATGAATCGAGGCAACTAATCTAGTCACTTGGCCTCAACACAAATCCCATACGCATACTTAGGTTTGCTAGTTCCCAGGTTTTATTTGGTAAAATTTGGTATTTGGTTTTTTTTCCAAATTAATAATTCATTCCTATTTTTTGAACTATAGGCATGCAGTATTCATCTAGTATTAATGTAGTAATCTGTCATCAAGACACTAAATTCATATAGTGTCAGCTGACACTCTAATGCATTGCTAGGGGAGCACAGCACTGTTGGGCGGCACCATGCATCGAATGAGACATTAATCCACAGTGCCGTCTGTCTGCCTGATTGCAAAGTTGTTTGCCAGAATTGGTTTCTGGAGTGAGTGGTTTCTGGTTGAGAAATTAAAATAGTTTCTGAACACTTTTCAAAGACTTGATGGTGGCAGCTATGAAATGCTGGCTGCATTGTTGGTCTTTCCAGCTGATTATGGGAAAGAGGTGCAATTGGTTGGGACACGGGCACAATTTCATCCCTTTGAATTTTAGAAGCATCACAACAAACTACTTTATAATAATAATAATATAATAATCCTTGCATTTGATATAGAGCTTTATCTCATCATGTATGTTGTGGGCAATGACAGATGCAAAGGGATAAGAAATAAATTCTGATACCAACAAAAAAAAGACACTCATCTCTAAATGTAAATTGTACTTATATACTATTACGATATTCATTGATCAAACTTGATTTGTGCCAGACACTGCCACCTAGTTCTCTACCAAGAAGATGGTCTGTCATACTTACAGCTATAAGGTCGCCTTCCACTGGCCAAAGATGGAGAAAAGCCACAAAATAGACGGTGAAGCTGACGTGAATCTGTGAGGCAGATAAAATTAACACACCCAAGGGCAAAATCATCTTCAGATGCACTGCAACTGCAGCACCTAATGCAAGAAACAGAAAACGCATATGAAAACATACATTACAAATCTACCGTCATTACCATTGTAACCACTTTACTTGCATCATTTCAGCTTCAGGAGCCATTTTTGCTGACTGTATAATGTTACACCAAACAAAAAAGGCCATAGAGAACCCGACTGGGACTTCAACACCAGTGTTCTCCCAACCTTTTAATCTAAATTGCTTCTGTTTTTCTCTCTCCTGTACAGTGCCTTAGGTGCCAGCAATCCAATTGTCAGTTATTTGCAGGAGGCTGAATACAGATGTCGCTAGGATTATTTAACCATAAATACATCAATGGACAGGGTTTAACATACGAGTCTGGGGGCGAGGGGAGAGGACATCACAACCAAGTGTGATCCAGCAGTTGTGAGCACCTTTTAGCACAGTCTTTTGATACCCATTATGAGCATTAAATAGCACTGGTTCACAAACTGAAATCAAAGGAGATGCTTTATTGTTTTCTTTCTCCCACTTCTCTCTATCATTCTATTTCAAGGTCAATTGGTTCAGGGAGCTATTGTCTGCTGCTCGCAGTAAAAGAAACGTAATTTAAGCATCAGCTAAGAACATTGAGTTAAGACAGCAATTCAGCTTTAGGATCAGCCACTGTTAAGAATGTAGGTGAATATTCAGCAATAATTTGGATTATACCCTTTTCACAATTTGCCTGGTTAATCTAATGAGCTTTTAGAGTGCATTAAAATCACACACTAGGCAAGTTATTAAACAGATTAATGTGAAAGTCACATTTACTATAACACACAAAGTACAGTATACAGCATGAATAGTAAAATAAGCAGGTGGACATTGGAGGTGTCCAGGGGAAACGTGAAAGCAATACATCAAAAGCATGCTGTGTGAACCATTTTCACGTGAATATATTTTTTTTAGCTCACTCCCCTAAACATCTTCGCAATGTGTGAAGCGAGGGACCTCATTGTGCAATCACACACCACAAAAGGCAGATTGCTGGTCTGGTGGAGAAGTACAGAGTAAGCTTTGTTTACTTTCATCCTACACCTGATCCCACGAGTGCTTCACCACAACAAGGGGGAGAGAAGCATATTCTTTTCTATGTATCTTTCTAATTTTCTTTAAAAAATGGTCATTAAGGTATTACGTTTTAACAGTACTTTACAAGGAGGTAGGAACGGGAATTCAGCCTAGCTAAACTTGTTGGTCCAGATACTGCTCACAGTATTCCTGTTTATTGACGAACTCATGCAGGGAGGAGGTCTGGGAGCCCTTACAATCTATGTAAATAAATTTACATTGATTCAAATTGGCCCAAATAAAATTGGTTACCCACTCCATGGCTGCTTGTTGGACATTGCTGTGTGTGTTCACCAACAAAACACAGTTCACTGCATTGTACAGTACAGTATATCCTATGAAACCCTTTCGGATGTCCTCCTGACTTCAAAGGTGCTAAATCAAAGTTATGCATTATTATAGTTAATGTACAATATGACGATTCAGCCTAATTAATTGATGCTGGTGTTTGTACTCCACACGACTAATGGGTAGTGTGGTCATAGCTGGACAAGCAAAGGGAATCCTCCCTGCCAAACAGTTTTTTCAATGTCAAGCTGCATGGTTTTAGCTGGTTGAACTCCAGCTAAGAAAAGCACACTCTGGGGACCCCAAGCCTTGGCTCCTTCCAACCTGCACCTTTTACTCTCTGGAATTAAGTAAGCAGGTGCACCCTCCGCAAAGAGAGTGCACATTCCATTCCAAATGCAGAGACATGTCCACGAATAAGCGCCACAGATATTTGGAACTCTCAGCCTGATTTGGATACCCTTAATGGGTTGATGGGCCAAATAGCCTCCTTCTGAGCTGCATTATTCTATGATTCTGGATGTGTGAGACTCTCCGCTTGTCACTAGAAAAGTGAAGATTCCCTGCCTTAATTTTCTCTCCCGAAACTCTAAAGAGGTTTCAGAAACTAAAGTGAAAAGGGCAGACAATGCTCCTTAACATACAATCCATGGAAAAATGCTGCACTCACTGCTGCCCTGAGGTTGGGGTGAGGCGAAAGCAAGAAATATTCAAACCCTTTGCTTGTAAAGCATGCACAATATGTATGCTAAGTGTGCCCACAAGCTTGGTCATATGAATGCAGAGCAGCCCTCACAAGTCCACCCAAGTTGAGGAAACTGCAAGGAAATCAATGAACATTTATCGCACCCGTTTCCTCATAATAGCCTCGAGTTTAATATTCAGAATAGTACCACTGTGGCAATCACAACATACTTTATTATTGTAGGTTGAAAAAGATGCAGCTGATTGAAACTTTGAAAAGCTGAAGAATGAGATAGAATAAGAATCGACTCAATTGCATTGAAATCTAGTAATTGCTTTTCCAAGAACAACCTCGACCAATATTTCAACAAACGTAAAGAATTATCCAATTAAAAACTGGCACTTCAACTCACATAAGCAATTTATTCCTCCATAAGCAATTCATCTTTATAGCTTGCTGGTAAATTATTGCTACAACTCAATCAAGTTCATGTTTAGCTCAAGTTTGAATAAGTAACACTAAAACCTTCCCCCACAATCTTTCGCCTACTTTTCAACAGCAGAAGGAACAAAAGAATCAAAATGACATCAGGATAGGAGAGAAGATTACAATATACCAATTGTGTACAATAGAAATCAGAGACAGAGAGAGAGAGAGAGAAAAGTTGGATATTGCTTCCAGTCCATAACACACCTGAGCTTCAGATGATTTACTTCACTGTAATTTGCAACCCTATATAGTAACAGATCTCAGACTAATGAGTTACTTCCATCTAATGCACGCCCTGGAATTCATTGCCTTGCCCACGAGATTGAAAGCTCGTGGGGCACCTGACAGGGTGCTGCAGAACAGTTTTCAAAATTCATAGTGTACTATCCAAACGGCAATAAGCATTTGGTCAGCTGCAAGCCACTTGCTCTCTAAAGTCATTAAGCAACCAAGCCGGTTTGATTGGCGTCATGTGATGAGATGGTAACCAGTTTCCATCTCAGAGATGACCCACTGAAGACTTTACGAGTTAAGTATTGATCTGGGCACATAAGTTCCTACCAACAAGGCAAACTGGCTGATCTGTCATTAGAGTACGTGAACCCATCTTGCTCAGGAACCAGACTGCTAGATCGACTCGATAAAAAGAATCCTTATATTTTGTATAGTGACTTTCATTACAGGAAACCATCCTAAAGTGCTTAATAAGATACGCCATAAAGTGTAGTGAGTGGCTGTGTATTTTGTGGATGAACATGGCAACCAACTGCGCAGCGTAATGTCCCACAAACCACCATGAAACAAGTCAACAATTTCAATTGGGGATCGGTGGTCGAGACACCAGGAAAAACTCCATTCTCTTTTCAAATCATGCCTTGGGATCTTTAACATCTACCTGAATAGGCAGATAGGAATCTCTGTTAACATTTCATCTGAAAGACATCTCCAATACTGCAGCACTCCCCCAGCGCTACATCCAGAAGGTTAGTAACTTGTTTGAACATTATTACACATTGTGCATCTGATAAGTTACAATACTGAATAGGTAGACGGCAAGCACCAGAAATTCCTTTCCTGCTTCTTGGTAAGAAACACAATTCGGCATACATGTTCAGAGTTGGTAGTACTCTCACCTCTGAGTCAGAAGGTTGAGTTCCAACCCCACATTGAGTCTTGGAACCCATATAGACAATATTGACATGAGGTGTCAGGTTTGATTCCCAGCTATACTTTCTTCCCCATATTCGTTCGCTAGCCAGGACTGCCTTCCTCCTCTTTGCGCCACATCACCCACCTCTGCCACATTGCCCAGCTCCGCCACACTGCCCACCTCCGACCATACCTCCCACTTAATACAGATGAAACCTATTCTCTCCTATTCAAACATTTATCCAATTCCCTCTTAAAAGCTGAAATGGTTTGTGTGTCAACCATGGTTCCAGATAGGCCATTCCACACCCTAACAAACCTGTATGAAAACTGAGAATTACAATTACCTTAAACGTATGCCATCTTGTTATTGATCACTGACCAGTGGAAATAGATTTTTCCCATTTACTTTTTCATTAGTTACTACAGAATTATAATGGTTTAAAATTACGCTTTTGCTTTTACATTCTATATTTAATTAAACTAGTATTCCATTAGCTTTTTAAATGTCCTGGATTCACCCATCTTGACTTGCAACCTGTTCCACTTATTAACCACAGTCTAATCGTTCCTCTAACACTGGAATCATTTTTGTTGCTCTCCCCAACACCTCCTCTACAATTCGGATAATATCATGATGATCAGAACTTTTCAAGGTCAGGGCACTTTACAGCCTGAGTACGATTTCTGGAGAACTAAACTCAATTGATTTGATAACAGAACTCGGCATCCTTGTGTGACAGCCAGTTTGAGTTCCACGTCAGGACTTGGAACTTGTATAGTCTAAGATGACTCCAATGGAGTGCTGGCAGTGTATTATATACATTGTTGGAGGTGCCATACTTTAGATGAAACATTTAACCTAGGCCCTGCTTATTCAGAATAAATCCTATGATAGTATTCAAAAAGAGGGAATTTCTTCAGGCTCACTTACTTAATTCACTTACTTCATGGCTATTTGTGGGTTATTACTGTGCAAAAATTGGATGCTCCATTCTCCCACAATACACAGAGACACAGCACTTTACTGTTAATCTTGTGGAATGCTTTCATAGAAAAACAATTTACAGTTTGTATAGAGCCATACAATCAGGATGCTCCAAGGCACTGAACTGTCAGGGATCCACACACGAGCTGGTGGTTGGGATCAGGAGGGGTGGAGGATGAGGAGAGAAGGGGTAGGAAGTTGACTGGAGGCATGGTCAAAGAGCAGGATCTTGAAATGGGTCTTGAAGGAGGGGAGGGGGAGAGGGTAAGGGACTGTGGGATGGAGTTCCAGAGAGTGGGGGCAGAGAGACTGAAGGTCCACCCACCAAGGCAGGGGACGCGAAGCATGAGCGGCAGGGGCGGACAGGTTGGTAGAGGGTTAGGAGGTCACAGAGGTAGTTGGTCACTCACTCAGTAGCTGTTTGTAGGGTATTGCTGTGCGGAACTGGCTGCCTTGGGACAACCTCCTGATGTGAAAGGCGCTGTACAAGTGTCATTTTGTTGTTGTTGTTGCTACATTCTCCCAGAAAATAGTCAATGCACTTTATAGTATATTCTGAGAAGCACTTGGAGACATCTCAATGACATGATAAAGTTCTATATGCAAGAATTACTATTATTACTTTGAATAGTCCAAGTAGGTACCTCTTGGCCAGAAGGCTATGGATTCAACTCTCACATCAGCACTTAAGCAGATTGTTTTGAGTAATAAAGTGCAATTGTTTTGAAGTGCTTTGAAATGTTTCAAAGTGCTTTACAGCAATTATTAACAAGTGCTTTCGACAGATTTTTCCTAAAGTAAATATGACTGTCAATTTGCACACAAGTAAAGCCCCCACCTCCTCCCTCCTCCCCCCACCCACAAACAACCACAAAGCGAAAACATTTAAACTGGAGGATTGCTCGAAAAGGCACCAGGAAGAATACACCTTCTCTTTCAGAATAATCCATTGGGATCTCTCGTTCCACCTGAAGTCAGGCCGAACCTTTCAGCCACAGGACGGCATTTGTTCGTCCCAGAGGCGAAAAGTGACTCGCTGCCAGCTGAGCCAAGATGACACTTAAAGTCCACATTCAGCACTTTATCGCACTTTTATTGTGTTTGCTAAGCCAGAGGCATGCGAACGAGGGAGGCACACACAATACAGATGTGGGTGAGGGAAAGAATGTATGGAGCAGACATCAAATGTGCAGTTGTTGACCAGGGATGAATAACAAACGGTTTCCAAGGGCTGGTGGTTTCACTGCCATTGTAATACCGGCACAATGTGCGGAAGATTTAAGATTGCAATCGCAGCCAAAGGTACATCAATGTCCACTTCTCTGATGCCTCTGCCCTTCAACAACACCGAACCTTAACCAGCCGACAAGGATCTTAAGCAAAAGCAATTATGAACCCAGATTAAGCTGGAATACAAGACAGAGAGGCGCTGCGGTTGTTGCCAGTTGGTAAATTCCTGGCACACATCAAATAAGTTCTTTACACTGTGTACATTCGGGGGAAGAGTTAGCAATGCAATTGGGAGGGGGAGGATAACAAAGGCCCTCCCTGGACAATAACAGTCATTAGTTTAGCTAGAAACAGTGAGAGCGAATCGCCCCCTCACCCCCCCACCCTCACCCTCACACCCCCCCTCCACGGTAAGATGGCCAGCCAGGGGGGTGACCAGACAGGGGGGGGGGGGGGGAGCCAGACAGGGGGTGACAGCCAGGGAGGGAGTGATCAGCCAGACAGTGACCAGCCTGACACCCACACTGCGAGCCACAAACAGCGGCTGCCCCGGCCCAGGGAAAGGCCGACACCGGTGGGCCTAGTGCGGGTGTCCGCACCCCGACTCTGCCTGACACCCACTCACCCCCTAAACACACTGACACTAACCGCCTTACCTTACTCACCACAACCCGGGCCGCTCCCAGCTAATCAATAACACACAGGGAGGAGGAGGAGGAGGAGGAGACCAGTCCCGCCTCACAGCAGCATCTCCCGCACCAGCCACAGAGCTGCACAGCCCCGGCCCCTGGTAACCGTCACTCACACATATAACCCCGCCCCCCTGGTAACCGTCACTCACACATATAACCCCGCCCCCCTGGTAACCGTCACTCACACATATAACCCCGCCCCCCTGGTAACCGTCACTCACACATATAACCCCGCCCCCCTGGTAACCGTCACTGACACAAACAGCCCCGTCCCCTGGTAACTGTCACTCACACACAGCCCCGCCCACATCTAACTGTCACTCACACACAGCCCCGCCCCCCTGGTAACCGTTCCTCACACACACACACAGCCCCGTCCCCATGTAACTGTCACTCACACACAGCCCCGCCCACATCTAACTGTCACTCACACACAGCCCCGCCCCCCCTGGTAACCGGCCCTCACACACACACACAGCCCCGTCCCCATGTAACTGTCACTCACACACAGCCCCGCCCCCCTGGTAACCGTCCCTCACACACACACACAGCCCCGCCCACATCTAACTGTCACTCACACACAGCCCCGCCCCCCTGGTAACCGTCCCTCACACTCACACACAGCCCCGCCCCCCTGGTAACCGTCCCTCCAGGGAGAGAGAGAGGGAGAGGGAGAGATGGCACCTTTGATTCCAACAGTCTATCCGTGTGTAGGTGGGATAGATGGAAACCTCAGCTTGGTTTGGATGGTGTTCAGCAAAGTGACGAGTGTCCACCTGTCTCAGACACGACCAGTGCCACACTGCAGAGCGCTGTCATTGACTGGCTGCAAGTCATCAAACCCACTGAGTGCTGTTGCGTGACTTGTAATCCACAATACAAAATGAATATTATAAGTTGAGCGTTATAACCGTACGCGCATAACGTAGTCTTTAAAGTCACAAGTAAAATAAAGCAATTGAACAGAATAGGAGAAAGAGGCAGGTTTTACCAATCAAAATATAAATTCCCTGTTAACTAGTGTGACACAGCGCCCTCAGGTGTGGGGTTATGGTATTACACTGCCCCAGAGCAGGCAAGGGAATTGGAAGATTGTGGAGCTCCTGAGGCTCAGTGGTTAGAGCCTTCCCTTTACAAGCGTGAACACTTGTGTTTCGAATCCAGGCAGGTCAGGGCGACACCGTGGGCAAGTTTCCTTACTCCTCACACACACACGCGCCTAATAATAATCCGTTCAAAACAACCCGACAAAGTCGGTCATTTCAATCCACGACTGTTTGTGGGACGCCGCTGTGCGCCAGTGGCTGCCGCATTTCGCCCACGAATATGCAGTCAATTCACTTTACAGTATATTATGTGAAGCGCTTTGAGACGTCTAGAGGAACGTGAAAAATGCTATATCAAATGCAAGGATTATTATTATTATTATTATTCACCTCGCAGTCAAGATGACCTGGGTACAATTCATGGCTGGGTGAAACTTTAGGCAGGTTTCCTTACTCTAAACGTCTCTGGTTACCCAGCAGTAATTAGAAACTTGGTTGTTTGTTGATTGGCAAATCTTTGTGGAGGTACTAATCCTTCAAAAAAAACGAAAACAATTTGATCTTGCAATCCACGATTGTTTGTTGGACTCTGCTGTGCATGTCACCTGCAAAATACAGTCAATCCACTTTACAACATACTTGGTGAAGTGTTTTAGACGTCTCAGACGTGATAAGATGCTATATCGAATACATGCATTATTATTATTATTATAACTCACTTGCAATGGTGGTACAGTTGAAACCAGGATATATGAACCCTATAAATCTCTAAGCATGTTTACAATCTGGGTTTGTCTATCTCAATAGACTCTTGTAGCTTCGATCCGCAGAGCTGGACATCTGCCAAACTGTCCTGGTTCAATTGTTTTTAACAATGTTCCTTTGTGGCAATGAGGGGTGCTTTACTTACACGCATTATTTTGCCATTGCATTTCATTCTCTCGTGCCTAACTAAACTGTTTAACTCCTTTATTAAATGGCAGCGATCAAGTGTCAAACCTGAGCTTCATTCAAACCGTTTTTCTCTTGCTGAATGTGCATTGAATGCACAACAGCCGGGCTACCATAGGAACTGGGCTGAAACGTCGCTACAAAGGAAATGTAAATTGGTTTGTTTTCATCCAATTTGAGCCGGCAACCGGTATTGTTCCGCTAAGGCTTCTTGTCTGATTTGGCCACAAACCAAGCAGATTGTAGACAAATAGCATTATACAATGGCTTCCACACCAACTTTTAACATGGCACCCTCCATTCCGGGCGGCGTCCCAGAGACCTTAACAATGGCGGAGCCCGATGTCAAACTGGGTGGTGACCATAGGCACGGTTGAAGAGGAAGGTCTTCAGGCACAACACAAAATTGGGAAAGAGGGGGCAAGGTAAAGGGATTGAGGGAGTGAGTTCCACAGTTTTGGGCGCAGTGGCTGAAGGCACGGCTGCTGATGGCGGAGCGAAGGATTTGAGGGACAAGGAGGCTCGCGTCTCAGAGCACTGAACAATAGTAACTCATTCCGTTTCTATAGCCCCTTTCACATCGGGAGGACATCTTTCCCCCACAAAAGGGAAGAGGGGGATGTTTGTCATTGTGTTGCAGGAATAATTCGATATGTAACCGCTCGAGAACACATGCCGAGCACTGCAGAAAACCAGCTTCTAAAAATAAGACTGGGTTGAAAATATTTTCCAAAATTCTGCATCATTTGAAATTTGAAGACAACAGATTATAGAATTATGATAATTTAGAGACAGTTTTAAGGTTAATATTGTGGTAATTTTGTGGCCTTTGTCGTGAGCGGTCAGGCAGGCAGGATAAAGGGGCCATTCTGCAGTATATGTAACATCGTTATACACATCATTTATGTGTCTGATGAACGGTCGTGGTCCTAACAGTTATACTCTGCCTCTCTAGATGAAGCGCCAAATGCTAAGATATTTGTTGGATTGCAATACAGTACAGCATTTCAAGGTTCAAGAAAAGTACAGGTCATCTTTACTGGGATTTCTCCTACGGGAGGCAGAACTGTTTTAATCTTGAGATGAAAAATGAAACATTCACTATGACAGTTACCATATAGTTGGACTTTCTGCCTACAGACTTCTTATATTAAGCTGCAGGAAATTGATGCTCATCTAGGCAGACGCACACATTAGTGGAATTGGAATCAGGACACTTGGAGAAACTCCCTTTTCTTCAAATAGTGGGTTCTTCAACATTGACCTCAGGCAGATGGGACTTTGTGTCTTCATGGTTAAGGGCCTGTCAGTATTTCCTACCTCTGTCCTGACACTCGCAAGTGCAAGTAGTCAAAGATGCATCCTATCAGCCCTACAGCCCAGTTGCTTCGGTGAGTCCACACACTGTGCCTCAGGCTGGGTGAATATGGTGTAATGCACTAAGACATTGATTTCTTGCGCCGCCTCCCAAAATAGATCGTTCCGATGTTATATTGTAGTGAGTTCATCCTAGCCACCGCCTTCAAATGGTATAATAACTCTTTCATGAACACTGTGGATGAAAGATCTCTATTTACCTATTTCGAAGCAAGTCCTTACATGCCCAGATCAATCCATAGTCATTTGCTTCTGATGAAAGGAGGGTGGGGATATGTATTTGCTTAATCCCTCTAAGGATATCAGCAGCCACAATCCAACTCTGCTAGGGAGCTTGCCCAATAGAGAGGTGGGTGTGACTGAAAGGCTGGGATGTCCTCCTGACGTGTAAGGCGCTATACGTGTAATTTTGTTGTTGTTGTTTGTACATCACCAGGCGGTGATGTATACGCGAGAGAGAACTAAAGCGTTTCTTACCCATATGTAAACAAAGCCTGTGTCTATAGACTTCGCAGCTCACATCTAACAGTCCGAGAAAAGGGGCTTTGGTGGTTGGGGGAGGGGTGGGTGCAAATCATGAGGATCTTTGTTGCTTTTGAGAATGTTTGCGAACCTTTTGATGTACTACCAGCCCAGACAGTCCAATCCATCAAATTAATCATTCAGGTAAGAGAGACAATTCTGTGTGACCAGGGAAACAGTTTCTGAGACGTTTATCATCTCAATAAATTGTGTTGGAGTCAGGCTTGTGATGTGCTGTTGCACTTCCCTACTGCTTTTCTCCTGATGGATACTGAATGTATTTTTTTGTTCTCTTTAAGCAACATTTTCACATCTCCCTGTCGGACGACAAGCAGGGGCATAGGTTTTTACAGCTGATTTATGCCGGGGCTGTTTTACAAGAAGGCTGGGTGCTGGCTGATGTGGGAATAACTCCCTGCTCAACTATCAGATGCCTCGTCAAGGTAAACAAAAAATAAGATGTGTATGTGTGTGTGGCAGAAAGTGATGTTATGCTTACCGAGAGAGAGAGAGAAAGAAAGAGGAGAGATGTGTGAGGGAGAGGATCTGCAGTAAGGAACCGAGGATTGTTTATGCTAATGGTAAAGACGAGCATTTCTGATTGTAACTCCCCGCCCGACACCCATTGCTGTAGCAACCTCTCGCTTCCCGTATCTGCCGCTTTTTGGTAGTGGTTCTCTCGGGGTGTCATAATCGAGCAGTGACCTTGGAGGGTCGTTTAAAAGTGAATCGGCAAAGTTCACGCCAAAGAAGAAGGTTAGAGGATACAGCGAAAGAGCAGGAATTAGCATCTGACTTAATTGGTGTAGTAAACATTGGCACCACAGTGGGTTGGGTGTTCTCCCTCTTTGGCAGCCATTTGTTCCAAAAATAGATCATTATTTATACAGTCCCTCTAAACAGCCTCTACACTTGACAGAAATTGATAGCCAATAATAGATAATTATTTGTGGAGGACAAGTTTGCAGGGCTATGGGAAGAGAGCGGGGGAGTGGGATTGATTTGGACAGCTCTTTTCAAAGCCAAGATGGGCTGAATGGCCTCCTTCTGTGATGAGTAATTCTATGATCCTATTCTATGATACTCCGTAGCTGTTGATCTTCCTATGACATTTGCAAAGTCCATCGACGCTAACAATTCCAATTCAGTGTATCACGTTGGGGTCTGTGTGGCTGTGCTGCTAACCCCTGGTGTTGTCTACAAATTGGCAGCTGTCTTTACCCATAAATATACAGTCCCTGCACATGGCAGAAATTCCTGTGAATTCTGTGGATGGTGCAGATGTAAAATTTCATCCAGTCTTACCTATAAGATCATTTTCTTTTCAAATTTTGTAGAAAATTCTTCAATCCAATATTCATTTGAAAGCATTTTTGTATATCAGAACTGCAGAAACCAGTAAGACGTGAACGAAAATGTCTCACAGACTAAGACTAGGTGGAATTGTGTGATGTGCGTGATGCGCATTTTCTAAAGATCTCTTGGCATCACTAGACAAGTGTTGATCAAGACAGATTTAGTGGAATAAACAGACACGCAAACAATAACTAGCACTTATAACATCTGCTACGCAATGTAAACATCTCAAAGTGCTTCTTAAATACGATGGGGAACACTGAACAGAGAGAGTGAAGGTAAGATTGATAATACAGATCCAAATCAGCCACATATGTATCTTTTGGAGAGGTTTCAGAGGCAAAGTAAGGCCAAGAGGATTTGGAAGCAAGTGTGGTTTTAGAAATTAGGATCATAGATATTTACACCAGAGACCAGGCCATTCAGCCCTTCAAGCCACCCTCGGAGAGGTGGCTGAACATATTGTCACTAATGGTGGGATGGAGGGAGTCAGGAAGGAGCCATCAAATAAGGAGGGAATGTTAATTTCAGATTGATGGATTATTTCTGCTGCTGCTGCTACAGACTTGTTATCATGAAATCACTCTCCCCGATCCAGGAGGAGGAGAAACCTATCCTCTACATATACAATTCTCTGACGAGGCAAACGCTTCCCATCATGGAGGGACCCCAGTTCTTATCGAAGACAGCAGCCTCACTGAAGAGCCTGGTGTCACTGAAGTCAGGACTTCCAGTCAGTACTTTCCGTCTCAGCACTTCAACGGGTACAGAACTGTATAACTGCAACAGACTTGATGACTATCACATTGACCTAGGTAAGCGATCACCATGTACGATGCAAGATGGAGTCATGCTGTTTTGAATCCACTCACACCTACTTCTTGATTCACTCAGAGATAGTGCAAATTGTGTTTACTTGTAAACTCGGCATTTTGAGGGGTCAGCTGGGTGTCTGACGCATGTGTCATCACCTCATCACCTTGCTTAAGAGTATCTAAACCACCTCACATGGAAATTCCAGAGATACACTGTTGGAATCAACTGGAGAGATGAATCTCGCTGACCTGATTTTAACAGCAACTTGCATTTATGAAACACTCCTCTGGCTGCGTAGCATCCCAAAGCACTTTGATTAGGCGCGTGTTAGCAGGAGCCAGGGGTTTGGGGAATCCCAAAGTGCGAGTTGGGTGATTGCTGGAGTCAAACCAGCTAAAAGCCCCGGCTCGAGGCTGAAACTCAGAGTCTTGGGACGCCCTCCCAATGTGAAAGCCGCTGTACAAATGTCATTTTGCGGTTGTTATTAGAAATTCCGTGAGTTTTTTTCCACTGAATTAACGTTGTCTTCGGGAGCACTCTTCTCTCGTCATAAATGCTCTATGTATGAAACGTGAGAGGCTCTTATTCGTAGTAAGATTGCCCCGTTAACACTTGTTCCCCCCCGGGTCAGGGAGCACGATTCGACTGGACGTATGGGACGGGTGGAAGGAGTTCCTGACAGGCTGTTTACTGGGACAGAAACACATCGTCCAGCGGCATCTGTCTGAGGAGAAACCCACAGCAAAGTACGTGGGCGACCTCACTGATTCTATGCCCAGTGTATCCTTGATCAGCCCCCCACAGGGAGATGTACCTGTCAATAATCAAAAGGCCCACAGTTCTGAACGAAAATTAAAAATTAAAATAATAATAATAATAAATTTGATATAGCACTTTTCACATCTTATCAACGTCTCAAAGCGCTTTACTGTATATACTGCAAAGTGAATTGACCATATATTTTGTGGGTGAAACGAGGCCAATTGCACACCGACCCTCCATTAGGCTAAACCTAATGACTCATTTCACGACTATGTGTGTGAGTGTGTGTGTGTGTGTGTGTGCGTGTGTGTGCGGAGCTTGCTGCATTTGAAACAGCTGCAATGTTTAACTAGGAGGAGAAAAAAACATACAGTAGTAATGATTGCACGCGATAAGTTGCTTCGTCAAAGTCAGCAATTTTGTTTTTGTTTAAGCTCGAAACCAGCGTTTCAACAATTCCTCAAAATGCGCTTCCTATGTTTAGGTTTCAGCAGCGAGTGGCTCTCTACTTGGCCGCCTATTTGGGATATTTGGACCTCGCCGGCTGTCTCCTGCGGCAGGGAGTGCGAGCCGACCTGCCGGTTGGTATCCACCCGTACCGGGAGTGGTGTCGCCAAACTGACCACCCCGACGTTAGCAAGTGCGCAGTGCACGCCGCGGCCGAGACCGGGCAGCTGATGTTGCTGAAAGCGTTCGTGAACCACAGCCTCCTGTGCCTGGAATGCCAAACCTCAGATGGCCGCACCCCGCTGAAGATCTGCATTCAACACGGGCACAAGGAATGCGTCTTGTACCTCGTGTCCAAACGCTGGTCTGTGGTTTCCATCGCCGGGCTCCCCGTCCCGCTCAGGGTCTATGTCAAAATCAAACGATGGCTCGGTAAGGCGCAAAGGCGGCTGCGTTCGAGGCAGCTGCCAGAGCAGAGATACAGAACGAGGGTTGGGGACACCATTTTTGTGGACGGTTTCACTCGGGTCAAGATGGCTTCCAAACCCAGAGGCAAAACGGCGAACAAAGGTCACCAGGGCAAAGGTCACCAGGGCAAAGGGGTTACACTGCCCCAGTTGGACTGCCAGCAAAAGGATCCAGGTCCCTTCCATTCCAAGCGAGGCGGGCGGGTTCCAACCAAGATACTGATGCCGGAAAGCAAAGGGAGGCTTCATCAAATGAGCGACCTGGACCGAAACATGTGCAGGGTGAACGTTCCTCTCCCACCGATATCCAGAGACACCAACCCAAGACCACAGTTTTTCTACTCAGGACCGAATCCTACCCAGCTTCTGACTTCATCGCTCGAGTCATTTTACCAACACACTGGGAGAACGCCACGAGAGAATGCCATTTACTGCCTAGCTCTCGCAAGGTTCAAGCTTTTCATTACATTTTCGATCTGTGATGTGTTCTGCGATGTGTTTGTGTTTTCCGTTAAATGTTTCCATTTTGCCCCTGAAGTCAATCTTCTCCTAAAGTTCCCAGTGGACCCGTCCCGTCCTGTTACTTTATTCAAGTGACTTTTCCCCCCTCGAGATGGGTCATCTAAGGCTGTCAATAATAGCCATGTTGAGTTCAATGCTTTTCTCATTTTAGCCCAATCCCATCTTGAGTGGTGAGGAATGAGAACCCAACTGTAATTTCCACTCTGAATAATAATAACAATAAAAATAATCTTTGCATTTCATATAGCGCTTTTCACATCTTATCGACATCTCAAGGGCACTTCACAGAATATACTGTAAAGTGAATTGACTGTATATTTGTGGGGGAAACATAGCAGTCAATTGCACACAGCAGTGTCCCACAAACAGTCATGGATTGAAATGATCAATTTTTATTATTGTGGGTTTTTTGGGACAGATTATTCTTAGGCGTGTGTGTGGAGAAGGAAACTTGCCCAAGGTTTCGCCCTGATCTGCCTGGATTCGAACACAGGTCTCACACTTATAAGGCAAGTGCTCTAACCACTGAGCTACAGGAGCTCCTGAAGCCCAGGATGTTAAGGCCAATTGTAGCCCCAGCTCTCACCACAAACTGCGATCAGATAACTATAGATTGGAGATTTAATCTGGTATCTCTGTGACTGTATGGCCCAGTTTCAAACTAGATGATGGCTAACTGAGCTAGCAAAAGAGTTCGTAAGTGGCCAATACAACAGTGTGTTTGCATCTGCTTTGAATTGCCTTCACTGACAGATTTGTGTGATGGGCTGTGACAGTGAACGTTGAAAAGCTTCACTACAAGCTAACAATAGCAAGAGGCTATTGAGACTCTCGTATCACACAACGTATGGGGGTTGCTGGAAGAGATTAGCTGCTGTGTTTTTCCAGTATTACAGTCAGTACTCTTCACAGCAACCCAGGAAATTTACAAAGGAGTTGTAAACACTGAAGTTATTTCGCCCACAAATACACTGTCAATTCACTTTATGGTATATTCTGTGAAGCGCTTTGAGATGTCTAGAAGACGTCAAATGCAATGATTATTGGTAGTACAATTATTGATGAAGTATGTAACTTCAACCTATGGAACTGGCTCTGATCCAATCTACTTCTAGGTGGAGTAGAAACAGTGTAATGCAGTGTCCAGTTACTGGGAGAGCTCAATGTGTACCAGTTGTGTCATGAATGTAACCCCGATGTTTGGAGACCTTTGAGGTCTTGTGATGTGATAGGGTGCTATTTGACTCCAAGATGAACAGAATTTGCGTTTGGTTTTCAGTGCCTTTAAGGAGAAGTCTTGGCTGGAACAGCTGGGGGTGGCGAGGAGTCTGGCCAGAAGAACTGTTCAGAAAGCCATCTGCTGAAGGCACCAGGAAGAATCCAACTGTAAAAGAAGAGAGTGAAAATCGGCAGCGACGAAATGGTGTTGTTTTACTTATCGCTCGAAAGGAATATACTGTGAGGCAAGTGAGGCAAGGAACGGGGTGGAGGGGTTCCGAGATGGTGTTCCAGAGGGTGGGGCAGAAAGGCTGAAGGTCCTACAGTCTGGTGGGGTGGGCAGGATGGGGTCCATGGAGCAGGCTCGTGCCTGCCGAGCAGAGGCAGTGAACAGGAGATAGGGAGGAGACTGGGAGCCATGCGTTTACAGTGTGAGCCCTGTGACTGTGTGGCTACTGCTTTCAATCTTGGCTCTGTGTCTCTGCTTCTCTATAATAAAGATGAAATTTGCAATCTCATGTCCTTGGCAGCTGGCTCGGACGCTGGTACGCCTGAATACCAACTAACCAATGCATAAACTATCTACAGTCGTAACTGCCCGCTTATCACTGCTCAACAGACAAGACAGTTCATAGTTTATCAGTGTGAGAATGATACAGCCTCATACACACACAGCGTTGACACACACAACCTGAATAAATAACACACAGTAACACAACCACACTCATACACACTGACAAACACGTACATTAATTAAAAGACTGATCCTTGCATTTGATGTGTTGCCTGCCTTATCACGTTTTAGAGTCGTATCAAAGTGCTTCACAGAATTATTCTGTAAAGTGTCAAGGAGATCACACAATAAAGTTAGAAGAGACTGGAAAGCGAACACACAATTGTAAAGGTGGACAAACCCACCGAGTGGGTGAGTGCAGTGGTAATCGTGAAGAAATCAGACAAATTATTAAGGGTATGTTTAGAACTGCAACAGTTACACTGGGTTATACAGTAAGAAGGGAACATTATGGCATTCCCACATTAGAAGATATACATGTTTTACTAGTCACTGGTTACTTCTTGATATTAGATAGCACCTCGGGGTCAAATTGTCAAAGGATCGTATGTATTTGACAATGTTTATGACACCATATGGGAGGTACTTCTTTCCAAGAATACCCTTTGGCATCAAGTCAGCACAGGAGGTGTCTCAGAAACCATTGTCACAAATATTGGCAGAAATACCAGGGGTGATCAACAATAATACCGATGACATTTTGATACACAGGTCCCCCGCACCCCAACCGCGTTTTTTTCTACCGCGAATTTCACGTATCCACGGTTGGCTCGCTGCGACAACCCTTGCCAACCACGGGTAGAGTCTGGACTGACTCCGGGCGCTGGGAGGGGATGCCCAGACTCCAGCCCCCCCGCCCCCCGGGCCGCGGGCCTCCCCTCCCAGCCGCCGGAGTCAGTTTGAGGAAAGGGTCACGGAGGCTTGTGATGGAAATAGCGTTGACAAGGACCTGCTGCATAGTTTCCAGGTGCCTGCAGAGAATCTGAATAGAGGGCAAAAGGACAGAGATACTTTGTGAACAAGTCGAGCACACCATACTGCACACACACTGTGCCTGTCACACACACACACCACAAGATACACTGTCTATCACACACACACACATACAACAACAACAACAACAACACAAAATTGCACTCATATAGCGCCTTTCACGTCAGGAGGACGTCCCAGAGCGATGAGCAGTCAGGTCGGGACCTGAGCTGTGCGGGGAGGGTCGGGGTAGGGGGAAAGAGAAGGGGAAGGAGAGGGGGAAGAGTTATGGCCAGAGCCGAAGTCGCGGTCGAAGAGGAAGGTCTTGAGACCGGCCTTGAAGGAGGAAAGGGAGGAAGCGAGGCGGAGGGGCTGCGGGATGGAGTTCTATAGTGTTGGAGCAGAGAGGCTGAAAGCCCAGACGCCAATGTTTGGGCGGTTAGGGCGGTGTACGCGCAGCAGGCCTGAGTCTGCTGAATGGAGGATGTGGGCAGGGCTGATAGGAGATAGGCGGGGGCAAGGCTGTGAACGGCCTTGAAAGCGAGGACAAGGATCTTGAATTCGATCCTCTGGGGGATGGGGAGCCTGTGGAGACGGACAAGGGTGGGAGTGATGTGGTCACGGAGCCTGGTACGGGAGAGTACAAGAGCTGTCACGCACATTACACACTGTCACACACACACAACACAGTGTGACACACAACACACTGTCACGCACAAAACACACTGACTGTCGCACACACACACTACACGCTGTGTCTCTCTCTGCGGGTGCTAGGGTTGGTCAACACCGGCTATTAATGTCTGAGAACAACGCTGCTTTTTTTACAAGAAGAACAATTTCAAGAGCAAACGGAAAACTCGTGATCTCTCAGACGAAAAGGCCATCGACCTGAAATGTTGACTCACTTTCCTCTCTCCATACACGCTGCCTGACCTGCTGAGTGTTCCCGGCGACTTCCGTTTTTATTTCACGATCTTCTCGGTTTTCCACTCTTAGGGTAAAGAGCATGGTGACTTTGTGTCCAGTTGCCCTTGTACTTTGCAAGAGAAGCAGCTGATAGAGGGCTCCCCGGATTGGGTGTCCATTCTGGAATGCTGGAATTGTTTCCAGCGTTGCTGAGTGTAAAATTAGCTAAAACATTCCTTTCTATAGTTAAACATGTCACACGGCAAACAATAACTTTTCCTTGTCACTGGTGGCAAATTAACCTTCTTCCCCAATGGTCAGTCTATTTCAGGCGTATACTCTAACCCACTCTAACCGCGCTTTCTGCAAATTCATCCCGGAGTCCCTCTCTGCCTTCAAGCCGCATTAAATAATAATAACAATAATAATAACAGTAATCCATGCATCTGAAATAGCGCCTTGTCTTCGAGGTGTCTCCAAGCACTTCACAGAATTTACCTGAAAGTGAATTGACTGTGTATTTTGTGAGCATTTGTCCCACAAACAGTAGTGAATTGAAGTGACAGATTTAGAATTTTTTTAAAGGAATTATTACCCCGGCAAAGTCATTTGCCAATCGACTAACAACCGTGTTCCTACTTAGCGCTCGGTAAACAGAGGTGTGTGGAGCAGAGAAACTTGCTCAACATATCATCCTGCCGGGAATCGAATCTAGAGCTCTTCTTGCACTCTAACCAATGAGTTACAGGACAACAACACCAGCAAAATTGCACTTATATAGCGTCTTTCACATCGGGAGGACATCCCAAAGCACTGAACTCTACTTAATGAAGAGCTATTGTTAGGATGTGTGGTGACTGAGACAGGATTCGTGTTAGCATTCAGGAAGAAATTATCTAATTTGCAGGTGTGTGGGGGATGTGGGGGAAGCAGAAAGTGTGATCTCTGTGCCGTATTAAGGTGATATGAGTAGAATTTCAAATAAAACCAAAATGAGATGCAAAACTTGGAGGATGTATCCATTGGTGCATGTATATGCCTCTGATATTTATAGTGGATGTGGAATCCTTTTATTATAGTAGGTTGTTTATACAAATTTATACAAATTTCTGGGGGTTTTTTCCACTATATGCGATTGTACTTATACTGGAGCAATATAGTGGTTATTCAAGACAGGACTGACTGGACCAAAGGACTGGAAACAGCAGAGGTTCCCATGTTTAACAAAGTGACAGAACCAACCCCGGGACTATAGACCCCCCATTAGCCAGAAGTCAATAACAGGAAATGAGGAAGTGTGAATCACCAGAAAGATGACTTATTAAAAAATTAATTCAATAATTAACAGTCAACACGAGTTCAGTATTAACTGACCAACCTCAGACAACAATACCTTACGTTTATATCGTGCCCTTCACACAGAGTAGTATTTCAGAGTGCTGCTCCAAGACATATTTCGGTCGAAATTGATACCAGAAAGCCGTATGATGTATTGTATCTAGATTTACAAGATGTATTTGACGAAGTCCCAATGAGGTCACTGTATACCAAGGACATGACATTTTGGTGGTGAAATATGGCAATGTCCCACAAACAGTCGTGGATTGAGTGAGCACATTTTTTAGTTTATTTATTTTCAAACGATTATTACTCCCCCAGAAAGCAATCCGACAGTACAGTCGACTAACAACAAGTTCCTACTTAACGTTAGGTAAACAGAGGTGTGTGGAATAAGGAACCTTGCCTGGGAATTAAACCCAGGTCCTCTCACTTTCAAGTTGAGAATGCTAACTACAGTACTGTACTATGCTGCGGAAGTCCATTGTGATAGGTAATGTGTATACAATTGCCGATATGTAAAGTGCTTAATGGTATGTGGTGAACCTGTTGTCCGTGATTGAGAGAGTTACAGCAAACAGCTGGTCAGGAATGCATTCGGTCAAATTTGGCTAATGGGAGTGAGCAGACCTAACCTCTCTCATTTGAAAAAAAAGCTGGTCAGGTGGCTGTGTTGCATTTCTCAATGAGCAAGCGACTATTTAAATCAGTTTGGGCAGAGGACTGGAAGAGGGCTCGATAAGGCTGACAGCTTCATGTAGAACAGTGTCTGACAATGGATTATTTCCGTGAGTATGGAATGGTCTCTGTG
Organism: Hydrolagus colliei; assembly: GCA_035084275.1. Classification (NCBI taxonomy): domain Eukaryota; kingdom Metazoa; phylum Chordata; class Chondrichthyes; order Chimaeriformes; family Chimaeridae; genus Hydrolagus; species Hydrolagus colliei. Next base: position 16,665,548 of record CM068751.1, on the reverse strand, counting down.
TGTGACACGAGGCAACGTTCCTTTCCTCCTCTCTGTTATTCAATCTTTACACATAACAAAGAGATACACAAACTTCTTATAGTTTGCTCATTAATACTTGTAAATTAATCTAATTATAACATTATTATATTATTAATCTAATTTAACCTTAGGTTTAATATTTCATATCATTTTAATTCAAAAGCTGTCAAATCAATGATACTATTAATCATCATAATCTTTGCATTTGATACAGTGCTTTTCATGTCTTCTAGACGTCTCAAAGCACTTCACGGAATATACTGTGAAGTGAATCGACTGTATATTTGTGGGTGAAATGCGGCAGCTAATTGTACACAGCAGTGTCCCACAAACAGTCCTGGATTGAAATGACCAATTTATTATTGATTTTTTTGGGAGGGATGATAATGAGGTGTGTGGAGTAAGGAAACTTGCCCAAGGATTCGCCCTGCCAGGAATCGAACCCAGATCTCTCGCTTGCAAGGCGAGTGCTCTAACCACTGAGCTACAGGACTCCATGATCAGCGTTATTTTTGACTAAATTCCCCCTACATATAATGCTGATGTCAAACCAAGCTGAGTTGGCTCTTTGGACTTCTGATAAATAATGGAATTGAAATCAGACATTTAAGATTTCTCATTAATTCTGTTGTTCTTGTTTTATTCTTGACTGATCGACAAATGTGCACTTTTAAGAGGCCGATAATTAATGTCCACTTTTAAGAGCCTGATAATACTCCCTCCAAAAAAATCCACAATAGCAAAATTGGTCATTTCAATCCACAACTGTTATGTGGACGCTGCTGTGCTCAATTGGCTGCCGTGTTTCGCCCACAAATGTACAGTCAATTCACTTTACAGTACATTCTGTGAAGCGTTTGAGACATCTGGAAGACGTGAAAAGCTCTCTATCAAATGCAAGGATTTTTGTGATCACTATTATTATTATTGCAGTGCTCAGTGATTTAGAACCAAAAATATTCCCATTACAGAATTTCACATTTTGGGACGTCCTCCCGACATGAAAGGCGCTATACAAATGTGACGTGTTGTTCTTGTTTCATTCCTCTTTGTTGCTGCGTATCCAGAGGAGCGTTTTGTGGTACCCACTCTGGTGTTGGCGGGCTGGATACTGGGCTGTGCCATCGTGGTCTACTATGTCTTCTCCTGAGCGCAGAGCCATGGGGGCAGGTAAAGGCAGCTCTCGCAGATCATTTTACTCTTCACGCTTGTTTCTCCTAAACGTTCCATTGAATTGAACTTTACACTTTGATTACATCGCGTGAATTTCCTGCAGGGAATGAAAGGCAACAGGAGCCAGATGTCAGGAATCCGGGTGGATCTGCAGCAGCTTCCTCGCCCAGCATCAGATTGTAAATACGCTTTGTAGATTGGTGAAGTGCAGTGTGTTATTGATCCTGTAGAAAACAGCATGGAGGTGTTTATTAAAATGTATTTATTATACAATGTCTTGTTACGGTTCTGCTTTTATAGGCATAGAAACAGACTGATTGTGTGCGTGTGCTGTATATAACGACACAGTGTGTGTGTGTGTTTGTGTACAGTACATAATGACACTGTGTGCGTGTGCTGTATATAATGACACAATATGTTTGTATGTGTCTGTGCGTGCTGGATATCAGACATAGTGTGTGAAACCTAGACATGCTGTATTAATGCATACTACAAAGTATTAATTCCTCCCGATGTCAAAGGCACTATTACAAATGTAATTTGTTGTTGTATTTAACACATGAAGTAAGGTGCCTCGAACAAATGTATCTCTTTTGATTGCCCTCTTAAGCGCTATGCTGTACATATGTAATTTTCTCTGGGTCAGAAAACTGTGCGCTTCCGTTGCACACAAAGGCAGGGGCTCACAGTCCAGAAGGCAGGGGCTGTACAGTATTTTGATGATAAACCATGTTTCTATCTATCTGTGCAGGTGGATGCTAACTCTCACTTGAGTCAGAGATTGCGGGTTGAAGTCCCATCTTGGGACTTGGCACAAGTCTTCGCTGATAAGTTGCCTTGTGTCACACACACACACACACACACACACACACACACACACACACACACACACACACACATACATACATACATACACACACACACACACACAGAGCCCACACTCGCTGTCTGCTGTTTAGGTGGACGTTAAACATCTCATGACATTATTCGAAAAGACAACAAGAGTTTCTCCCGGTGTCCTGGCCAACAATCCCCCGGAAATACAGTTGGGTCACTCGCTTCGTGGTCGTTTGTGCAAATTGTCTGTCACATTCACTCACAAAATACAATGACAACGTCTCCACTTTACAGTGTATTACTTGAAGGGCTTTCAGGTGTCTTCCTGACATGAAAGGTACCATATTCAAATGTATGTTTATTATTATTATTAATTACTATGAGGCACAAGCTCTAGGTGGCGGTGTCTGCCATGGGCACAATATTACGCCTGCAACGCTCTGACCCCACCATACAGTGGCACGATAACAACAAGCCCAGCACTGGAAAGACCAAACTCAATCCCAACTTCATCACTGACGTTAGCAAATGTTTGACATGCGTAACATGTACGATCCATTGTGGATCAGAAAGGAGCGACGCAAAGGAACACTCAACTCCAGGTCACACCTGGGTTTGTGAGCTTCACCAAAGGGAATTTGGCGTTGATAAAGCATTTTAATTGGCAGAGTAGAGGAGAGAGGAGGCAACGCAGAATATGCAGGGAAATTTCAAACAAGGGGAAACGTAACAAGAAGACAGGGACAGGTCTGTTACACTGTTTGTACTACACCACAGAGAGTGCAGGAAACAAACTGGGGGTGCAACTGAAGGTGATAATCAAACCTGAGGAATTGGATGTAATTACATTAACTCAAACATGGTTAAACCTGGATTTGATTGGCAACGAAGTACTGTATTGCAGGATACAGTACATTGAGAGAACATAAAAGTGGGAGCTGGGGCAGTGGTATTGATAAGAGATTCTATAACTCTGGAAGAAATGTAAATAATTAGGGGGAGAGACAGAATCCGTCTGGTTACAGGTAAAGGATAAAAAAGTTGCAGCCACACTGTTATGGATGATCTGTAGTCTCACAACAGGGGAGAAGAAGTAGACAAAATACGCAGGCAATAAGGGAGCGGAGCAAAAATAATAAAGAAACGATCATGGGGGATTTCAGTTATCCCAGAGAGCCTGGCAGAAAGAGGGAGTAAAATAATAATAATAATAATAATCCTTGCATTTGATATTGTGCTTTTCACATCTTATTGACGTTTCACAGCGCGTCACAAAATATACTGTAAAGTGAATTGACTGTATATTTGTGGGCGAAACGCAGCAGCCAATTGCGCACAGCAGTGTCCCACAAACAGTCGTGGATTGAAAATGACCAATTTTTATTATTGTGTTTTTTGGGGGGAGGGATTATTATCTGGCATGTGTGCGGAGTGAGGAAACCAGATAGTGAAATGTTCTTTAACCCACAAGACGCAATGTTGATTCAATCCAATCTTTATTGGAATTTTACAATTCAGCTTTTTTCCAATACCCTCTTTCACTCTCTCTCTCTCTCTCCAACTCTCTAGTCATTATTCCACAGAATCCATATGTAACCATCCCATACTTAATTGCCACTTATGTTGTTAAAGTTAATATGCAACAATAGGGATCATTGAATCATAGAATGTTACAGCACAGATTGAGACCATTGAACCCATTGAAAGAGCTACCAACTAGTCACACTCTTGCCCCATAGCCCCTTTTAAGTACCTATCCGATTCCCTCTTGAAAGCTATTGTTGAATCTGTTTCCACCAATCTTTCAGGGAATTCATTCCACACCGTAACAACTCTCTGGGTAAAAAAAAATCCTCTCCTCCCCTCTAGTTCTATTGCCAATTATCTTACATTTGAGTCCTCTGCTTACCGACCCACCTGCCAGAGGAGCCAGTATATCTCCCTACCTACTCCATCAATATATCTGATCATTTTTAACATCTCTATTAAATCTCCCATCAACCTTCTCTATGGAGAATAATCCCAGCCTCTCTACTCTCTCCATTGCAACTGAAATCCCTCGTCCTTGGTATCAATCTGGTAAATCTCTTTTGCAACCTTTCCAAGACCCTGATATTTTTCCTAAAGTGTGGTGCCCAGAATTGAACACAATAAGCACTAGAGATTTGTAAAAGTTCAATACAATTTCGTTCCTTTTATACTCTATTCCTCTATTTGTGAAGCCAAGGCTCCCATATGCTTTTTTTTTTAGAAAAACACAGCTTTGTCAACTTGTCCTGTTTACGTGAATCCCCAGATCTCTCTGCTCATGAAAGCCCTTTCAAACCATACAATTTAGTGTTCATTGCCTCTCCCAATCTGCTGCTATCCTCCTCACTGTTTACTACGCTTCCAAATTTTGTGTCAACTGCAAACTTTTACATTTTTTCTCTTTATACCCAAGTTCAGGTCAGTGATATATATTAAAATGAGCAGTGGCCCAAATACAGACACCTCCCTCTAGTCTGATAAACAATCTTTCACCACTACTGTCAGCTTTCTGTCTCCCAGCCAATTTCGGACCCATACTGCTACTGTTCCCATGGAATGTTTGAGCAGCAATGGAAGATAATAATCCTTGCATTTTGATATAGCGTATTTCACATCTTGTCGACGCCTCAAAGCCCTTCACAGAATATACTGTAAAGTGAATTGACTGTATATTTGTAGGCAAAAGATGTTTAAGCATGAGACAGAGAAAGTGCAGGAGAGTGTGCACGGTGTAGTAAACGCTCACTTTATAGGCGAACCATTGTGAGTTCATCAGCTGAAATGTTCTCAGATTGTTCTTGTGTTTGTGGAGTCCTTGGTTCGAGCAACTCACCTCACGAGCGAAAGACCTTGGTTCGATTCCTGGCTGGTCAGGGCAAAACCTTGGGCAAGTTTACTCACTCCGCATTATTCTAGTTGTCAAGGTTGATATAATGTTCGATGGTTGTAGACTCTGTTTGGATGCCTATCCCGACATTGAGTGAGTTTCACTAAATCTAATTCAATATTTTTGGGTTTGTTCCTGTGTTTGTTCTGCCAAGGACTTTGTTCGGGTCAAATAGAAACCGGATGGAATGTATTTCAGTCAGGGAACCACTCAGCTGAGGCTTGCGTGGATCTGTGCTGATCAGGGGGACAGATATTATTGTTGGGAAATGGAATATTCCCATGTTTTTGTAAACTAAGATTGTTTTAAGCCCTCTCAGGTCACATATTGTTGATCTTTCGACTCCAAACACATTCTTTCCCAGGACCTTGAGCCACAGTAATTCCTAATGCCCCCTCAACTATCACTTTTAAAAGTCCGCCTTGGGTTCTCAAACACCTTCGCCTCAGTGAACTGCTTTCCTCTCTGGCTTTTGGGAACCCACGGCTTTATTCCCACAGGAGCCTGTGGCTTTCCAGAGTGTCTGAACAGCCAGAGATCACCATCACATCCAGGTTCAATTTGCCAACCCTCTAACCCACCAGACTCCCAGCTCATCCCTACGTAATCTAAGAATACCCACAGTTCTGCAGCTCAAGTCCTCTTATGAACTTCATCCCAGAGTCCCTCCGTCTCAGCCCCTTCCCATCTCTAACATGCGCTTTAAGATAGGTTGACCATATATCATCGGTTTCCATGCATAGTCCTGGACAAGTGTCTTCCGTTTGGCTACATATTAGGCAGGAACAATAACATTTTAAAATAGAGAGAAACCCAGTCATCAATCCAACAAGCTTCCCCATATTGCCAGCATCAGGAGATTGTGGTCAGTGGATATGTTTCACAAAATATAGTCGCGTACTGAAGACCATTCGTTTTAGAGTCATTGAAATAGACATTCGCCCATCCAGTTCAGCTGCTGTTTACTCTTCACATGAGTGTCCAGCCCAGGTCTTATCCCTAAATCCTATATCTTGGCTGTTCAGCTCCTTGGGACATCCTCCTGATGTGAAAGGCTCTGTAGAAATATAATCTTGTTGTTGTTATTGCTGCTGTGGTTTTTCCCATGTTCCTCAATTCTATTGTCTCTCACCATCTGTCCAGTCTTGTTTTGATTGTGTACATAGTTACCATCCCAACAGATGACTGTGGCTGAAAATACCACGTTACCAACACTTTTGACTGCGGTCATCCTTTGGCAACCCTTCTCCTCCCAGCTCGGGGTCCCAGTCGATGCTGCAGAAGCTTTGTGACGAGGTCCTGAAAGATGAAAGCGCTCTGAGATGCCATCCGACGTGGAGGGCGCTATATAAACCCAAGTTGTTGTTGTTGTTGTTGAAAGTTGCCTCTATCGATGTAATGATGTGGGCTCCTATAGCTCAGTGGTTAGAGCACTCGCCTTAGAAGGCTGAGATCTGTGCTCGAATCCAGGCGAAACGGATCTTACTTTCGGGCAAAACGTTGGGGAAGTTTCCTTACTCCACACGCCTAATAATAATCCGTTCCAAAAAAAACCCACAATAATAAAATTGGTCATTTCAATCCACGACTGTTTGTGGGATACTGCTGTGCGCAATTGGCTGCCATATTTCATCCACAAGTCATTGCACTGTACAGTAAATTCTGTGAAGCGCTTTGAGACGTCGATAAGATGTAAAACGCGCTATATCAAATGCAAGGATTCTTATTCTTATGATTTATTTGTTGTTGTTGCTGCCTGAGAGAGCATTGGGGGTGAATTAGCTGCTAACCTAAAGATCCCATAGCACTATTTGGAACGAGAAAGGAGTTTCTCCCTCCCTTAGTGTCCTGACCAAGAACTCCCCAAATCAAATTGATCGCTCACTCTGTGACTGTTTGTGGAACAAAATGAGTGCAAATTGGCCATAAAATATAGCCAATATTTTCAAGTTAGTTTCTAGAACGGGAATAACCATCTGTTTATTTAACATAACGTAGAGTGCGATGGCCAGCTCACCATTTGTAATAGCTATTATTAAATCTAAATAAAAAAAATAAATCAATAGTAAACTAATAATAAACTTGTTGAATTAGAAAAAGACTGCAGCATTATAAATAGACGGTGTCTGCCAACATGTGAAATCCGATTTTGATTCCCATTCCTGAGACAGGGAATAACTCACTTGTGATTGCGAGGATGAGTATTCGCAATAAACGTCAGATCCTCTCCTTAATGAAGTAACAAGTGAAAAAAACGCGAGCGCTCTGGGAGGAACATTATACGTTATCTATACTGACACTCGCAAACAAAATACGGCGGGCAATAAAGCAAGCTCGGCAAAGCGCTCTAACAGGACACCACCAGCCAAACGATATAAAGCGACTTTGAAAGGCGCTATATAATCGCAACTTGTTACTGTTGTATTTTGGGTAGAGGTGTTTAAAAGGGAATTAACTGGGGTCTCCTTGGGGATGAGCTGGCTTTGAGTGTTGGCTTGTTTGGCCGCCGAATGTCAGAATCGAGTCCAGAATCATCTTGGGAGATGCGTTCCTCAGCCAGAGAGCTTTGTGTCAGTCACCCGGCTGACCCCCCACAAAAAAATATCCAGCAGCCAAACCGAGGCTTCCGTCAGCGTCTTCTCAGGCCTCATTGATTTACAAGGATTCTCATTCCACCTCATGGTTCAATGGTTAAAGCACTCGCCTTACAAGCATGAGACCTGTGTTCGAATCCAAGCAGATCAGGGCAAACCTTGGGCAAGTTTCCTTACTCTACACGCCTAAGAATAATCCGTCCACAAAACAACAATAATAAAAACAAATTGGTCATTTCATTCCACGACTATTTGTGGGGACGCTGCTGTGCGCAATTGGCTGGCGCGTTTCGTCCACAAATATACAGTCAATTCACTTTACAGTATATTCTGTGAAGCGCTTTGAAATGTCAATAAGATGTGAAAAGCGCTATATCAAAATGTAAGGATTATTAATATTATTATGGAGTCGGCATGTCTTGTGTGACTCCCCCAACTGTCCTTCAAACCCAACACCCAACGTTTCCATCAAGTTCGACACATTGCTCACCAGACAAGAACCTCACTCACAACTTCTTTATATTACACTTTATAATTACACAGCTTATGTGTCTAGTTGAGTGCTTTGAGATATCCCACCAACATGAAAAGCACTGTAGATGTGAAATTGTGCTGTAATAATGTGCTGTAATAACTGGCTCCCTGTCCCCCAGTGGACCAAATTCAAATCTCACCACCCTCTCCACCCAACCCATCCACCGATCAAGTGAGCGAGCGAGCTTTCAGCCATTCTATTCTGTAATTTCATTCTGGTCTCTCTCTGCCTCGTTCCCTCCCACAACATTTTAATGACACAGCTTTAAAAACCTTTGTCTTTAATAATCACAACTTTAGACTTTTTCCTCACATGACCTCCCAGTCAGCATGTGAAGTGATGTGAGGCATTCCCCACGAGGTGAAAGGAACTGTACAATATGTAAATGAAAATTTGTGTTCTATAACTCTGCCGATAAATAAGGGTTAAATATAAAGAAACAAAACAGAGATTCAGGGATCTCAGGGATTAGAGGAAGAGTAATTGGCCTGCCTGTCACTTGCAGTTCATCCATCAAATGCTAACATTTTATCTCAAAGAAAGGTCTATGGGAGGATAGCTTGAGAAATGACAAACTGTGCTAAATATAGTCGGTTATTTGTGAATCTGAATTAGAGATAAGCCAGTCAGATCCTTACTCTTTTAGAAATCAATCCTTTCACCATCGGGCCCCTTTGTAACTGTCAAACGTCTTGATATATATATAAATATATCAATCAATTTGAAGACAATTCAGGGGTTTGTTTGTTTTCTGCTGGGTGTGCTTAGAATAGATTGAGTTATGGTGTTGGTGTGAGAGCAGATTTCTCAGACACATTAGTCTTATTCCCATGCAGTCCATACCCCGCAGTGTACAAGGTAACCAACCTACTCTTTGCTCACGCTCTTCTAGACCTTATAAGGTAATTGGAAAGAAGCACAAATGCAAATTGAGCCAAGAAAAGTAAACCAAACAGGGGTGACTTTTATGCAAACAACCATCCCATCCCAGGTCTCAAGTTGTTCCACATCTGTATCCAGTCAGTATTCCCTGCAGTCCTAAACATCCCACTCTCGTTGGGAGGAGGTAAAGCCAGTGTAAGAGCCAATATCAGCATGTTCTAGCAGCCGGTGCTTCACTCTCTATCGGCTTCTGACTCCACTTGAGCTCACGCCACAATATCATTAACTGTTTACAGAAGGCCAGGGATTTGGATCTCGGTGATAAACGCTACTCCAGCTCAGTGGTTAGAGCACTCGCCTTACACAAACGTGAGACCTGTGTTCGAATCCAGGCAGGTCAGGGTGAAACTTTGGGCGAGTTTCCTTACTCCACATGCCTAATAATAATCCATCTAAAAAAACACAATAACAAAAAATTGGTCATTTCAATCCACGCCTGTTTGTAGGACACTGCTGTGCACAATTGGCTACTGCATTTCACCCATAAATATACAATCAATTCACTTTACACTATATTCTGTGAAGTGCTTTGAGACATCGATAAGATGTGAGAAGCGTTCTATCAAATGCAAGGATTGTTATTATTATTTATTATTATTGTGAAGCACGATCTAGTCTGGGAGGTTTTAATTATAAAGAAATTTACCCCAGGGCAAACTGTAAACCAGTGCCGTGGGGCATTGGGGGAGGTTAGAAGAAAACTTTTTGACCCAGAACCTGTAATACATTACTATGTGTGGCTAACAAAGTGAAAAAGTGATGAACAGGATTAAACAAATCTGATGAGGCACAGTCTAAACGAGCAGGGAATTTGGCTTCGAGCTGGGAGCTCTAATGGATGTCAACAACAACAACAACAAATTACACTTATAAAGCGCCTTTCACGTCGGGAGGACGTCCGAAGGCGCTGAAATGAAGTCAATGAAGGCTTCCCCCTTCGCATGCTCATTACGAAGGTTGTGTCACTATGGGATTATATTTGATGTAGTAGAGATTCAGTGCCTGGATCATTGTGAGTACTTACCTTGCCTGGCCCTGGGGCGGTTTTATAGCACCATAAAATTACAATTTCCGTAAGCTAGATCAGCGTTGTCTGTATTCTTAGTGCCTGTGATTTGCTGAGGGCATCTGCTATCAACGGGAGACATTTGCAACTAACAGACGGTACTTAGCAGCGATATAACAGCAGCTGAATAACAATCAAATTACCTGGAGTTCGCCAATATTGAGACCGGCTCTGAAAGCCTAGTGGGCAATAAAACTTAATAAAGTGATTACAGCATTCATCCCTCTGGTACTGTGTATCCTGTCCACTCAGAACAATCAACAGCTATACCTCACTGGAAACTATTCTAAAATAAACTAGTACTTTATTCAGGTGTTACCGGAGATCAGCGAGTGGCTTGGGTTATGTGTGCGCGGAAATTGAGGAACTGGGACTTTGTTCCGCTGGAACAAAGAGAGTTTAAGACGTGACCTGATCGGGGTGTTTAAAAATCGTGAAGGGTTTTGACAGAATCAATCAAGAGAAACTGTTTCCACCAGTTGGGGAGTGTGAGCGCATCAATCTAAAATACTTTAGTAAACCAGGGAAAGGGGGTACGCTCCGTTCCAACAATCTATCTCTGGGATTTCTGTGAGTAGGTGGGATGCGTGGAATTCCCAGTTTGGTTCGGATACTCTTAAGCACGGTGATGGATTTCCACATGTGTCGGACACCTAGCCGATCTCCGCCAGCGCCCCCACACACACACAAAAATGGGATGCGCAGCCGATGGAATGAATTTGGGTGAATGAACCTGGGATGAGGATGGGGAATATAAACCGGGAACAACGCGGGATAATCCACGTGTTTGTGGGTTACTGATGAATCACAAGGAGAAACAGATACAGAACAGCCACAGAGATTATTGGAGCATTAAGACATTTTCTTGCTTATAACAGTTAATGTACAAAAGGCACAAATGAATCGATTTGACTGTAATTGAAACATGCAGCACTGCTTTCAGCGCCACTGATAACAGAGTTAATGGGGGGATGTTGCTGGAATCATGCAGAGCAGAAGGCTTTATTTGTTAATGATTTCCGTTAGTCTTGGAACGTAATTAATGAGGCAAACAATTATTACAAACTAACAAACACAGCAGTCATCATCCAACCCACTGGAGACCAGCAGCCAGTCCGACTGGTGAAACCCAAAATATCACAACAGGAAACAAGATTGAAAAGCTCTCTGTGATGTTGGCTGACACACAGTCAATCTTGGGAGTCCACAATCAAAGAGCAGGCTGGCCTCATCTCTACCTGCACCTCCCTGTTGGTGTCAGGCTGAGTATAAAATGAGCTGCGAGTGTACAGCCTGTTCACAGATTGTGTTATCCACTTGCTCCACGACTTCCCTGCCCGAAGAGTCTGCAAGGCGCCAGTGAGCGAGCGAGCCAGCGAGCCAGCGAACCAGCGAGTGAGCACCAGTCACACTCTTCCCTTCAGGTGAGCTGTTTTCATCTCTTGAAAATTTTAAAGTTTAAATCTCTTATTTTGAAATTTATGGAGTCCTCTATCTAGCGTATTGGTTAGAGCACTCGCCTTGTAAAGTGATAGGACCTGGTTGTGAGTCCCCTAGCAGGGAGAAACCTTAGACAAGTTTGATTCTTGGAAAGTCGCTGAAATCTCAGTATGACTACTGTGTGATTTATACAGCACCTTTCATACCAGCAGCTCAGCAGGGCGAAACATTGGGCAGGTTTGCTTACTCGATTGGCAGATCACTTTTCCAAGGATAATAATCCCTTTAATAATAAACTTTTAAAAAATGATTTGGTCATTCAACCCACGACTTTTTTTTTCCAAGACATTGCTGCGTGCAACTGGCTATCACGTTTTGCCCACAAACACACAGTCAACTAACTTTACAGTACATTCTATGAAGCGCTTTGAAATGTCTCGCATCCTACTCCACGCTATCAGAGGTCACGTTTTCAGCTATTACACCCCTAAACCCCGGAATACTCTCCTTCATTCTCACCCCCTTTGACCTCTCGCTCCCTTTTTTTAACTGCCGTCTGAAAAAGCTTCCTCTTCAACCGCACTTATGGCCAGTTATTCCCAACCCCCTCCCACCACCCAGTTCGGAGTCAGGCTGTGCCACTTTTAAGCACTCTGTGTGGAAGGTGGTATATAAGTACAAGTTGTTTTTAATCACCTCGAAGACTTAATAAGCCGCAATATCAAATGCAAGGATTATTATTATTGTCATCAGTTTCCTTATTCTACCCACCTTAGCAGTAAATAGGAACCCACTTGTTAGTCGAATGGCTGAATCGCTTTTTGGTTGTAACAATCCCTTCACAAAATGAATGCATGGCTGATTTAATCACTCAATTCACTGCCGTTTGTGAGAAACCTGTGCGCACAATTGGCTGCGGCGTTTTTCTTACAAAATACGGTTAGTTCACTGTCCCATTTGTTCTGTGGAGCACTTTGAGACATCTCAACGACGTGATGAGGCGCTGTATTAAACACTAGAATTATAATTAACAATAAAGAAATCGGATGGACATTCCTCGCCCCTTTAAAACCCACAGCCCCGATCAGGCCTTTCGTACAGAAACTTCTCGTTTTCGGTCAACTTCAACTCCAAACAATTAGGTGGCCACTTTGCGATTCTTTTCTGTTTTCGAAACCTTTTATTGTTCCTTTTTTTTTTAAAAAAAGCATAAAATCAGCAAAAGCAATGACACCAGGTTCCAGAGCGTCGGCAGGGATTAGCAGGTTGGAAACGGGACGGTAATCTGTAAGGTTTCGAGTGGCCAAGGGTGTTTTGGTTTTTGAGGAACGGAGAGTTTGTTCTGTGAAGCGCTTTGAGACGTCAGGAAGACTTTATATCATATGTTAGGATTTATATCAAATGCTAGGATTATTATAATTATTATATTTACAGCGTTTTTTTTTAAGGGGTAGAGGAACAGAGCCTGAGAAGAGCAATTGGTTGACTCTGTTGGGCGGCAGTGGGGGGAAGATTCCACCCTCTCTACCAACCTGACCGGCCCCCAAGCTCAGATCCTGACCCTCAATGCTTTCGAACGTCCTCCCAACGTGAAAGGCGCTCTACAAATGCAATGCTGTTGTTGTTGTTGAGATGGTCTTGTCTGAGTTTACGTGGAGAAAGAGCTTTTTTTCCCGGAATAAAGGGACCTGACTTTGTCCATACTCATTGTAGGTTCACTCAACAGCTGCTCGTTTTGTTTCAATTTAGCATCTCAGAGAGCGAAGGCACTGACACCTGGTGGTTGTTAGTGACTAGTACAAGCAGTGGAGGGAAGCTGTGTGAGCAAAGACACATCTACCTACCTACCTGATTGACCGACTGACTGTTATTAGAAAATGAGCATGTTGGTATATATAGCCTCCCACTTGGCTCCTGTTAACCCTGCAAAGTAGAGCGCTTCTAGCTGAAGCTTGCCAGACAGCAAGCACTCTCACCGGCAAGCTCTGCCATTTTACCTGTGGTACTCCAAACTCTGGATTCAGGTCACGCAGGGCCTGAATCCAGAGTTTGGATTCACGCAGGGTCTCTCTAGGGACAGAGAGATGAATTCCACTTCAACAATCTACCTCCCCCAGATTTCCGCAAATAGGATTCTCATTTTGGTTTGGATGCTCTTCGGCGTGCTAATGGGTTTCCACATGCGGCGGACACTCGGGTTGACTGAAACCCCCCCCCCCCCCCCACAGAGAGTTCCATGTAATGCCACCTACACACGGACAATTCCTTGTATCTGGACTGGAATGCGCACTTTGGGTCTGGGTTGAATTCTCTTAAACAGATGTTGATGTGTCAACGAGCAGTGAACGGCCTGAGCCGTGGAGTTTCATTTCTCTGATTTCATCTGTAGTAAACAGTAATAATAATAATAATAATAATCCTTGCATTCGATACAGCGCTTTTCACATCGTATCGACGTCTCAAAGCCCTTCACAGAATATACCGCAGAGTGAATTGACTGTATATTTCTGGGTGAAACGCGGCAGCCAATTGCACACAGCGGCGTCCCCCACAAACGGTCGTGGAATGAAATGACCAATTATTATTATTGTGGGTTTTTTTTATTTTGGAGAGATTATTATTAGGCGCGTGTGTGTGGAGTAAGGAAACTTGCCTGAGGTTTCGCCCTGACCTGCCTGGATTCGAACTCAGGTCTCACGCTTGTAAGGCGAGTGCTCTAACCACTGACCTACAGGAGCAGTATTTTTATGCTCACACATGTAAGTTAGTCTTAGACTCCCTGAAGCCAGGGCTTCTGTGTTGAGCTAACGAGCATTGCTGGACTCTTGCAAATCATTTTGTATCCCATTGAATACTGAGTGTGCTGCAGTACACAATTTGGCCACCAGGTATCACCTGGAGCTGTCAACACTGTGATGAGCAGACATGGTTCTTGAGTGAACTGCGAGGAGAAGCTCTCACACCCACTCTCTGTCCCAGAACAGCACAAAAATGTGTCCACTCCTTTCCCCTGGAATTCAATCACATAAACTGTGAAGCTGCAATTCAGAATTGATGCGCTCAGACGCTCAGATGAATTTACTCTCAGCTGCTGGGGTGTGAGACTCACATTGGATTGACATCTCATCTGAAGATAGTGCAGCGAGCGGGTTCCTATTGTTAGAACACAAGAATTTGCTGGCCAAAGAAGACCAAGGCCCATCCAGTTCGCCTTCCACCCATCCTGGCATTCAGTCGCTTAAATGTCATGGCCCCAAATTATGAACTGTATCCCGAGATACTATTTTCTAACAGATATGCGTCTAATTTGTTCTTGAAACCATCAACACTTTCTGCCTCCTACTGTCTTCCTGGGGAGCTTGTTCCACACACTATTGCTCACTAACGTAGAGGGTGGGAGTTTTGCTGACTCCACTCCCTCCAGCTCACCCTGTCTCTTGCTTTGTTCAAGGTCTGTCTCAAGACCTTCTTCTTTGACTGCGTCTTCGGTCAGCCACCCACCCCCACCCCTGCCCTCTTGAATCCAAGCTCAGGTGACAACGTCTAACTGTCCAGCAATTTGGCACGTCCTCCCGACGCGAAAGGCGCAAAGTAAATGTCACTTGCTATTGTTTGGAGAACAACAACAAATTGCATTTACACAGCAGGGCAAGGTCTCGGTGGGTAGTGGAGTGAGAGACAATGAGACGCCAGAAGAGGGTGGTGGAGTGAGAGACAGCGAGAAGCCAGAGTGCGGAGCGATGATTAAACACATAAGCAGCACATATTGGGAAATGACCCGCCAGAGGAAATAGCTGCCGCACTTTGCAAAGGTTTACCACGTGTGCAGGTCAGTCAGGCCGGGACAAGCTCAGTTCACTGAGGAAATGCTGTGACAGAGAGAGCGAGAGAGCTGTTATCTTCACACACTCACTCTCAGCTCAGCTCCACCTCCACGTCGGCTGTTTAGTGTGCTGTTTAGTCAGCTGTTTCTCACTGCGCTTTCGCCCACGTCCACCTAGTAATCGAATAAACCCTCTCACGTCGTCGTTCAGCCGCTCATCCGTGTGCCCAGGAAACCTTCTCTTATTGCCTTGAGTGCATCGTACACACGTACACACTAACACCTGGAGCTTCACACACCGAGTAAACAATGTTCGGTAGCAAACTGAGGGGCAGTTTAGTTTGAGGAGCGGGCGAGGTCATTATCTTTGTACGTCCTAATAAGATGGACGGAGGGAGAGCAAAACATGGGGATTCACACAGATTATACAGCATGGAAACATGTCAATCAGTCTGTGCCGGCGTTTATACGCCACACAAGTTTCCCCCTACTCCTCACTCACTCCCATATACACTTCTATTCCCCTCTCACTCATGTGAAGTTCTAGCTTCCTCTTGAAAGCATCTATAGTGTCCGATTCAGCCAGTATTTCAGGCAGCGAGTTGCACAATCTCACCACTTTTTTTGTGACATAGTTAATAATAATAATAATAATTCTTGCATTTGATATAACGCTTTTCACGTCTTCTCAGACATCTCAAAGCGCTTCACGGAATATATTGTAAAGTGAATTGACTGTACTGTGTATATATGTGGGGAAAACAGGGCAGCCAATGGAGCACAGCCAGTGGCTCTCTCTCCATTACATGTTGTTCCCTGTCTTTAAATATAATAATTCAGTCTCTGAGATCAGAGCGTGAACTATCTGTGCTGCTTAACAGCATCCTCCCCTTCAAAGTCTAATCAGGCGATGTGTTTGACTGTGAATTTACTATGACTGGGAGTCTGGCCGTTTGATTGATTTGCAGAGAGGAATTGGCACATTGTGGACGCCACAGGGTGCGGCTGGAAAATTGAATAGATTCTCATCCCTCAATACATGGGAGACAGCAGACTGTGTGATATCTGTGGTCACACATTCCAGGTCTCTGTCACACACTCTGTGTCTCTCTCACACACCCCGTGTCTGTGATCACAGAGACTCTAGGTCTCTGTCACACATGCTGTGTCTCCCCACACATCCTGTGTTTGTGATCACACACTGGGGAGTGGGGACACAACAAAAGCTTGCTCTCTGAAGAACTACTTGTTGTCATCCCCCACCCACCACCCCAAGGTGTTAGGATCTCGGTTAGTAGGGCTGTGTCTGTGACTGAGGAACCCCACACCTGTCCCTCCACTCTACTCCCTCCTTGAGCCCCTCCAGTCTGGTTTCCGTCCTGCCTACAGCACAGAGGCATTGCTTGTCAAGGTCACAAGTTGCGTCCTCTCTCTATGATCAGGGCCTCTCCCCTGGGCACCTTGTCCTCCTGGACCTCTCCTTCACGTTCGACACAGTTGAACACGCCATCCTCCTTCACCTCCTCTCCTCCCTCACTCACCTTAGTGGAACAGCACTGGCCTGGTTCGAATCCTACCTAACAAACTACCTTCACTTTGTCTCTTCAAATGGTTATTCCTCCCGCCCCCTGCCTGGTCACCTGTCAAGCAGTTTGGGATGCTACTCTACATGAAGGGGGCTCTATAAACAACGCAAATTGTTGTTATTGAACCTGCCCCGCTCATCTCGTTTTGGGACATTGGAGCCTGTTGCATGAAAGGAAAGGTTGTGCGTAATTCTGTGACTATCCTGTCATTGACACCATTTCTTCTCCACCCGCAGTTCCTGACGCGAGTTGGCTCCAAGTGACCAATCGGCACTAGCTCCGAACAGGAGCATCCAGGCTTGCGGTCAGGATGGGGCAAAATGTGATGAACGATTCCATGGGGAATGCCTCACAAAGCTGCCAGCTGGGCGGGAGACACAAGTACATATTCCTCCTCATCCCCATCACGTACTGCGTAATCTTTGTGGTGGGAATCATCGGGAACAGTCTGGTTGTGATAGTCATTTATTGCTACCTGAAGCTGATCACCGTGGCCAACATCTTCTTGCTGAACTTGGCATTAGCTGACCTGATCTTCATCATCACGTTGCCTGTGTGGGCAGTCTACACCGCCATGGGTTACCACTGGCCGTTCGGGGGCTTCCTCTGCAAAATGTGCTCTACGTTTGTCTTGCTGAACATGAACGCTAGCATATTCCTGGTCACGTGTCTCAGTATCGACCGCTACCTAGCCATTGTCCACCCTATGAGATCCCGCTCGAAACGTACCGTAGTCCACGCTCGGGTGGTTTGCATTGTAGTGTGGCTTCTGGCCGCACTAACCAGCCTGCCCACTACCTTCCTCCGAGATGTCGTCGCCTACGAGAGCTGGAATAATACACTCTGCGCTTTCCAATACCCGGAACGTCACAAGGAGCAGTGGATTTTCGGGATGGCTTTGCTAAAAATCCTTCTGGGCTTTTTGATCCCGTTGTTCATCATCCTGACGTGTTACTTCCTGATCTTGCGCACTCTGGTGCAGGCCTACCACATCGCACGGAGCAAGCAGACCAGTAACGAAGCCTTCAATTTGATACTAGCTGTTGTCATAATGTTTGTCTTCTGCTGGCTTCCCTTCCAAATCATCACCTTCATCGACGTACTCTTCCGGTTAAAAGTGATCCAAAGTTGCTATTTCTCCGAAATGATTGACTCTTCCATCCCCTTCACGGTCTGCCTAGCTTACTCCAACAGTTGTCTGAATCCGATTCTCTACGGATTTGTCGGCCACAACTTCAGAGAGAAGTTCTTCCTCCTTCTGAGGTGTTTGCCGCCTGGGATCAGATCCCACCCAAGTTTAACCACCAAAATGAGTACCCAGTCCTCCCGTACCATCGAGTCCATGAGCCTGACACCTAGGAACCACTTGTCTTGAATCAAATTGCCCCCCAACTCACAGGACACCCTTTTTTTGCTCATCACAGAGATCCGGGTGAGGAAGACCTTTCAGCCCATTTGATCTCATCCACTGTCATCAATCTGCATCTGAAGAAGTACTTCCAGGTGTCTGTCCTAAACTTGCCCTTCACTAGCTGAACCTCTGCCCTCTTGCCCTGAGGCTGTGTCGCATCTAAAGTGTCATGGCAACAGCTAATCCCTCAGCAGTCACTGGGTGAGTTCATCTGTCAGAAAATCGGATGGATTGATGTGACCCTAAACAGTGAGGTTCTAACATGTTTCCTGCCTTAGTGTAATTACAGGTCAATGCATCATCCAATGCCCTGGAAGGTGTATTCAGACATTAATATTGAGAAATGTTATGGTTAAATTAAATTTCTTTAAAATTAATTGTAATAATGATCCTTGCATTTGATACAGAGCCTTATCACATCTTCGATTCTTCACAGAATATACTGTAAAGTGAATTGACTGTATATTTTGTGTATAATAATGTATATAATTTTGTGTATATATAAGGTAATATATCAAATGCCAGGATTATCATTATTATTACTCTGACTGTCTGGCCTCACACACAACAACTGGTCACTCTATTGTAATAATAATAATCCGTGTATTTGATTTAGTGCATTATCACATAATTTGCCCACTGCAGTGTCCCACAAACACTTATGGATTGAATGACTACATTTTTTTTAAAAAAAGGATTATTCCCCTGAAAAATAATCCAGCAATCGATTAACAACCGGGTTCCTATTTGCTGTTAGGCAACCAGGTATGTGGAGTAAGGGAACTTGCCCAACATTTTGGCCTCTCTGAGAATCAAACCCAGGTCCTCTCGCTTGCGAGGTGAGTGCTCTAACCACTTCGCTTCGGGACTCCACAGCAGTGTAGTTACTCTATCTATTCTGACATACTCAACTGGTCACCCTGTTGCTTTCTCAATCCCCACACACAGCGAATGGTCACTTTGGGGACCTCAAATCATAGCAGGAGCCTTACCCTAACACCAAGTACCATCCACCCCGGGGAGGTTAGTGCTGTAAGATTGTAAAGTTATTGTGTAACATTGCACGAGTCATTGCCATCGAGGAGGAGGCCACAGAGCTTCTGACAGCTCAGTGACAAGCTGATATGGTCGCGTGATCAATCCCTGGTCTGTCCTGAAATTGATCTCAGTCTCATTAGGGACTACAGCTGTTCAATGGCCTTTTGGTTAAGAAGTGGGAAGGAATGAGCCAGGGTTCCTGCTCCTGAACACTCTGCAAACACCTCCTGCTGGTGCTGGACACTGGGGGAGGCCTAGTTCAGGCTCGGACTGTGCTGTCCTGCTCCGACACTCACATGTCATTCAGAACCTCTGGGGAGAGTCCCAGGGGAACGCAATACAGGTTGAAAATTGGAAGAGAAATCATCAAATTGCTGCCTGAGAATTCAGAACTGAAATGACTGGTGATTTGTCAATGGCTGACACTTGTCACCAGCTGATAAGCTTTTTTTTAGGGGTGGAGGGGGACGGGGGGTGGTGACAGGAAGACATGAGGATTGAGGAGCAGCAAGAAGAGGAAACCAGTCACAATACATATCTAGATCTGAAGAATGTCATGCCGCTGGCTTAAGTTGTCTCTTGTCTGTACTGTGTCATGGTTCAATGTATAATTGGACACTTTCAATCCATCGCTAAGTGTCAGTGCCTGTAGTTTATAGTCTTTTATATTCTTCCTCTTCACATAGTTATCCAATTCCTTTCGTTAACCATTGTTCTGGTCTCAGTCTAAGGGATTATAATGTAAAATATATTACATCCTAATAGCCTCTGCTTGAAAGCTGTTCTCCTAACTCCTCCACAGCAGATAGCCGTTTCTGTAATGTCGTGACGTGAGATATAATGTCAGTGTTTGGTTTGCTATACAAGTGTAATTTTGTTGTTGTAACTTTTAGGCATATTACTGGAGTCAATTGAAATAAAACATTGAACATTGAACCTGTCATCGTTATTATGTAAATCATATTGTATAATAATAATATATGCATTCGACACAAAATCTATAATGTCAAAATGGCTTCACAGCGGTACATCGTGTAACTGTGTATCTGTTAGCAAATACAGCAGCCAAATGGCATACCACAAATAGCCTTGAGGTGAAGGACCAATTAATGTGGAGGATAGTTGGCCAGGACACAGGATATTTAACAAATCCCAAATGTACGATAAATCTGAAAGCCAGCACCTCTGATGGCACAATATGGAGTCTCAGCCCAGAATGAGGGCTCAAGCCCTAATGTGGGGCTGAACCCACAATCTTCCAAGCAGAGGCCAGGCTGACACCAGTGAGATCAACCAGCCTCAATCTCTTTTTGTTCTCGACTGCTGGCGCCTTGCGTACGTGTATGATCGATACGATAAATGTGCAATGAAATAAACGTAATACAATATAGTTTACGTTTACATTCAGCGCTTTTCACTTTGGGTGGACGTCTCAAAGCACTTGACCGGAGCTATGGGTTGGATACCAGAGCTATGGGTTGTAGCCAAGGTGGGTGGTTTGGGGGGGAAGGGGAAAGATGACCAAAAGCATACTTGAAAGAGGTAACGGAGCGAGTTGGTGGAACCCATGAATGAGACCCTGTGGCCGTTAAGTGGCTGAAATCCTGCCTGGTGAGGGTGTTGTGCAGAGAATGGGGATGTGGAGTAGGTCACTGTCAGTGATGTGAAGTGAATAGTCGAGTTGGTGTGGGTGAACCATAGAGATGGAGGAGATGAAAGACACTATGCAAGTATAATTTTGTTGTTTTATTTGGCACTTTATTAAACGCCTTCCTAAAACCCAAATAAACACTTACTATTGCATTATCTTTTATCCACATTTTCTTTGTTTAAAAAAAATATCTATTGCATCAGTCAGGCATGACTTCCCTTCACAAACCATGCTGGGATCTCCCATGGAGACATTCCTCAATCCTCAAAATGCGGATATTTTCTACCTCTCTCCGTTCATCCCCTCCCCTCCTCCTCCCCCAGCGATGTTCCTACCATCCACATGACATTGGTCCAATTATTTGCTGTGGAGCTAGTGTGCAGCTGGTGTAAACATCGACTGTGCCCAACACTGACCTTCCTGCTAACAACCCATGGACAACCTTGACTTTCAGCTAATCAGCGTTATTCCTACAACCTGTTTATTAGCTTCTCCTCTGCCCTGTGGCCGATTGTTCAAAACATATTGTGTAAAGGGAATCTCAGCACCTGTATCTACCTGGTCCTGCATTTCTTCATTGACACACACATATTATAATTTAAGAAAAACTATTTATAATGAGCTCCTGAGCCTGGTCAGTTCACAGTATATCATGGTACTGCTGATAACAGCACAGCCACCCTGGCCTATTGACAGGGCTTGGACGGGCAGAACAATCACTGGGGGCAGAGACTCTTCTGAGACTCTTCTCATTAACCCCGCAAGTCAAATCCCTAACAGGTAATAATATTCACCACAATTAGGTAAGTCCTTCAGTTCCAGGAGGATAACCATTGGAGCCCTCACAAGGTGGATAACAGGTAACAGAAGATTCCTGCAAGCTTCCTAGTGGACATAATCCATCACTGCGTTGTCAGCCTGAACTGTGATTCTCACCGTTCTCTGTCCCCCTCTGACCAGCGCCTTGCGACATCCTCCCAATGTGAAAGACGCTCTTTAAATGTAATTTTATTGCTATTGTTGTTGTTGTTGAGCAGCTTTTAGGAATTCAGTATTAATGCCGTCCACACCTACTGCCTCGCCGTTAGCAAGGACTCCATTGCTTAAGGTCTTCAATCTGTCCCACATCTCGCGCGATGACTTCCATCCCCCACGCAGATAGATCTCTGCTATGACCTGTTGCGGCAAACGCCAGAGCAGGGAATTGAATTAGAGACAAGCATTTTAATCATTTTACGTCCAGTGAGCAGTGTGGTGCTGTCTACCTGTCTGTTGGCCTGAGTTCAGGTGTAGACTAAAGTTTGGTAACAAGAATCGACACCTGACAGCTTGTAGCATCTGGTTTATTCCTGCTCAGCCTGAGTTGGTGGGGGGGGGGGGGGCGGGGGGAACAGGGGTGCAGGGAAATGGCAGCTCCACAAATGCCAGGTTTCGCCTCAAGATATTGATTAAGAGAATTGTTTTTCAAGGACATGAAAGCCATCAATCTTGTGGTGTCAGGGCGGCTGAGAGACTCTGATCCCATTGGCTGTGGCTCTGGCTCCCTGGAGTATAAAAGGCCCCCGAGGGTAGCGCTCGGGATTGACTGAAGAATGAAGCTGCTTTTCCTCCTGGGGCTGGTGGCGGTGTCGCTGGCCGGGCCGGCCAAACAGCGATTTGATGGGTGAGAACCATCTCCTCTAGTTTAAAAACCCAAATAAAATAAGGCTGAGTGCGATGGCTCTGAGAATAGTCACTCACCTCCCTTTATCTTTTCTCTTTCTCTATTTCTTCTCAAGACATAAAGTCTTTCGGGTGAAGCCTGTGACCGAGCAGGGAGTGCATTTTGTGAAGAGCTTGGTTGATATTCCAACGGTAGGTTTCTGAAGCCCACAGCGTTACGTGCCCACACAGTCAAGCATGACCGTTTGGCTAACATGTCTCCCTCTGTCCTCAGCTGGATCTGTGGCAGCCTGACTCCCTCGATCAAGTGGCCGCGGGCAACAACGTGGATTTTCGAGTGGGAGCGGAACAGGTTGACAAAGTCCAGTATCTGCTAGAGCGCAGTGGACTGCAATACCTGTAAGTGTATTTGGTAACGGGACAACAGTCGAGCTTCCTTCCTCTGAACCTCCACTCCGTGTGACTTTGCTCTTTTCTCTCTTCGTTTCTCAGGGTTTTGATTGAAGATCTTCAGATGGCGATCGAGAAACAGTTAGACAACAAGGATCGTACCTCCTATCAGCACAGCTATGTGAAGTACAACTCCATAGAAACAGTACGTCTGCCCCGCTACCTTTCACAGGGACGGCAGCACCTTGTTTGTAACAAGTGTCTTCAGTTCCTGTACGCTTGAACAAGTGTACATTTTTGCCCTAGACTGGTGACAGCCCTGACTGAGGACAGAGTTCCCAGGTCCCACTAAAGCTCTAGGGCAGCAGCAGGTATTAGTGAGGGACTGTGAGCTGAGCATAGCACGTTAAACATTGAGATTCACCGGTAAGCAACACTTCAATCCTATCTGAAGTTACACTTCACCAGGCACGTTTCTTGTGCCTCAGGTGCTCCACGACGGACATCATCAAAACCTCTCCAAGATTTCACAGGATTTACTCTCAAGTATAGTGACTGTGTATTTGTAGGGGAACCCTGTTGTAAATTTACACCCAGCAATGTCCCGTAAACACCTTCCCCTTTAGGGTTTTGGCTTGCAGCTGAAAAAGAGGATTCCCTGCCCCCCAGCGACTGGTTTTCCCTCTTTAAATCAGTGTGAAATCCAATCAGTGGGGTGTGATACCATAGGTCTAAAGGATGGGTTATGTTGGGTAAAGCAAGCTTGCCTGTCTAACATCACTAGTCGTTGTGGTCAGACTTATGAGACTGTTTCTTCCTGAACAGATTAACGAATGGATTGCGACAATAGTTGCCCAAAACGCAGACATGATGTCTTACTCCATCATTGGGTCCAGCTACGAGGGGCGACCTGTACATGTTATCAAGGTGAGATGCATATATTTCCACTTGGCGTCCTCGCCTCAGACACCTTGTGTTCAAAGCCTCCATCCATTTTTATTGGGAAAGCACAACTGAGAAGTGAAAGACACAAACATTAACACACATGGTGCCAAGATAAGGCAGCGGAAGTGTACACTGAGGAACCTTCCTTGTAAACAAAGTGTGAGCACGCACACGGCTGTTGACAAAACATCTCCGATGCCCTAGTTAGCGACAAAGTTAAAGAGATTGTGTGGCTGTTTTAGGTAAAGGTGAGAACCACTCCCCCCCACCACCAACACCCCAAGATCAACTCGCAAAGTTGGGGGGGAGGGGGGGTGATTGTATCACTCTACCCTTCTAAATTCTGTCTGACAATAATTTTTTTCTTTTCTCGAAGATCGGTAAGAAGACGGGTTCTGTGAAGCCAGTGATCTTCATGGACTGTGGCATCCACGCCAGAGAGTGGATCTCTCCTGCCTTCTGCCAGTGGTTTGTGAATGAGGTACGGTTGAGGGTACAGATGGGTTAACAATGCGCCTGGCAATTGCGTGTGTAATCAGGCGGGGATTTTGCTTGGAATCGGTGTTGAGTGATTTTACTCCAGTCGTGAGGACGCAGTAGGTAGAGCTTGTAGTGAACAGTTTCATCACTTAAGATAAAATCCAAGATGTCTATTTCTTTTATGCCATGTCACAGTTTGGTAAATCACAGCCAATCAGCGTCAGACTAACTGTCTGGAGACGCCCTGGTCACACCATGGGCAAAATGACTGAATCCTACAAATAAACTGGCCTTTTTAAAAACTTATTCCGAGCTTTGCCCCATATCCAACACAGCAGTGATTCAGGGGAAGGGTTTGGACCACAAGGTGGTGTCCTAGGCAATTCTCATCCTCGGGGTCAATGGAGCGGAGCAATCTTTTGGAGAGCTAGAGTGGACACAGTAGCCCAAAGCCTCCTTGTTGGCTGTGAATCAGATGTTGTTGTTTCCAGATGGTCAGTTCCTGGACCTTCCAGATAAGGTTCACCGTAGGACACTGTTGGGCATTAAGTTTTAATGTCTCCTTTTACATTATCAAATTGGCAAAACATAAACTGTAAAATATATCACAGAGCGTTTGTGTGTTTAAGATGTGCTTCTTTCCTGCAAGGTCCATAACGAGTGTAAGAGCTTCTGCTAGTTTGTAGCTGATATGTGCCCTCCTCACTTCTCCAGGCTGTGACCACCTATGGATCAGATCCTACGATGACCAACCTTCTCGACACCATGGACTTCCACGTTGTCCCAGTCATCAACGTTGATGGTTACTCCTATACCTGGACTAATGTATGTACCCACATGTCCATGTTCAAACTTGGTTGTAATTTTTTTTTAAAGTAACAATTATTTATCTATGACTACAACTTTGTTGCCCATCGCCTTGGGTTTAGAGAAGGAGGAAAACTTAAAGGGTTAATTCTGTACAAGTGGTAAAAAAAACTGACCCGAAGTCAGAGAAGTGCCCAGGCTCAGGCACCTTCATCTTATTCTAAAACTCAGTGTGTGAGTACAGTTGGGTGTGCGTGAGGACAGTTGGGTGTGTTTGATGGGGGAAGGTGGGGATGGATGTTCAAGGGCAATGGGATCATCAGGTCCTTCGTTCATTGAACATCTCTGGTGATCACTTGCTGTTTCTCTGCAGGACCGAATGTGGAGAAAGACGCGTTCCGTGAACCCTGGTACAAGCTGTCGGGGAACTGATCCCAACAGAAACTGGAACGCAGGATGGTGTGGTGAGCAAAGGCTCCTCTTTCCGGAACTTGTTGAAACTTTTATGCACTTTTCTCCCCATCGCCACATACCTCTCCACAAGCACCGCTGCTGTTAGGTTTCTCCCGAGACACTGCCCTACACGGAGGGCACTGTATAAGGGCAAGTTGTTGTTGTTGTTGTTGTCGGTCTGTGTGTGACGTATCCGAAACAAGAGAGGAGATAGTTGAGGCTATTGTGTATATATTTAAGAACTTTATCTTCCTTGGGACTCCAAGACTTTACAATTACAGAGCACCTTTCATGTCGGGAGGACATCCCAAGGTGCTGAACAACCAGGTCGTGACCTGAGCAAGGGAGATGGGCAGGGTAGGGGGGAGGGAAGGGCAGGAGAGAGTTAGGAGGGGAGGGAGAGAGTTACGAGGGGAGGGGGAGAGTTGGGTAATGATATCAAGGGATATGGAGCAAAGATAGGCAAATGAAATTGAGATATCCATGATCTAGTAGAATTACTGAACAGGCTCAGGGTGTGGGGTGAATGGCGTGCTTCTGCTCCTATGTTCTCTAATAACTGTATTGTTCGTTCACACAGAGATTGGGGCCTCCAAGGATCCCTGCTCGGAGACTTACTGCGGCCCCACGGTAGAGTCCGAGAAAGTAGTCAAGACTGTGGCTGATTACATTCGTAGCCAGGGTTCAGACATCAAAGCTTACCTCACCATGCACTCGTACTCTCAGATGTGCCTCTTCCCATACTCCTACACCTACAACCTGGCAGCCAACCACGATGAGCTGGTACGTCCACCACTGTGACAGGAATTGATACCAGACGCCATGTTACACCATGGCAGGCGGGTATACAAGTCTATGTGTAACATGACTGTCCTTGGGCACCCTGGTAATACTACTAATAAGACTAATAATCCTTGCATTTATACAGCGTTTTTCACGTCTTCTAGATGTCTCAAAGTGTCTAAAGTCACGGCACAGATATGGGGTAGAAAGGACATTAGAGGTTCAAACAGGACATTTATCACATGCAGTTATCGTTTTACCATGAAGTTCATGTGATAAAGGTCACACTTGACGATAAGGGAGGCAACACACTGTTTGTGGAACGCTGCTACGCATAATTGGCTACCATGTTTCACCCACAAAATATGCAGTCGATTCACTTTCCGGTATCCTTTGTGAAGCGCTTTGAGACATCTAACAGATGTGATAAGGCAGGCACCATATCAAATGCAAGGATTGTTGCTGTTATTATTATCATTAGTGTTATATGGCATCTTATGAAACACTTCTGAAAATCCCTGCACGGTATATCACATCCTCATCGCTTCTCTTAATTAGTCCATAAATTTCGATTAGATTTACCAGGCGAGACTTGCTTTCAACAAATCCAGGCTGACAGTCTTTAATCAACCCAAGTTCTTTCCAAGTAGTTATTAATATCCTATACTGTAGACTCTAAAATGAATTAGCCTTACTCTCCTGACACAACTTTCAACTCCAAGGATGTTTGAAAAATTGTAGTCAATAGCATTTACTGTTTCCTCCCTGACATCCATCAGAATTTTTTGTTTGCTACCATTAGGCCCAGGAGACCTGTTCCACCCATTTCTTCAGCACCACCGCCTTTCCTATACCTCTCACTTCTAATCGCTGCACATCCACCTCTTGTACACTCAGCGTATCACTGCCACACTCTGCTGTAAAAACGGAGGCAAAATCCTTGTTAGGTATCTTTGTCAGACCTTCATCAGTCTAAGCTCTAGCATAGTACTGGGGGAGAGGGTGGGAGCACAACACAATGACAGGTGCTGTCTTTCAGGTCAGACATCACAGAAGGGCCAGTTGGCTCTTCTTTCCTCCCCCCAACTCCTGTCCTCAGCTCGGGTCTGAAGCAGTGACTGTCCAGCGCCTTGGGACGTCCTCCTGATGTGAAAGGTGCTCCGTACAAGTGTCATTTTGGTGTTGTTGTTGTTGTTAGTGCTTCACGTTGCCTGGAACTCGTTCCTGAACCTTCCTGATTTAAGGCCCATCTCACAATGTACTTGTTTGGCTTTGAGTCACCTACCCCCACCCGCACAGTTGGGTGCCAAGCCAGGACTATGAAGCACTTTGCCATGTCCCCCCGATGTGAGAGGTGCTGTGTAAATGCAATTGTATTGTACGTGTCTAAATTGTGGTTGACAATGACGTCTTTTCTCCTGGTCCATTTTGATTACAGAATAGCATCGCTCTGAATGCTATCAACGAACTCCGCAGCCTGTACGGGACAGAGTACGTGTACGGTCCTGGAGCTGTGACTATCTGTAAGCTCTCCTTACTATCCATTCTCTCTGACTGACTTAACCTGATATTAACAAATGCACATAAACCAAAGACCATTGTGATCCCTCTGGTCAATTCCAAATTAGATAGACCCCACATACCTGACAGCGGTGGTGGGCGAGCCCTGCATTGTCAGAGGTGTCGTCCTTCGGATCAAGGTTTACATGAAAGTCTCGCCTATCTCTGTCCAGGTGGATGTCACAGATCCCATGGCACTGTTTGAAAAGAGAAGGGATGTTTCTCTCACCCAGCATCCTGGCCAACAATTCCCCCAGATAAAATCGTTTGTTCCTTTCATGGACGCGGTTTTGTGGGACATTGTGCCGTGTGTGTTTAAAAATGCACTACAGTCACTACAGCTGATGAAATGCAAGTACGAAAGCAAGTTGTTATTGTACAATATACTATCAGATCTCCCCAGAGCCCTCTCATCTCCAGTGTGAACTTCCCCCCACCACCATCTGCCTCTGCTCGGCCGGCTCCGGCCTGCTGTTGGTCCCTCGCACCCCCACCCCACCCCCCACTTCACCATTGAGGGCCGTGCTTTCAACCACTATGCTCCAAAACCCTGGAACTCTCTCCCTCAATCCCTCCGCCTTGCCTCCTCCCTCCCTCGCTCCCTCCTTCCCACCCTACTTTCAAATCCTGCCTAAACACCTTCCTTTTCGATTGTGCTTGAAATGACCTCCTCATTCCCTCTCCCACTGGCTCGGGGGTCAGACTTCGTCACTATCAAGCACTCCGGGACACTATCCTGCACGAATAAATACAAGTTGTCGTTGTTGTGCTCTAACCCTGTGTTAATTACAGATCCAGCAGCTGGGGGTTCCGATGACTGGGCTTACGATGAGGGCATTAAATACTCCTTCACCTTCGAACTGCGGGATACCGGCAGATATGGGTTCCTTTTGCCCGAATCTCAGATCAAACCAACTTGTGAGGAAACCATGTTGGCGATTAAATACATTGCCCAATACGTCCTCGAGCACCTGTATTGAAATGCAATAATGTAAAGCAAGATGGAATTAAAAAAATCCTTTCATTTGCACGGTGTGGAATGATTTGCATGTGTGATTGTGTGAAGGGAGACCGGAGTCTCTCCCAGGTCTCGGTGCCTTTGGCAGAAACCAGATTAGTAAAATATTGGTAAACCACTAAAGACATAGGAAAACGACACTCACAACTTGAACTAGTAGACAGGTAACATTTTACGGAAGGGGAGAATACTGATTGTGGAAGATTCAGTGCGCAGGAAGCAGAAGGAAGGAATATGTGGGGGTCGGGGGTGGAGTGGGTTCATGTGGAATGTAAATCTCAAACCTACCTTGCTTCCCCTGCCTTCTCTACATCACTCCCAATGGCCAAGCCTTCAGCTCGTACACTCCAAACCTCTGGAACTCCCAATCTCTACCCCTGACTTCACCTCACTCACGCATACCCCTCTATCTGTCGTTAAATCATGCCTCAACCTATCTCTTTGACCTCGCATACGGCCATTCTCACCTTGATGTAAAGGCGTTATATAAATTCAAGTTGTTATTGCACAACAACTGTATCTATCTCTTCCTCCCACCCTTCCCATCCTGCAGCCCCTCCGCCTCGCTTCCTCCACTTTCCTCCTTCAAGACGTTCCCCTTCGACCGCGCCTTCGGCTGCCCCACTAACTCTTCCCCTTCTCCCACTCTCCTTCCCTTTCCCTCTACCCCGACCCTTCCCCCTCCCACCCCCCCAACGCTCGGGTCCCGACCAGACTGTTCAGCGCATTGGGACGATCTCCCGACGTGAAAGGCGCTATATAAGTGTAATTTTGTTGTTGTTGTGCAGTTACAGAAGTGCTTGTGGAGCAAGACTCGCTCCAGGAACGCCGGCTCACGCGTTGTGGGCACCGACCTCAACCACAACTTTGCTGCCAGCTGGTATTGTACGTCTCCACGGAGACCATGGATGGGAGCCCTGAGGAGTGGGGCTCACTGGATGGGTTGTGCAGCTCACCACGGTTTGATTTGCGGAGACGAATTCGGTAGCAGGATGGGAAGGGATGCACGGAGGGAGGTGACCAAACAGGAGATAAAATGGAATGTTGTTTCAGGTGATCACTACATGGCTGTTTGTGGGGCCTTCGTTGAGTGCAAATTCTGCTGCTGCCTTCGCCCACCCCACTGGAAAATACACAGTCACTACACTTTGAGATGTCTCCACAAAGTGATAAAGTACTGTGTTAAAGTGCAAGGATTTGTCTTATTGCTGTGCAGTCGCACTCCAGGTTACAGCAGCGGCGGCGACACAAAACAAAGTTTGTTTGAACTGATTATTCTCGTTCTGACTTGAGACGGAGGACGGGGTTGCTAAGTGAATCTAAGCAGCAGACAATTATCTGTCGTGTGGGAAGCAAGGAACTTGTTGTTCTCAGTTAAATTTCATCAGACGCTGGGATAGGTGGCCCCAAGGAATGAAGACAATTCAGTGAGGTTAGTTCATTGGCTTTACGCAACGTTAAAGCTCCCTACACTGACAGCTACACTCCCTACACTGTACACAGCCACACAGTAGAGCAAGCACACAGTACCGAAAGCAGCAAAGAACACACAGCACACAGAACTGGTCTATTGGTATTCTCTCCTGTGACCTTTTCTCTCCGTGTGACGTCTGGTCAGTCAGTTTGTGTTGTAAGCCAAGGAAGAGAATCGCACGCGAGAGATAGAGAAACCAAGTGACTGACTGCTGCAAACCTATACCTCAGCAACTACTCCATTGTATTGATGCTGTTTACTATTACCAATTGATAACATTAATCTCCCAGATAAACACCAGTGGCTTCATCACATATACCACAGTGGGTTAGACCTGCACAGTGGTTCCCTCCAGCCCCTCACACAGCCATTTCACGATCTGTGTTACTGGTACATCGCTCACTCTCTAATGGTATAAAGCTTTCATATACTTCTAAGTACGCAGTGTGCTGTTGACTATTCCCAAGTGTTATGATTTCTGGGAGACATGCCATTGAGTTACAAGGGTATAGCCTTGTTTAGTCTGTTACTCAATAATCTTAGTCAGTCAGTCTTGCGTGTATACGTGTGTGTACATGTGTGTACGGATGGATGGATGGATGGATGGATGGATGGATGGGTGAACAAATGGGTAAATGTTGAAACTGATGAAGGTTTAGTTAGCATTTTGCACCCGCCTAAAGGGGGGAATAAAGTCCGCATATGGAATGTCCAGTCTGTTGATGGGTTTGCAGCTGACCAGAGAAATATCAGAAACCACACGATCGCACACGTGCCTTAAAACTCAAACAGTCTGGACTGACACAGCGATACGGTGCTGGGGTCGGGCTGCAGGTTTAGAGGTGATGTCCTACTGATCAGACATGAAACTGTGGCCCACAACTACCTGTTCAGGTGCAAATTGACTGCCATGTTCGCACACAAAATACAATCCGTGGACT
Source organism: Hydrolagus colliei (assembly GCA_035084275.1). Taxonomy (NCBI): domain Eukaryota; kingdom Metazoa; phylum Chordata; class Chondrichthyes; order Chimaeriformes; family Chimaeridae; genus Hydrolagus; species Hydrolagus colliei. The sequence continues at coordinate 16,634,001 of CM068751.1, read as the reverse complement.
TTCTAGTAAATCCCGTGAAGCACTTTGAGATGCTCTCACCCGAACCAAACTTCGCTTCCCGATTCCCCCGGTCCTCGCCGGACTTCACTGTCTCCCTGTCACAGAGCGGATCGACTTCAAGATCCTCACTCTTGTGTTTAAATCCCTCCACTCCTCTGCCCCCCCACCCCCACCTCCTCTCTCTCTCTCTCTCTCTCTCTCACAGCAGTACCCGCTGCCTCTGCTCTACCGGGTCTGGCCTCCCCCTTGTCCCTCGAATCCTCCACTCCCACCATTGGCGGCCGTGCTCTCAAATCACTACGCCCCGAAACTCCGGGACTCCCTCCCTCAACCCCTCCGCCTCTCCCCCTCCTTCTCCATTTTCAGGTCTCGCCTGAAGACCTTTGTCTTCGACCGTGTTTACGGTCGCCTGCCCTCCCCCCCCCCCCTCCCACCCCCCCCCCCCCCCCCTCCCACCCCCCCCCCCCCCGGGCTCCACTATTGTGAAACGCTCCGAGACGCAGTCTGGCGCGGAGGGCGCTATACGCATCTAATTTGTTGATGTTCTCCTGACACGGGATGTACCACATTAAATGTGCAGAGGGATTGATGTTATGCGAGGATTAACAATTATTAAAGCAATTCTTAAAGCGCTCTGAGACGCTGTCCGGCGTGGAGGGCTCTGTGTGTAAATCGAAGTTGTTGTTGTTGTTATGATTGCTACTGCAGAATCATACTCACTCACACTCACAAGATCAGTGATTCTTCACACTCACACAAGATCGCTCACAACTACTCACACATTCATTCCCCCTCCCCTCCATCCGCTCAGTGAGTGAGTGTGTGAGTGTGAGTGTGTTACAGCCTGGGACAGTGAGTGTGAGTGTGTTACAGTCTGGGACAGTGAGTGTGAGTGAGTGTGAGTGTGTGTGAGTGTGTTACAGCCTGGGACAGTGAGTGTGAGTGTGTGTGAGTGTGTTACAGACTGAGGCAGTGAGTGTGTATGAGTGTGAGTGTGTTACAGACTGAGGCAGTGAGTGTGTATGAGTGTGAGTGTGTTACAGTCTGGGACAGTGAGTGAGTGTGTTACAGTCTGGGGCAGTGAGTGTGAGTGTGTTACAGTCTGGGGCAGTGAGTGTGAGTGTGTTACAGTCTGGGGCAGTATAAAGTTGAGGCTGGGCTGTCAATCACGTGTGTGTGTGTGTGTGTGTATATATATGGTGTGTGTGTGTGTGAGAGAGGAGGAGGGTGGGGGGGGGGGGGGGGGAGGCAGTGACAGAGCTCATTCCGGACACAGACCAGGATCACACAGCCAGTAATACAGCAGCCAGGCCTCGCCTCGCTCACCAACAGCGAACACACAGCAGCGCCATGGCCGGTAAGTCTCTCCCCCCCCACCCCCTCCTCTCCCCCCCCCCCCCACCCCCTCCTCTCCCCCCCCCCCACCCCACCCCCTCCTCTCCCCCCCCACCCCCTCCTCTCCCCCCCCACCCCCTCCTCTCCATCTCCCCCCCACCCCCCTCCTCTCCTCTCCCCCCCCACCCCCTCCTCTCCATCTCCCCCCACCCCCCCCACCCCCTCCTCTCCTCTCCCCCCCCACCCCCCCACCCCCACCACCCCTCCTCTCCATCTCCCCCCCACCCCCCTCCTCTCCCCCCCACCCCCCCCACCCCCTCCTCTCCATCTCCCCCCCACCCCCCCCACCCCCTCCTCTCCCCCCCACCCCCCCCACCCCCTCCTCTCCCCCCCACCCCCCCCACCCCCTCCTCTCCCTCTCCCTCCTCTCCCCTCCCTCCCCCCCCACCCCCTCCTCTCCTCTCCCCTCCTCTCCCCCCCCACCCCCTCCTCACCCTCTCCCCCCCACCCCCTCCTCTCCCTCTCCCCCCCTCTCCCCACAGACTCTCTGTGTGTGTCACTGTCTGTGTCTCTGTGCGGGGCGGGGGGGGGTCTCTCTGTCTCTCTCTGTGTGTTACAGTGTGTGTGAGAGTGTGTGTTACTGTGTGTGTGAGTGTGTGTTACAGTGTGTGTGAGAGTGTGTGTTACTGTGTGTGTGAGTGTGTGTTACAGTGTGTGTGAGAGTGTGTGTTAGTGTGTGTGAGAGTGTGTGTTACAGTGTGTGTGTATGTGAGAGAGTGTGTTACAGTGTGTGTGTGTGTGTGAGAGTGTGTGTTACTGTGTGTGTGTGAGAGAGAGTGTGTGTTACTGTGTGTACATTGCTGTGTGTGTCTGTGAGTGTGTGTGTGTGTGTGAGTACGTGTCGCTGTGTGTGTGTGTGTGTGAGAGGGAGAGTGCGTTGCAGTGTGTATTTTGTGTTGTCAGTGTGATGGTATGCGAGTGTGTAAGTGTGTGAGTGTGTACGTGTGCGAGTGTGTCAGGGTGTTAGTGTATGAGGGTGTGTGTGAGTGTGATTGCGTGACTGTGTTTGTGTCGGGGAGTTAGTGAGTGAGTGTGTGTGTTAGTGTGAGTGTGTTAGTGTGTGTGAGTGTGTTAGTGTGTGTGAGTGTGCTAGTGTGTGTGAGTGAGTGTGTGTTAGTGTGTGTGAGTGTGTTAGTGTGTGTGAGTGTGTCTGGAGGCCTCGGGAACTATGATAAAAGCGGATCCACTTTTGAATTTAAAACCACATCTGAACCAGCTTCCTTTGCTCACAACACAGCTCCCCCCCACACACACTCACACTCCTACACACTCACACTCCTACACACTCACACACTCACACTCCTACACCACACACTCACACACTCCTACACACACACACTCACACCGATACACACACTCACTCGCACAGCGACCGAGAGAGATACATACAACACATACACACCAGTCACTTACTCTCGTAGACACACACACACACAGGTACAGAGACACAGTGACACACAGAGGCAGACAGGGAGACAGGGGGCAGAGAGGGGGACAGGGGGCAGAGAGGGGGACAGGGGGCACAGAGAGAGGACAGGGGCAGAGAGGGGGACAGGGGGCAGAGAGGGGGACAGGGACAGAGAGACAGACAGGGCAGAGAGACAGACAGGGGCAGAGAGACGGACAGGGACAGAGAGGGGGGGACAGGGGCAGAGAGAGGGGGGACAGGGGGCACAGATAGAGGGACAGGGGCAGAGAGAGGGGGACAGGGACAGAGAGAGGGACAGGGACAGAGAGAGAGGGACAGGGGCAGAGAGAGGGGGACAGGGGGCACAGAGAGACAGACAGGGGCAGAGAGAGGGACAGGGGCAGAGAGGGGGGGGACAGGGGCAGAGAGAGGGACAGGGCAGAGAGAGGGGGACAGGGGCAGAGAGAGGGACAGGGGCAGAGAGAGGGGGACAGGGGCAGAGAGAGGGGGACAGGGGCAGAGAGAGGGGGACAGGGGCAGAGAGAGGGACAGGGCAGAGAGAGGGGGACAGGGGGCACAGAGAGAGGGGGACAGGGGCAGAGAGAGGGGGACAGGGGGCACAGAGAGAGGGACAGAGGGCAGAGAGGGGGACAGGGGGGCACAGAGAGAGGGACAGGGACAGAGAGACAGACAGGGGCAGAGAGGAGCAGACAGACAGACTCAGTGCAATAGCAGGTCCTGTCAGCCCAGCTCTGATCCTCTCCGGCCCATCAGCCAGCGACCGACTCCATTTGGCAAATGCTGTTGACAAGTGAGAAGCTTTAGGCAGTGAATGAACCCTGTAATAAACTCTCCCCTCCAGCCTCCCACCCTCCCCTCCCCTCCCCACCCCCCGCCCTGGGGTGTAGATCTGGCCCCTGAGACACAGGGAAGATTCAGTTCTGGCCCGTTTTTCATCTGACCCCGTGTTCTACCATCAGCCCTGTGTGTGTGTTACTGTGTGACACTGTGTGTGGTACTGTGTGTGTGTGTGTGTTACTGTGTGTGTGTGTGTTACTGTGTGAACTGTGTGTGGTACTGTGTGTGTGTGTAGTGTGTGTGTGTGTGTTACTGTGTGTGTGTGTGTTACTGTGTGGTACTGTGTGTGTGTGTGTGTGTGTTACTGTGTGTGTGTGTGTGTTACTGTGTGAACTGTGTGGTACTGTGTGTGTGTGTGTTGTGTTTACTGTGTGTGTGTGTGTTTACTGTGTGACACTGTGTTACTGTGTGTGTTACTGTGTGACACTGTGTGTGTGTAACTGTGTGTGGGTACTGTGTGTTACTGTGTGTATGTGTTACTGTGTGACACTGTGTGTTACTGTGTGTGTTTCTGCATGACACTATGTGTGTGTTACTGTGTTGTGTCAATAATATAATAAAATACATTTAATATAGCGCTTTTCACATCTTCTAGACTGTGTCTCAAAGCGCTTCACAGAATATACTGTAGACTGTGTATTTGTGGGTGAAACGCGGCAGCCAATTGCGCACGGCAGCGTCCCCACAATCACTTGTGGACTGCAAAGTTTTTTTTAGGGGATTATTGTTAGGTGTGTGGAGTAAGGAAACTTGCCCAAGATTTTGTCCTGCCTGGATTCTGTGTGTGTTTGTGTTACTGTATGTGTGTGTGACTGTGTGTGTGAGTTACTGTGTATGAGGTTACTGTGTGGTGTGTGTGTGTGTGTGGTGTTTTTATCATGTGTGTTGTTTGATGGACATCAAGGCCTGGATGAGCACAGAGTTTCCCGCTGTTGAATGTTGGCAAGACAGAAGCCATGCTCTTTGGCTCCCATCAAAGTCTCCCGCAGGTCTGAACTCCTCAACTTCCCTGGGCTCTCCCTCAGACTCACTGAGCCCGTGCGCAACTTAGGCATCAGGTTCAATCCCCAGCTTTCCTTTCTTCGTGCCCTCAGCCTCTGTGCCCCCCCCCCCAAACTCCGGGACTCCCACTTCCCTCTCCCCCAGGCTCTGAGTCAGACTCCGCCACTGTCAAGCCAAGCCCTCCGGGATGCTATCCACTGTCAATGGCGCTATATAAATAAATGCATGTTCTTCTTGTTACTGTGCGTGTTACTTTGTGCGAACAGTGGAAACATTGTGTAAGTTAATGGCCTCTCCTGCAACACTGACTTATAGAGTAGAAATTAAGGTTTGGTCACAATAATAAAATTGGTCATTTTCAATCCACGACTGTTTGTGGGGACGCTGCCTGTGCGCAATTGGCTGCCACGTTTCGCTCTCCCACAAACATACAGTCAATTCACTTTTACAGTATATTCAGCGCTTTGAGACGTCGATAAGGTGTGAAAAGCGCTACATCAAATGTAAGGATTAGTATTAGTAGTAATAGTATTATTTCCATTGGGAAAAGGTATCGCTCGTTTTGCCTTGGATGCATTAGGAATTTCTGGCAGAAGCAGCCGAGTGTTTGAATAGTTGTTCTTCTCTTTCTCTCTCTCTCTCTCTCTCCGAGAGGGCGCTGATGATGTGGACATTAGCAGAGTGGATTTAGAGATTGTTCTACTGCTCATTACCTAACAGGACCTTCCATTGTTCCCAATCCAAAGTCCCCCCCCCCCCCCCGTCCACACCCACGATTGCGAACAATGGTAGGTCCTGTTAGGTAACACGGCAATGACCTTGTGCGAAGGTCATTGAGTAAATATATGTTGTTGATGCAGTTCTGGTGATGGTTTTTTATTCAGGAGAGAGTGGACTCAACTAGTGTCCCCAGCGTGGCAGGTGGTGGGGGGGGGGGGGGGGGGGGGGGGGGGCGGAGGGGTGGGAGAGATGGTGGCGCGGGAGAGGATGTACCTGTGAAGCATTTTCCACTCGGTCGTCTTACCTTCGTCTGTGCCTCTCGCCCTCCTCACCCACCCACCCACCCACCCCTCCTCTCCCCGTCACTCTTTGCACTGCCTCGTGCCTCGTTTCCACCTCGTGAGAGGGCAGGGCGGGGTTGCAATGGGGGGAGAGGGGCGCAGCCGGAGTATTTTACAAGGTGCTGTTGCATATTTGTGCAGTTCTAATGCTACAGGACGCTGACTCTCAGTAGAGATACGCAAAGGTAGATGTGGAAAATCGAGCTGGTTGGAGCTCTGGCTCAAGAGAAATGATGCTTGTTTTATTTTTGCGCCACATTACACTAAGTGCATTTAAATTCACTTAACTATTTCTATCACTTTTGTTGTTTATTCTGGATTTAATGATTATTCTTCCATCTACGTACTTTGATACGTACCTCGAGGCGGGTCATGGCGAGATCTTGGACAAGTTTCCTTACTCCTACACACCTAATAATAATCCCTCAAAACAAAAACAAATACAGTATATTCTGTGAAGCGCTTTGAGACACAGTCTAGAAGACGTGAAAAGCTCTATATGAATTGCAGGGATTATTAATATTAAGTGTATTGTTATTTTAAAATCCAGATAAAGTCTGCAATGTAACTAAAACATAGTGAAATTAAGTAATACACTTGCACAATTTACAATGACATTGCTGTATGAATTTTACACTTACGTTTCTCGGAACACACAGATATTACTTTCTGCAATATCTCGAATTGAAGTTTCTCAAATCGCCCAGCCTTTGGCAACAAGAAGGTAGTACACTCCCTGATCCAGGGTATAATAGTAATAATCCTTGCATTTAATATAGGACCTTATTATGTCTTCTAGATGTCTCAAAGTGCACCACAGATTATACTGTAAAGTGAATTGACTGTATATTTGTCGGCAAAATGCAGCAGACAATTGCGCACAGCAGCGTACCACAAACAGTCGTGCATTGATCAATTTTGTTTTGAGGGATTATTATCAGGTGTGTGGAATAAGGAAACTTTGCTCAAGGTTTTGCCCGGCCTGGAATTGAACCCAAGTCTCTTGCTTGTAAATGCAAGTGCTCTAACCATTGAGCTACAGGACTGCTCAGAGTATAAGAGTATGGAAGTGATATTAAATGCTGTATGTATAAAACCTTGATTAAACCAGCTTTAGAGTTCTGCGAGCAGGCCTGGTCTTCATATTACAGGAAGGATATTGCAGCATTGGAGAGAGAGAGAGAGAGAGAGAATGCAGATAGATTTGCTGTGAGCGGGGGAGTGGGTGCAGCCACTAACATAGACTGCACAAGTTTTCCTCTCTCAGGGTGGAGCGGATTGAGAGGGGACCTGATTGGAGGGGGGAGGGGGTTAATTAGGAAAGGATTCAGTAGGGTGCACGTTAGTACGTTGTTCCCACTTGCGGGGGTGGCGGAGTTTTGGGGGGGTGGGGTGGGGGGAGGGGGGGCTACTGCCAGAGTACAGTCACTACAGTAATTTAACCTCTCCCCAAGTTTGCCGAATTAGTCAGCAAGGACAAGGGTTTCTCTACACTAAGGCTTGTTAGATTGTAACCACAAGAGAGCCAATGTGTTGTCGAGTGTGGAGCACAACCTCACACTTGTTACCCTCTCAGATGCAGAGACTATTGGGGACTACAGATACATCCTTGTCTCTGGATGAAATGCCAAATGCAGAAGGTATCCATTGCAGAAAGATTGTTGCAATCCCATTGCACCATTGATTTGTTTCCCAGCCTCAGACTGAATGACTAGATGACACGTCGGCCTCTCCCCTTACAGACATGTGTGGCTCCCCGCACCTCCTTCACCCCCTCCCCCCCCCCCCACCGCACCCCACCCCCTTTAGGAATCTCTCTCGGTTGGGAGAATTCCTGAGATAACTTGGAGAGAGTTCAGTTTCTGGCTGTCTTAAGTTGGGGAAGATAGTGCTGAGATGAGAGGGCATTTGCTTCCCAGGCAACTGTCGTGGGACATATGGAAAATTCATACGTTCAGACAATCTTAGACAATCTCTGGCTTGCTGTTTGCTGGGTCACTCTCTGTCCTCGGGAGAACCACTATTCTGGTAACTGAGGCAAGTCAGCCCAGCTGTGTGAAAATTTTGACGGTGGATTCCTGTCCGTTTACATTTCAACACATTGAAGAATCATAACCAGAGGTCTTATGTACGCTGCCGCTCTCCCTCGCCAACGCTGATAGGAACCAGCTGCTGAAATTAGTAACTCACAGATGTGCAATCATTTTACTGCTTCTGTAACAGGACGGGAACTGGATGGGGCAACTCTCCCACAGAGCACAATGTCACTCTAAAAAAGGGTTCTGGGCACAACTTCCTATTCATTCCGTAGCTGTTTGTGTGGCATCACCGTGCCAAATTGGCTTCCACAAAACACACAGTCATTACACTTGACTGTATTATTCTGTGAGGTATTTTAATACAATACATTGTGCTGACTTGAGATGCTAAACCAAGTGTAAGGATTATTATAATGATGTTCAGAAGGTATTAAATGTCTGCAATGAATCAGGGTGTTAGTCGGGCTCGGCTGCATTAGCAAATGACTATTTACCCTAAAATTGCCTTTTGATGTGAGCCATTTCAGTCCAGCTCATAATATAAATATAACAATAATAATCCTTGCATTTGATATAGCGCTTTTCACATCTTATCGACATCTCAAAGAGCCTCACAGAATATAGTGTAAAGTGAATTGACTGTATATTTGCTGATGAAATGCGGCAGCCAATTGCACACAGCAGCGTCCCACAAACAGTCGTGGATTGAAATGACCAATTTTTATTATTGTGGGTTTTTTGGGATGGATTATTATCATACATGTGTGTGGAGTAAAGAAACTTGCCCAAGGTTTCGCCCTGATTTGCTTGGATTCGAACACAGGTCTCACGCTTGTAAGGCGAGTGCTCTAACCACTGAACTACAGGAGCTCCACAAATACAGCACTTTCCAGCTCTCATCAGGAATTTGAGTTCAGTCACTCCAGTCATGATGCTGACTGCGCAGGACAGCGATTGGGCAGCATTACCTTGACAGAGGTGCCAGCCATACTTCAGTTGCGTTGTTAATCTAAGGCTCCATCTGCCTGATCAGGTGGACGTATAGGATCACATTGCCATATTCAATAAGAGAAGGTTTCCCCCAGGCTCCCGGCCAACAATCTACAGATTAATTGGTCGTTCTCTTCACCGCTGTTTAAGCCTTGGCACAAATTCCTGCCAATCTCACTATACAAACAGTCACTACACTTGGCCTTAACTGCTTGGGAAGCGGTTTGAAGCCCTTTTCACAAACAGCACGCACTGTAAATGATGCATTTTCTACCCTGGTGTCAGATATTGCCGAAGTAACAGACCATGTGTTTCAATGGTGTGTCATTTATACTCTGATACTTTCCCTCTGTTCTTGATAAACCGGGGGGGGGGCTGAGCTCTGTTCACTGGCCTATGATATAATCCAGTGTGTGCCAGGCTGAGGTGTGTGTGTGTGTGTGTGAGCGGGTGCTGTGTAGTGCTAGGCTGGGCAGTGTGCGTGTGTGTGAGCGGGTTCTGTGTTGTGGCTTGGCTGGGAGTTGGGTTGCATAGATAAGGCACACACAGAACACAAACATGCCCACAGCCAGCTGTAAAGGGCTTTGCCTCCTTGGGCTCTTGATAGTTTCAAGCGGTCATCAGGCCCCCCCACACAAAAAAAAACCCCGCAGTAAATCTCCACACACGTGAGGCTGAACAGGGCAGCTCTGAGTTAACAAACCTGGCAGCCACGGAGCCACGATACCCACTGGGGAATGTTGGCTGTCCGGGAAGTAGAGACCTGTTAAATGGGGTTTTTAGATAAGCTGCCAATTCAAGTACATTAGTGCGCAAGTTGAAGTTTCTCCTTCCTCCTTGAATATCGAACTACCTGAAATCTGCTCCCAAAGGAGAGGGGAAGACAGTTAAGACAGTCCCCAGATTCACAACGGTTTACTGCAGAGCCTGGAGAGAGAAAGAGAGAGGTATACATAGACACACACATACATACCACATACACACACCATATAGGCAGAGAGAGAGACCGACATACACATATACACCACACAGGTAGAGAGAAAGACACACATCCACACACGTGTTGGGGTATGGTAAGGGGAGATAGGGGGCTAGAAAAAGATATTGCTGGTCATGGGGATGGGGGGTGGCTATGACCGAATATAAGAGGTTAATAATAATAATCCTTGCATTTGGTATAGCGCAAGACATCTTCTCAGAATATACTGTAAAGTTAATTGATTGTATATTTGTGGGCAAAATGTGGCAGCCAATTGCGCAGTGTCCCACAAACAATCGTGAATAATGACAAAAACATTTTTTTTTAAGGGATCATTATCAGGCTTGTGGAGTAAGGAAAGTTGCCCAAAGTTATAGGATACCTGTAGACTGCTCCCAGAGCTCCTGCCCAACTGTACAGCCCAGGAGAACTTGTCACGCTGCATTTGTCAGTGAGCTCCCAGAACTGGGCTGCCAAGCCCTGAGGCCTCCAGCGTTGGATCATCACATTGTGTCACATCACATCACACACTGTCAGCCTCACTGCCCCCGACATGAGCCAGAACAATTGGCAGGTGTTTGTCCATCCGTCCCCCTGTCCCCCCAGGGTGGCAGGTGGGCGGGGTGGAGCTGCTGTCTTCCCGGGCCGAGGAACTGGTTTGACCCGCTGAGCTGGGTGTGTGCTGGGATGGGAAGGCCCAGTGGCTATGTTTCGACAGAGACTAGCTCAGCCCAGTATCCTGTTTAGTAATGAACCACCGACCGGTTTCTAAACTACAACAACAACTTACATTTATGTAGCGCTCGCCACACAGTGGCAGAGCCCGGGTCCGAGTCAGGGGGGAGAGGGAAGGATTCGGGGGAACAAGGAGGAGGCCAGACCCATTGGAGCGGAGGAAGAGGGTACTGCTGTGAGGAGAGAGGGGGTCAGAATTGTAGGGAGGGTGCAGAGGAGCGGAGGGATTTAAACACAAGAGTGAGAATCTTAAAAGTCGAAACACAAATTAATCATTGATTCCTTCACCCCTTGTGCTCCCCCTTTCCCAGCGAGCCTGGCACAGGCCGGGGGCAGCCCTGGGGATAGCGCTCTCATCTACACCGGAGGGCATTCTTCACGTGCTATTCTGCGTGCCGAGTGCTAGCCAGGTTTGTCAAGCCCAGTCATGTCTTAGCATTGGATAATTTGCCTCTCAGTCTCATCGGCCCATTATGATCCCGTCCAAAACAGTGGGATTTCGTTTTGCCACGACCTGCATTGAGTGTGCTCAGTTGGTAGCCTTTGAGGTTCTGGTTTCAAGCCAGAACCTCAGGACTTTCAACTCAGAAGTCTATGTGAGGGGTGTGCAGTGGAAGCTGTATTAGATTAGATGTTAAACAGAGCATCTGTATGCCTGTAAAGCTGGCTTGGAAAGCTCCCATGGTTTTATTTGAATAGCGAATGTTGTTTAACTCAGAGTCCTGTCCAACTATTCGCAAAACAAAATTGATCCTTCACTGCATGGCTGTTTATGGCTGCCGCATTCAACTATAAAGTGCCATCATTCCACTTTACAGCATAACTCTGTGAAGTGCTATTTGGTTATATATCAAATCTGAAGATTTTATTGTTATGTTATTGTTCTACTTAGAGCAGAAAAGGTTAAGGGGAAATTTAATAGATGAGTTTAAAATTGTGAGGGGTTTGATAAGGCAGACAGGGAGAAATTGTTTCCTCTGGCAGGTGAGTCAGTAACCACAGGACACAGATTTAGGCAAAAGAACCAGAAGGGAGATGAGGAGAATATTTTTTTGCTCAATAGGGTTGTTAAATAGTCTGGAATGGATTGCCTGGAAGGGTGGTGGAAGCAGATTCGATAATAGCTTTCAAGAAAGATGAAACAGGTACTTAAAAAGGGAAGAATTTCTATGGGGGCTATGGGGTAAGCTCTGTCAAAGAGCGGGCTCGATGGGCCTGATGACCTCCTTCCGTGCTGTAAGATTCTATGATTATGATTACTCTGGCTATTCGCACCCCCTCCCCCCCCCCCCCCCCCCCCATCCGAAGCGTTCTCTTGGGGCAAAGAGATGATGTGAATAGCCCAGTGCCTTGGACACTCGCTCTGAGACTCTGTCCGGCGTGAAGGTCGCTGTTAAATCAAAGTTGTTGTTGTTGTTGGTTTCTGTCCTCCCCTCACAAGAAAGGGAGCTGGGGCAGTCAGAGCCATTGCCACTTCGTTACCTTTGAAATCTTCTAACCTTCCGCTCTATGGAGACCCCCAGTGTTTCAGGATCATGTTACAGTGGCACCATCAACCCCCTCCCTCCCTCCCTGCCTCTCTCTCTCTCTCTCTCTCTCTCCCCCTCCACCCCCCACTGGCTGTTCACACTGACAAGGTCGTCGACTGGTTCGTGACGCAGTTGGAAGATACAAATCTGATAAAATCAAAGCTATCTTTATCCTAGAATTGTCACATTAGGATATGGCAACACTGCTGTCAGGCCCAGTGGATACAAACTGGTTGCAAATGCCCCTCAGAAACATGGCATGTTCCACCCCCACCCACTTCACCCCTCCCCAGGCAGGCTTCATGCATTGTTTAACCATATCTGCTGGAAATTTGCTGCTGGGTTGCTGATGGGTCCATCGAAGTGGAAGAGTCTTGAGGCAAGACTTGAAGGAGGCCAGGGAGGGAAGAAGGTGGAGGGCCTGTGGGATGGAGTTCCAGAGGTTGGGGGCAGAGTGGCTGAAGGCTCACCCGATAATGGTGGAGCAGGTGGGTCGGGGGACGTATCTCCCCCAATACTGCAGTCATACCTTTTATAACTCACCCCTTCCCCAATACCTCACGTTTCCCTGAGTTGGAGACTGGTGCTATATCTCCAGTGTGGCTGAATGGTTCGTCAGTTGTGGGCAAGCTGCCATCAGCTGAGGTCATCTCCCTGGTGTGTGCTTCTCCGAACCAGTCCTGAGCAATCAATGCCAGCTGTCAGTGCCATTTTGTGATGTTTACTTTGAACAGCAATCTTTAAACCGTGGTTTTGTTGCAACAAAACAGTAAACAGCAAAAATTACATTTTTATAGCGTGTTTTGGAAACCGAGCCTGGGTTCGAGATTGGGGAGGGTGGAGGCAGGAGGGCGATTCAAGGCACGGTCGAAATGGAGGTTGTTGAGAAGGGTCTTGAAAGAGGCAAGGGAGTGGGCGAGGCTGGAGGATCTGCGGAATTGAGTTCCGGAGGCTGGGGATGGAGTGGCTGAAGGCCTGCCCACTGATGGTTGTGTGGGCAAGGTGGGGGACGTGAAGCAGGCTGGAGTCCACTGAGCAGACAGAGTGGGAGGGTTGGTAAGGGTGTTAGGAAGTCACAGAGGTAGGGGCTTTGATGGTGAGGACCAGGATCTTGATCTGTATCCTCTGTATGATGGAAAGCCAGTGGAGTCGGGTGAGGATGGGGGCGTGGTAGAGCCTTGTACTGGAGAGGACACCGGCTGCAGAGTTCCGGTCTGCAACCTACGGAAGGAGGAGTTGGAGAGGCCGACAAGAATGGAGTTTGCATAGTCGAGCCTGGATGCTACGAATGTGTGGATGAGGGCCTCAGCGACGTGGCAGACCTTGGCAGAGCCGGGCGATGTTGTGGAGGTGGGGGGAGGCAGAGTGGGTCATGGCATGGATACGGGGTAGAAAGGATAGTTGAGTTTCAAGAAAAATGCCAAAGTTCCAGACTGGCTTAGTAAGGTGGATTGTGCATCCTTGGATGGTGATGCTTTCAGTGCCTGAGGTGTGCAAGCGCTGACGGGAGCCAATCTGGAAAGCCTTGGTCTTGTTGATGTTCAATTGTAGCAAGTTAGCTCTCATCCAGGACTTGATATCATACAAACATTCTGTCAGGACAAAAGTGGTTCGAAAGGTGGAGTCAGAGAAAGAAAGTTGTGTGTCATCAGCGTACATATGGAAGTTGACCCTACATCTGCGGATGATGTCAGCTAGAGAGAGCATATAGAAATTGAAGAGGAGGGGATCAACGACTGAGCCCTTTGGAATGTCACATGAGATAGTCCGGGGGCTAGGGAGATACCGTTTGTGGAGATGAAGTGGCGACGGTGTGAGACCTGAACCACTCAAGGACAGAATCGTAAAGGTTGAGGCAAGAGGAGAGATGGTGGAGTTGGACAGTGGTCAGGGGTATTGAAGGAAGCAGGGAGGTCAAGGAGATGAGGAGGCAGAGGTAGCCCTGGTTGCTGATGGACAAAATGTCATTGTCACCTTGACCCAAGCTGTTTCCGTGCTGTGGGACAAACGGAAACCTGAATGGAGGGGCTTTTGAAGGGAGCGTTGAGAGAGGAAGGAGTGAAGCTGGGAAGTAACAACTTGTTACAGGACCTTGGAAAGGAAAGGGAGGTTGGAGGCCCTAGTCACACTCAGCCTTTTGTGTGACTGCAGTGACCGACCTGCTTTCTGTTGGTGGAATTGCATGTTGAACAAAGTATCTGGCTGGAGTTTTGTTGTATGTTTGCTCACTCCCCAAATGACACACAGATGCTTGGCACCCAGTAGCTTCACATTGCTGGCTGCTGTGGACACAGTGTAACACAGTGAGCCAGTGGCTTCTGGCTGCAAAACCAGTCATGGGACAACACTCGCTCATAGAGATTAGTCGACTGGTTATTAGTCTTCCTGTTACTATTGTACAGCTTTAGCTCATCTGCAGTTTTGTCTAGTTGTACAGGATAACTTGCTTTACATTGTATCTAGTCTGCCCGTTAGCTAGTTTGTAGCTTAACTAGTGTATGCATTAACAGCTGGCTAGTTTAGAGGTTAGCTCATCTACAGGTTAACAAGTTAATAGGTAAATAATAATTCTTGCATTTGATATAGTATCTTTCACATCTCGTTAGTGAGGATATACGGTAAAGTGGATTGACTATATTTTGTGGGTGAAACACAGGAGCCAGGAGTGCACAGCAGTGTCTGACAAACATCCATGGAATGAGTGACCACTTTATTAATTTGTGGGGGAGGGGATTGTTGGCCAGGAGACTGTGAGAAACTCCTATGTGAGGTTAGGAGCAATATTTCACATACGGAGTGGTTAGGATATAGAATGTTCTGCTGGGATCGATGGTTGAGGCAGAATCCATATTGGCTTTCAAGAGTAAACTAGATAAGTACATAAAGCAGTAAACAACAGGCAGTGTGTGTTTGTGTGGGTTGGGGGGGAGAAGGCAGGTAAATGGGACTGAAAGTTATTTACACGAGCAGCACAGACACAATGGCCTTCTGTGCTTTGAGTGTCTACGGTTCTGCGAAAAATAGCGAAATTAGTTTAGTCTCTGAGCAAGTCTCTGGGTTTGGTGTCATGTGAGGAGAGAGACATCCTTTCATCAACAGCGAGTTCGAGGAAATTGGAGTGGAAGAGAATGCACAGATCTTTTGTGAGAGTGAAAGGAACACTTAATGTTGGAATAATTTACAAGGAATCCATTGTTACTCAAGCCTTTTTATGGGGCTTCTTTCAGTAAACAAGGCGCTGGAGTTCACAGCAGAAGCAATCTTTTAGTATTCACATTAACACGCAGTTCAGATGCCTATATCTTCACATGATCCACTGGCGACATAATCCACTGACTACTCTACATCTGGGACATATGGTGCCTTGGATTGGGTTTAACATTTCAGTATTTCGGTGCACTTTCTCTCAGTCAAAGTACAAAGCAATAACAAAATAACATTTGGAAGTGCCGTTCACATCGGGAGTATGTTGTCCCAAGGCGCTGGGCCCAACCCATTGAACATTGACACCAATCCCAGTGAATTGACCAACCACACAAACCAAGCGATAACCGAGTAATGCCCAAGAAGACAAATATTGGAGAGCAGCGAGTGGGATTAGAGTGAAGAGCTCCAGTCAGAGAGCTAACTCCAACACAGACAGGGTGGGGAGAGACAGGGAGTGGGATGACAGTAGAAACTTTAAATGCGGGAGTGAGCACCGGGCTTGTTCTGTGATGTATACTATCTATTATTCTAGCCCTGGTTTGTCATTCATTTTTTCTTCCTCTTGTTTTGTAGATCAAGCCTTTGTTACTCTCGTCACAAATGACCTGTATGGGAAAGGTGCCCTGGTGCTGGGCTGCTCCTTACGGACCCACAAGACCTCACGCCAACTGGTTATTCTCGTCACCCCTCAAGTCTCCAACAATATGAGGTACTTGGCAAAGTGACTGAACAAATTATACTTGGCTATTGGTGCAGCTCCTGTAGCTCAGTGGTTCGACGCCTTACCTGTGTTCGAATCCAGGCAGGTCAGGGTGAAACCTTGAGCAAGTCTCCTTACTCGACACACGCACCTAATAATAATCCGTCCAAATAAAACACAATAATAAAAATTGGTCATTTCAATCCACAACTGTTTGTGGGGACGCTGCTGTGCGCAATTGGCTGCTGCGTTTCGCCCACAAATATACAGTCATTTCACTTTACAGTATATTCTATGAAGCGCTTTGAGACATTGATAAGACATGAAAAGCACTATATCAAATGCAAGGATTATTATTATTATTAAATATTTTCTCCAGCATGATTAATTTACTAGAGTTGGAGAATCTAAAACTAGGGGTCATAGTCTCAAGATTAAGGGTCAGCCTTTTCAAACAGAGTTGAGGAAACATTTCTTCACTCAGAGAGTAGTGAATTTATGGAATTCTCTTCCCCAGAAGGCGGTAGATGCTCAGTCCTTTAACATATTCAAGACTGACATTGATAGATTTCTAAAGGATAAAGAGATTAAAGGATATGGGGATAGGGCGGGTAATTGGAATTAGGTTAGAAGATCATCTATGATCTTATTAAATAGCGAGGCAGGCTTGAGGGGACATACAGCCTTCTAGTATTATTTCTTATGTTCTTAGAGTTTCCTAATGTCATGCATGCTCCGGGAAAGCTCACATGATTCCTGGACACTCATACATGTTGCATGTCTGAATATCGTGGTACATGTGGTGTTCAGGTTTATCCCAGATAATCACTTTGCAGTAGATTTTTAATCTGATAATTCAGCTTTGGTTTGGTAATGGGAAGACAGGTTTGATTTGACTGTATAATCAGCAACAACAACTTGCATTTATATGCTTCACTTCACTCGGTTTAGTGAACGTTTATTCTATTAGCATCAAACACTTAACTTTGTTTGAGATGTTGAAAGCTCATTCCTTTTGGTGAATGTTAGTAATTTACAGAACTGTAGTTTTTGGGTGGGGGAAAATTTTAGGTGAAGTTAGTAGTTGTTCTGTGTAAACCAGAACATTGGACAGGGTCAATAGGATCATACACACACTGTGTCATAGTGACCCTGGCATTTACTATCCCATACCACATCCTCCTCTCTGCTCATTCCGAGCCTCTGAAAACCAGAAGGTTACTTCCACACATGGTCTCACAGTCAGGTCTCCAAGGTTATAGTAAATAAGCTATTTGATCATCCAATCCCTTCACATGGTTGGCATCACATTTAGGGTTAAATCCCGGCTATCACCACATTCTCCCAAGTAAGTCTTCCCAAGTGTGAAATGGCAGAGTCCCTGGAGTGACAAGGTGAAGGTAATAAATTCAGTGAGTCTTTCTGGGAAGAGGGAAACCACAGGCACAGTGTAACAAGTGTTAGTTAGTGCCCTACCCAGGTGTTTTGTTCCATGTCCAATTATCCGAACTGTTTGCATAAAATGTCCAATTATCCTCAATGGGCAAATAATCATCTGTTTACTGTAAAAGGAGAGCTAGAGCATCCTTTCCTTACCAAGGAATGAATTTTAAATAGACTGAGGTCTTGCTCTAATTCGAGAGAACTGCATTCTCTTCGACCACGTATCAGTGTGATTGGTGTCCGTGTGTGTCTCTCTAAGGCTGTGTGATTGATGTCTGTGTGTGTCTCTCTAGGGCGGCTCTGGGGCGCATCTTTGATGAAGTGCTGTTAGTGAATGTGATGGATAGCCAGGATTCCGCTCACTTAAACCTGATCCAAAGACCTGAGCTGGGCATCACATTTACAAAGCTGCATTGCTGGGCTCTCACTCGCTATTCCAGGTGTGTGTTCATGGATGCAGACACAATGGTGAGTCCTGTTTGTTCCTAATATTTGTGTTCGTCTGACGTTTGGGGTGCGCAGTGACAATAGTAACATCCGCCAGCTCAGTGAGATGCTTGTCCAGATGCACCAGCTTTTATTACACACTGTCACAATCTCTGAATCGCTGCGTGGCTCGGGTGTATTGATATTAACTGTGGCAAATTGGAAAGCAGAAAACCTCTGGAGAGGCAGTTTAGTGCAGGCGTGAGTTGAGAAGTGCAGCCTAGCATCACCTTAAATTTCTATACAGTTGATTCAAGTCTGCTGATGGCTGGTTGTGGAGTGCCCGGGTCTTGGGCCCCTGATTCGCAACATCAAATTAGATAGAGGCAATATCACGTCATCAAAACATCTCCACGCCTCTCAGCTATTCTGTAAAGTGCAGTGACTCTATATTTGAGATTGAATTTGGCAATTAATTTGCACAGCGATATTCCACAAATAGCTATGGAGTGAGTGACGTTTTTTTTGTGGGGATTGATGGCCAAGACACCAGGAGAAGGAAACTCCCTGCTATCTTTGAATAGGGCCATGAAATCTTTAATGTTCACCTGAACAGGCAGATGGGACCTTGGTCTAACGTCTCATCCAAAGGACGGCACCTCCGACATTGCAGTGCATCCCCCAGCACTGCACTCGAATGTCAGCTTAGACAATGAGCTCAAAGCCAATGGGGAGGAGTGTTTCTCTCAGGAGTAGAGCTGGTTGCCTCATTGGGCAGGAGAATGCAGTAACCTCCAAAATCCATCTCCAAAATCTATGTATAGCTAAGGCCTGAGTGAGAATTGGTGTGGTCAGTGGAGACCCTCTTTTCCCCCTTTCTCCCCTGGCCCTATTTCTGTGATTGTTTGTGGGACACTGCTGTGCACAATTTGGCTACCGCGTTTCACCCACAAGTATACAGTCGGCTTTCCTGCCCCCTGCCCCGACCCCTCCCCTTGACATCTTTTCCCCCCCATTTCCCTTAATCTCACTTCCATGACTGTTCGTGGGATACTGCTGTGCACAATTTGGCTGCTGCGTTTCGCCCACAAATATACCGTCAATTTTCCTACTTCTTCGTCTTGCCCCGACCCCTCCCCACCTGCTCTTGTCCCTACCTAACTGTACAACGCCTTGGAACATCCTCTCAACGTGAAAGGCGCTATATAAATGTAAGATTTGATTTGACACACTGAGCAGCCAACCCATAACCATGGCCTCAGGAGCAAGTGTTTGGTCCACAGTCGATGCAATCTGCAATAACACAACTATCTTAGCTTGGGTTCCTATTGGGGGTTCCCGCCTAGGAGCATTAGCTCAGTGACCGGTCACATGTTAGATGTCTCTCCGTGGTGTACAGTTACACTTAGGGATGCTACAAATGGTACTTGTCTCTCTGCCAAAAGAGTCTCATCCTTTTGAATGAATATTCCGTGCTCCAGGTTACAGGCAGGAGGTTTTGCTGAGCTTAATATAACAAGTGCTTTGCGATGGTCGTTAGTGATGTCCTTTATATGAATCGAAACAGTTCCAATCAATGTCTGGATTCCTACCAACCTGCTCACTCCATCCGCTCAGTGGGCTCCAGCACACTCCATGTCCCCCGACCCACCTGCCCCCCCATCAGTTGGCGAGCCTTCAGCCACTCTGCCTCCAACTTCTTGAATCCCATCCCGCAGTCCCTCCTCCTCACCTCAAGATCCTCCTCGTCGACGGTCCAATCGGTCACCCAAAATACCCTTCTTTCCCTTCACCCTCCCCGATCCCAACCTCACCTTTGATCGGAAACACTGACTGTCCAGCACCTTGGGACATCCTCCTGCTGTGAAAGGCGTTATATAAATGTAATTTTGTTGTTGCTGTTGGAGCACTCTTTCTTCAGTACTCCTGGGCTGTGTTGGGTGCTGGCTACTCTCTGTATACTGGCCAGGACAGTTGGCTGCTCTCACCAAACTTGATGATGATTGGTGTAAATTGTGTAAAAACACAAAAGAACTAATTGTTGAGTGAGATTCGCTGTACTGAGGATCTCAGGAATGATTGTGTTTTCCCTACAATACGCACAGTCACTACACTATACAGTATATCCTGTGAAGTGCTTTGAGAACATAAGAAAAAGGAGCAGGAGTAGGCCATTTGGCTCCTCAAGCCTGCCCTGCCATTTAATAAGATCATGGCTGATCTTCTAACCTAATTCCACTTACCTGTCCCATCCCCGTATCCCTTAATCCCTTTAGCTGGAGACCTCAACAAAGTGATAAGGCGAAATACCAAATGCAACTATTTATTATTATTCTTGTCTTCAAAATGGTTGAATGGATTCATTGAGTAATGATAATCCTTACATTTGATCTAGCTCCGTATCACTTCATTGAAACTGGAATGAGTTCCGGAGAGTGGGGGCAGAAAGTATGGATGAGGGTCTCAACAGCCTGAGGGGAGGGCCAGTGGCAGAGACGCGCATTGTTGCAGAGGTGGGGTCGAGGCTTGTGCTGTGCGTTTGGTGGGCCGTGTCGCAAGACTAATAATAATAATAGTCCTTGCATTTTGATATAGTGCTTTTCACGTATTCTAGACGTCTCAAAGCGCTTCACAGAATATACTGAAAAGTGAATTGTGTTGTAACCACAGATTACTGTGTCCCTAACAGGTGCTCGCTAACATTGATGAACTTTTTGAGCGGGAGGAGTTATCGGCAGCGCCAGACCCCGGTTGGCCAGACTGTTTCAATACGGGAGTGTTTGTGTACCGTCCATCCATTGAGACCTACAACGCACTTTTACAGTGTGCGATGGAAAAAGGCAGTTTTGACGGTATGTGTAAAAAGAGCTACTCATTCTTGTAGCGTAAATACCAGGTCGAGCAGGTGGTCTCAGTTGGTTACTGCATGACATCGCCAAACCTAGTCTTTTTTCCCCCATCGTGTCTATGCTCACTCCCCCACTGGAGCTCTCTACTCTAATCCCATTCCTTGGCTCTTTCCCCATTGTGTCCGTGCTAGTGCTCGCTCCCCTCCTAGAGTTCTCCATTATTAATCCCATTCCTCGCAGGCTCCCCCATTGTATTTGTGCTGTTGCTCGCACTCCACTGAAGCAACGGAGATTCAGGTGGAGAGGACTTTCAGCCCATCTGATCTCATCACTGCAGAACACCCCCCCACTCCCCTCCACCCCCCAACACTGTATTGAGCTTGTTTTTAAAACCTTCCCAGTGTTTGTCCTGAAATTGTCCTGTTTCATATCCAGCCCCGAGTGCTCCTTTGCTGCTGCCCCTGTGAATGTGAAAGTATTGTCTGCGATTGCCTTCTCAATCCCATTAACAATCTATAATACAACCCTCCAATCTCGTGCCAAATGTTTCCCTAATTCGGGAAAATGACACTTGAAGGCTAGACAATGGCCCAATATCCCAGCCACAACAGAGAGAAGCTCAGTGATGCCTTCAGGTCAGACAGGGAGCATTGTGCAGCTCGCTTCACATTCACGCTTCAGTCTCGCGCTTCAACAAACACTTGGAGCTGCTTCATTGATGTCAACCAGAGACTAGCTCCATGAGCCAAGTATCTCTGTGCCCTGTGCCTCTCTGTCCTGCACCTTTATTCCCCCGTGTTTGTGTAAAGCTCCATTAATTGGAATAAAAATAAAAAAGCTTTACTGTCCAACCTTGGAGAGATGCCACCAACCTGAGTGCCCCATCTCTGCTCTGAACATCCGCTCCACACATCAAAGCCGAGCATGGCGTTCTCGGCAGTAATTGCTCAGGGCAAAACGGATGATTGAGAATACTCTGGGTGGAACTTTGCTCGGAAGATGTTTCTATGATAAAAGTCCGACCGTTAAATAGAGCGGCAGTGAAGGCCTGAGTCTATGTGTGCCACGTGCAAGCAACTGTGTGGGTGTGTGTTTGTGTTTGTGTGAGTGTGCATTTGTGTGTGGGGGTCGGGTGGGGTTGGGTGTGTGGGTTGGTGGAATTGCATGTGTGGGTGGGTGGAATTGTATGAATTCCAAGTGTTAAAGTTGACGATGAGGGTAAAGTTTACTGGACGGAGTGTTTGTATCTGGGGCTGGTGTCCCACCTGGGTCACTCAACCATGTGCCAAACTGTAACGTGCAGTGACTGCGGTTCACAGGAGAAAGTAAGGCAAGGAGAGAAATGTTGAAAGCGGGAGAGGGCAGTGAGCTGACCTGCTAAGGCTGAACTTTAAAGAGGAGGGGAAGATTATTAGTGAAGAAGGCCGTGAGTTTCTGTGACTGATGGGGAATGGAATGGCCTTGCTGCAGGAGGAGGAATGATGGGAGGAGGCTGTGGACTACCAGGTGGGACAGAGTGGGGGATATTTGATGAGAAGAGGATTTGATGGGGAATAAACCATGGAAAGGGCAGGGCATTGGAAGCTGGGCAGTGAATGTTGGACCTGTGCCAGGCTGTTGATTGAGGCTGTCAAGTGAGGTGGGGGAGGCAGTTGCTGCCTCCTTTCACGTTAAATAGGAACAAATCTGTGTTAGCAGCTAGGAAGGAGACTGTCAGCTCATTTACACGCCTGTCACACCCAGGGACAAAGTAAGCTTGATGGGGACCCAGGGCTAATATAGATTGGGAGAGGGTGGGGAGGCGAGGTCCCTGTTTGCGTGTTTAATTCCTTTTACTGTTTTACCACCATCCGCGCCTGCAGCAATGTTAATTTACCTTGACAGAAGCACGCATTCACAGCGAGAGAGAGAGAGAGACAGAGACACACACGCATATACACACTCAGAGGTGTACTCACAGAGAGAGACACAAACAGAAACAAACTTGCATGGTGGGTGGGGGCCAGGTGTCTGGGAGATGGGGGGGAATCGGAGGCCTCTGGGGGGGAATCGGAGGCCTCTGGTGGGGATGGGTTAGGTGGAGGGTTGCCTTAAGTCCTGCCTTACTCCAGCTCTGCTCACACAGCGGCGACAATAACTGCAGTGTCCGTGACATTACAGGAGACCATCCCTCGTCTTGTTCACTGGGGTAGTGAACAAGCAGTTAAACACAGCTAAAGCAAAGGCAAGCTGTGTGGATTTTGTTGGTTGGACTCCAGTTGTTACCCTAATGCACACTCTGGAGTCCCATCGGCAACTCCTAATCCTCTCTTCCCTCCCTGTGCTCAGCTTGGGTCTAAAGCAGTGACTGTCCAGCGCCTTGGGACATTGTCCTGATGTGAGAGGCGCTATACAAATGTAATGTTGTTGTTGTTGGGGTCCCCAAGCCTCTCTTGTATCAGGGAGCTGGGCTGAGAGCGGAGTCGCCCTGGGTTGAGTGAGTGGGGACAGGCTGCTCACTGCTGTGACATTAACATCTGACCCCAAGCTTCGGCGTGGATTAAAGCCACTTGTAAATGGGAGTGAATTACACTGAGTCTGTGTGTTTGGGTGGGTGTGGGGCGGGGAGCGGGGGCGGAGAAGAAGTCAGACCAACTCCACAGCCTGTGTAACCTGAACAACGCTGCTTCAGGCCGCTGCGTCTACAGGCCTGCGTTGAGCCATCAAACAGCTGTTATTTGTTCGCTGTCAGCTTAGGTTACCGTTCCCACTGGGCTGAATGGGGAGGAGACTAATGGGGAAACAAACATTTTACATTTGTAAAAAAACGTACAACAAATTACATTTGTTTAGAGCTCGGTTCACGTCGGGAGGACGTCCCAAGACACTGAAAACAATGCAACAACACTTAAGTACACCCCAACACCACTGTATGGTATACCTCCCTGCAGTCTGAAAAAGGGGTTTTGATACAATAGATCGGGGAAAGCTGTTTCCTCTGGCGGGTGGATCAGAAAGTAGAGGACACACATTTGTGTTTAAAAAAAAAAAGAAGGGAGTAATGAGAATATATTTTACCAAGAGAGTTGTTACGGTCTGGAGTGCGCTGCCCGAAAGGGTGGTGGAAACAGATTCAGTAACAACTTTCCAAAAAGGAAGTGGCGAGGTAGTTGAAGAGGAAAAATTTGCTGGGATAAATGGGAAAAGAGCAGGAGAGTGGGATCGAATGGGAAGTTCTTCCAAAGAGCAAGCACGGTGGAACAATGGGCCAAATGGCCTCCTTCCGTGGCTGCAATATTCTATGATTCTACAGGCGTGGATTTGAGCCCTCACTCGGTGGCTACCAGCAACTCCCCGTGAGCTTCCTGATAGACAACACAGCTCAGAGATGTAGGAGATGTTGGTCTGACTTCTTCTCCTCCCCCCCTCTCTCATACCCGCCCCACACTCCTACACCATTTCCACCAGCTTCCAGTCTGCAACGCAAGTGATTGAGTGATGGTGCCACTAGTTGGAGGTGCGGGTTCGAAGTTGCTTAGTGATGATAATAATAATATTCCTTGCATTTGTTATAGAGCTTTTCATGTTTTCTAGATGATTAGAACATTTGTCTGATCTGAGAATATAATGGAGCCTTATAGTTTAGTGGTGAGAATATTTGTCTTGCAAGCGTTCAAATCCCAGGCAGGGGGAAACATTGAGCAAGTGTCCTTACCCCCATCCTAACTGTCTGTTTGGCTACGACAGGGGTAAGATAGGAACCCAGTTATTATTCAATTGGCCAATCACTTTTCTGGGGAATAATCCCTTCAAAATAATTTTTTAAAAAAAACATTTGGTCACTCAATCCATGAGTGTTTATGGAACCCTTCTGGCGCAATTGGCTGCTACATTTCCTGTAACAGTCACATCAGACATATCTTAAAATACCGACCAGAATATTCAAAGCACAGATGAATGCCATTCAACCCATCTGGGCTCTCCCACTGAACACTGCTCTACACTAATCCCATTCCTTGCTCTCCCCCCCCCATCGTGTTTGTGCGGGTGCTCGCTCCACACTGGATACCCTATTTCTTTTTGCTGTGTATTACCTGTGTATTACCACAGGCTTACCTGTGTTGTTGTTGAGCAAGTTATTAATTGAGAGGGTGTTGTGTGCTCTGTGCTCAGGTTGAGGTTCCTGTGTTGATTGTCAGTGACAGTACAGTGTCTGATTGCTGTGTGTGATATAGGTGGGGACCAGGGTTTACTGAACAGCTATTTTGGCAATTGGGCGACATCCGATATCAAGAAGCACCTGCCGTTCATCTACAACCTGAGCAGTGTCGCCGTCTATTCCTACCTTCCAGCCTTTAAACAGTGAGTAACAGGAAGACACACGCCTTCTGTATGAGTGTAACGCAATCAGACAATACAGGGGGTAGTTATGGGATCTTCCAGTCCAAGTATACGAGGTGGGTGGTGGGGCTGAACTCTTTGACTTCCACACATACACACGCCCACTGAAATCACACTCACACCAATTTTACACTCGCATCACAGTCACACTCACGTTGACATTACACGTTGTCTCGAATAGTTACATTTGCTGGTCTCCAATCCTCTGTTTACAATGACTGAATTCCGTTTACAAAGAATCTACGGCAGGTTGGAAATGGGACGGTAATTTGTGAAACTAATTGGTAAACCCAGGTTACAATGACTGGCCTGTTGTTGCCTGGATTAGCTCTGTCACCCCCTTTTTAACCACAGTCCATTTTCCAATCCTCTGGTATGATTCCTTTCTCTAGAGTTCATAAATATATATGCTATCTCCTCCCTAGTGTCGCTAAGGAGCCTTGGGTACAGTTACTCCGGGCCAAGTGCCTTATACTTTGGGGAAAATAATTAAAAGCTTGTACAATTTCTTCCCCTGTTTCTTTGCGAGCTCTCGGGCGGAAACCGTCTGCGAGGGAGATGTGTTCAACTTCAGAGCCACGAGTTTTATCATTTCTAACATTCGGGTTGTAATAATTTTCTCCACTTCCCTCAACTCTCACATCCTCCTTCTCCACTGTGAGAATAATTCTTCACCAATTCCGTCCTGTCCATCTCCTCCTCCTGTCATTGTCGCTGTTTGGGATGTCCTTTCGACGTGAAGGGAAACTATACAAATGTAAGTTTGTTGTTGCTGTCGGTGGACTCTCCCTCCCTCCTCTCTGCGATATATTGATATAACGCTTTCACCCTTTACACCATCTGTAAGTTTGCTTCCCCAGGTTAGTTGGTTATTCCAATGTGACTGGTTTATAATAATGATAATAATCATCATTCTTGCATTTGGTATATCAAATGGATAAATGGCTCTAACCACTGAGCTCCTGTAGCTCAGTGGTTAGAGCACTCGCCTTACAAGTGTGAGACCTGTGTTTCGAATCCAGGCTGATCAGGGCGAAACCTTGGGCAAGTTTCCTTACTCCACACACACGCCTAATAATAATCCGTTCCAAAAAAAAACACAATAATAAAATTGGTCATTTCAATCCATGACTGTTTGTGGGACACTGCTGTGCGCAATTGACTGCCACGTTTCTCCCACAAATATACAGTCAATTCACTTTACAGTATAATCTGTGAAGCGCTTTGAATGTCAAAGATGTGAAAAGTGCTATATCAAATGCAAGGATTATCATGATTAACCCCTTGTCGACTATAAATTTTGTGGGCTAACATTTTGTGGTTGCGAAGCACTCTGAGGCATGTTTGACATGGGAGAGGTGCAGTAAACAGGCGAGGTCCATCAATGAGGTCTTGCGTGAATGTTTTGTTTACAGGTATGGAGCTAATGCCAAAGTCATTCACTTTCTGGGAAGCGTCAAGCCTTGGAGCTACTCCTACGACCCAAATACAAAGGCTGTGAAGCGACAGGGCTCTGAATCGTGCATCGTTCATCCAGAATTTCTAAACATGTGGTGGGACACCTTCACGTCCTCAGTGCTGCCTGTGCTGGCAGAGCATGGAATTGAACACAAGCCTCAGACCAGCTCTGGGATCAGAGAGGTACATGAAATCCAAACATGTAGACACCTAGGCATGGAGAAACTTAACACTGAATTCAGGCAAACTACTGGCTTTACTTGAGATATGTCAAATCAAGCTTTCACGCGAGCCGGAATGACTGTCTTCCCTGTTCACTTGTCCGTGTTAAAGTGTGGCCTTATTTTGAGAACTGGAGATGATGATGATAATAATAATCCTTGCATTTGATATAGCGGCTTATTACGTCTTCAAGTCATCTCAAAGCACTTCACAGAATATATTGTGAAGTGAATTGACTGTATATTTTGTGGGTGAAAAGTGGCAGCCAAATGCGGATAGCAGTGTCTCACAAATACTGAAGTCGGTGGATTGGTGGACCAAAATACTGCTCTGAGCGCAAAGGGTGCTATATAAATGCAAGTTATTTTGGTTGTAATGTCACATATATTTACTGCAATTCCTCCATAATATATTTCTGATGTGGACTAGCTGACCAGGTTCTTGTGAGCCAGTTGGCTGACACTGCAGATGCTGGGTTCTTTGGAAGACTTGTGGTCAGTCAGGGTCTGTATAGCCACTGATTGACAAAATCCCACATGAAAAGACTCCTCCACAAACTGAGATCACTTAGTATCAAGTTCAAGCAGGTAGTGCAGAGTTAGAGGAATCAACTGTGAGCAACAACCAGACAAGCTCAGGCTCTTCAGGCTTGAGAGAAGATGCTTCAGAGGGGATCTCATAGAGACGTAAACATTTTAAATTGGATTGATACAGCAAACCCCAATCCATACTTTGGGAAGTATCAAGACAGTAGAATGGGTTTAGAGGTGTGAAGGACAATTTCAGGACAGACACCAGGAAGGTTCTTTACCCAGAGTGGGTTTAACAATAGGTTACCAAGAAGGGTGGTTGAGCTCAGGACACTTAAAAAGCAGCTCGATGCCACAATAGGGAGAAGGTCGGGTGGGTAGTCAGTTCTGGGGGGATGAGATCAGATGGGCCAAAGGAATCTTCTTCATCCAAACTAATCTTGTGATCTTGTGGTCGGTCTTGTGATATGAAAGTTCACGCTTTGACTTTTTTCCCTCTGTCTCCGAAAACATCTCTGGCAAACTCACAGCTGTCAAGTTTGGTCTATGCACTGGCTGTCACTTGTGGCTTGCCATTCTGTAGGAAGGTACGAACCTCAGGTCCCCCTGTCGGCCGCTTCCCTGCGGACCATTTGCATTCAGTGCTAATTAACTGTTTAACATTCCGTGGGAGATGGAGAATGCCGAGTCTGGGGCCTGTGCTGCATGAGCAAATTTGAGTTCCTCCTGATTTTCTGGCTCATCTGAACGCTTTGTTCAGTGATTGGGCAAACCGCATGGCTTCTCTTATGGTTTAACATTTTTTCGTGTGTGTCTTTGTTGTTGTTGTTGTTGAATGTAACAGAACGATTGCTGTTCGCGGTGGGTTGGTCGCTGGCCGCTAAATGTTTTTCCCGTTGGATTGGCAGGAACAAGCAGCGGAGGCCATCTCCCAGCTTGCCATCTCCTCATCCGTCACGCCCCCCGTCTCCTCGGAGGAACGCCGGCAGAGATGGGAACAGGGGCAGGTGGACTTCATGGGCGCTGACTCTTTCGAGAACATTCAGAGGAAGCTGGATGTTTATTTGAATTAGAAATGGCAACTTATCGCAGCCAATGGAGCCTGCAACAGGTGGACTGATCGCGGAGGAGTTAACAGCATCTCGGCTGGAGTTGGTGTTTGGCTAGATCACACTTAACCCATTAGTGGCCTAGTTTGACGTGCTTGTCAGTCGATGCTGGCGGTTACACAGTGAGAGACTGAAAGTCACTCCCAAAACAGTGAGTCCATCGCAGCCAGTGTTCAACCACAGTACATCTACAGACTTCCTGCTTCCACTCCCCCAAAACAAACAGCTTGTGCTTAATAGTCAAACATATTTAAATATACTTTTTAATCTGTGTTCCAGACTCTGGGTTTAAGGATTTTTACAGATGCGTAGAGTGGCATCACGCTATTTCTCTCCAATGTTGCATGTATCAAGGAAAATGATTGCACCCCCATCTGTGGATAAAGGAGCCTTGTACCTTCTTCCACAGACAATAAAGAAAGTGACTTCTCCTGTCCAGTGTCTTCGTGGTATCAACAAACCCGCAGCGGATTTCTCTGGCCTCTCAATTGTAGCATTCTCGCTTCCAAGGTCACAAGGTTGTGGGTTCAAGCCCTTCATCTGGGGCTTGAGGTCACATCTAGGCTGAGGGTTCAGCACAGTGCTGGGGGAGCCCAGCCTTGTTGGACACCCTATCCTGTAGGTGGCCGAGCTCCGGGCTCCGCTTGTTCAGATGGATGTTAACAAATCTCCTGGCGTAACAACTACAACTTGGTTCATATCCAGCAGTGTAACATCTCGGATCGCTTCACAGGGTAACATCGGACACCAAGCAAGTTACAGAGGTTAAAAGACAGGAGGTGCAGCGGGTGGGAGTTCCAGAGTTAGGAGCTGAAGAACTGGCAACAGAATGTTGGAATTGAGCCAGCCCTCTACAGTGGTTTCAATCAATCAATCAATCAAAACTTATATTTATATAGCGCCTTTCACGTCGAGAGGACGTCCCAAGGCGCTGTAGTTAGGTAGGGACAAGAGCAGGGGGGGAGGGATCGGGGCAGGAGGAAGGAGAGTAGGAGAATTGACTATATTTGTGGGCGAAACGCGGCAGCTAAACTACGCACAACAGTGTTTCAGTCTGATTCCTGAGCCAGAGGCAGGGAGTCGTTTCACTCGGCTCCTGTTAAACCCAAAGCCAAAGGGTGGTCCTTGCTGGACAAGCAGTGCAAAGCTTGCCAAACACTGCCGTCAGTGGCACCGTATATGGTATTAGTGGGTTAGACTCCCAGCAGTACCAACACATTCTAGAGATCTCCAAGCTTGGCTCTTGCCTGTAACCTGCAACTAATACTTTCTGGAATTAAATAAGGATATGCTCCCTCCAGGGAGAGAGTGCACATTGCATTCCAACAATCTATCTCTGAATTTCCAATCTGTACGTGGGATACATGGAATTCTCAGCTTGGGCTTGTATACTCGTGGTGAGTGGATTTCCACATGTGTCAGAGGCCCCTGTAGCTCAGTGGTTAGAACACTCGCCTTATCAGTGTGAGACCTGTGTTTGAATCCAGGCAGGTCAGGGCGAAACTTCGGGCAAGTTTCCTTACTCCACACGCCTCATAATAGATAATCCCTCCCCCCAAAAAACTGCAATAATAAAATTGGTCATTTCAATCCATGACTGTTTGTGGGACACTACTGTGCACAATTGGCTGCTGAGTTTTGCCCACAAATATAGTCAATTCACTTTACAGTATAGTAGCTGTGAAGCGCTTTGAGGCGTCTAGAAGACGTGAAAAGTGCTATATCAAATTCAAGCATTATAATAATTATATTATCCACTGACCACAGGCCTCTCTCTCTCTCTCTCTCACTGCTTGTGGCTCAGTACACTGCTCGGTTAGCTGACAATAACACATTTCATCAGCTTTGTCATCAGCACGAGACATTGGCAAATCCTCGGACCCGAAATTCCCAAAGCTTAAAAGTCAACTTCATACCGAGTTCCGTGATTTCCCCCAGAATCGGAAGCTAATCACAGGTAGCTGGCAGTACACCGAGCCAGAGCGGTCCTGGCCACTCACATCGTGTTCACTTACAGGCAGTGCTGGAGATCCGCTCTTATGTCTGCTCAGGAAGGGGTTCGTTGCCACACAGTGAAATGTGACACCAGCACCAATGTATTTTTAATGTTAGCATCTGTTGTGGACTGGATGAGCATTGGGGGAATATTGTGAACAGTCAATACTGTTTAGCTACAGCTGTGCTGGAGACTCACCTGGGCAAGGGTACCAACAATTCCCCACTGTCTGCAGCTGCCGCACCCAGTTTGACTGCGGTGGTGGTGGGGGGGGGGGGGAGTGTATGTGGAGAAGAGGTGGGTGTTGACAGTGGCATTGAGGTCACTGTGAATAAAGGGCTGCGGGGGAGAGGGTCGGAGAGGGGGTGTCCTAGAGTAACTGAGTGTATGGCAGTGGGGAGGCGCTGGTGAGAGCAGAGGATGATGAGGAATTAATCGGAGATGACTTTTGTCAGTGTTCCATCAGCTCAAGAGATGTTGAGACAGACAGCAAGTAAATAAACTTTCACCAGGAAACTGAAATAGCAGGGAGGGGCTTAACTATTGATCAGAGTCTCACAAAGTTCTCAGTCACTACACTTTACAGTGTATCTTGTGAAGCGTTCAGAAGACTTCCTCCCATTGTGAACAGTGTGATATCAAACACAAGGTTGATTATTGTTTTGCTTGGAGTTGCTTACATCTGAAGGGGTTTAAGATGTGAGGGGAGTTGTGGTGTTTGGGTGTAAATAATGGCAGCTCACGTGAACGATTGGAAGCGAGCCTTCCCCATGTCTGTCAAAATGTCTTGAACGTCAGGCACTGATGTCAGGGAGGAGCTGGAAAGCCTGGAGGAGCTGGTGCGAGGGAAGCGGTGTGAAACGGGATCGAGCTGTAACGAGGTGACAGCCCATGTGTTGCCCGATCAGGTTCCATCAGATGACTGGCCGAGTGCTGCCGGGTGTATTTTTAATCACGGCTGAAAAGTGTTCCGTCTCTTTTGCCAATAACCTTCTCACTCTCGTCACATGATGCTGAGATCAGAGGAAACGAACATTCGTCTCAGATCTTAGATTGCGTTACGAGTGAACCAGGGCCAACTCCAATTCGCTCCGTGGTCTGTTGACCTTTGTACTCTCACTCACCGACTCACTCAGTGAGGAACCACATCGTCGAACCCACCCCTCCCCATGGAGTTGATAACACAGCTCCCTGCCCTCAGGCACAAGTGCGCTGTCTTACACAACAGGCAACATACTGCAGATGCTGGAAATCAGAAATGAAGACAGAATTCGCTGGGAACACTCAGCAGGTCGGTTGGTGAGGCAGCATCTATGGACAGAGGGGTCACTTAATGTTTCAGGTCGAAGAGTTCTGACGAAATGCTGTCGACCTGAAATGTTAACCCACTTTTTTCTCTTTCCATTGATGTTGCCTGACCTACTGAGTAATCCCAGCACCTCCTGTTTTATATAACTGGACATGCCTTAAACAGCTAATCCGATGCCCTCAAGTCATTACCGGGCAGCCATTCCCTTTTCCTGTCCCTCCTTCACCCCCACCCCGGACACAACACCCAGGCCACAGAGCACAATCCCTCGCTCTGACTGGCAGCACACTGCAGTGATGGGGAGTGTGGGAAACACTGGAACAGGTCAGGGGTGGGGAGGACAGCTTTGTAGCGTGGGGGAAGTGAGTTTGATCTTTTCAAAGAGGGGGCACAGGCGCGATGGGCCAAATGGCCTCCTTCTGTGCTGTACAATTATAATGATTATTATAATTATGAGTAGAATGGGAGAAACAGCTGCAAAGAGCTATAAAGGACAATTTCAGGATAGGCACCAGGAAGGGTGCCACTTGACACACGGGGTAATTAACAGGTTAAAAGCTCACTTATGTGGTGGGTGTGGAACTGGGAGGGGTGGGTTGGGTGGAGAGGAGGGAAGTTCAATATCTGATGACGAGGTCAGGGTGAAACCTTGGGCAAGTTTCCTTACTCCATATGCCTGATAATAATCCCTCCAAATAAAACAATAAAATTGTTAATTTCAATCCAAGACTGTTTGTGGGGACTGTGCGCAAAATTGCTGCTGCATTTCGCCCACAAATACACGGTCAATTCACTTGACACTATATTCTGTGGAGCGCTTTGAGGCGTCTAGAAGACGTGAAAAGCGCTAGATCAAATGCAAGGATAATTATTATTTTAAATGAAATTATACTTTTAATATAGTATATTGGTCCACAGATCGTTGGAAAAGAGAGGCAAGGTATAAAATGAGTCGCTTCCACACAGGAGGAAGGGTGGGGGGAGTGAGGGGAAGGTGGTTACATGTCGATGAGAGTTCGGATCTCGTCCACACGAGACTGGGTCACCTCACTGTGGCGTTTAGCTGCGAAGGCCCCAACCGCCAGGTCCCGTTTCCTCTGCTGGATCTTTATCATGTTCTCCTCCACCGAGTCCTTCACGATGAACTGCCAAACGTTGACAAGACAAAACCTTTACTCAACACTGGCTTTCAGCAGCCACGAAAGGGGAAGAGATCGGTGTGAGATCTCCGCCCGTTACAATGACTGAAGAAACGTAAAGCTGCACAGCTGTGTAAGGTCTCACCGAGTCGCTAGTCAGTGCTGTCGGTGCCGAGCTGGGGGTGGGGTGGGGGTTGGAAGCCGGGGGAAGGGGGGGAAAACGGGATCCATGAGGAGAAAGATGACCAAACGCAGGGTCAAATAGATACGTCTTGAGATGGACCTTGAAGGAGAGGGACGGAACAAGTCGGATGGGGTTGTGGAGAATGGGTAGACTGAAAGTGTCTGAAAGCCTTTCACAGGATCCACTTTAGTGCAGTGACTGTGAGTTTTATGGCTGAATTTGATATGTTTATATATACACACACACGTACAAGCACGTACAGATACATACCCAAACACACACACACTTAAAGAGACCCCAGACACTCAAACACAGTTCAGTTTACAGTGATGTGTGAGTATGGGGGGTGTTCCTGCTCGCACTTGCCTTGGTGATGATCACGTTGCGTGTCTGGCCGAGTCGATGGCATCTATCGAAACACTGATCCTCAGCCGCGGGATTCCAAGCCTGGCACAACACAGGACATCAGTAGCAGCCACAGTTCACCCAGTCCGGACCCCACCCCTCCATCCCAGCCAGAGTCCCCTCACGTACCCAGATCCCACCCTCCGACCTACCCAGAGATGCTCATAGCCCGAGCCGTGGGCACAAAGTTGGTACTCACGGGATCCATGAGGAAGACGCGGGAGGCAGCAGTCAGGGTGAGGCCCACGCCCCCAGCTCGCAGGGAGAGGAGCAGGATGGTCGGGGAGTCCGGGGAGTGGCTCTGGAAGGAGCTCACGGCCTGCGCTCGCTTGCTCCGGGACATGGAGCCGTCCAGCCGCACGAACGAGAAGCCTTCGTCTCTGTAACACAGGGACCCCGGTCAGCCCTGCCCCCATCACCACCAACCCCACCCCTGTCA
The DNA here is from genome assembly GCA_035084275.1 of Hydrolagus colliei. NCBI lineage: Eukaryota > Metazoa > Chordata > Chondrichthyes > Chimaeriformes > Chimaeridae > Hydrolagus > Hydrolagus colliei. The sequence goes on along the minus strand of CM068751.1, from coordinate 16,600,209 downwards.
CCATCAGCCCCACCCCTGATGAGGAGGGACCAGCATCTCGGCTCAGCCCCGGTAGCATTGCCAGATTGCCCGGGTGAGCACCAAATACCCAGCCCCCACCCCACCCACACTGACCCGCCCCCACCCCACCAACATGTTGACCCACTCACATATTGACCCGCTCACAATGACACAATGTGGCCGCACTCCCCGGTGTGAGGGGGGGGGTGAGGATCAGACCTACCGTAGGGGGATCTCGATGAGCGAGAGAAAGGCTGTGAACTGAGACACCACTAAGCTCTTGATGCTGGGATCCTGCCTCCGAATCTCGATCAGACAGAGCATCAGGGCGTCCACCTGTAATACACACACACACACAGGGTGACCACCTCTATCACACACACACACACACACACACATCCAGGATATCTACCTGTGTCACACACACACAGGGTGACCACCTATAATGCACTCACACATGATGTCCATTTGCATTACACACACACAGTGACCACCTGTGATGCACACACACACAAACAGGATGACCGCCCTATAATGCGAGCATGCATGCATACACACACACACATACACACACGCACATACTCACACCCACAGGACGTCCACCCACTGACTAACCTTTGAGCTAGAGACCCAGGCTGGCCTGGTGCTCTCGGCCTGCGTTGAGTCTGTCTCTTCCGGAGGACACTCCACCAGCTGCTCTGCCCGCAGCTTAGCCCTACACATCGGGCACCGGGCATTTACCTGCGGCCAGCAAAACAGGAGAGCAGTGGCTGGATAAGGTGAACGGATGTGTCCTAACTAGAAATGTCTTGGTTCATGAGCAACTGGGATGTGTGTTGGATGAAGTGGCCGTTGGTCGGTTACGGAAACTTCTACACAAGACAGGACGGGAAAGGGACCGGGGTGGGGGGGGATTGAGGCGGGGTTCGTGATGGTAGCACGTGGCGGATGGTACTGACCTGCTGAGTGACCTGACAGATGCACGGTCGGCAGAAGACGTGTGCGCAGTGTGTGATGACAGGGAGCCGCAGCGAGTCCAGGCAGATTGCACACTCCTCATCCACACCGCAACTCAGCACCATCTTCATCTTCCTGACCAGCCTCTCCCGCAGGTCCTCGGGGGTTCCGTCAGCTCCTGGCGTTAAATATCCCCACAGTCACTACACCCCAAACACCGGCACCGCTCACACACACCGGCCTGCGCCTGGGGCATGCAGGGAGCTGAGGAGGGGTGGGAGGGCGGGAAGGGGTGCGGGTGTACAAAGAGGAATGGTGGGGGCATAGATGATGGGGTGTACGTAGAGATGAGGGGCACGGATTGTGGGGGAACATGGATTGTTGGGGGAGGCACGGATTGTGGGGGGGACGCTTGGTGGGGGACAAGGAGTCGGGGGACACGGAAGGGTGGAGGAGCAGGGAGGAGGGGCGGCACGGAGGGGAGTGGTGAGTGGCCAGGGGCGGCCAGGGAGTGATGGACTGACCTGTGGTAGCCCCGGCTGGAGGAGACCTGGCAATGAGGTGAGGGTGACAGCACAGTTGCCGCAGCCTGACCAGTATGGCCAGGACGTCTGCGTAGTGCGTCAGCACCGAGCCTTCCTGCAAATACCTGGAAATGTATCAAACAGGGAAAAACACCAACGTGAGCAACACAGCAAAGCTCAACCGCTCAACCTCACTACTCAACCACTCATTCCTCTAACACTGGGGAAATCACCCTTATCGCTCTTCTCCGCACTTGCCTCGGGAGCCCCTTATGTCACGTGCAAGAACTGTGTAGTATTCACAGTGTGTCCTGACCAGAGCGCTGGTCACTGAGTAACTCAACTGCGTTGGCAATCAGCCCAGCATCCCGTTGGCCTTGAATATCGCAGTCTCAACGAGTGACAAGTCAACTAACGCCCCGAGATCTCTCTCAGCCTCCTCCTTGGCAAGTTCTATCCTGTCCATGGAGTCTGTGCTACAATGCGGCCACCTTGCGTTCATCTTTATTAAACTTCACCTGCCAGTTTCCAGCCCAATTCTGAATCCATGTTCCTCAATACCCACTTGGAATTCCAGCACTGTTTCCTCCCCTCTACCCCGCTCTTGTTAAGTGCCGCCCAGACAGGCAGCTCAGTGTGTGCTGAGCGCCGGGCACGGTCTCGCTCACCTGCTTATGGTGCTTCTGCCTTCGTCTCTGATGTCTTGATAAATGTTCCTCTCCTCCTCACCCAGGGAGATATGCTGGATGCAGAGGGTGCGGGCGGGTAATGTCACCACCGGCCGCCCTCCCACCCGGCTGTTCTTGGTTCTCCTCAGCGTTATGTTCCTCAGCAACGCCTGCAACCGCCTACAGTAGGTACACAGTGAGTGAGTTCAGCAAAACACACAATACCGCGGATGCTGGAAATCTGAAACAAAAACCGAGAGCTGGGAAAAGTCAGCAGATCAGGCAGTATCTATGGAGAAAGGTAAATGAGTCAACGTTTCAGGTCCACGACCCTTCGTCTGAACTGGGGCAGCAGACCAGAAACGTTGACTCACTTTCCTTTCTCCATAGATGCCGCCTGACCTGCTGAGTTTTCCCAGCTCTCTTGGTTTTTTGTTCTTTGTGCACAGTGAGTGAGGACTGGACAGCACTGAGGTGGGGGGGGGAAGAGCCTTGCACAAGGGTGGCTGTGGCGGGGGATGGGGCCCGTCACAGAGACAGGAATGTGTGTGTTGGGAGTGTAGTGGTCACGGGAGAGGTGGTTGGAGGGTTCATTTGTTGGGGGTAATTTGGGGGAGGGGAACTCAGGAGCGCGCTCCGCTCAAACCCACCGGAGGCCCTGCTCGTCGCCCAGTGAGACCGGACGCTGGATGGTCCGGTGCCACCACTGCCGCTCGGTGAACGGCTTCAACTTCAGGAAGGAGACTAGAGACCATAGATCCTGCAGGGAATTTTGGATGGGAGTTCCTGCGGGGAGGAGAATTCGCACCTTTACAAATTATAACATCAACAACAACATCAAGAGCAATAACAAGTCCTGGTAGCTCCTGTAGTGGTCAGGGCACTCACCTTAGAAGCGTGAGACCTGTGTTTCGAATCCAGGCAGGTCAGGGCAAGTTTCCTCACCCCACACACAGGCCTAATAATAATCTGTCCAAACAAAACCACCAATAATAAAATTGTTCATTTCAACCCACAATTGATTGTGGGGATGCTGTTGTGCGCAATTGGCTGCCGTGTTTTGCCCACAAATATACGGTCAATCTAGAAGATGTGAAAAGCGCTATATCAAATGCAAGGATTATTATTATTATTAACAACAGCAACAATACCTGTGAGAAGCCAGCGACGCTGGGCTTTCAGAGCGAGGGCAGCTTTTGTCTGCCGGGTGTTGGGGTTGCGGATTGTGTGGCCCTCGTCCAGCACCACTCGCAGCCAGAGTACAGCCTGCAATGGGCTCGCTCCCTCTCCCTGTCAAACACAGCGCAGACATCACCCACCAGGAGACACACTCCGCCAGCCCCATCATCAGGAGAGAGGTGCGGGCGTTTGGGAAGATTTGGCACCGACAATAATAACATTGGCCATTTTAATCCACGACTGTTTGTGGGGACATTGCTGTGCGCAATTGGCTAATGTGTTTCACCCACAAATATACAGTCAATTCACTTTACAGTATATTCTGTGAAGCGCTTTGAGATGTCGATAAGATGTTTAAAGCGCTATATAAAAATGCAAGGATTATTATTATAGTAAAAGCTTTGTTATCTGGCACCCTTGGGACCTTGCCGGTACCGGTTAATCAAATATGCTGGATATTCAAGTGGCAAGTTGCCGAAAATCCTACACATAAAATTAACTTATTTTAAAACATACCATATTAATAATAAACTAAATAACAACATAATACTTACCAATACAGCATTCCAGCAAACTCGGTAAAATTGCGTTCAGTAAGTTTAATAAGTGTGCATGCGTAGCGGGAGTGTGCCGGATGGCTCCAATACGAGATCCGGTTGCTGGAATGGTGTATTGTATTGGGAGATACCGGTTGGTTGAGCGTTCCGGTTGGTTGGGTGCCGGATAACCAAGCTTTTACTGTATTATTATGTGAAGGACTCAGTGACTAGCAACAACAATCCCTGCATTTAATACTGTCACCTCGGGAGGACAGGACCCACTATAAATTGTAGTGACTGTATTTTGCAGGGTACGCAGTAGGCAATTCGTGGGCAGTGAGTATGAACGGCCGGCTCTGAGGGCTCACCCCGTGCTCCGCAGTCAGGGTGGTGTAGGTGGTCAGTACCACGTGCTGCTGGCTCAGGAAGTCAGGATCCCGTGGGCGATTCGGGCCGTAGTACAGGCACCTGCGGAGCTGCACTCTGGAATCCACGTGCTGCTCAAACTGCTCCTGAAAACACAGCAAGCGCCAGCCCCTTCATCACAGCACTGTCCCAGGCACGACCGACCGACAGCCAGAAGGCCAGCCTCAGCAGCCAAACTAACAGGCAGTAAGGGTTACACTGGGCTGGTGTCAGTGTGTGAGTGACAGTGGGGCTGGAGTCAACATGTGAGTGACTCCAGACCGTGGGCTGGAGTGAGTTTGCGTGATGGTGTGTCTGAGCTGGTGTCAGCGTTTGATTGATTGACAGTGTGATTGGGCAGATGTTAGTGTGTAAGTGACAGTGTGACCAGGCTGGTGTTAACGTTGGGAATACTCACCATCCAGGTAGAGAGCACGGAGAGCGGGCACACGATAAGGGTTGGCCTGGCCAGGGGCTCGGGGAGCGTCTGAACATCACCACTCACTGCAAAGCAGAGGCTCGTGTTAACCTGTTAAACCCGGAGTGAGTGAGCGAGCGAGCGAGCATTTGAGAAAAAGTGCATGACAGAGAGAGTGCACAGGTGTATGCATCAGATTATGTATTTGGGCAAGTGTAAGGAGACACGTCTTCCTGACATGAAAAGCGCTATACAAGTGTAATTTTGTTGATGTTGTAGTAAGAGAGTGCCCCTACTCCCCTCACCTATTTTGGGTTGTGTTTTGGAGATGGATGGGATCCCCCCAAGTGCAGCGGCAAACGCCAAGTCCTCCCCCAGGTGGGTCGGGGGCAGGGCTGTCGTGCTGTCTCCTGAGCCGGGTGTGGAGAGGCAGAAGAACAGTGTTAAACCATCCAATGCCCATCCTTCCCCCAACCCCCCACCCACCTCCATCTTCCCCTAATCTGCTCGAACCCACCCTCCAACACTCCACTCTCCACCACTCCATTCCACTCCGCCCACCCCATCCCGCTCCATCCCGTGCAGTATAGGACCTACCTTTGTGTGAGCTACCTCTGGGTTTCGCTTTCTTCTTCTTATTGCAGTCACTTTTCATTTCTTCTTTAGCTAAAGTAGGAAAATGTCAAGTCAGTGTTGTGCAGTACAGAGCCAGCCAACCAGCCAGCCAGCGAAAAATGCTTGTCACGCACTCAGGTAGAGTTCAACAAAGTGATGAGATTGTTAAGGAGAACAGTTGTGGGGAGCATGCGGGAAGGAGATATAACTAGCAAATGTGGACTGTCACTAACCAGCTGTAACTAACACTGTGATCAGTGGCCGGCCTGTGACTTGCGCTCACACTTGCCTCTCTTGGCTGCAGTGATCTGCCACTCGCTGCTTGCAGAGTGGCTCCTGTGGCTGAATGGAGCTGGCTCAGGCTTTATTCTGAAACAAACAAACGTGTGTTATTATATTTCTTAAACATATTGACAACTTGCTTGATTACCAGCGAGCGCTAAAGTCACTTAAAAATGGACGTCGCCAAACACAGCAAATAGTTATGCAGGCTTTAATGAGCTCCCACGTCTGCCCTCAATACCCCCCTCCCCTCCACCTCTCTTTCAATCACATCTTAAACCAGTGGTTCCCAACTTTTGTTTTGCTGCGGCCCTAAATTGGCCACCAACAGGACATCCCGACCCTTAGGGGGCGACATTGTGACTGATGCGCAGTTCAGCCAAGATGATATCTCTGTCTCTTTTGTGGACTCAGCGCAACTCGCTAGTACGGTCTTTCATACAAATTGGTCGGTGGTGTGTCGCCTCGGGCACTTTTCAGCATTAAAAAAAGCACTAAAAAAATGTTTCTGATGACCTTTTGCAATCCTACTGAGGCCCCCCGCGACCCTGATTTTGGGAACCACTACCTTAAACCCTCCACCAGTGTGTTACTGGTTACCTCTTCAGACTGGACGCGGCGACTTCACACCCCGACAATGATCCGGCTCCAGCTACGGCCATCCTCAAATCTCCGTCCCGATTGACACCGGCTATAAAAGAGCAGCACACGGCAGCTTCACTCTCAGGCTTCCACTCCTCTCTGTGATTGTCAGGGAGTGCGCCCTGGAAGGGAGCAGGCACTGTCTGCCACACAGCAGGCACTGGCAGGCTGCGGGCATCAACTCATAGCAGGCACCAGCTCACAGCGGGCAGTGGCAGGGAGCGAATGCTGTCACATAGCAGGGACTGGCATGAAGTGGGCAGCAATACATAGCGGGAACAGTCAGGGCAGCAGGAACACAGTAGGCACACAGCAGTGAACGGCACATGGCGGGAGAGAGGCACTAGCACATCGCACGGCTGGAGAATGAGACCCATAAGAATGACTGTGTCACGTGGCAGGATTAAAAAGCACAATGACTTCCATCACCTCTGGCGCTGGCGACTGCATCCTTGCCAGCTCTCACGTTCCGATCGCCCACGCTTGACATCTCCTGAATTTAAAACAAAAAATTCTCAATTCAGACCCTGGACTATCTCTTGATTTACAATCGCAGGCGAGTGACGGAGCAAGGGACGAACGCTGGCGGGTTGGTGGGTCTGTTTCTGTGCTGTATGGGGGGTGCCTAAGGCAGAGACGATCCCCTCCTCTTCCCCCATCAGACACACACACACACACACTCATCCACCAGAGAGGGTAACTCAGATAACAACTCCTCCCAAACCAATGGAACAGTGTGTGCAATGCTGGACTTACAGGAGCCTTGGTGACAACCTCCGCCCTCTCCTCTGTGATCCGCTCAACAGGAAGTGGCCGCCCAGCGTGGAAGTTGGTCAGGATTAAGGCAATGGTTGAGAGGGTTTTTCCCTGAAATGCACAAGGGTTTAATCAAGATAATAATAATAACCCTTGCATTTGATATAGCGCCTTATTGATCTTCTAGATGTCTCAAAGCGCTTCACAGAATATACTGTAAAGTAAATTGACTGTATATTTGTGGGCGAAACGCAGCAGCCAATTGCGCACAGCAGCGTCCCCACAAAACAGTCATGGGTTGAAAATGAACAATTTTTATTATTGTGTTTTTTTGGGGGAGGGATTATTATTAGGCGCGTGTGTGGGTGGATTAAGGAAACTTGCCCAAGTTTTTGCCCTGACCTGTCTGGGTTTGAACACAGGATTCTCACGCTCCCGGACGGCCTGCTCCGCCATGGCCCAGCAAACCTCAGCCACGGCACTTCATCAACATATTGGTTTAACGAGCAACCGCTACCATGTCCCGCCCCCATCCCAATCATGTCTCTCCTCTGCTTAACCTTCCACCGTAACCTCACCCCTCCCTCGTAACCTCTCCCTTCCCTCATAACCTGCCACCTTCCACACCCCCCACCCCCACCCCCCCTGTTGTAGTCACCAAACCCATGTCGTCGGCCAGGATGCCCCCATGTACGCTGTCCGGCCTCTGGCTCTGTGTGAAGTTGGTGAGCAAGTTGTGGAAGTGGCCACTCCGCGACTCCCAGAACGGGGGCAGATCCCAGCTGTTCTCCCGAGACACCATCCAGGCCAGAGCCTGCTTCTGGTGAGGCAGCAGAGGGGTGAGTACAGCCTGCAGTAAAAACACAACACATCACTCGCACTCAGTCAACAAAGTCCCTGCAATGTTCCCATCCCAACAAACAACCGATTACATTTGTGTCGCATTTATCACATCGGGAGGATGTCCCAAGGCGCTGAATAGTCAAGCATTTGGAACCTACACTGGGGTTTGGCATCAGGAGGGGTTAGACGGCAGGGAAGGTAGGGCAAGGAGCGTAAATGAAGGTGTGACTGAAACAGAGGGGTCTTGAGTCAGGACTTGCGTTGGGACTTGGAAGGAGGCGACAGGGTGTGAATGGAAGGACTCTGGGATGGAGTACCAAAGGGTGAGAGCAGAGAGGCTGAAAGCCTGACCGTCGATGGTTGAGATATGGAGCAGGCTGGAGCCCGCTGGACGGAGGGAGCGGGTAGGTCGGTATTGTGGTTAGCAGATAAGAGTTTGGGAGGAGAAAAGCCCCTGGGGGGCTTTGAAAGCAAACCCATCCTAACCAATGAGGCAGTGGAGCTCGGCAACGACTGGTCTTGGTGTGAGTGAGGAGAGAGAGAAGCAGCGAGAGGTACGTACCGGAGCTGGTTCCATCTCTGCCGTTTTGTCGTCTTCCTTTATATCCTCAAAAATCTTGTCAAATTCACTCTTGAGCTGGGTACGAGAGGGAGGGAGTCAGTCAGACAGTCAGGCCCTGGCCACATCTAAATAGCTCACACGCAGGGTAACACATTACCTTTAACAACATGCATCATTTATAGCTGGAGACAAATCCGCAGCATTCACTTCAGTCATCACACAGTGGATTTAGCCCGACTACCCACCCACCTAACCACCCACCCCCGCGACAGACCCTTTAATGTAAAAGGGGATAATACCTGCTCAGCGGTCATCTGTATAGGCTGGTGATTGGGAGTCCTATAGCTGGAGCTTGGTTGCGCTCTCCACATCCGGGCAACTCCGCCATCTAAACACAACAGCTCGTCAATGTGCTGCTCACTCCCTGCTGTTCACAGACACAGGCCGGACATTCATGTCTCAGCCCGGCTCAGTCAGTTGCTGTGGGGGCAGCGAGCGCTGCACTGTCAAGACGTGCCATCCTTCAGATGAGATGTTAAACCAAATTCCTGTCTGTATGTGCTTAGGTGGACGTTAAAGATCTTGCGACGCTATTTGCGAAGAGAATAGAAGGGAGTTTCTCTCTCCATGTTATGGCTGACACTCCCTCCCCAGGTACAATTGGTCATTCACTTCATTGTCTTTTGTGGGACAGAGGGGAAGTCGAGGAGAAGGTGGGTGGGTTGGGGGTAGAATGTACACGTTGTAAATCAGCTACAGAGCAGCTGATTAAGCAGAGCGGTCAACAGTATATAATCCAGAAAATAACGCAATTGTAACATCCAGCACTATACGGTTTTATGCCGTATAGTAACTTTATGCCTGGTACCTCCAATCATCTAGTGTGTGTGTGTGTATGTGTTTGTGAGGCTCTGCTCTGTCGTGCTATGGTTACGTTGGCGGTCACCTTGTGTGGGTGGAGCCAGGTTCAGGCCGTGTTGCTGTAGGTGGCTCAGGACTCTCGCTCGCTGAGACTCAGGCGCCCAGAAGGACAGCTGCAGTTTCATGATGAACTTGTTGTTCACAAAGTAAGGAACTAGGCTGCAGACAGGCGGAGAGAATCACTACACTTGGGGTTTGCTCAGATGTCATCTCCCCTTCTCCCCCCCACAACATTTGTTAAATGGTAAAACACAGCTGTTCCCCACACCCATGCTGCAGTTTAGCTGCATTCACTCTGTGGTGAGGAATGGGATCTACCACCCATGCCTTCCACCCTAAGCGGCTCGGAGGTTCACTGTGAATAGGTGAGAAACTGCAGACTGTGACTCCATGCTCACGGCTCGGTCTTAGCTGTGTGTTCACCCAGGTCGAAGCCCATGCTCCCCCTCTCGCCTCCGAGTCAGAAAGCTGTAGGTTTGCGCTGTTCAAGCCTCCACGTCGGGACTTGCCGAGCTCAAACAGTCTGGGCCAATGATTCCCCCAAAATCAAACTGGCCACTCACTTCATAACCGTTTGTGTGGCCTCGCTGTGTGCAGACCGGCGGCAGTATTGCCCGCTGAATATACAGTCAATTCACTTGATACAGTATATTCTGTGAAGCGCTTCAAGGCGTCGATAAGATGTGAAAAGCGCTTTATCAAATGCAAGGATTATTATTAATACCCAGTGGCCCTCAGGCTCACACTCACCCCTCGATCCTCGCCAGCTTGTTGTCCAGGATGAATGCCAGGGCGGCCGCCAGCTGCCGCCTGAGGTGCCCGACCTGGTCCCCATTTATGTTGTTCACGCGGATCGCGTTAGAGTCGTATGGGTTACCGGGCTCTCGTTGAAGAGCCACCATCTCATTCTTGCTGACCTGCAGCGCACACAGAGACATCAATGGTACCAGTGCAGACTGTGAGCTCAGTGGCCTGACAGGTAGAATACCTGACAAAGACATGTTCTGTTTGTACATCGTACTGTGTCGCCGACCTGATAACCTCACAACTGGTCGTTAATGATTGGCAGGTCGCCGTCAGTGTGGATTCCACGATCTGTTTGTGGGGGACACTGGTGTGCGCAATTGGCTGCCTCGTTTCGCCCACAAGTGTACAGTCAATTCCCTTTACAGTATATTCTGTGAAGCGCTTTGAGACGTCGATAAGATGTGAGAAGCGCTACATCAAAATGTGAAGATTATTATTATTATTTACTATTCTGTGAAGCGCTGTGAGACGCCTAGAAGACGTGAAAAGCGCTCTATCAAATACAAGGATTGTTTTTTATTTTATCTGAGTTTGAGTGTGCGCTGCCTTCGTGCGAGAGCAAAGCTTCCGTCGGTGAGCATGAGTTAGTTCTTACCACGCCGGTGTAGTAACGTAACCCAACCACACTCCCTTGCAGCTGCCCAAGCAGAACAGCCGAGTCCAGGTCTTCCTCCGCCTGAGCCGAGCTGTCAGCCACAGCCGAGTCCATGAACTGGGACAGCGATTCCTCCTGATCAGGAGCAAACAGGAAGCTTCCATCAGGAAAGTGGGCAGAGGCTGCCCCGGCCCCACTCTGGGAATTGTACCAATTCTGCCAGGAAGCCATGTGTCTGCGGAGGACAGAAAGTGAACGGGTTAATAATATAATCCTTACGTTTGTTACCGTGCCTTTGAAGCCGAGAGGAAGCCTCAATGCCCTTCGCAGGAGTTATTGTAGAGGAGCGACTGTGTATTTGTATGCGAGTTGTTTGCGTGGTGACTAAACTAGCTGATTCCTTTGCGGATCACAGACAGAGCCCCTAAAGCATAAATGCCTTCCTTATAGTGGAGACTGACTGGCAGGATTCCTGAAGCTACACCGTGACACAGCAATTTGTATCAGCAGAGTACCGAATCATGACCAGTGTGCTTTACACCTTCTGTGTGGCTTTACATAATGGATAAATTAAGAGATTGCCACCTAACTTTCAGCGACAGAGCTGTTCTGACGTTAGCAAATCTTAGAGCTTGCCTGTGTATTGAATACGGTTGATAGGCTCAGGTTTATTTGGTGTTTTGGGAGGGAAATGGGAGAAAATTGCCCATTAATACGGCCGTCACACTTTCATTCAAATCTTGGTTCTGGCGTTTAACATTCTACCTCTTCCAGCTGAACATTAAAGTTTGCTTGGTTTAATGCGCAGCTTGAATAGATGCAGAGTTAGTAACCAAATCTGAACAGCATAAAGCATTCGTGCGCACGGTGGTTCTGAATTTTATTCAGCTTCCGCCTCCACAAAATATTTTTTCACCCACCGCCTCTGCTCATTGAGCAGCGACATATGTTGTGACCAAAAGTCTTGTTAGAGTGAGGTGCTTACATTCTCTTTCGTGGACTCAAGGAAATAATTGATGAGAACGGTGCTAGCAGCCTGTTTTTTGTGTCTTGGTGGTGGCAACCCTCGTCTTAACCTCTTGCACCTCCCCCCCACCCCCCATCTCCACACTGGTTAGTTCAAATTAAACCACTTTCTTTTATTTTATTTATTTTGACATACAGTACTATTCATTATATGAATGAGTGATTCACTAGGAGAAAATACAGAAGCTGGGGACAGCTAAATGAACCAGTGTGTGGGTGTGAGATGCGAATACAGATGAAATTGTAAAGTTTGCAAACCGCGACCGGAGTACAGATGAAGGTACAAAAATGAATTGCAACAACACAGTACATGTGTATACCGCCCGCCTTTTGTGTTAAATCGCCCTGTAAAGAAGACCAGTGTGTTGTCTCCCTTATCGCCAAGTGTGACCTTTACCACACGTACTTCTTGGTAAAACGATAAATGAATGTGATAAATGTCCTGTTTGACCCTCAACTGTCCTTTCTACCCCAGATCCGTGCAACGGCCTGAGACGCTTTGAGACGTCTAGAAGACGTGAAAAGCACTGTATCAAGTGGAAGGATTATTATTATGACCGGCTCTGCCTTCCCCCAACTCTCCAACGCTGCCTCTCTCCGTCACTGCCTCACTCCTCTGGCAGCTGAAAACCCTCATCAGAATAAAAAGGACAACAATCCTTGCATTTCATACGGCGCACGCATCACGTCTTCTAGACGCCTCAAAGCGCTTCACAGAATATACTGTAAAGTGGATTGACTGTGTATTTTGCGGGCGAAACGCGGCAGCCAATTGCGCACGGCAGCGTCCCCCACAAACAGTCGTGCATTGAGTGATCAGTTTATTGTAGTTTATTTCGAGGGTTTATTATCAGGCTTCTGTGTGTGTGTGTGTGTGTGGAGTAAAGGAAACTTGCCCAAGGTTTCTCTCTGACCTGATTGGGAATCGAACCCACGGTCTCTCGTTTGCAAGGCGACTGCTCTAACCACTGAGCTACGGGACCCCGGATAAATATATATATCAATTGGTAAGAACAGATGAATTTACCTTGAACACCTGCAGACCAGGCCAGGCCAACTCGAGCCCCTCCCGACAGGCCGGGGATTCAACTTCCCTCCAGAAAAGAAAAGCTGCTCTTAGACTGGAGCTGGAGCGGCCCCTACAGGCGGGCGGACGGAATTACAACCCGTTTGTAGCCCAAAATCAACCACCCATCGCCCCCAAACCAGCCCCAAAATAGCCCAATGCACATGGAATGACCTGCTTCTTACCCTACCTTAGCGGCTCGGAGAGACCCATTCGTAAACTAGGCTCTTACACACTTGCTGAGTGCGGTGGGTGGGGGAAGTGGTCAAAGGCATCGAAACACTGGTACGTTGGAACAGGAGGAAGCCATTCAGCCCATCGAGCCTATTCTGGCGTTTAATTAGATCAATGGCTGATCTGTACATCGAATCTTTTCAATTCCAATTCCTCCCCGTATCCCTGACCTACCAAAAAATTATCAACCTCACGCGTGAAGGTGCGGATGGATCCAGTATCCATGACCTTTTGGGGGAGAATTCTGGATTTGAGAAGCAGAGGTCAATCTTTGGTCGTTTACATTTTATGTTTCCAAACAGCGACAAATGTCCATTGGCTACTATTGGAACATCAGCCCGTCCATCAACCCTCCACAATGGCTGTGGAGCAGAAGAGAGTTTGGGCCTATGAGAGAGTGAGGTGGTATGTGTGAATATGCTCGAGCCACAACTGGTAGTGAATCATGAGGCCATATTTGTGCCATCTGTGCTGGAGTGTCCGGTTTTGGGTTTCAGCGGGGCCCTGGTGAGACCACATCTGGAATACTGTGTCCAGTTTGGTCCTCTTATTTAGGAAAATATATGCTCGCCTCGGAGGGGGTATAACGTAGATTCACTAGGTTGTACTTGGGATGAGGGGAATGAGCAATCTAGGCCTATATTCTCCAGAGTATAGAAGAATTAGAGGTGATCTTATAGAAGCCTATAACATTATTAAGGGGCATGGCAGAGTAGATAGTGGGAGACTGTTTCCCCTGGTTGGAGAAACTGTAAACAAGGGTCACAGTCTGAAGATGAGGGGTCAGCTGTTTCACACTGAATTACAAAAAAAAATCTTCACTCAGAGGGTAGTGAATTTATGGAATTTTCTACCGCGAAGGGCTGCAGATGCTCAGTCCTTGAACATACTGAAGACTGAGAATTGATAGCTTTCTTCTGGATAAGTGGATTAAGGGATATGGTGATAAGGTGTGTAGGTGCAGTTAGAATATATTGAATGGTGGTGCAGGCTCGAGGTGCCGAATGGCCTACTCCTGCTCCTAGTTATGTTCACACAAACTACACTTCCCGGCGTGCACTGGGCGACTATGCGCACGCGCACTCAGTTAACTAGCAGCCTGCCGGGAAGGGGGAGGAGCCAAGCACATGCGCAATAGCAACTAGGGTGCACAGCGCATGCGCATTAACCGCCCGAGCCTCTCTGGAGCCAACTCGCTGGAGCGGAGAGAGCGTTTGTCGTCCGCCGTGTGTTTATACGAGTGAGTGTTTGTGAGGGTGAGTTTGGAGCAGGGCCGGCTTTACCTTTAGGCGAACTCGGGGTCCTCGGCCCTGGTTACAGAGCACGTACAGTTTGCCGAGCGCGGCGGACATTACTGGCGGCGTATAGTGGCGGAGGCGGGAGTTAGGAGTAAGTTGAACAAGCAACACACACACACGTGCAGGATGGTGGATGTTAAACTGATTACACAAACATCAACAAGCAGCGAACAGCAGTAACTAGTATTAACATTAGCTTAGCAAAGGTTACTGGGGGGGGGGGCACATCTGAAGCCTTGGAGAAGGGGAAAGAACACAGGAGAGAGAGGGAGAGAGGAGGAGGGAAGAGGAAGGAAAAGACTGAAGGAAATTAGTACAGGTATCCCCCGATTTACGACGTCTCTATTTACATGTTTTTGATGTAACGCATTAACGTGTTAAAACGTAATTTTGTAACACCTTTTATCTAAGCACAACATTTTCTTCCGTTTTAACTTTCTCCCCTAATCCCACTTCCATGACTGTTTGTGGGACACTGCTGTGCGCAATTTAGCTGTCGCGTTTCGTCCACGAATATATGGTCAGTTATCCTACTCTTCTTCATCCTGCCCTGACCCCTCCCCTACTGCTCTTATTCCTACCTAACTGTACAGCGCCTTGGGACATCCTCTAGACGTGAAAGGCGCTATATAAATGTAAGTTTTGATTGATTGAAAAAAGTTTTGATTGATTGAAAAATTTTGTGCATTTTTTTGACCATGCGCAGTATATAATGTATTTTCAGGTAAATACGTAGTACGTATACTGTATCCGAGCTGTTGAACTGGCCAATGTCGCTGTGTCAGTGTTTTTTTTTGCTGCGACTCAAATTAGCCTCCAACTGGTCCTCTCACCACTAAGGGGCAAAATCGGGACTGAAGCTCAGCTCAGCCAAAACATTATCTCCGTCTGTTTTGTGGACTCCGCGCAACTTGTAAGTGCGCTTTTTATACAAATTGGTCGGCGGAGTCACATTTTTTTTAAGCTTTAAAAAAGCATTTTCAACATTAAAAAAAAGATTCTGATGACCCTTCGCGACCCTACTGAGGACCCCCGCCATTTCAGGATAGCATTATACAACGTGGTGAATTGATCTCAGTATTGGATTCAGGTTTATTACACTAGCCTATTTAAAAAAAAAGTCTGGTACTGAATCCTACATAATTATAATATAGAACAAGCTTGTATAGACATATTTGGATCGCAGACTTTATTAGCTTCAGATTAAAAAAGAAGCAGTGCATTTTTCAAAATTCCGCAGACTATTATAGTGCCTTGCATCTAATATAGCTCTCTATTTGAAAGGTGCATTGCCCTTTTATGTAGAGATCCATATCTAGTTTATTTTACATTTATGCTAGCTGTTAGTGTTTTGTTTTGCTGTTGTACGTTTTGATTACATGTTGGTAATTGTATTAGTGGATAAAGGTTGCAATGTATTCATGTTCAAAAGAATCTTAATTGTAAATTATTAGGAAATGTGTTCATTGTTGATTTTAAAAATTCATGCGAAATCAGTTTGGAACGATGCATTCCCAAATCCTTCACAGTTTGCAAAATTATGAGAGTTGCAGGAATATTGAAGACTATTTAAATGTAGCCTGGTATTCTCTCTGGGTCTCAAGCCTAATTGTTTACAAATCAATACTTAATTACAGTGGAAATGAAACGGAAGACTGAACAGGAGATTAAAGTGGTGGCTGGTAATAGGTGAGGAAAAAATATTTATACTTGTTTGAGTTTTCACTTATTAATTGTAAAATATTTGGCCTAATTGTAAAAGCTTGTTCTGAACTTCCTCCAATGGCATCCCTACTTTAACAATTCTTATATAGATTTCTATCTTAAGAACTATAGCCTTGCAAACCCTTAAATGTTAAGTTTGCGTTTTCAGGGTAAAACTACAAATTTTGGTGTTATTGTGTAAACTACACCACCTCCGTTTTCGACGGTGAAAGTGATTTGACAAATGTTTATAATCCTTGTGTAATAATTTGGTCACTGAATTCATGACTGTTTGTGGGATACTGTTGTGTGCAATTTTATCAGACTAATATTTTATTCCTCTTGTTTTTGAAGCTTTATTCCAGTTCAAGTGAAACCAGAACCATGTGATGATGACCAACCAAGTAAGTCCTGTTATTTCTTCACTATAATATTGGCATTTGTGAAGTCCTGTAGCTTAATGGTTAGAGCACTCGCCTCAGAAGCGAGAGAATCTGGGTTTGATTCCCCGGGCTGGAAACCTTAGACAAGTTTCCTTATTCTATACACTCATCTCTGTTTACCTAGCAGTAAGTTGATTGGCAGATTGACACAGCTATGACGACCAGTGCGGCATTTTGTCTAGATTAATCAGATTTCTGTCTGGATTAACCATCATATTGAAAGTAGGTGACAATACACTGGAAATGGAGCCGGGTGTTTTTGTCCAGTTTGCCCAGTGTTCATTAACAATGTCCATTAACATTGGAGTAGATTGTATTCCATTTTGTGAAGTTGTATCAGCATTATAGCTTTTCCTGGTTGCAACCCTTTTTATTTGGAAAAAATATTTGTAATGTTTTTCATTGACTCATTGTCTATAAACTATTTCATTGTTTTAGGCACATCTGTTGACTTCACCGTGGTTACTACCAAAGACGAGAACGAAGATCCAGATTATTATCGCGACTGTGCTCAAGGTAACACACAACATCTGCTGCTTAGAAAACATCTTTTCCCTTAGTCTCTGGCACATGTGAAAATGCATCCTGCGGGGTAACAAGGTCAAACTTCAATATGTACAACCTGGTTACTTTCAAGAACTTGTGTACAGGGTGCTATCTTCAAAACTTTATAAACTTAATCTGCTTCAGGTTATATTACTTGTATATTTCTTCTGATGAGTGGAAGATAATTCTGATCTTAGATAAATTTTCCAACTTCTCTGTAGTTTGTGAATAATTGGAGAGGCAAACCTGTTCGAACTTGTGCAATTGGCCCGCAATATGTACGGTCAATTAATTTGTTTGGTTAATTAGTTAGAGCTCTCACCTTGCAAGCGAGATGACCTGGGCTCAAATACCAGGCAGGGCAAAACATTAGGCAACTTTCCTCACTTCACACACCTCTGTTTTACCAAGCATTAAGTAAGAACCTGGTTGTAAGTCGATTGGTGAATCGCTTTTCCGGGAGTAATAGTAATCCCTTCAAATAATAAATAAAAATGTAGTCAATCAATCCATAACCGTCTGCAGGAAAACCGGTTCTAAATATCCCTAGGTTGTCATTTTGTTTTGGCAGTAACTTATGAAAAATGTTTAAGATTAACAACAAACTTTACACCATTCGTTTACATTTTGAATGTGTGTTTCATAGACCCAGCTTGCCAGGCGCCCTCTGAAAGTAGTGAAGATCATGAAATAGAAGTTACCATTGAAGGTAGGCGTTAAGACTACAACAACAACAACAACAAAATTATATTTGTTTAGTGCCTTTCATGTCGGGAGGACTCCACAAGGCCTTGGGGACAATAACTGCTTCCTACCTGAGCTGGGGGGAGGGGGGGGGGGGTCAGGATCCGAGAGGCGGAGGGTGTGGCGGGGGTGGGGGATAGAGAGTGAATGAAGAGGACGGTCTTAAGTGGGGGCAAGAGAAGGGGAGGGACTGTCGATTTTAAAGTTTGTAAATGTGGCTTTTCTAGGTGATGAAGAAAATGATGATGAATATGTCCCTCCCAATAAAAGACCAAAACACACTGAGAGTAAGAGATGCAGTTATACTCGCCGTTGTCTTCTCATATATATGTCGTACACGCACCCAAATCCGATTCAGTTTCAGTTCAGATTCAGTTCAGATTCAAAATCCACTTACATTTCTTTGAACTTTTAAAAAGTATAAATTGGATAAACAGCTCAATTGTAAAGTTGTCTTCTTCCTAAATACATCCTGAATTCTCTACAAAACTTTACACTTGTAAAGCAGTGGCCTACCTCACTCACCATCTTGGAGGACACGAAGTGAAGGCGGTGGGAGAGATAGGACTGAACTATTCGAAGACAGAGCCTTGCAGGTTGAGGAGAGAGGATAGACGGTGTAGAGGATTGCGTGGTCCACGGTATCGAAGGCAGTGGATAGGTCAAGGAGGCAGAGGGAGCCGTGGTAGAGTGCTCCCTCTATACTCTACTGTACAAGTACAGTGCAGTGAACAAGTGCGGAAAGCAAGATCTTGATGCCTCACCCGCATGCGCTCTTGCTGGCTGCAATCAAGTACGCATGCGCAGTGTTCTGCTTGAAGCAAAGCCTTGATCTGTAACCGCAAGCGCACTTACAAGCTGCAGTATCGAGTACCGCATGCGCAGTACAGTGCAGTGAACAAGCGCGGAAAGCAAGGTTGCGTCAGGCAATATAGGTACCACAACCGAACGCAAGTTAGTGACAAGGATCTATCAGGAGAAGTTCCAGATTCTTCAATTCTGTGAGGCTAATCCTGGGTGGAAAAAAGAAGGATATTGCTGCCAAACTCGATCTGAAACCACAGACCTTAAACGATTACCTCAAGAACAAGCATAAAATTTAACATGCGGTTAATAATTCCGACGTATGGAAGGGGAATATCAAATGTTTGAGGTTGTTGATGTGGCACGTATCCTATGGTTTTGGCAGAATTTGTCACTGTATCAGCTAAGGATAGACAGAGAAATGCTTCTTCAGAAGCCTGGTTATTTTGCCGGTAAATTCAGTTACAAGGAAACATTATCAGTGAGATGGATTGAGTGGGGGCAAGAAGGGGATGGACTGCAGGCTGGAATTCCAGAAGGTGGGGGCAGAGTGGCTGAAGGCTCGCCCACCAACGGTGGGTTGGGGGACGTGAAGCAGACTGGAGCCCGCTGAGCAGAGGTCAGGACAGGTTTATAGTTGGGTTAGGAGGTTCGCAGTGGTAGTGGGGAGCAAGGCCATGGAGGGCTTTGAAAGTATGGACCAGGATCTTGGAACTGTATCCACTATGTGATGGGAAATCAGTGGAGTCGGACGAGGATGGTGGTTATCGGGTTGCGGAGAAAACGGGCTGCAGAGTTCTGGCTGATCTGCTGTCTGTGGAGGAGGAGCTGGGGAGGCCTGTGATAGTTCTCTAGTTCTCTTTAAGTACATGTGAGTTTTATTAATACTTTTGAACAATAAGTGCTTCCTACCCGAGCTGGGGGTCAGGATCCGAGAGGCAGAGGGTGTGGCGGGGGTGGGGGATAGAGAGTGAATGAAGAGGACGGTCTTGAGTGGGGGCAAGAGAAGAGGATGGACTGTCGATTTTAAAGTTTGTAAATGTGGCTTTTCTAGGTGATGATGATGAAAATGATGTTGACAATGACGATGATGAATATGTGCTTCCCAATAAAAGACCAAAGACCACAGCAAAACAGAAATCATGGAAGCTTTATTTGGGTACGTTAACTATATTACCTCTTCTAGAATTTCATTTGCAGCCCAAGGCTACTGAGAGTAAGAGATGTAGTAATACTCACTGATGTCTTCTCATATGTATAAGTCTTACATGCACCCGAACCCCATTTGGTTTCTTACCAAAATCCACTTAGATATCTTTGAACTTGTTATTTTAAATATAAATTGGATAAACAGCTCAATTGTAAAGTTGTCTTCGTCCCACATACATCCTGAATTCTCTGTAGTGTCCAGCG
Organism: Hydrolagus colliei; assembly: GCA_035084275.1. NCBI lineage: Eukaryota > Metazoa > Chordata > Chondrichthyes > Chimaeriformes > Chimaeridae > Hydrolagus > Hydrolagus colliei. The sequence goes on along the minus strand of CM068751.1, from coordinate 16,580,218 downwards.
ATATATCGGTTATATGGTATAATTTTTCATATCGATATGCCGATATTGGAAATTTGAATATATCGGTATATCGAAAAATTCAATTAAAAAAAATCGGTATATCACAACACATTTGGTATATTGTGTCCAGCGATATATTGATTATATCGTTATAATACGAACTTTTTCAACATACCTTGTCGCCGGCATTGCAAACCTCCTGGGCGTAGAGCACGCACACCCGAATGCGCGCGCGAACACCCAAATAAAAACTGGTGAATTCGATATATCAGTATATATCTATATGAGCCCACCGATATATTGATATTGGAAAAATTCAATATCGCCATACACTACTGTGTATACATCATCTTAACAAAATCGCTTACAAGTTGAAGTTGAAAATTAACTGTTCTCATCATGGGGAAAACAAGCCCCATATGGGAGTACTTTGAAAGGAATGCAGTCAGCGGCAATGGCATGTTCAGCTGTAAAATTTGCAAAGCCTGATTTGAGCACGACCAACCTGCGACATCATATTAAGCTGCATCACCCTGTCCGGCACGCTGCCCTAACTGCAAAATCATCGTTGACAGCACAACGATGTCGAACCGGCACTTCGAAGGAAGCGACAGGTAGTGGGGCCAGGGGAGCTCCAACAGTTGCTGGTTTATTTGAGAGGAGAACATTATCCCAGAGTGGGGACAAAAATTGGCAATGTCTCACCGACGCCGTCACTTATTGGATAGCAAAGGACTGCATGCCAATGACGACTGTTGAGGCGCCTGGGTTTAAGCACCTCCTAAACTCGATGGACCCCAGGTACGAACCACCCAGTGAAGCAACGATGAGCAGGACCTATATTCCCAAGCTCTACAACGAGACCAAGGAGCGCGTCCTAAAGTCACTCGCCCACATCGAGTATTTTGCCAGCACCACGGACATGTGGTCCTCTCATGGGATGACCCGATACATGGGCTACACAGTCCACTTCATCAATCCCCAGTGGAAGCTCCAACACATCGACCTTGGCGTTTCGTTTGTTCCCGAGGATCACACGGGGGCAAACATTGCGAACGCGATGACCGACATGCTGGAACAATGGGGCCTGGATCCCCAAAACCAAGTGTGTGTGACCACTGACAATGGGACCAACGTTGTCAAGGCAATGAAGAAACTGGAGTGGCCACATCTCAACTGCTTCGGCCACAACCTTCATCTGGCCATAACAAACTCATACTCGGCTCGGCATGGTGACGTTCACCAACAAGTGTCGAGGGCAATGGCGATGGCACACAGCATAGTTGCCAAATTCCACACAAGTTGGAAAAAGAAACGCGATCTGTTTGCTGCCCAAGCCCAGAACGGAAAGGATGAGCAAGCCCTTATCTCTGTAAGTATATAAATCTACTTTGAAATATCAAATAAATTTTCTCTTTAATCATTGTTATCATGAACATCAAAGTGTATGGTAGAATAATGGGTTCTTTTTTGGGGTAGCGAGTGAAAATTGGCTAAATCAAGTACAGCGTAGTATATTTTAAGATGATTACCTACATCAAATTGATTGAAATCGTATTGTCAACTAATTCAGACATTACTGTTCAGATCGAGTCAACAAACTACGATTCATATATTCAAATATTCACATGTTTGACATTTTCTCTTGTAATTGATTGCTAATTATTGTACTGCTTTTCTTCAATTTTGTATTTCAGGACTGCGTCACGCGCTGGGGTTCCACGCAAGCTATGATTCAGCGACTCCTTAACAATGAGGATGAAATTAAGCAAGTACTGGTCAATGACAGGAAGACTTCGGAAGGTCAACGACAGGAAGACTTGGTTCCGAAGTGGCGGGACATCGCTGTTCTGGAATCCCTGAATAAGGTGCTGGAGCCTTTGGCAGTGCTCACTGACATCATGTCGGGGAGCAAATACGTAAGTGTATCGAGCATAAAAGCCATCCTCTTCAACTTGGACAAACATGTGCTGGTCATGGAGGAACCAGATGACGAGCCTCATCCAGAAAGCCTACTCATCAACAAACTGCGAGCCAACATAAGGGATGATCTGGGACCCCACTACACATCAGAGGACAGACTGCTCATCCTCAACACGACTTCGTTTCTGGATCCTAGATTTAAGGTAAGACAAATTATGATTTTTTTTTATACAAAAGAAAATAGTGAATGATAACATAATATTTTGCATTCTTACTTGCAGATGTCATACCTTATATCCGACTCGGTAGACGACACAACAGCACAGGGCATTGAGCGTGTCATAGAGTGCTTGCTTGCTGAAATCATAGATGATCAATTCCCTCCCACCACCACCTCCACTCCCTCCATATCGGCATCCATTCACCCAAACGACAAGGAACCCCCGAGGAAGAAGCGCGTGACATTGGGATCGTGGTTAAGGAAAAAGTCACACGCCAGAGCTAATGTTTCTGCGAGAACAAAAAGGGACGCTCTCGTGGAAGAGATACAGTTGTACCAGACAATTCCTTGCATCGACACAGACAGCGATCCGTTGGAATGGTGGCGCGACCATGTCAAGGACTTTCCCCTGCTGGCTAAATTTGCAAAGAAATACCTTTGCATCCAAGCGAGCTCCTCACCTTCTGAGCGACTCTTCAGCAAGGCAGGACATATCATCACCCCTAAACAAGCGCAGCTCAACCCAGACAAGGCCAACACGCTTGTGTTTTTGGCTGGAAACCTGTGAGCTGGTACAGATCTTTATTGGACGAACAACTTACAGCTGATTTGGTGATTGCCGAAGCTGGAAATATGTATCAAACGAACATGACGTGATGACCTGCGTTGCATTTACATGTTTTTTTTCTATTTTCCACGTTCGAGGCACTTGATTTCTTTATCAGATGCTTATATCACATTTCTATTTACAACACTTACAAGTGCATATATGTGAAAAGGATGATTCAACACCTTCCTTAAAAACTTGTCTGGTTTTACTTTCTAAATAGGTCCTGACAACTTGGGCTACTTAAAATCAATCAACAAGTTATAATTAAATTGGTTTCCTTTAAATTTACATAGCCTTGGCGTGTCATTTACTACACAGTACACCCCATTATTAATAGTATCAATCAGATAACTTGCCGAATGTGCTTAAGTCATGATCATATTGTGTTCATTGACTTATGCAAACAAGATAGAATTCAACAGACATTGTCGCCTGCATTGCAAACCTGGGCGTAGAACACGCATATCTGAATGCACATGCATTCACAGGATAAAAACACCTGGTGATATCGATATGAGCCCACCGATATATCGATATCGGAAAATTTCCATATATATCTCGATATATCGGTTATATCTATATAATTTTTCATATCAATATGCCGATATTGGAAATTCGAACATATCGGTATATCGAAAAATTCGGTATCAAAAAAATATCGGTATATCACAAATATCGTGTCTGGCGATATATTGGTATAATGCGAACTTTTTCAACTTACCCTGTCGCCGGCATTGCAAACCTCCTGGTCCTACAGCACGGAATGCACGCACATATCAGAATGCGTGCACATACACAGGATAAAGAAACCCGGCGATATCGGTATATATTGATATGATATAACGATATGAGCCCACCGATATATCGATATCGGAAAATGTCCATATTGACGGACCCTACCGGACACTAATTCTCTGCAAAACATTTCCACACTTGTAAAGCAGCTGCCTACCTCACTTACTGGCTGCGTTGAAGTATATGTGTTCAGTTTGAAATCAGCGCAGGGAGACAAGCTCTTGACGCCTCACCCGCATGCGAACTTGCTGGCTGCATTAAATTACGCAAGCGCAGTGTGTATGTGTGTGTGTGTATATATATATATAGTGTTCTCCACAACCTGAAATTAAAAGGTGCTCCAGCTGTGTTCGACATCAGCAGCATGACGTCGGAGCACTTCGTCGCTACGTCACACGCACGCACATACATACACACGCAGCAAACTCACTCCACACTCGACACTCGATCATGTAATGATCAGTAATATTAAAAACAAGACCTGTGAGTGGGAATAGTGTGAAGCAAAGAGGTAAGTACATCGGGGATACACACTCCACAACTTCATCCCTCCTCCTGCCTCCCGCCCTACTCACACAGTCCCCCGTCCCCCCCCCCCCACCACACACACACAGCACAGACTCCCTTTCCCTCTCTCCCCGTGTCTCTCATCTTCCCAGCGCGCCGGCCACTCTCTCCTTACCATTCACTCCGCTGAAATAATCCTTCTGACAAATATTTTCCAAACATGTTTAGAAAAATTACAACGTGTCTGGAAATTTAAAATTTGTCGGCCCTAAATTTAAACATGTCGGTCTGACACGGTCTTGGAGAACACTGATATATATGTATATACACATATCAATGTATAACTTGTATGGTCTGCCTGTAACTCTTGACTTTGTGTAAGACATATTCAATGTTATGATCCCGAGTGATGTAACTTATTTGAGCTTTGCTCTCGTGCTTGTGTTTGTGAGTCGTGTAAAATCTGACGTATACATGCCATACAGCTTGTGTGAATTTTACTGCAATACATTTATTAGAGGATAGAAAATGTTTGTAGTACTCCGCAGACTAAAGCTTTTATTATTCTCTCTTTTCTCTCTTCCCCCATTGACCCCTCTTCTGGCAGGTGAGCTTAAGTCCTGCTCTCCTTAAATCACTCTCCAATCCCTTCTAATGTGTTTTTTTTAAAAATCCTGAAAAGCTGCCCCTTTCAACTTTGTCTTTGGTCACTTCACTCCCCTATTTCCCACCATGTTTGGTGTTCCATAATTGCCCCTTCAAAACTCTCACACCTATGTGAAAGGCAGAGGTACAGGTTATTGCATTTTGTTTACTTGAAAATTGGCATGACAATGAAGACATTTTTATGATGAAATTTTACTTTTTTTAAAAAACACTTTTCCAAATTTTAAAAACCACTTTCCTTTCTGCGCTAGGGGTTATCAATTTAAATTCTAAAAATATATACAGTTTTACAGGCCAGGTGCACCCCGATTTACAAAGATTCTATTTACGTAATTTTGATTTAACAAAAGTAAATTGTTTACACTTTTTTCAATTTACGATATTCTGTTTTATTTTAATGAAATTTTAAAATTATACTTTTTTTTATGCAGTATACAGTATATTGCACAGTAAATATGCAGTATATCTAGTATATCAAAGCTGTTGAACTGGCCAATAGCATGTCACTACGTCATTGTTTACAAAAGTTCTTTTGAAGCGACACCACACTTGGCGAGAATTTTTTTTCAAGAGATTTACAGCCGAGCAATTTCGAATGATTTACAGCCTAAATGTTATTTCTACCCCATTTCTACAGTGTCAGAAAACAGACCAGCAAGTGCAATGAGCAGCAATAATACTTCTAATGGTAAGAAATCCCGCAAAACCATAACAATCGATACTAAATTGGAGGTGATAAAGCGCATTGAGTCTGGCGAAAAAGCCTCAAACATCGGGAGGGCTTTACAGCTCACTACATCAACAGTAGCTATTATAAAGCAGAATAAGGACAAAATACTGGCAAGTTCAAAGTGTGTTGCAGCTACAGATACAACCAGATTATCAAAACATAGTGAAGTGATGGAAAACATGGAACGAATGCTGAGTGTCTGGATTGAGGATCAGAATTAGCGCAATATACCGCTCAAAACCCTGATTATCCAAGAGAAGGCAAAATCCTTGTTTGGAGGGTTAAATGATCAGGAAGGAGAAGGCTTACCGGTACAATCTTTCAGTGCTAGCCAAGGGTGGTTTGAAAAGTTTAAAAGATGCCATGGGCTGGACAACATCAACATGAGTGGGGAAGATGCAAGTGCTGACACTGTTCCTGCTGAGTTGAAGAAGATCAATCAATCAATTAAAACTTACATTTATATAGCGCCTTTCACGTCGAGAGGACGTCCCAAGGCGCTGTATAGTTAGGTAGGGATAAGAGCAGGGGGGAGGGTTCGGGGTAGGATGAAGAAAAGTAGAAAAATTGACCGTATATTTGTGGACGAAAGATCATTGATGAAGGTGGGTACACACATCAGCAGGTCTTTAATGTTGATGAGACTGACCTCTTCCAGAAGCGTATGTCCGCAAGAACTTTTATTTCCAACGAGAGAAGTCTGCGCTGGGTGGTATGAATTTCAACTTCTAAAAATATTTACAGTACAGGCCAGGTATGCCCCAATTTATGAAGATTTGATTCATGTCATTTCGATTTATTGAAAGTAATTTTATATTTTTTTCGATTTACGATATTTTGTTTCGTTTTAATGAAATTTTTAAATGATACTTAATTTTGGTTTTGCGCAGGACGAACACAGCAATCAACATTAGATTCTTTCTTCCGACCAAGTGGTACTACTGTGATATCACCATCCCATGAGGAAGAAGATGATGATGTTGCGCAGGGGGTTAATGAGTCCACCATTAGAACTAGAAAAAAAAGTAAAGTATCGAGAAGGGCTAGTATTGCGGGTGGCTCTTCGAAAAGTGCTAAAGTGTCGTTTATGCTGCGTGACCCTAAGCTTGAAAAAATGGAGAAGGAACTTAATATCTGGATGGAAGACCAGAACCAGAAAAAAGCGAATCTTAATAATGTATGGATACGTAGGAAGGCCTTTAGTATCTACAAGCGTCTTACTGTGGTTGCCGGAGAAAGTGTAGATGACATAAAGTTTAAAGCGAATAAGGGCTGGGTGGAAAATTTTAAGAAGAGATTCTCCTGGACTAGCCTCAAGGATCTGGGGGAATCGGCCTCAGCCGATCACGAGGCCGCTGCCAAGTTCCCGGAAGAGCTGAAGAATTTGATAGCCGAGAAGGGTTACCTGCCGGAGCAGGTATTTAATGCCGATGAGACTGGTCTCTTCTGGAAGCGGATGCCCTCCCGAACTTTCATCGCAAAGGCTGAGAAGCAATCTTTGGGATTCAAGGTGGCTAAGGATAGGGTGACCCTTCTCCTTTGTGCTAACGCCGAGGGGGGCTGTGTAGTGAAGCCAATGCTTCTCTATCGCTCTCTGAGCCCCCGTGCTCTGAAGGGCAAAAACAAAAACTATCTCCCTGTCTTCTGGCGTTCTAACCGCAAGGCTTGGGTTACTGCTGCGGTCTTCATGGACTGGTTTCATAACTGTTTTGTTCATGACGTGGAGCGGTACCTTGCGAAAAAAAATCTGGCCTTTAAGGTCCTACTCATCCTCGACAATGCACCAAGCCACCCGCCAGCACTCCAATTTGCCCACCCTAATATTGAAGTCGTCTTCCTGCCTCCCAACACGACTTCACTGCTTCAACCCATGGACCAAGGTGTGATAGCCACCTTCAAGGCATACTACACACGACGTAGCTTTGACCGCATGATGGAGGCTATGGAGGATGACGCGACATTGACGGTGAAAACTTGCTGGAAGGATTACACCATCGCTGACTGTATCATCAACATAAAAGAATCGATGGATGAACTGAAAAAGACGACACTCAATGCCTGCTGGGGTAAACTTTGGAAGGAGGTAGTGAAAGACTTCCAAGGCGTCCCTACATTTGACGCTGAAGTTCAGCGCATTGTGGAGGTTGCTCGATGTTTGGGAGGCGAGGGGCTGTCCGACATGCAGCCTGATGAGGTCGAGGAATTTCTTGAGTCGCATAGTGAGGAGTTGACGGAGGAGGACCTTGATGAGCTGGTACAGCATTCTAGTGGGGATGAGGATATGGTGGAGAAGCCGAGGATGACAAGTGCCAACCTTAGCAAGGCAATGCTCCTTGCTACTAATCTCTCGGACCTCTTTATGGAAATTGACCCATTCAGTAGCTTAGAATTCAAGCAAGGTTTGGCGGAATTAATGAGACCATACAAGCAAATCCAGAAAGATATGCAGAAAAAAATGAGTCAACCATCCATCTCAAGATTATTTAAGAAACCGCCAACCACTGATGACCCAGTTGCATCAACCAGCCACGATGTCGCTTCTCCGCATCCACCCCACCTCGGTGTCACCCACCACACCTCCTTCCCCACATCCATCCCCCCTTGCACTCGTCGGTGATTTATGATCCGGAGGAGGCAGAGGAAGAGGGTGTGCAGGGCCCCTCTTCCTTGTAACAGCACGTAGCAACCACCTCCCCCATCATCATTAGGATTAACGTAAATAACGTGAATTTTTTGGTGTTTAGTTAAAGGACAAGTAACTTACTCCTATCCCCATGTTTCCCATAGGGCCTTGTATTTCCCAACCGCACGGGTTCTCAGGTACCTCTCCCCTGCGGTTGGGGAGGGATCCCTGTATATCTAGTATATCCGAGCTGTTGAACTGGCGCTCCGTCATTGTTTACAAGCCAGCTTCTTTTGAAGCGACACCACGCTTGGTCAGAATTTTTCTGGAAGTCTACAAGAAGAAGAAACAAACATGGCAATCAACATTAGATTCTTTCTTCCGACCAAGTGGTACTACAGTGGTAAACCGCCCCATGAGGAAAAATATGATGTTAATGACTCACAGGCTGCCAGTATTAAAGTACAGGTACCCCTAATACCCCTTCTTGCCTAAGTGTGTTATTTTAATGGGTTTGGGGTCTGAAAATGTTGTCAAAAGAATGCATCTCGGATTATATAATGGAACCATATGGGAAAACCCGTCCCGATCTACGTAATTTCGATTTACGGAAGTTTTTCAGGAACACAACCCTTTCGTAAATCGGGGGACACCTGCATACTGCAGATGCTCAAAATCTGAAACAAAAACAGAGAGCTGAGAAAACTCAGCAGATCAGGCGGCATCTACGGAGAAAGGAAAATGAGTCAACGTTTCAGGTCCATGACCCTTTGTCAGAACTGGAGACCCAGCTCTCTCTGTTTTTGTTGTTTGTACACAGTGAGTGAAGACTAGACAGCGCTGTGGGGAGGAAAGGGACCTTATATATTTTGTGGGTGGAACGCAACAGTCAATTGCGCACAGCAGTGTCCCATAAATAGTCGTGGATTGAGCGATCAGTTTATTATAGTTTATTTTGAGGGTTTATCATCAGGCTTTGTGTAGATTGCCCAAGGTTTCTCCCTAACTTGCTGGAAATTGAACTCACGTCCTCTCGCTTGCAAGACGAGTGGTCTAACCACCAAGCTACGGGACTCCAGATAAATATATATCAATTGATAAAACAGATGAATTTACCTTGAACACCTGCAGAGCAGGCCAGGCCAGCCCGAATCCTTCCCATCAGGCCGGGGATACAAAACAATTGCTTCCCTCCAGAAATGAAAGCTGCCCCTTGGCTGGCGCTTGCCAGATTTCACTGGCTGCCTGTCCCAGAGAGGATTGATTTCAAAATCTTCATCCTTGTTTTCAAATCCCTCCATTCTTCTGCACCCCCTTCCTCTCCGACCTCCTCTCTCCTCAAACCAGCACCGGTTGCCTTTGCTCCACCGGGTCTGGTCTCCTCCTTATCCCCCAAATCCTCTGCTCCATCATCGGAGGCCGTGCCTTCAGCCACCAGGACAGTTCCGTGGCGGTCCTGGTCTCGGATCCAAACAGAGTCGCCAGGATAGAGCTCTGGCAAATCTCTAGCGCGGTGACGAAGGTTGAAGTTTTGTTGCTGGTTTGTGCGATATACCTCTTCCTTCTGTCGTATCTGCTGGTCTCCTCTCCAGAATGGCCTATCACCAAGCGAGCTGCTGATGAGCAGGAAACTTCCAACCCACGATCGTACATCATAAAAACCAGTCCTGGCACAGTTCGACGAAACCGATCAGCCTCATTCCCACACGCCCGATGCACTATCCCGTGCTCCTGTCGGCATACCCGATGAATCCGACACTGCGCTGATTGCAGAAATTGAAATTTTCGAGAATCATACAATGAGAAGGTGCTGTATAACCGATACATCTACATATAAGAGCATAGTGATTAGCATAATCCTACAGCCACGACGCCTCGAGTATTTGGTACTCCCTCACTCCCTTCGCCTTGCCCCCTCTCTTCACATTTTCAGGTCTCAGTTAAAGACCTTTCTCTTCGACTGTATTACATTTCTGGAGCGCCTTTCACATCGGGAGGACGTCCCAAGGCGCTGAATCAAATCAATCAAATGTAAGAATTATTATCAAGTGCCGGCTGGAAGCCGTTTTTTTTGCTCAGTGGGAAACGCACAGTGATAGGAACTGCAATTGCCAAGTGTTCCCAGCCCACTTGTGTTTTGTTTGATAAAAAGATTTCCACCATCTGGGCTTTTGGTGGATGGATATATTTTGCCCACAGGATGTACAGTCGATTCACTTCAAAGTATATTCTGTGAACCGCTTTGAGACAGACGTCTAGCAGTAGACGTGAATAAAGCCCTGTATCAAATTGCAAGAATTATTTATTATATTATTTTAGGGGAGAGAGGGGTGGAGGTGGGGAGTTCAGTCAGTTCACCTCTCACACAAACTACACTTCCCGGCGTGCCCCGGGCGACTAAGCGCATGCGCACTCAGTTGCTATTGCGTATGTGCTTGGCTCCTCCCCCACCAGCCTGCCGGGGAGGGGGAGGAGCCAAGCACATGCGCAATAGCAACAAAGGGAGCCCAGCGCATGCGCATTAACCGCTCGAGCCTCTCTGGAGCGGAGAGAGCGTTTGTCGTCCGCCGTGTGTTTATACGAGTGAGTGTTTGTGAGGGTGAGTTTGGAGCAGGGCCGGCTTTACCTTTAGGCGAACTCGGGGTCCTCGGCCCTGGTTACAGAGCACGTACAGTTTGCCGAGCGCGGCGGACATTACTGGCGGCGTATAGTGGCGGAGGCGGGAGTTAGGAGTAAGTTGAACAAGCAACACACACACACACACGTGCAGGATGGTGGATGTTAAACTGATTACACAAACATCAACAAGCAGCGAACAGCAGTAACTAGTATTAACATTAGCTTAGCAAAGGTTACTGGGGGGGGCACATCTGAAGCCTTGGAGAAGGGGAAAGAACACAGGAGAGAGAGGGAGAGAGAAAGAGGAGGAGGGAAGAGGAAGGAAAAGACTGAAGGAAATTAGTACAGGTATCCCCCGATTTACGGCGTCTCTATTTACATGTTTTTGATTTAACGCATGTAATTTTTAACACCTTTTTATCGATGCACAATATTTTCTTCCGTTTTAACGACAAAAAAAGTACATTTTTTTTTGTCCCATGCGCAGTGTATAGTGTATTTTGCGGTAAATACGCAGTAGTAGACTGTATCCAAGCTGGTGAACTGGCCAATAGCATGTCAGGAGGTCAGTGGGCCATTGAAATGTGGGCTATTGAAACTAATTTGCACCTGGAGATTGAAGTCAATTGATCAATTGTATCAATCTGAAAATGTTTTCCTCCACTTCATTAGAAAAGATTAGAATCTGGACAATTATATGTTATACTCCTTTGCCTGTTCTGAAGAATTCAAGATTATAAATTGAACCCTGCAGCCATACCAGGGAGATTGTCTTCACTGTACCTTGTACAAGTGACGTTTTGGAATTCACTTCGGGTAAATAATACATCAATAACATTGAGTTGATCTTTACAAGTGATTGTGTATTTTAGAAAAATAAAGGGGAAAGATATTGATTGTAAACTAAGATTATTGACTTGCCAGCGAAAATATCTTATAGAATTTAGCAGGCTTGAGTATATGCTGAGATTTCTCTTGATTAATAAAATTAAGGTACCTAACCTTGTATCAATCAGTAAAGCAAGTGTTTTATTAAATTTGTAATTGTGGATCGGAGTGTAAGGTGACATAGAATAGAAATGTCACAAGAATTTGTTTCTCATGGATGCCAGTTTAAAATGATGAAGGTTGTCCCATTTGTAAATGGTCATCTCAAATTATCCCTGAGAGACAGGGCAGCTGACAATCAAATATAGGTAAGGCTAAGAATTCTAGAATTTTTGCTTGCAATTTAACTTTTTTATGAGTGGGCAGGAAAAACTGCAGGATTGTTAAGAAGGTGTTGGGCAGAGGATGGATGTTATGTGGCCATGTAGAATGAAGAGATTTGGTTTGGGCCACTACAAGTGAAAATATTGTATGCGTTTGATTAATTTTAATTTTTCTTTCTCCACTCCCCATAATCTGCAAAGAAACGGTAGTGCAAGTCGGGAAGTCCATGGCACCAACTGTACAGGAGCAGCCCTCCAATGCTGAAAATCTCCTGGCAGTAAAATGTCTCATGTCTGCGCTGGAGTCGATGGCAAGTGATATGTATTAAAAAAAAATTGAAGTACAAAGATGTCATTGACTTTCACACTTATCTTAAATGTGACAATTGTGCCCATTAAAGACAGTTGACATGCTTCCTTGATTCTCTTGACTTGCTTTATCTGTAATTGTGAAACGTATTTATCGCAGTTTCATTTATGCTTAGGAATAGATTAGTAACATATCCAGATGAACTTACACATTAAATGTTTTTTAAAGTTGGGAAATTGTTGGAACTGCATCTGTACATATGTGAATGAATATCTAGAGTATTGTATAACTTCATGTGGGAATTCTATCTGTGCTTTATGTCATATCTTTCTACCCTCCTAAAAATGCCTAATGCTAAGTGCAGTTAACCTTCGCCGAATGCGACTTTCTTAATTGCAAATTTAACTCTACGCGAAGGAAAAAATGCGTCAGTTTTTTGTGGAGCGCGCATAAAACGTGCAGGCTGGCCGGCCACTGCATGCATGCGCACTTGTGAGGACACCAGCAGCTCCCGACTAAATCCGATGAGTCAGTGAGAGCGGGGAGACTGAAGAGCGGGCCAGCTGGCTGTAACCTGCCTCAGTACGTACCTTGCTTTGGTCAGGTGTGGATGTGTCTGGAGGCTTGAGGTTGGATAGCCTGTGGATGGATTCCACTAACCCCATTTTTCCCATTACTTATTAAGTTTACCAGATGCGATTTTACCGAGTTTTCCAGGAACGTAACCCCCACATTCGGCGAGGGCCAACTGCAAATGCATGAATAGCGCATATAAAGTTTTCCCATTGGCCTATAAATTCCGCATTAACTTGTGCTTCTTCAGTGTCAGGAAATTGCCAAGTCAAAAGCTGAAGTGGCTTGTATCGCTGTGTATGAAAAGGAAGTGTTTGTGGTCGGGACTGAGGGAGGAAGATCCTTCATTGGAAGTCGAAACGATTTTCAGAGAGACTTTATACAACACTGTAAGTTACTTGCAAATAGATAATAATAATAATTCTTGCATTTCATATAGCCCTTATCACATCTTTGAGGCATCTCAAAGTTCTTCACAGAATATTCTATAAAGTAAAATGAAATAGTATTTTGTGGGGGAAAGCGGCAGCCAACTGCACACTCAATCCAAGACTGTCCCACAAACAACCGTAGATTCAGTGACCAAATTATTATTATTTTTGGAAGGGATTATTTCCCCCAGAAAAAATCTGCAATTCGACTAATAACTGAGGTTTCATATTAACCAGAGTGTGGATATTTACTTAAACCATCTCCGCTCCCGATGTGAAAGGCACTATACAAATGTAATTTTGTTGTTATATTTGATTAAAGACAATTTATTAATACAGTAAAAGCTTGTTTATCTGGCACCCTCAGGACCTGGCCAATGCCGGTTAAACCACGTGCCGGATATTCGGCCAACTGCCGAAAACTCAACACAAAAAAAAGTTTAAAAAAAATGTTACAACATTTTTTTAAACATACCATATTAATAATAGACTAAATAATAACAGAATATTGCATGGATACTTACCAATAAAGCAATAAATATCAATTACAATCTATAAACAAAGCACACAATCACAAAGCAAACTTCTACAACGGCGGACTGTAGTGGCTTAAAGCGGTACTGTTGTTTTTTTCCTTTCTTTCTTTCTTTCTTTCTTTCTTTCTTTCTTTCTTTCTTTCTTTCTTTCTTTCTTTCTTTCTTTCTTTCTTTCTTTCTTTCTTTCTTTCTTTCTTTCTTTCTTTCTTTCTTTCTTTCTTTCTTTCTTTCGTCCTTTCTTTCTTTCGTCCTTTCTTTCTTTCGTCCTTTCTTTCTTTCGTCCTTTCTTTCTTTCGTCCTTTCTTTCTTTCGTCCTTTCTTTCTTTCGTCCTTTCTTTCTTTCGTCCTTTCGTCCTTTCTTTCTCTCCCTTCTCTCCCTTCTCTCTTTCACACCCACACTCAGTCAGTGTGGCATTGCGATGGCTCCAAACCCAACCCCCCTTCACTCCCCATTTTCCATCTAAATTTATCAACTCATCCCCCCTCTCTCTCTCTCTCCCCCTCTCACTCGTTTCTCTTTCCCCCCCCCACCCGCTTTCTTCCTGCCTCTCTCTCCTTCTCCAAAACAGCGTATAAACCCACGATACAGTCAGGCTACACAGGCAATGTAGTATCCGTCAGAGAGAGAAAGAAAGAAAGGGGAAAAGATAGAAAGAGAGTGGGGGAGAGGGATAGAGAAAAACTGACAACACCACTTTAAGAAGAAAGAACGGAAGTGCCACTACCGGCAGCATTCAGAACTAATCGTATGATTAGTTCTGAATGCTGATTGTCTCATGCGACAATTGACTCATTAAATGCGCCACTGCGATTGTGCCGGATAAGATCCGGTTATTTGAATGGGGACCTTTTTTTTGAGGTGCTGGTTATATGGAAGGTACGGTTGATCAGGTCATGGATAAACTGGCTTTTACTGTACTGTGTCCTAACTACTGATGATAACATTTTAGGTGTGTCTGAGACTCGAAAAACAGCAGAAAAGCGGATTGTAAAAAATACAGTTGTCCCTCACCGAACGCGGGCGTTATCATCATGCAAGAGAGCGTACTTGGTAAAATTGCATTCGGTAAGCTTAATAAATAATGGAAAAAAAGGGTTTGGGCAATCCATCCACAGGCTATCCAACCTCAAGCCTCCAGGCACATCCACACCCGACCCAACGCAAGGTACGTACTGAGGCGAGCTACAGCCGGCTGGCCCGCTCTCACTGACTCACTGGAGACAATAAAACAGCACCATACACTACCACAGCTTGGCTAAATTATTTTGCCTTTGGTCCTGGAGGTGTTAGGCTATATGAACACAGTAAATATGAATGAAACAACCTTGATTGTACTGTACCATGCAATGCCATCAGGTTGCTCCGAGGCTGAGGAATCATTGGACTTAGGCGGGAGCTGCCGGCATCCTCCCAAGTGTGCATGCGCAGGGCCAGCGTCCTCCCAAGTGCGCATGCGCGCAGGGCCAGCGTCCTCCCAAGTGTGCATGCGCGCAGAGCCAACCAGTGAGGATACTCAAATTTTACTTGCATTCCGCAAAAATGTGCCGCCTTTGTTTCTTCGCATATAGGCACATTCGTACTCGAGAAAGTTGCGTTCGACAAGGGTTGACTGTATTCCTTCTGTGGCCTTGACTCCTGTGGATAAACTTGCTGACATCAAAACACTCAGGAAATCAGTTGAGGATGTATTCTGTTTGTTGTACGGTAGGGTTACATATCAGTTTGATTTTATTTTTTAAAAACCGTCTTAAATAATACTATTCATTTATTATTCTCTAAATGTGAAGCTGATTGAAGTTGCTGATTGCTTATTAATCGCTGCATTTTTGCACCTGGAAGCATTATTGTTTTATTGCTCATATCTTCAAATTTTCTCTGTGTTTTGTTTGGAATCTGTGAGTCAACTCTTTTGTCTTAATTGCAGGTAAAGCTCATGGCAAATGCGCTCTTATTCCTGTGCCTTATGAAAAGATATTGAAGGATCCCGAAGCTGTAGCGATCCAGGGAATGCCTGATGGTGTAAGCTTTAAACAACCTGCACTTTATGACATTGCAACTTTAGAAAAAGTTTTGGAGCGAAAGAAACAGTTAGCATTTGTGATAAAAAGGTAAATTTTCTCCTGAAGATTAATCTTAATTCCACGCATGTAAAAAGACAACAAAAATGTCACATATGCTTGCTACACTACTGAAAGTTTTAAAATAAGAATATTGCAACATTTCACATGTTTCTGATGTTGAAGTTTAGTAATCATGTTTTTTTTAATGTAGGCCATTTCAGGATAGCATCATACAACGTGGTAAGTTGATCTCAGTATTGGATTAAGGTTTATTACACTAGCCTATTTTTAAAAAAAAGTCTAGTACTGAATCCTACATAATTACAATGTAGAACAAGTTTGTCTAGACGTATTTGGATCACAGACTTTATTAGCTTCAGATGTTTTACTTTTTGATTACATGTTGGTAATAGTATTAGAGGATAACGGTTGCAATGTGTTCATGTTCAAAATAATCTTAATTGCAAATTATTAGGGAATGTGTTCATTGTTGATTTTAAAAATTCATGCGAAATCAGTTTGGAACGATGCATTCCCAAATCCTTCACAGTTTGCAAAATTATGAGAGTTGCAGGAATATTGAAGACTATTTAAATGTTGCCTGGTATTCTCTCTGGGTCTCAAGCCTAATTGTTTACAAATCAATACTTAATTACAGTGGAAATGAAACGGAAGACTGAACAGGAGATTAAAGTGGTGGCTGGTAATAGGTGAGGAAAAAATATTTATACTTGTTTGAGTTTTCACTTATTAATTCTAAAAGCTTGTTCTGGACTTCCTCCTGTGGCATCCCTACTTCAACAATTCTTATATAGATTTCCACCTTGAGAACTACAGCCTTGCAAAAGCTTGAATGTTAAGTTTGCGTTTTCAGGATAAAACTACAAATTTTGATGTTATTGTGTAAACTACACCACCTCCGTTTTTATCAGACTAATATTTTATTCCTCTTGTTTTTGAAGCTTTATTCCAGTTCAAGTGAAAACAGAACCATGTGATGATAACCAACCAAGTAAGTCCTGTTATTTCTTCACTATAATATTGGCATTTGTGAAGTCCTGTAGCTTAATGGTTAGAGCACTCGCCTCAGAAGGGAGAGAATCTGGGTTTGATTCCCCGGGCTGGAAACATTAGGCAAGTTTCCTTGTTCCATACGCACATCTCTGTTTACCTCGCAGTAAGTTGATTGGCAGATTGACACAGCTGTGACTACCAGTGCGGCATTTTGTCTAGATTAATCAGATTTCTGTCTGGATTAACAATGATATTGAAAGTCGGTGACAATACATTTGAAATGGAGCCAGGTGTTTTTGTCCAATTTGCCCGGTGTCCATTAACACTAATCTTATTTCATTGGAATAGATTTTGTTCCATTTTGTGAAGTTGTATCAGCATTATAGCTTTTCCTGTTTGCAACCCTTTTTTTGGGAAAAATATTTGTAATGTGTTTCATTGACTCATTGTCTATAAACTATTTCATTGTTTTAGGCACATCTGTTGACTTCACCGTGATCACTGTCAGACATGAGAAAGAAGATCCAGATTATTATCGTGACTGCGCTCAAGGTAACACACAACATCTGCTGCTTAGAAAACATCTTTTCCCTTAGTCTCTGGCACATGTGAAAATGCATCCTGCGGGGTAACAAGGTCAAACTTCAATATGTACAACCTGGTTACTTTCAAGAACTTGTGTACAGGGGGCTATCTTCAAAACTTTATAAACTTAATCTGCTTCAGGTTATATTACTTGTATATTTCTTCTGATGAGCGGAAGATAATTCTGATCTTAGATAAATTTTCCAACTTCTCCGTAGTTTGTGAATGATTGGAGAGGCAAACCTGTTCAAACTTGTGCTATTGGCCCGCAATATGTACCGTCAAATAATTTGTTTGGTTAATTAGTTAGAGCTCTCACCTTGCAAGCGAGATGACCTGGGCTCAAATACCAGGCAGGGCAAAACATTAGGCAACTTTCCTCACTTCACACACCTCTGTTTTACCAAGCATTAAGTAAGAACCTGGTTGTAAGTCGATTAGTGAATCGCTTTTCCGGGAGTAATGATAATCTCTTCAAATAATAAATAAAAATGTAATCAATCAATCCATAACCGTCTGCAGGAAAACCGGTTCTAAATATCCCTAAGTTGTCATTTTGTTTTGGCAGTAACTTATGAAAAATGTTTAAGATTAACAATGAACTTTACACCATTTGTTTATATTTTGAATGTGTGTTTCATAGACCCAGCTTGCCAGGAGCCCTCTGAAACTGGGAAAGATCCTGAAATAGAAGTTACCCTTGAAGGTAGGCGTTAAGACTACAACAACAACAAAATTACATTTGCCTTTCATGTCGGGAGGACTTCACAAGGCCTTGGGGACAATAACTGCTTCCTACCTGAGCTGGGGGGGGGGGGGGGTGCGGGGGGGGTCAGGATCCGAGAGGCGGATGGTGTGGCGGGGGTGGGGGACAGAGAGTGAATGAAGAGGACGGTCTTGAGTGGAAGCAAGAGAAGGGGAGGGACTACAGGATGGAGTTCCAGAAGGTGAGGGCAGAGTGGCTGAAGTCCCGCCCACCAACGGTGGGGTGGGGGACGTGAAGCAGACTGGAGCCCGCTGAGCGGAGGGCAGGGCAGGTTTATAGCTGGGTTAGGAAGTTGCATTGGTAGTGGGGAGCAAGGCCATGGAGGGCTTTGAAAGTGAGTATCAGGACCTTGGAACTATATCCACTATGTGATGGGAAGCCAGTGGAGTCGGGCGAGGGTGGTGGTTATCGGGTTGCGGAGCCTGGTGTGGGAGAGAACACGGGCTGCAGAGTTCTGGCTGATCTGCTGTGTGGAGGTTGTTTTTAACATCTTTTAAATGTCGATTTTAAAGTTGGTAAATGTGTCTTTTCTAGGTGATGGTGATGGTGGTGGTGGTGATGATGATGATGATGATGATGAATATGTCCCTCCCAATAAAAGACCAAAGGCAACTGAGAGTAAGAGATGCATTCATACTCGCTTATTTCTTCTCATATATAAATATATATATATATATAAATATATATATATACATACAGGTATCCCTCCCCAACCGCAGGGGGAAGGATACCCCTGAAAACCCCCGTGGTTGGCAAGTAAAACCGTCGTTGGCAAATACAAAGTCTTATGGGAAACATGGGGTTAGGGGGAGTAAGTTGCTTGTTTTTTTACAGAACAGAAAAAAATAATAATAATTACAAAAACAATAAATTTTCAAATAACACAATCAAAAAGAATATTAAAGCAATAAATTCATGTTATGTACCTTAATCCTAAGAGAGAAGCGACATCGTGACTGGTTGATTGCAACAACGCGACTGGGTCCTAGTGCCAAATGCTAGCGTTAATGTTAAAACCCGTGGATATGCAAAATTCACTGGTTGGCAAAGGTTGTTGCAGAGAGGAAACCGTGGTTACATGAAATACGCGGTTGAAAAGACCACGGTTGGGGCGAGGTACCTGTATGTCGTACATGCACCCGAATCCCATTCAGTGTTTTACCAAAATCCACTTTGTTTATAGTCAATCAAAGTGTTTATAGTCGGGTTAGGAGGTCGCAGTGGTAGTGGGGAGCAAGGCCATGAAGGGCTTTGAAAGTGAGGATCAGGATCTTGGAACTGTATCCACTATGTGATGGGAAGTCAGTGGAGAATGGTGTTTTTCGGGTTGCTGAGCCTGGTGTGGGAGAGAAAACAGGCTGCACAGTTCTGGCTGATCTGCTGTCTGTGGAGGAGGAGCTGGGGAGGCCTGTGATAGTTCTCTTGAAGTGCCTGTAAGTTTTATTAATGTTTTCGAACTAAGTGGCCTCTGCTTCTTCTAACCCTATTCAAAAGTTGACTCATCCAAGTCAGAGTCACACACAGACAGGTATTTCCTGTTAACCGCTGTTCTCGATAACTGAATATCTAATCGGGGCCTGCCCGCATCAGTCGATCTCCGAAGTTGACAACTACCCTCTGAAGTGCTTCTTCCTTTCCTTGCCGAGAATGCTACAGGGTCACTGGAATACATCCTGGTATTAACATTAGCTGTTTATTAAAATCTAGCAACCCCAGGCTACCTTGCATTATAAGGAACATAATTTAAGATTTACAACAACGGGAGCAAACCTAACAATCATAAGTAACTAACAATCAGCAGCACAATACTACATGAGTATGTATATATTTAAATAAATAACCATTTGTTTTTAATACCTTTTTAATGTTTGAAAATGTGGCTTTTCTAGGTGATGAAGATGATGATTGTGATGATGACGATGATGAATATGTGCTTCCCAATCAAAGACCAAAGACCACAGTAAAACGGGAATCACAGAAGTTTAATTTTGGTACGTTAATCATATTACCTCTTGTGGAATTTCATTTGCAGCCAAAAGCTATTGAGAGTAAGAGACGCAGTAATATTCGCTGATGTCTTCTCATATATATGGGCGATTCCACAGTAATGGGGTATACGAGTGTGATATAGAGGTCAGAAAATCAAATTGATTGCAGAACACTCATTTTTTGTAGATAAGTTCCCTACAGACCATACTGTATTAACTTGTAAGAAATAGATACTTGTTTTAACAGAATTATTTTTCCACCTCTGAATGCTCAAACCTCATGCATTCTCACACTGCAAAACAGCTGTTTAGTCCTAACCTGCTGGTGTTTGTCCCTGTGGAGATCCCTAGAAACACCCCTGCAGTCGTTCAAAAAATCCCAATCAAAATCGGTAGTAAGAATATAAAAACGTACCTTATTTGATAATCCAGCTGCAGGAAACAAATCTTCTGCCGAATTTAATCACAATTTTATTTAATAGGTGTTGCTCATAAACGTGGCAACTTGCTTATCACCGCGGACAGACCGGTAACTCGCTCACCTAAAACGTGTAGCAGCAATGTCGACCGCTGACGCTAAATTTCCAACTTCCGGGTTACCGAACACGAGGCTGTGCCACCGTTTGTTTTTTTACAAACGTCATCCTGGTAGTTCCTAGCTGCGTTTCCATGGTAATGACGAACGTAGCAATTAGTGGACCGAACGTCATGTGTGAATTTTCTAAATGTTGGAGAGGTAAGCGATCATCAACCTTACCAAAATAAATCTAACCACGAGGTAGTTACTTCATTACATTATTAATTGAGAGCCAAATAGAATTAAAAAAAATGTTTTTAGAATGAAATCTCGTCTTCATCGGTCGTAAATTTATTGACAGACGGGGTAACACGTGTACCTTTTTTTTAAAGGGAAAAGAGATATATAATCAGGCTCTTGAATGACACAAAAACTTATCAGCTTTCGGTCTTAACAATTGAGTTATGGATTTCATTATATTTAATGATAGTGAGAGTTAAAAATATAATCTGAAATTGGTTTCAAAAGCAGCCTTCTTGGCCGTGTCACGTTTTGGAGGTCTCTAGATAGGGTGGACATGACCTTTAATTTATTATCATTTAAAAAAAGAGTTAATTGTAAGGCAAAATTATCTTTCCTATCTCTTGAGCGTGTGTTATCTATGATTTTCATACTTTGAAAAAAAATCCACCCATTCTCAGAAAATGGCAATAATATTTTGACTTGCACAATGTACCCCATTACCATGGAGTCGCCCATATATAAACCGTACATGCACCCGAATACCATTTGGTTTCTTACCAAAATCCACTTTGATTTCTTTGAACTTTTTTTTTAATATAAATTGGATAAACAGCTCAATTGTAAAGTTGTCTTCGTGTCAAATACATCCAGAATTCTCTGCAAAACATTTCCACACTTGTAAAGCAACTGCCTACCTCACTCACCGGCTGCATTGAAGTACATGTGTTCAGATTGAAATCAGTGCAGGGAAACAAGCTCTTGACGCTTCATCCGCATGCGAATTTGCTGGCTGCATTGAAGTAAGCATGCACAGTGTGTGTGTGTGTATATATACAGGTAGCCCCCGCTTAACAAAAGCCCTGTTAATGAAACTTCACTATAACGAGGGTTTCTATTTGTACCCCCCACTATGCGCTTAGCGAAGGCTGCGCTCACTATAACGTAAGTTTAAATCTCGCGTGCTTCTCGTCTCCCGGCAGCCTCCACGTACACAAGCGCTTACTCAGTTGATGACGCTACATACAGTACATACACACACTTACTTCAGCATGTCACCTAAACGCCCATTAGTAACATCGCCAACACCCTCGAAGAAAAGGAAGTCCATCACGTTGGAAGTGAAGATGGATGTTGTGAATCGGAAAGAAAGAGGAGAAAAGACGTCGGTTATCTCGCGAGCCTTAGGTCTGGCTGATTCGACCGTCGCCACCATCATCAAGAATAAGGAAGCGGTGAAGAAGACGGCACAGACATCTGTCACAATTGGAACTTGTCGCAATATTACGAGAGGTAGAGATTGGATGATGGAGGAGATGGAGAAGATATTAAATACATGGATCGAAGACCAGAACGGACGCCATTGCCCCCTCTCCGCTCGTATAATCCAAGAGAAAGCGCGTGCAGTATGGGAGGACCTTAAGCGGCAGGGTGCTAGGCAACCACATGACGCTACTCGGAAAAAGCCAGCGGAGAGTTTTGTTGCTAGCCACGGGTGGCTTGATCGTTTTCGAAAGCGATACAAGCTACATTCTATCAAGATGTGCTAGTGCGGACATTGCTGCTGTCGAACATTATACAGATGAACTTAGAAAAATCATTAAGGAACAAATTTTCAACTTCGATGAAACAGGGCTTAATTGGGAGAAGTTACCTGAGAAGACCCACATCTCCATAAATGAGAAATTGGCCCCTGGATTTAAAGCTGCGAAAGATTGCCTAACCGTTGTTCTTGGGGGTAATGCATCTGGTGATTTTAAATTAAAACCATGTTTCATTTACCATTCTGAAAACCCTAGAGCATTAAAAGGCTTGTCAAAAGTGTGTCTTCCTGTTTATTATAAGTCTAATTCCAAGGCCTGGATGACGGGAAGTATATGCTATGATTACCTGAAAAGATACGTCGGGCCAGCATTTGGGAGATATCTCACCTGAGGTCACAGCTGACAAGGCTTTGCTTATTTTAGATAATGCCCTTGGACACTCGGTTTCCATACCAGATGCATGTAGTAACATCAAAGTTATTTTTTTACCCCCGAACACCACCAGCATACTGCAGCCAATGGACCAAGGAGTCATTGCAACATTTAAAGCGTACTATCTATGCCATCTGATGCGACATGTTATTAGGGAATCTGAGAAGGATGGGGAATTGTCACTTGTTGATATATGGGAGCATTACACTATAAAAGGATGCGATATTTAACATAACAGACTCGTGGGACGAAGTGAAACAATCCACAATAAATGGTGTTTGGCGAAAGTTATGTCCAGAAGTTGTGAGTGACTTCCAAGTTTTTCCCAATAACGTACCCAGCATAAGGACCGAGATAGTCGCAATGGCAAGTGAGGCAAGCATTGATGGTATCGATAAGGAAGGAGTC
This sequence comes from Hydrolagus colliei, assembly GCA_035084275.1. Taxonomy (NCBI): domain Eukaryota; kingdom Metazoa; phylum Chordata; class Chondrichthyes; order Chimaeriformes; family Chimaeridae; genus Hydrolagus; species Hydrolagus colliei. The sequence goes on along the minus strand of CM068751.1, from coordinate 16,556,909 downwards.
GAGGAGGTTCTTGCAGCAACTACAGAGGAGCTTACAACTGAAGAAATTCAGAAATTAACTAAGGAACAGACAGCTGAGGCTGATGATTTATGTGAGGAGCCTAAGATTCTTAGTTTGAATGTTTTGAAAAGTTTTCTTTTGAAAATACATGATGCAATTAATATTTTCAAAGACAACGATCCTGAAATGGATCGTAGCATTAAGGTTGCCCGTGGCATCGAGCAAACTATTTGTTGCTACCAAGAATTGTATGAGGAAAAGAAGAAAAACTGTCGACAGTCTTCGATTGACAGTTTCTTTAAGCCGACATCGTCCAAAGAACCAGTACCAAGTATGTCCGCTGACTATAAAGATCCTATTGGTTTCTCACCAGATTCTCCCGACTCTCCAGCCTCCTTCTCCTTCCCCTCCTCCTCCAGCAACATTTCAAATGAAGACCCGCTTCATACTCCTCACCTCATCTTATTACAGGAAGTAAGGGAACTTTCGTTTCATTACTGTATTGTGTTGAAAAGTTTAAAGTTTAAATCTCGCGCGCTTCTTGTCTCCTGTATTGTGTTAAAGTTTAAATCTCGCGTGCTTCTCGTCTCTGGCAGCCTCAGCGACACAAGCGGCAGGATGCTACGCAACCACATGACTCTACTCTGAAAAAGCCGGCGTTGACTTTTGCTGCTAGCCACGGGTGGCTTGATCGTTTTCGAAAGCGATACAAGCTACGTTCTATCAAAATGTGCGGGGAAGCTGCTAGTGCGGATGTTGCTGCTGGTATGGGAACTTTCGTTTCGTTTCTGTATTGTGTTGAAAATTTACTAAATAAAATACTGTTCAGGTTAACAAAACAAACATTTTCATCTTGTATTCTTTCATCGTTTCACCTGTAATTAAAGTGCAGTACAGTAATGCAGCCTTCAATAATAATCCCTCCCCAAAAAAACACAATAATAAAATTGGTCATTTCAATCCACGACTGTTTGTGGGACACTGCTGTGCGCAATTGGCTGCCGCGATTCGCCCACAAATATATACAGTCAATTCACTTTACAGTATATTCTGTGAAGCGCTTTGGGACGTTGATAAGATGTACAAAGTGCAAATGCAAGGATTATTATAATAGCTGTTCTATCTAAATTATGCCGTCGCTGGTACACCACAAATGTTAGCGCTAGGCACTAAGCACTACTGGGAACGAAACAGATTTTTCTCATATACGGAAACACACCTCCCTCCCATCCACTTAACAAAATTTTTGCTTAACAAGTCCCTGACCCCTTCATTAAGCGAGGGCTTATATATATAATATATATATATATATACACATTTCTACGGTTATGGGGTATATTGTGCACGGCAAAACATTCATGCCATTTTCTGAGGAAGGGTGGATTTTTTTTTTCCTCCAAGCATGAAAATCAGAGTTAACACACTCTCAAGAGATAACCCAGAAAATTTTGCTTTAAAATTATTCATGTTTTTTAAATGACAATAAACTAAAGATCATGTCCACCCTATCCTCTAAAACATGACACGGCAAAGAAGGCTGCTTTTGAAACCTATTTCAGATCTTATTTTTAACTATCATTAAATATAATGAGATCCAAAAATCAAGACAGAAAGCTGATAAGTTTCTGTGTCATTCAAGAGCCTGATCATATTTGTTTTGTCCCTTTAAAAAAAATGCGACATGCTCGTAACCCCGTCCATCCAAAGAATTACGAATGAGGAAGACGGGATTTCAGGATAATTTTTTTTAAAAAAAATTCTATTTTGCTCTCAATTCATAAAGTTATGCAGTAACTACTTCATGGTTTGATTTATTTTGGTAAGCTGGATGATTGCTTACTTCTCCGACATTTTGAAAATTCACTCATGATGTTCCGTCCTCCTAATTTCCACGTTTGTAATAAACATGGAAACGCAGCTAAGAACTACCAGAATAATGTTTGTAAAAATAAACCATTCACACAGCCTCGTGTTAGGTAACCCGGATGTAGCAAATTTAGTGTCAGCGGTCGCCATTGTTGCTACACATGTTTTAGGTGAACGAGTTATCTGTCTGTCCGCGGTGATACGCGCGTTGCCACGCTTACAAGCAGGACCTATGAAGTGAAATTGTGATTAAATTCGGCGGAAGATTTGTTTCCTGCAGCTGGATTATCAAAGAAGGTACGTTTTTATAATTTTACTATTGATTTTGATTGAGATTTTTGGAGCGACTGCCGCTGTGTAGGGATCTCTTCGGGGACAGACAACCGGTAGATTAGGCGTAGCCACGTTCAAATGAGGACTAACCATCTGATTATTGTTTGGAATAAAACATACAATATACAATCGTCTTTAAACTGCATGTGGAAGATGTTGATGTAAATGTACTTGTACAACTTTCTGCAAGTTGACAACTACTGCAATGTAGTTTTTAAATAATAAAAAATAGAAAGATTAGGAAACAAACTACACACACAATATTAAATGAACTACTTTTATTTTCAGCTCTTCTCCAAGATCACATGGCATTACGGATTCGTTTGCGGTCCTTTGACAGGACTGCAAAAAAGGAAGAGAGACCACCAGTTGGGGACATTACGAACATTCTTCGTAGCAAGAAAGCAGATGGTATGCGTCAATTGCGTCGCAGACTCAAAGAAAATCCTGAAGCGTACAAGCTACATCGTTTGTTGGAAACGAGGCGGTGCCAAGAGTATAGGAAAAATCAGACGGATGAACAGAGGAAGCGAAACAACGAAATGGCCAGACTGCGAATGCAGAAGTATCGAGAGAAGACAAAACTACAAGCCACAAGCAGGATCACAGCTGGAACTGCAGCAGTGCGTGCTCCCCCTCTGACACACTCAGAGCAAGAAAAAACACACAGGCAGAGAGAGTATTGGAAGATCAGAAAACGTGAGCAAAGGGCTCAGATGAGTAGCCAGAAGAGGCGGAGGATCCAACAAAAGGACAATGACAGAAAGCAAAGGAAAAGGACAGAAGGAAGGGCTAGATTTCAAGCAGCACTGAAAACAATGGAACCACATGTCACTGTAGCTGACACCACCACACAAGACAGATTTTCTCCCACTGCTAGACGTCAGGCTGTCTGTCGTATCAAGACCAAAATGCCTACATCTTCAAATGGGCATTTCCACGGTAATGGGGTATATGTGTGTAACAGAGAGGTCAGAAAATTAAATTGATTGCTGAACACTAATTTTTTGTACATAAGTGCCCTAGAGACCATACTGTATGTATCTTGTAAGAAATACATAAGTTTGTTAACAATTATTTTTACCACCTCTGAAAGTTCACACCGCATGCATAGTAACGCTGCGAACAGGGACAGACTTTACGAACGAGGAAAGTAGAGGACGGAACGTCATGAGTGAATTTTCAAAATGTCGGAAAAATAAGCAATCATCAAGCTTACCAAAATAAATCAAACCACAAAGTAGTTATTTCATAACTTCATGAATTGAGAACAAAGTAGGATTTTTTAAAAAAAATTATCCCAAAATCCTGTCTTCCTCGGTCGTAATTCTTTGGACGGACGGGGTTACGAGCGTGTCACGTTTTTTAAAGGGACAAAACAAATATGATCAGGCTCTTGAATGACACAGAAACTTATCGGCTTTCTGTCTTAACACTTGATTTATGGATCTCATTATATTTAATGATAGAGTTAAAAATGAGATCTGAAATAGGTTTCAAAAGCAGCATTCTTTGTCTTGTCACGTTTTAGAGGTCTCTGGACAGGGTGGAAATTATCTTTAATTTATTGTCATTTAAAAGCATGACTCATTTTAAGGCAAATTTTTCTGGGCTATCTTTTGAGAGTGTGTTATCTCTGATTTTCATGCTTGGGGGGGAAAAAAATAATCCACCCTTCCTCAGAAAATGGCATGAATGTTTTGCCGTGCACAATATACCCCATTACCGTGGAAATGCCCATAATCGTCATGGGCTGAGAAATGCATCTTGGGTAAACTAAGCCTCTCGTACAAGACAATAATGAAGTTCCAGAAGTTACGGAGAAGAAACATCAACCCTGAGAACAGGAGAAAGAGGTTTGATGCCATCAATCAAGAAACAAAGCAACAGATCACTGAATTCTATCAAAGACCAGATGTGTCTACTGAGGTACCCAACAAAAAGACTGTCAAAAAGTCTAACAAATCAATTAATTCTTCAAAGATCTGTGACAGAGGCATACAAGGCCTCCACCAACAATACGGACACACTATGCCCTCCACATGTACTCAAGCACAGTAAAGCCAAGCTGTTCCAGTGCCTATGTGAGTATTGCACCAACATAGACTTAAAACTGAGGAGCATCCCATGGTGGAATGCATCGATAGGAAGTGTAAAGAATGTGGTGTTAACCAACTAAAGAAGCATCTTCAGTCTCTCGTAGTGAAGTGCAAATCAAGAGATGTGAAATGGTAGCGCTGGGGGCACGTGACTTATGTGCCACAAGGCACAAAGGAAAGAGTTGTCCTTCAACGCCATCAGGGATCGCTGGAGACACTCGTCGATGAGTTATGTCGAGAATTAACAGCATTTTCTTGTCACTTATTCAAGGCGAGGTGGCAGCAGAGGCAATTCTTTCATCTCATCAAAGACCCACAACCAGAAGAAGTCGTGATGGTGATGGACTTTGCTGAGAATTATGCTTGCGTGATGCAGAAGGAGGTACAGTCTGCCCACTGGTATCAAGCGCAAGTTACTCTCCATCCCATCATTGCGTACCACAAGTGCAACACAAACTCCTGCACAGACGGCATACCAGGCAGAGAGTGTATAGACATCATCACCAACGACAAGACTCATGACAGCCATGCGGTTTCACATTTTGTCACACTGGCAGTAGACCATCTTCGGGAGCAACGTGCCGTAACCCCACAGAAGCTAATTCAATTCAGCGATGGATGCACAGCCCAATACAAATCAAGAACCAGTTTCACAAATATTTCCCATGGCCCACAGGATCTCAAAATTCCCATTGTTGAGCACACTTCTTTGGGTCCCGACATGGTAAAAATCCATGTGATGGTGAAGGAGGGGGTGGTGAAGAGTCGAATCTCTATAGCCATCAGGTCACAACCCGACGTCATAATCTAAGATGTTCATTCGTTGTTATCTACTGCAAAGAGAACCTGACCAAAGGTGCTACAGAAGAGGAAAGATGTTGTCACTCCAGGCGCACTTTCATCTATGTTCCTCAAGAAGAAATCAACAGAAATTGGCCTGAGAACCAACGTATCCACTCTGCCTGGAACAAGATGCCTTCATGCAGTTAGAGGAGTTGCACCATACAAAGTCATGTCACGACGTCTCTCTTGCTTCTGTAATTCCTGTATTGAAGAGAAAGGAGAAAGCTGCTTAAACAGAGACCACATCACCGGATGGACTACCTGTAAACTGAAAGTGCATGGAGTGTCAACAATATCCAAAAATCAAGGTATTTTTCTGTTTTTATATCTCAGGGGCCATATTCTGAAAACTCTGTTATCTTTTCTGTTAACCTCTCTGTTAACTCCCACAGATAACAGACCCTTTGCATACATAATTATTTAAATAAAATATATTTATTTTGCATTCTATTTTACATTTAGCATCATCTGGCCGTGTGACTCTGAATGAACAGCAGTCTTCATCTTCCAGCAACAAGGTGCCTCACCGACAGAAACTTGCGTCTTCCGGCACTGAGATGCCTCGCCATCAGCAATTTGCATCCTCTGGCACCAAGATGCCTGCAGCTGCACAATCACTAGATCAACCACTATACACAGAGGGGCAGTTTGTTTTGGTAAAACTGCCATGGGGAAGCGGCATGCAACATTTGTAGCAGAGGTATGTAATAAGATGTAAGAAAAAAGGAATGTTGGAAGATGAAATGATATTAGAAAGTCAGGGTTAAAATCATGCCTTCAAGGCAATTTGGATATCATTGACAGCAGTACAGAATCCATCCCGATTATTCCCCAAATCAATCATCTTCATTGCATTATATTATCTGGTGATACATGTATTTATGTTTTAAACACATGGTCCTGCTTTACTTTGCAATTTTTCTAAATATTCAACTTGCAATACACTAGCCTGGTGATATATCGGAGTAATTTTTATTTCACTTTATGATGTTGTGTTTGTTAATCTCATTCATTATTCTATTTAAAATATTTTCCCCTTATATTTAATACCTTCAGTAAATATCAATTAATGTGGGTTTAGATGTTTTTACATTGATATTTAACCCAAATAAAAACAAAAAGTTTTTATTTGATACAACTTATCTGACTGAAATCCCCCACCTATTGATCCTCTTGTCATCAATTAATTAACTTTCTAGCAAGAGATGACTCAAGCACCTTACATGGGTTTCTTTCTATTTTGTCTTTCTTCAGATTATGAAGCTGATTGATAATGGTGACGTCCAGTTGCATGGAGGAAGCCAAGAGAGATGTCTACAAGTGGTTAGCTCTCAAAGACATTTCTGTAGAATCAGGTGCCAGCGTACTCCAGGTCCTTCTGTATCCCATCCTCCTTAAAGGCATTAGCTCTTCTAGAATACAGTTCTTCACATTCAGGAAATAAACAATTAACTATTCATGTTTTTCTTGCAGGTCTGAAGTGTATCATGTGTAGTAAAATTGCTGGAACTCAATACATGTACTTATCAACGTAGTTAGTTACAAAACAAGTGGGCACATTTTGCCTTTTTCATACTGCTGCCTGTATAATGAATGGCTAAGCTTTTGTACGGAAAGTAAACAAATAATAAGAAGTTTTGTGTTTGGAATCCATCCGTATTGGTCTATTGCCAACATTGCCATTCTTGCAATCATATGCCATATGTGGGATGAAATAACTTTAAGATATTGATGAATGAATTGTTCAAGCTTTGTTTTGTGTTTTATGAATTGAAGTTACATGTAGATAATAACCTGTATAAAATGAAGATTAGAAGAGACTTAAAGCTAAGAGTCTGACCTTGTTACCAACGGTACACTCTTGTTATTTATTACTTGACATACAGAAGATGTGCTAATGCTCAGTGATTATTTCCATTGTTTGAGCTTACATTTGTGTTTTGAATTAAGTTTTAAGTTTTTTAGTTTTAAATGTGTGAAAAAATCAATTTCATGACGCTTACGATTTGAAAGTCCTTCCCTGTTACCAACATTACAATCCTTGCTTAATTCTGCCATACAGTATAATAGTTAATACATACCAAGTGATAATTTCCATTGTTTGAGCTTACATGTGTATTTTAAATTGATTTTTAATATCAACTTGTGTGAAAATATGAATTTGATGAGATGAAAGAGTTGAAAGTCCGTCCCTGTTACTAACATTACCATCCATGCTAAATTCTGCCACATAGAATACGTGTTAATACTTACTAAGTGGTAGTTTCCATTGTTTGAGATTTCATTTGTGTCCCAAATTCTCGTTTGAACATCAACTTATTCATAAACATAAGATAATGACACGCAGTGTGGAAAGTCTGTCCCGGTTACCAACATTACCATCTACTTACCGTATATCTCCGCATATAAGGCGCATCCGCGTATAAGGCGCACCCCACGTTTTCCACCTTTTCTTGGTGAAAAAAAACGGAAGCATTTTCAATGATATTGCCGGCAGAAGGGAGGAGAGACAGGAGAGACAGGTAGGTAGGGAGAGAGAGAGAGAGGGAGAGAGGCAGGCCGGCCGGCAGCGTGGGAGAGAGGGAGTGCGGCAGCCTGGGAGAGAGAGAGGGAGAGAGGCAGGCTGGCAGCCCGGGAGAGAGAGATGGAGAGAGGCAGGCCGGCAGCCCGGGAGAGAGAGAGGGAAAGAGGCAGGCCGGCCGGCATCCTGGGAGAGAGAGAGGGGGAGAGGCAGGCCGGCAGCCCGGGAGGGAGAGAGGCAGGCACGCAGGCAGGGAGGGAGGGAGGGAGGGAGGGAGAGTGGCAGGGAGGGAGGCAGGCAGACTGGGTTCGGCAGAAGGTAAGCACAGCACTGAAGTCCGCTGCTGCTGCCCGGGCGGCCGAGGCCGAAGCCCCGTCACCCGCTCCTCCCAACCCCCGCCGGACACTGACCAAACCCCGGCTGACAGCGCGCTGGCCGCCCCTCCTGTTTACTGTATCTCCGAGGCTCAAAATCTCTTGTATCTGTGTACAGGGCGCACCCCCTACTTTCGAGATCTTTGGACCTGAAAAAAAGTGCGCCTTATACGCGGAGATATACGGTAAGTCACTACAAAGGAATTCAGCAGTTTTTAAGACAGGATGTCGCATAGTTTTAAAAAAAGAAGTGTTATTCGAAACCAAGATGGATGCTCTTCAGTTTGATGCAAGCCATCTGGTGTACTGTGAGTATGTATCTAAAAAAAAGTGTCTCGAACAATAACATGTATTATGTGGTGAAGTGATGCATCTTTTGTTGAATGCAATACTGAATAATGTGTATACTACCGATTTTGCCACGGAATCATATTAAAATGTCACATGGAGACAGATCATGTTCAAATTACTTGATTTTTTGCCTCTTATGTTTTGTTATGTGATGCATGTCTCTCCGTTTGCAGCGTTACTATGCATGAGGTGTGAACTTTCAGAAGTGGTAAAAATAATTCTGTTAAAAAAGTTATGTATTTCTTATAAGATACATACAGTATGGTCTCTAGGGCACTTATGTACAAAAAATGAGTGTTCAGCAATCAATTAGATTTTCTGACCTCTCTGTTACATATGTATACCCCTTTATCATGGAAATGCCCATATATATATATATAACTTGTACGGTCTGCCTATAACTCTTGACTTTGCGTAAGACGTATTAAATGTTATGGCCCAGAGTGATGTAACTTTTACTTTTTAAAAAAAACTTTCCTTTTCCAAATTTTAAAAACCACTTTCCTTTCTGTGCTAGGAGGTACCAATTTAAACTTTTAAAAATCTATACAGTACAAGCCAGGTGCACCCCGATTTTACAAAGATTCTATTTACGTAATTTCGATTTAACAAAAGTAAATTTTTTACACCTTCTTTTCAATTCACGATATTCTGTTTCGTTTTAATGAAATTTTAAAATTAGACTTTTTTGTGCAGTATACAGTATATTGCACAGTAAATATGCAGTATATCTAGTATATCAAAGCTGTTGAACTGGCCAATAGCATGTCACTACGTCATTATTTACAAGCAAGCTTCTTTTGAAGTGACACTACACTTGGCGAGAATTTGTTTTCAAGTGGTTTACAGCCGAGCAATTTACAGCCTAAATGTTATTTCTACCCCATTTCTACAGTGTCAGAAAACAGACCAGCAAGTGCAATGAGCAGCAATAATACTTCTAGTGGAAAGAAATCCCGCAAAACCATAACAATCGATACTAAATTGGAGGTGATAAAGCGCATTGAGTCTGGCGAAAAAGCCTCAAACATCGGGAGGGCTTTACAGCTCTCTACATCAACAGTAGCTATTATAAAGCAGAATAAGGACAAAATACTGGCAAGTTCAAAGTGTGTTGCAGCTACAGATACAACCAGATTATCAAAACATAAGAGTGAAGTGATGGAAAACATGGAATGAATGATGAGTATCTGGATTGAGGATCAGAATCAGCGTAATATACCACTCAATACCCTGATTATCCTTGTAACAGCATGTAACAACCACCTCCCCCATCATCATTAGGATTAAGGTAAATAACATGAATTTTGTGGTGTTTGGGCTCATGCTTTCAGATGTCTCGAAGACATAAAAAGTGCTATATAAATCAACAAGCAACAAGTACAAAAAAAATTACATTTCTAGAGCACCTTTCACATCGGGAGGACGTCCCAAGGCGCTGAATCAAATCAATCAAATGTAAGAATTATTATCAAGTGTCTTATCAAGAATTATTATAAAGCCCTGTATCAAATTGCAAGAATTATTTATTTATTATATTTTAGGGGAGAGAGGGGTGGAGGAGGTGGGGAGTTCAGTCAGTTCACCTCCCACACAAACTACACTTCCCGGCGTGCCCTGGGCGACTAAGCGCATGCGCACTCAGTTGCTATTGCGGTTGTGCTTGGCTCCTCCCCCACCAGCCTGCCGGGGAGGGGGAGGAGCCAAGCACATGCGCAATAGCAACAAAGGGAGCCCAGCGCATGCGCATTAACCGCCCGAGCCTCTCTGGAGCGGAGAGAGCGTTTGTCGTCCGCCGTGTGTTTATACGAGTGAGTGTTTGTGAGGGTGAGTTTGGAGCAGGGCCGGCTTTACCTTTAGGCGAACTCGGGGTCCTCGGCCCTGGTTACAGAGCACGTACAGTTTGCCGAGCGCGGCGGACATTACTGGCGGCGTATAGTGGCGGAGGCGGGAGTTAGGAGTAAGTTGAACAAGCAACACACACACACGTGCAGGATGGTGGATGTTAAACTGATTACACAAACATCAACAAGCAGCGAACAGCAGTAACTAGTATTAACATTAGCTTAGCAAAGGTTACTGGGGGGGGGGCACATCTGAAGCCTTGGAGAAGGGGAAAGAACACAGGAGAGAGAGGGAGAGAGAAAGAGGAGGAGGAGGAGGGAAGAGGAAGGAAAAGAAAGTGAAGGAAATGTATCCCCCGATTTACGACGTCTCTATTTACATGTTTTTGATTTAACGCATGTAATTTTTAACACCTTTTTATCGATGCACAATATTTTGTTTCGTTTTAACGACAAAAAAAGTGCATTTTTTTTGTCCATGCGCAGTGTAGTGTATTTTGCGGTAAATATGCAGTAGTAGACTGTATCCAAGCTGGTGAACTGGCCAATAGCATATCAGGAGGTCAGTGGTTCTCAACTTCTTTTTGCTACGACTCAACTTAGCCTCCAAACGGTCCTCTCACCACTAGGGGCAATGTCGGGACTGAAGCTCAGCTCAGCCAATACGTTATCTCCCTCTGTTTTGTGGACTCTGCCCAACTCGAGCTATCGATTTGAATGTGGGACTGAATGGATTCGAACCTGTGACTGACTGTGGCGGTGGTCGCACAGATACAGGTTCAAGGGGCATTTTCCACAGCAGTGTTATTTTGTTAATTGTTAGGGATATTATTGATAAAAGTAATATTTAAATTTGTAATGAATTTTTGCATTGGCTATTTAAATATTGCTGAAGAAGACCTACGGATGAAGGTTGAGGATTTTTGTGTAGATAATATTCATTCAAGAAATAGATTTGTTTGCTACTATAACGTAATTAGCTTTTCAGAGATTAGGTAAATCAGTTAGGTCTATTATTGGTCATACGAATCTGAGTGTGACTGCAGTGAGGATTATTCATTTTGACAGTGAGTGAATATACCTGTCCTTTTTTTGTTCATAGACCTGCTCAGAGAGGAAAGTAACTTTCAATCAGCCAGGACAGAATAGTAGGAGTATTTTTAAAAAAAGGTAAGCCTTTTTTTAAAAAGGTAAGAATAAGAGCAAAAAGCTAAGTGTTGTTTAAAAGGGTTGGGCAGAGGTAGGGTCCGGCGATATATCTATATATAGGTTATATCGATAAAATTTTCATATCGATATGACGATATCGGAATTTTAAAAATATCGATAAATCGAAATTTTTTATATGAAAACAAAATCAATATATCGCAAATATCGGCTTATCGTGTCCGGCGATATGTTGGTATATATCGGTATGATGCGGACTTTTTCAATTTGCGCACCCCCAAATATGCGCGCAACTCTGAATACACGCGCACCTCCGAATGCGTACCTCCTGAGCGCGTATGTGCGGGACAAAAAACCCGCTATATCGGTATATATCGATATTAGCAAACCGATGTATCGATATTGGAAAATTTCGATATCGACGGATCCTAGGCAGAAGGAATGGATGTTATGTGGCCATGTAGAATGAAAAGATTTGATTGGGCTACAAGTGAAAATATTGTGTGCGTTTGATTAATTTTAATTTTTCTTTCTCCACTCCCCATAATCTGCAAAGAAAAGGTAGTGCAAGTCGGGAAGTCCATGGCACCAACTGTACAGGAGGAGCCCTCCAATGCTGAAAATCTCCTGGCAGTAAAATTTCTCATGTCTGCGCTGGAGTCGATGGCAAGTGATTGGATTTACCAAATATCTATTAAAAAAAAGTCAAAGTACAAAGATGTCAGTGACTTTCACACTTATCTTAAATGTGACAAATGTGTTGTGAAGGCCCATTAAAGACAGTGGACATGCTTCCTTGATTCTCTTGACTTGCCTTATCTGTAATTGTGAAACTTATTCATAGCAGTTTCATTTATGCTTAGGAATAGATAAGTAACATGTCCAAACGAACTTATGCATAAAATGTTTTTTTTAAAGTTGGGAAATTGTTGAACTGCATCTGTACATATGTAAATGAATATCTAGAGTATTGTATAACTTCATGTGGGAATTCTATCTGTGCTTTGTGCCTTCTCTTTCTACCCTCCTAAAAATGCCAAATGCTAAATGCAGTTAACCTTCGCCGAATGTGACTTTCTTGATTGCAAATTCAACTCTACACGAAGAAAAATATGCATCACTTTTTTGTGGAGCGCGCGTAAAACTTGCGGGCGATCCCTCGTGCATGCGCACTTGTGAGGACACCAGCAGCTCCCGACTAAATCCACTAAATCATTGGATTTTGGACTAAATCCAATGAATCAGTGAGAACCCAACTTGCTTTGGTCGGGTGTGGATGTGTCTGGATGCTTGAGGTTGGATAGCCTGTGGATTGATTCCACTAACCCCATTTTTCCCATTACTTATTAAGCTTACCAAATGCGATTTTACCAAGTTTTTCAGGAACGTAACCCCCACATTCGACGAGGGCCAACTGCAAATGTATGAATAGCGCATATAAAGTTTTCCCATTGGCCTATAAATTCCTCATTAACTTGTGCTTCTTCAGTGTCAGGAAATTGCCAAGTCAAAAGCTGAAGTGGCTTGTATCGCTGTGTATGAAAAGGAAGTGTTTGTAGTCGGGACTGATGGAGGAACATCCTTCATTCGAAGTCGAAACGATTTTCAGAGAGACTTTATAGAATACTGTAAGTTACTTGCAAATAGATAATAATAATACTTGCATTTCATATAGCCCTTATCACATCTTCAAGGCATCTGAAAGCTCTTCACTGAATATTCTATAAAGTAAAATGAAATTGTATGGGAAAGCAGCAGCCAATTGCACACTCAATCCGCTCAATGATTAAAGACAATTTATCAATACAGTAAAAGCCTGTTTATCGGGCACCTTCGGGACCTGGCCAATACCGGTTAAACCGCATGCTGGATATTCAGGTGGCCAGCTGCCGAAAACCCAACACAAAAAAACTTTTAAAAATATTTTATTACTTTTTTTAAACATACCATAGACTGAATAATAACAGAATATTGTATGGATGCTTACTAATAAAGCAATAAATATCGATTACAGTCTATAAACACAGCACACAATCACAAAGCAAACTTCTACAACGGCAGACTGTCATGGCTTAAAGCGGTACTGTTGTTTTTTTCCTCTCTTTTTTCTTTCTTTCTCTCCCCTCTCTCTTTTTCACACCCACACTCGGTCAGTCTGGCATCGCAATGGCTCCAAACCCAACTCCCCCTTCACTCCTCTCATTTTCCATCTAAATTAATCAACTCACCACCTCTCTTTCCCCCTCTCACTCCTCTCTCTTTCCCTCCCACCCTCTCTCTCCCTGTCTCTCTCCCCTTCTCCCACGCCACCCCCCCCCACCCCCCACCAAAACAGTGTATAAACCCACGATTCAGTCAGGCTACACAGTCAATGTAGTATCCATCAGAGAGAAAGAGAAAGAAAGGGGAAGAGATAGAAAGAGTGGGGGAGAGGGAGAGAGAAAAAAGAGAGAGGAAGAGGAAAAACTGACAGTGCCACTTTAAAGAGAAAAAATGGTGCCACGACCGGCAGCATTCAGAACTAATTGTACTGAATTCTCATGCGACAATCGACTCATTAAATGCGCCACTGCGATTGTGCCGGTTAAGATCCGGTTATTTGAATGGGGACCTTTTTTTTGAGGTGCTGGTTATAAGGAAGTTACGGTTGATCGGGTCATGGATAAACTGGCTTTTACTGTACTGTGTCCTAACTACTGATGATTACATTTTAGGTGTGTCTGAGACTCGAAAAACAGCAGAAAAGCGGATTGTAAAAAATACAGTTGTCCCTCGCCAAATGCGGGCGTTGTCATCATGCAAGAGAGCGTACTTGGTAAAATTGCTTTCGGTAAGCTTAATAAATAATGGAAAAAAAGGGTTTGGGGAATCCATCCACAGGCTATCCAACCTCAAGCCTCCAGGCACATCCACACCCGACCCAACGCAAGGTACGTACTGAGGCGAGCTACAGCCGGCTGGCCCGCTCTCACTGACTCACTGGAGACAATAAAACAGCACCTTACACTACCACAGCTTGGCTAAATTATTTTACCTTTGGTCCTGGAGGTGTTAGGCTATATGAACACAGTAAATGTGAATGAAACAACCTTGATTGTACTGTACCATGCAATGCCATCAGGTTGCTCCGAGGCTGAGGAATCATTGGACTTAGGCGGGAGCTGCCGGCATCCTCCCAAGTGCGCATGCGCGCAGGGCCAGCGTCCTCCCAAGTGTGCATGCGCGCAGGGCGAACCAGTGAAGATACTCAAATTTTACTTGCGTTCCGCAAAAAAGTGCCGCCTTTGTTTCTTCGCATATAGGCACATTCGCACTCGAGAAAGTTGCGTTCGACAAGGGTTGACTGTATTCCTTCTGTGGCCTTGACTCCTGTGGATAAACTTGCTGACATCAAAACACTCAGGAAATCAGTTGAGGATGTATTCTGTTTGTTGTACGGTAGGGTTACATATCAGTTTGATTTTAGTTTTTAAAAACCGTCTTAAATAATGCTATTCATTTATTATTCTCTAAATGTGAAGCTGATTGAAGTTGCTGATTGCTTATTAATGGCTGCATTTTTGCACCTGGAAGCATTATTGTTTTATTGCTCATATCTTCAGATTTTCTCTGTGCTTTGTTTGGAATCTATGAGTGAACTCTTTTGTCTTAATTGCAGGTAAAGCTCATGGCAAATGCGCTCTTATTCCTGTGCCTTATGAAAAGATATTGAAGGATCCCGAAGCTGTAGCGATCCAGGGAATGCCTGATGGTGTAAGCTTTAAACAACCTGCACTTTATGACATTGCAACTTTAGAAAAAGTTTTGGAGCGAAAGGCACAGTTAGCATTTGTGATAAAAAGGTAAATTTTCTCCTGAAGATTAATCTTAATTCCAACGCACGTAAAAAGACAACAAAAATTTCACATATGCTTGCTATACTACTGAAAATTTTGACGTAAGAATATTGCAACATTTTACATGTTTCTGATGTTGAAGTTTAGTAATCATGTTTTTTTAATGTAGGCCATTTCAGGATAACATCATACAACATGGTAAGTTGATCTCAGTATTGGATTAAGGTTTATTACACTAGCCTATTTTTTTAAAAAACCTAGTACTGAATCCTACATAATTACAATGTAGAACAAGTTTGTCTAGACGTATTTGGATCACAGACTTTATTAGCTTCAGATGTTTTTGCTGTTTTACGTTTTGATTACATGTTGGTAATAGTATTAGAGGATAACGGTTGCAATGTATTCATGTTCAAAAGAATCTTAATTGTAAATTATTAGGGAATATGTTCATTGTTGATTTTAAAAATTTATGTAAAATCAGTTTAGAACGATGCATTCCCAAATCCTTCACAGTTTGCAAAATTATGAGAGTTGCAGGAATATTGAACACTATTTAAATGTTACCTGGTATTCTCAGAGCTGCCAACCAGTATGTTTTTCCTCTATTTAGTACTGTAAATTGAAGTAAATACAGCAGTACGATTTTTCTTGGTAAAACACATTTTTGGACCCAACAAAAGCTCAGTACGTGGGCACATGCATTCTACACTCAGAAAAAACACATAAAACATACCTGGGGACAGGAGGAGTAAGTTTGGGCCAGGACCTGAAGCAAACAGACAGAGAGACAGAGTGTCTGACCTGAGAGAGCGAGAGAGAGATGGAGGAGTGGAGGGGGAGGGGGGGGGTAAAACGGGGGGCTGTGTGGGGGACTGTCTGACGGACTTACACAGAGATAGAGACACATGGGAGGGGTGGGGGTAACACGGGGCTGGAGGGGAGGCTGTCTGACGGATTTGCACGGAGATGGAGACACACGGGGAATAAATTCATGTTAACTGTATTTACCTTAATCCTAAAAGAGATGCGCTGTCATTGGTTAATTGCAACATCGCATCTGGATCCTAGTGCTGCATGCTGTAGGTTCTGGGGAAAATACTTTTTTTTACTACAAAATACTGTTTTTAGCTTTCAGGGGTACTTTTTTGTTGTTAAAAAAGGTTGGCAGTTCTGTATTCTCTCCGGGTCTCAAGCCTAATTGTTTGCAAATAAATACTTAATTACAGTGGAAATGAAACGGAAGACTGAACAGGAGATTAAATTGGTGGCTGGTAATAGGTGAGGAAAAAATATTTATACCTGTTTGAGTTTTCACTTATTAATTGTAAAATATTTGGCTTAATTGTAAAAGCTTGTTCTGGACTTCCTCCTATGGCATCCCTACTTTAACAATTCTTATATAGATTTCCACCTTAAGAACCACAGCCCTGCAAACCCTTGAATGTTAAGTTTGCGTTTTCAGGGTAAAACTACAAATTTTGATGTTATTGTATAAACTACACCACCTCCGTTTTCGACGGTGAAAGTGGTTTGACAAATGTTTATAATCCTTGTGTAATAATTTGGTCATTCAATTCATGACTGTTTGTGGGATACTGTTGTGTGCAATTTTATCAGACTAATATTTTATTCCTCTTGTTTTTGAAGCTTTATTCCAGTTCAAGTGAAAACAGAACCATGTGATGATGACCAACCAAGTAAGTCCTGTTATTTCTTCACTATAATATTGGCATTTGTGAAGTCCTGTAGCTTAATGGTTAGAGCACTCGCCTCAGAAGCGAGAGAATCTGGGTTTGATTGCCCTGGCTGGAAACCTTAGGCAAGTTTCCTTGTTCCATACGCACATCTCTGTTTACCTAGCAGTAAGTTGATTGGCAGATTGACACAGCTATGACGACCAGTGCGGCATTTTGTCTAGATTAATCAGATTTCTGTCTGGATTAACCATCATATTGAAAGTAGGTGACAATACACTGGAAATGGAGCCGGGTGTTTTTGTTCAGTTTGCTCGGTGTCATTTAACAATGTCCATTAACATTGGAGTAGATTGTATTCCATTTTGTGAAGTTGTATCAGCATTATAGCTTTTCCTGGTTGCAACCCTTTCTATTTGGAAAAAATATTTGTAATGTTTTTCATTGACTCATTGTCTGTAAACTATTTCATTGTTTTAGGCACATCTGTTGACTTCACCGTGATCACTGTCAGACATGAGAAAGAAGATCCAGATTATTATCGCGACTGTGCTCAAGGTAACACACAACATCTGCTGCTTAGAAAACATATTTTCCCATAGTTTCTGCCACATGTGAAAATGCATCCTGCGGGGTAACAAGGTCAAACTTCAATATGCACAACCTGGTTTCTTTCAAGAACTTGTGTACAGGGGGCTATCTTCAAAACTTTATAAACTTAATCTGCTTCAGGTTATATTACTTGTATATTTCTTCTGATGAGCGGAAGATAATTCTGATCTTAGATAAATTTTCCAACTTCTCCGTAGTTTGTGAATGATTGGAGAGGCAAACCTGTTCTAACTTGTGCTATTGGCCCGCAATATGTACCGTCAAATAATTTGTTTGGTTAATTAGTTAGAGCTCTCACCTTGCAAGCGAGATGACCTGGGCTCAAATACCAGGCAGGGCAAAACATTAGGCAACTTTCCTCACTTCACACACCTCTGTTTTACCAAGCATTAAGTAAGAACCTGGTTGTAAGTCGATTAGTGAATCGCTTTTCCGGGAGTAATAGTAATCCCTTCAAATAATAAATAAAAATGTAGTCAATCAATCCATAACCGTCTGCAGGAAAACCGGTTCTAAATATCCCTAAGTTGTCATTTTGTTTTGGCAGTAACTTATGAAAAATGTTTAAGATTAACAGTGAACTTTACACCATTTGTTTATATTTTGAATGTGTGTTTCATAGACCCAGCTTGCCAGGAGCCCTCTGAAACTGGGAAAGATCCTGAAATAGAAGTTACCCTTGAAGGTAGGCGTTAAGACTACAACAACAACAACAACAAAATTACATTTGCCTTTCATGTCGGGAGGACTTCACAAGGCCTTGGGGACAATAACTGCTTCCTACCTGAGCTGGGGGGGGTCAGGATCCGAGAGGCGGAGGGTGTGGCGGGGGTGGGGGACAGAGAGTGAATGAAGAGGACGGTCTTGAGTGGAAGCAAGAGAAGGGGAGGGACTACAGGATGGAGTTCGAGAAGGTGATTGCAGAGTGGCTGAAGTCCTGCCCACCAACGGTGGGGTGGGGGACGTGAAGCAGACTGGAGCCCGCTGAGCGGAGGGCAGGGCAGGTTTATAGCTGGGTTAGGAAGTTGCAGTGGTAGTGGGGAGCAAGGCCATGGAGGGCTTTGAAAGTGAGTATCAGGACCTTGGAACTATATCCACTATGTGAATGGAAGCCAGTGGAGTCGGGCGAGGATGGTGGTTATCGGGTTGCGGAGCCTGGTGTGGGAGAGAACACGGGCTGCAGAGTTCTGGCTGATCTGCTGTGTGGAGGTTGTTTTTAACATCTTTTAAATGTCGATTTTAAAGTTGGCAAATGTGGCTTTTCTAGGTGATGATGGTGGTGGTGGTGATGATGATGATGAATATGTCCCTCCCAATAACAGACCAAAGGCAACTGAGAGTAAGAGATGCATTCATACTCGCTTATGTCTTCTCATATATAAATATATATATATATATACATACAGGTATCCCTCCCCAACCGCAGGGGGAAGGATACCCCTGAAAACCCCCGTGGTTGGCAAGTAAAACCGTGGTTGGCAAATACAAAGTCTTATGGGAAACATGAGGATCAGGATCTTGGAACTGTATCCACTATGTGATGGGAAGTCAGTGGAGAATGGTGTTTTTCGGGTTGCTGAGCCTGGTGTGGGAGAGAAAACAGGCTGCACAGTTCTGGCTGATCTGCTGTCTGTGGAGGAGGAGCTGGGGAGGCCTGTGATGGTTCTCTTGAAGTGCCTGTAAGTTTTATTAATGTTTTCGAACTAAGTGGCCTCTGCTTCTTCTAACCCTATTCAAAAGTTGACTCATCCAAGTCAGAGTCACACACAGACAGGTATTTCCTGTTAACCGCTGTTCTCGATAACTGAATATCTAATTGGGGCCTGCCCGCATCAGTCGATCTCCGAAGTTGACAACTACCCTCTGAAGTGCTTCTTCCTTTCCTTGTCGAGAATGCTACAGGGTCACTGGAATACATCCAGGTATTAACATCAGCTGTTTATTAAAATCTAGCAACCCCAACAACAACAACAACAACAAATTACATTTAAAGAGCGCCTTTCACGTCGGGAGGACGTCCCAAGGCGCTGAACCCCAGGCTAACTTGCATTATAAGGAACACAACAATTTAAGATTTACAACAACGGGAGCAAACCTGACAATCATAAGTAACTAACAATCAGCAGCACAACACTATATGAGTATGTAGATATTTAAATAAACATTTGTTTTTAACACCTTTTAAAGGTTGATTTTAAAGTTTGTAAATGTGGCTTTTCTAGATGATGAGGATGATGATGATGATGATGATGATGATGATGATGATGATGAATATGTGCTTCCCAATAAAAGACCAAAGGCCACAGTAAAACGGAAATCACAGAAGTTTTATTATGGTACGTTAATCATGTTACCTCTTCTAGAATTTCATTTGCGGCCAAAAGCTATTGAGAGTAAGAGATGCAGTAATACTCGCTGATGTCTTCTCATATATATATATATATATCTATAAATTGTACATGCACCCGAATCCCATTTGGTTTCTTACCAAAATCCAATTCGATTTCTTTGAACTTGTTTTTTTAATATAAATTGGATAAACAGCTCAATTGTAAAGTTTTCTTCATCCCAAATACAGTAAAAGCCCATTCATGCGGCATCCTCAAGACCTGGCCAATGCCGGTTAAAGCCCGTGCCGGATATTCGGCCGAAAACCTAACACAAAAAAACTTTAAAAAAAATTAAATTAATTGCATATTAATAAGAGACTAAATAATAATTTATATAATAATATACAGTGGAACCTCGGTTGGTGACCACCTCAGTGGCGCGACCATCCCACGTAGGCGACCAGTCAGAGTGCGTCCCGAATATTTCCTTACTCATTTCCAGTTAAATAAACCTCACTGATGCGACCACCTCGGTTCCCGGACCGCGACCACTGATTTGGCGGTCCCAAACAACATTTTCCTGGTCCTAATGCGACCACTCTGGCCAATCAGGGAACAAAAGCACTGCGAACAAGACTCAAGAGATGGCGACTTCAACAACAACCAAGAGAAAGCCGAGGGAATTGACCATCAAGGAGAAAGTTGAACTTATCAACAACAGCAACGGGAAGTCACAGAGAGCTCTGGCTAAAATATACGACATTAGTAAAACCCAAGTCCAGAAGATACTAAAGAGAAAGGCGGACTGGTTAGCAGCGTATGAAGACAACGTCAAGGATGATCGGAAGAGGGTAAAGCTGGGATCGAGTCAATATCAACACGACATTGACAAGCTGACCTACCAGTGGTTTCAACAAGCCAGAGCTCTGAACTTGCCCATCAGTGGACCACTTCTGCAAAAGAAAGCCCTAGGTTTTGCCAAGTCTTTAGGAGTAAGCGATTTCAAGGCATCAAATGGATGGTTGGATCGATTCAAGGGGCGGCACAATATCAACATGGCCATGGTTCACAAGGCTGTCGTGTCCGACTGAAAGAAGAAGCTACCTGACCTCATTGCCAATTACGAACCGAGTGATGTCTACAACATGGACGAAAGTGGCATTTTTTACTGAGCCCTCCCTGACAAAACACTATGGGTTAAAAGGGATGATTGTAAGGGTTGTAAAAGATCAAAGGAACAATTGACAGCTTCGTTTTGCGTAAATATGGAGGGCGAATTCGAAAAGACACTTGTTATTGGAAAATGTGGAAAGCCAAGGTATTTTAAGGGACTGAATGTTAGTACATTGCCGGTTACGTGGGAACATAACAAAAAAGCCTGGATGACGACAGAGATCTTTACACGGTGGATACGAAACTTTGATAAGAAAATGAAGAGGAAAAGCCGTCACTTCTCCTGCTCGATAACACACCAAGCCACCCGAAGGACCTGGTACTGACAAACGTTAAGATGATTTATCTTCCAGCCAACACCGCCTCTAAGTTACAGCCACTTGATCAGGGATCTGTACTATCGAGGCCCACTACCGAATACGTCTTCTACAAGCTGTCTTGGCCAAGATGGATAAAGGGGAGCATGTGACGAACATTTCCAATGCGTATCGGTTTTTGACGCTGTCAATTGGATTAACGCTGCAGTAAAAGAAGTGAAGCAAACTACAGTAAGGAAATACTTCCAGACATGTGGTCTGATGGACGAGGCCCTGAAGCTAGACCCTGATGAAGACGTTCCTCTGTCGGATCTTGTTTCGAAAGTCCAGGATCATCTCGGTCTATCGGGAGACACTGTTGAGGAGTATCTAGCATGCGATAATGAGCGATATCGAAGCACTCGAAAGCCATATCTTAAACAAATTCATTGAAGATCAAAACGTAGACAGCGATTGTGACCATGTAAGCAACTATGAAAATGGCGAGTGCACTACAGAAATCGAAAGTGCAAAACTTGATATCGCTTCGATGAAATCAGCCTTGGAATGCATTGAACAACTGAAATCGTTTATTCTCAAAAAAAAACGCTTCCCATTTGATATGTTCCGTGTACGAAATTCAAAATGGACTATGCAAACTAGCAGCAAGTTCTTGAAAGTAGACCTCAATACGTGACTTTTTCAAAGTTAAAGACTAAAACTATGCTTGTGTTGGACAATTGTCCTGTGACATTGAACTCTTCAGTGTTTGGTCATACAAACTCACTCTGTGGAGAAGGGATTCCTGTCTGTAGTTCATTACTAAAGAGGAGAAATTTGATCTTTAATATTTTCAGGAGCCTGGACATTACACAGCCTTGCAATGTGTGTTTGTGTGTGTGCACTAACTTGAAACATTGCACTCTGTGGAAAAAAAAACCAGATCGGGCATTGCAGGGGTGTGTGTTTTTATTAAAATAAAAGCCAAGGCTGTGATATATATTGATCTGCAAGCTTTGCTCAGGGTGTGTGTGTGTGTGTGTGTGTGTTTTGTGCTGCTTTGTGGCTGCTCTCATTTTCCATCTAAATTGATCAACTCACCCTCTCTCTCCCTGCCTCTCTCAAACCTGGAGAGTGTACTGCTATACCGGCAGCATTCTGATCTAGCGCCACCTTCAGGCACCTAGTAGCAGTATTACAACATACTGACACGAAAGGATATTCGGCAACACAAAACACAAAAAAAATGCATTTTTCTGGACAAATTCCAGTTACTCGAACAGGGACTTTTTTTGGCATTGCCGGTTATACAGAAGTTACAGTTGATCAGGTCACGGATAAAAGTACTTTTACTGTTAATCCTGAATTCTCTGCAAAACATTTCCACACTTGTAAAGCAGCTGCCTGCCTCACTTACCGGCTGTGTTGAAGTACATGTGTTCAGTTTCAAATCAGCGCAGGGAAACAAGATGTGGACGCCTCACCCGCATGCGAACTTGCTGGCTGCATTGAAGTACACATGCGCAGTGTGCATAATATAGGGAGAGAGGCAGGCCGGCAGCCCGGGAGAGAGAGAGGGAGAGAGGCAGGCCGGCAGCCTGGGAGAGAGAGAGGGAGAGCGGCAGCCCGGGAGAGAGAGAGGGAGGGAGGGAGAGAGGCAGGAAGGCAGACTGGGTTCGGCAGAAGGTAAGCACAGCACTGAAGTTCGCTGCTGCTGCTGCTGCCCGGGCGGCCGAGGCCGAAGCCCCGTCACCCGCTCCTCCCAACCCCCGCCGGACACTGACCAAACCCCGGCTGACAGTGTGCCGGCCGCCCCTCCTGTTTACTGTATCTCCGAGGCTCAAAATCTCTTGTATCTGCGTATAGGGCGCACCCCCAACTTTCGAGATCTTCCGACCTGAAAAAAAGTGCGCCTTATACGCGGAGATATACGGTATATAAAAGTCAAATTAAATGTTATGGTCCTGACTGATGGTAACTTATTTAAGCTTTGCTCTCGTGCTTGTGTTTGTGAGTCATGTAAAATCTGACGTATACATTCAATACAGCTTGTGTGAATTTTACTGCAATACATTTAGTAGAGGACAGAAGATGTGTGTAGTACTCCGCAGACTAAAGCTTTTATTATTCTCTCTTTTCTCTCTTCCCCCATTGACCCCGTTTCTGGCAGGTGAGCTTAAGTCCTGCTCTCCTTAAATCCCTCCCCAAATCCCTTCTAATGTGTTTTTTAAATCCTGAAAAGCTGCCCCTTTTAACTTTGCCTTTGGTCACTTCACTTGCCTATTTCCATCCTTATTTGGTGTTCCATAATTGCCCCTTCAAAACTCTCACACCTATGTGAAAGGCAGAGGTACAGGTTATTGCATTTTGTTTATTTGAAAATTGGCATGACTGAATGATGCAATGTAACTTTTTTTAAAAAAACACTTTCCTTTTACAAATTTTAAAAACTTTCCTTTCTGCGCCAGGGCGTATGAATTTAAACTTCTAAAAATATATACAGTACAGGCTGATTTACAAAGATTCTATTTACGTAATTTCGATTTAACGAAAGTAAATGTTTTACACTTTTTTTGATTTACGATATTTATTTCATTTTAATGAAATTTTTAAATTATACTTTTTTTGTGCAGTATACAGTATATTGCACAGTAAATATGCAGTATATGTAGTATATCAAAGCTGTTGAACTGGCCAATAGCATGTCACTACGTCAAGCCAGCTTCTTTTCAAGTGACACCACACTTGGCGAGAATTTTTTTTCAAGAGATTTAAAGCCGAGCAATTTCGAGTGATTTACAGCCTAAATGTTATTTCTACCCCATTTCTACAGCGTTAGAAAAGAGACCAGCAAGTGCAATGAGCAGCAGAAATACCCCTCGTGGTAAGAAATCCCGCAAAAGCATCACAATAGATGCTAAATTGGAGGTGATAAAACGCATTGAGTCTGGCGAAAAAAGCTCGGACATCGGGAGGGCTTTACGGCTCGCTACATCGACAGTGGCTACTATAAAGCAGAATAAGGACAAAATACTGGCAAGTTCAAAGTGTGTTACAGCTACAGGTGCAACCAGATTACCAAAACATAGGAGTGATGTGATGGAAAATATGGAACGAATGCTGAGTGTCTGGATTGAGGATCAGAATCAGCGTAATATACCACTCAAAACCCTGATTATCCAAGAGAAGGCAAAATCCTTGTTTGAGGAGTTAAACGCTCAGGAAGGAGAAGGTTTACCTGTACAGTCTTTCAGTGCTAGCCGAGGGTGGTTTGAAAGGTTTAAAAGACGACATGGGCTGGAGAACATCAAGATGAGTGGGGAAGCTGCAAGTGCTGACACTATTCCTGCTGAGTTGAAGAAGATCATTGATGAAGGTGGGTACATGTTTAATGTTGATGAGTCTGGCCTCTTCCAGAAGCGTATGCTGCAAAAACCTTTATTTCCAAGTAAGAGAAGTCTGCGCCAGGTGGTATGAATTTAAACTTCTAAAAATATATACAGTACAGACCAGATATACCCTGATTTAGGAAGATTCAATTTACGTCATTTCGATTTAACGAAAGTAAATTTTTTACACCATTTTTTCAATTTACGATATTCTGCTTTTTAATGAAATTGTTAAATTATACTTGATTTTTTTTTGCGCAGTACAGTATATAGTATATTGCGCAGTAAATAAGCAGTATATCTAGTATATTGAAGCTGGTGACCTGGCCAACAGCATGTCGCTACATCATTGTTTACAAGCCAGCTTCTTTTGAACACTTGGTCAGAATTTTTTTTTCCGAGTGATTTACAGCCGAGCAATTTCGAGTGATCTACAGCCTAAATGTTATTTCTACCCCATTTCTAGTGTCAGAAAAGAGACCAGCAAGTGCAATGAGCAGCAGTAATACCCCTCGTGGCAAGAAATCCCGCAAAACCATCACTTTAGATGCTAAGTTGGAGGTGATAAAACGCATTCAGTCTGGCGAAAAAGTCTCGGACATCGGGAGGGCTTTACGGCTAACTACATCGACAGTGGCTACTATAAAGCAGAATAAGGACAAAATACTGGCAAGTTCAAAGTGTGTTACAGCTACAAGTGTAACCAGATTATCAAAACATAGGAGTGATGTGATGGAAAACATGGAACGAATGCTGAGTGTCTGGATTGAGGATCAGAATCAGCGCAATATACCACTCAAAATCCTGATTATCCAAGAGAAGGCAAAATCCTTGTTTGGGGAGTTAAATGCTCAGGAAGGAGAAGGCTTACCGGTACAGTCTTTCAGTGCCAGCCGAGGGTGGTTTGAAAGGTTTAAAAGACGACATGGGCTGGAGAACATCAAAATGAGTGGGGAAGCTGCAAGTGCTGACACTGTTCCTGCTGAGTTAAAGAAGATCATTGATGAAGGTGGGTACACACCTCAGCAGGTCTTTAATGTTGATGAGACTGACCTCTTCTGGAAGCGTATGCCTGCAAGAACCAAGTAAAAAAAGTTTGCTCCAGGGGGTATGAATTTAAACTTTTAAATATATATACAGTAAAGGCCGGGTGTATCCCAATTTACGAAGATTCGATTTACATCATTTCGATTTAACGAAAGTAAATATTTTACACATTTTTTCTTCATGATATTTTGTTTTTAACAAATGTTTTAATTTATACTTGATTTTTTTTGCGCAATATATAGTATACAGGTAGACCCCGCTTACTGAACGCCCGATTACTGAAACTTCACTTTTATGAGGGTTTGTATTTGTACCTCCTATAAGCTTAGCGAAGGCTGTGTTCGCTATAGCGAAAGTTTAAATCTTGCGCGCTTCTCGTCTCCCAGCTGCCCCTGCAACACACTCAGTCTCAGTCGACGAAGCTACATACATTTACTTCAGCATGTCACCTAAACTCCCATTAGTAACATCGCCAATACCCTCGAAGTCCATCACGTTGGAAGTGAAGATGGATGTTGTGAATCAGAAAGAAAGAGGAGAAAAGACGTTGGTTATCTCGCGAGCCTTAGGTCTGGCTGATTCGACCGTCACCACCATCATCAAGAATAAGGAAGCGGTGAAGAAGACGGCACAGACATCTGTCACAATTGGAAGTTGTCACAATATTACGAGAGGTAGAGATTGGATGATGGAGGAGATGGAGAAGATATTAAATACATGGATCGAAGACCAGAACGGACGCCATTGCCCCCTCTGCTCGTATAATCCAAGAGAAAGCGCGTGCAGTATGGGAGGACCTTAAGCGGCAGGGTGCTAGGCAACCACATGACGCTACTCGGAAAAAGCCAGCGGAGAGGTTTGCTGCTAGCCACGGGTGGCTTGATCGTTTTCGAAAGCGATACAAGCTACATTCTATCAAGATGTGCTAGTGCGGATGTTGCTGCTGCCGAACATTATAGAGATGAACTTAGAAAAATCATTAAGGAAGGAGGTTATACAGCGCAACAAATTTTCAACTTCGATGAAACAGGGCTTAATTGGGAGAAGTTACCTGAGAAGACCCACATCTCCATAAATGAGAAATTGGCCCCTGGATTTAAAGCTGCGAAAGATTGCCTAACCGTTGTTCTTGGGGGTAATGCATCTGGTGATTTTAAATTAAAACCATAGAGCATTAAAAGGCTTGTCAAAAGTGTGTCTTCCTGTTTATTATAAGTCTAATTCCAAGGCCTGGATGACGGGAAGTATATGCTATGATTACCTGAAAAGATACGTCGGGCCAGCATTTGGGAGATATCTCACCTGAGGTCACAGCTGACAAGGCTTTGCTTATTTTAGATAATGCCCTTGGACACTCGGTTTCCATACCAGATGCATGTAGTAACATCAAAGTTATTTTTTTACCCCCGAACACCACCAGCATACTGCAGCCAATGGACCAAAGAGTCATTGCAACATTTAAAGCGTACTATCTATGCCATCTGATGCGACATGTTATTAGGGAATCTGAGAAGGATGGGGAATTGTCACTTGTTGATATATGGGAGCGTTGCACATGTAAAAGGATGCAATATTTAACATAACAGACTCGTGGGACGAAGTGAAACAATCCACAATGAATGGTGTTTGGCGAAAGTTATGTCCAGAAGTTGTGAGTGAATTCCAAAGTTCCCGACGATGTATCCAGCATAAGAACAGAGATAGTCGATGGCAAGTGAAGCAGGCGTTGATGGTATCGATGAGGGAGGATTCGAGGTTCTTGCAGCACCTACAGAGGAGCTTACAACTGAAGAAATTCAGGATTTAACTAAGGAACAGACAGCTGAGGCTGATGAGGAGCCTAAGATTCTTAGTTTGAACGTTTTGAAAGCTTTTTCGAAAATAGACAAAGCAATTAATATTTACAAAGACAACGATCCTGAAATGGATCGTAGCATTAAGGTTGCTCGTGGCATTGAGCAAACTATTCGTTGCTATGAAGAATTATATGAAGAAAAGAAAAACTGTCGACAGTCTTCTATCGACAGTTTCTTTAAGCCGACATCGTCCAAAGAACCAGTACCGTCTACAAAGAACCAGTCTGACTATACAGAACCTATTGCTTTCTCACTAGATTCTCCAGCCTCCTCTTCCTCCCCCTCCAGCAATAATTAAAACGAAGACCTACTCCCTACTCCTCACCTCATCTTATTACGGGAACTTTTGTTTCGTTACTGTATTGTGTTAAAAATTTACTAAATAAAATACTGTTCAGGTAAACAAAAGAAACATTTCCGTCTTGTATTCTTTCATCTTGGGATGTCCTCTCGACGTGAAAGGCGCTATATAAATGTAAGTTTTGTTTGTAAGTTTTGTTTGTTTGTTATCTTGTAATTAAAGTATTCCAGCTTTCAATAGCAGTTCTACCTACCTTATGCCTTCGCTAGTCCACCGCAAATGTTAGCACTAGGCACTGCTAGGAATGAAACTGATTTTTTCACATACAGAAACACAGTAGGGACCTCCCACCCACTTAACGAATTTCTCGCTTTATGAGCAGTTTTGAAGTCCCTAACCCCTTCGTTAAGTGGGGTTTACCTGTATTGTGCAGTAAATATGCAGCCGAACGCGGGCGTTACATTCCTGGAAAACTGCGCACTCAGAAAAATCGCGTTCGGTAAGCTCAACTAGTAATGGGAAAAGGGGGGTTAGGGGAATCCAGCCATGGATTCCAGCCTCCAGGCACATCCATACCCGACCAATGCAAGGTACGTACTGAGGCGGGCTACAACCAACTGGCCTGCTCTCCATGCT
The DNA here is from genome assembly GCA_035084275.1 of Hydrolagus colliei. Taxonomy (NCBI): domain Eukaryota; kingdom Metazoa; phylum Chordata; class Chondrichthyes; order Chimaeriformes; family Chimaeridae; genus Hydrolagus; species Hydrolagus colliei. Next base: position 16,528,338 of record CM068751.1, on the reverse strand, counting down.
CTTGTCGCTCTCCCTGCTCTCCCCGCTCTTGTCACTCTCGCCACGAGGAATCATTGGCCTCAAACTCCATCAAAGTGGATGCTTGGGGAGAGGCAGAAGTGAACGGCCAAGACGTTTGGGGGTGGATGCCTGTTGAGACAAACTGGCAGGTTGAAAGAAGGAAGTGATTTTCCGTTGTTTTGACTTGACTTCCCAAGTGTGCATTGTGCGGGGCCAACATCCTCGCAAGTGCGCATGCGCTCAAGCCCAGCCAGCGCGTAGAACTAAGTTTTACGTGCGTTATGCAAAAAAAAAGATGCATTTTTTTCTTCGAGTATAAAATGCGCAATCGAGAAAGTCACATTTGGCGATGGTTACCTGAATATCTAGTATATCAAAGCCGTTGAACTGGCCAATAGCATGTCACTATGTCATTGTTTACAAGCCAGCTTCTTTTGAAGTGACACCACACTTGGTCAGAATTTTTTTAAAGTGATTTACAGCCGAGCAATTTCGAGTGATTTACAGCCTAAATGTTATTTCTACCCCATTTCTAGTGTCAGAAAAGAGACCAGCAAGTGCAATGAGCAGTAGTAATACCCCTCGTGGCAAGAAATCCCGCAAAACCATCACTTTAGATGCTAAATTGGAGGTGATAAAACGCATTCAGTCTGGCGAAAAAGTCTCGGACATCGGGAGGGCTTTACGGCTAACTACATCGACAGTGGCTACTATAAAGCAGAATAAGGACAAAATACTGGCAAGTTCAAAGTGTGTTACAGCTACAAGTGCAACCAGATTATCAAAACATAGGAGTGATGTGATGGAAAACATGGAACGAATGCTGAGTGTCTGGATTGAGGATCAGAATCAGCGCAATATACCACTCAAAACCCTGGTTATCCAAGAGAAGGCAAAATCCTTGTTTGAGGAGTTAAATGATCAGGAAGGAGAAGGCTTACCGGCACAGTCTTTCAATGCTAGCCGAGGGTGGTTTGAAAGGTTTAAAAGACGATATGGGCTGCAGAACATCAAAATGAGTGGGGAAGCTGCAAGTGCTGACACTGTTCCTGCTGAGTTGAAGATCATTGATGAAGGTGACTACATACCTCAGAAAGTCTTTAATGTTGATGAGACTGGCCTCTTCCAGAAGCGTATGCCTGCAAGAACTTTTATTTCCAAGGACGCAAAGTCTGTTCCAGGAGGTATGAATTTAAACTTCTAAAAAATATATACAGTACAGGCTAGGTGTGCCCCAATTTACGAAGATTCGATTTACGTCATTCCAATTTATCGAAAGTAAATTTTTCCACCTTTTTTTCAATTTATGATATTTTGTTTCATTTCAACGAAATTTTTAGATTATACTTAATTTTTTTTGCACAGGACGAACACAGCAATCAACATTAGATTATTTCTTCTTCCGACCAAGTGGTACTACAGTGATATCACCGCGCCATGAGGAAGAAGATGATGATGGTAATGATGATGATGATGATGCGCAGTATATCTAGTATATCAAAGCCGTTGAACTGGCGCTCCGTCATTGTTTACAAGCCACCTTCTTTTGAAGTGACACCACACTTGGTCAGACTTTTTTTTTCCGAGTGATTTACAGCCAAGCAATTTCGAGTGATTTACAGCCTCTACCCCATTTCTACAGTGTCAGAAAAGAGACCAGCAAGTGCAATGAGCAGCAGTAATACCCTGAGTGGTAAGAGATCCCACAAAGCCCTCACTTTAGATGCTAAATTGGAGGTGATAAAACAGAATTGAATCTGGCAAAAAAAAATCGCAGCCATCGGGAGGGCTTTACGGCTCACTACATCGACGGTGGCTACTATTAAGCAGAATAAGGACAAAATATTGACAAGTTCAAAGTGTGTTATTGTGTTACAGCAACAGAAGAGGCTGACCTTGTTGAGTTGCTAGACTCACATGGAGAAGACCTCAGTGATGAACATTTAATAATGCTGTTACAAGAGCTTGCTGCATGAGGAGGATGAGGAGGGTGTAGAAGCCCCACCCACCCTATGTCAGCTGACTACTGAGCGATTGCCTGAAGCCTTCAGTAGTGTTGAGCATGCGTTTGAAATCTTCACTAAAAATGACCCCAGCCATGACCGCAGTCTGAAATTGAAGAGAATGATTGTTGACGCCATAACTTGCTACAAGGAGCTCTACAAAGAGACAAAGAAACGAGCACAGCAATCAACATTAGATTATTTCTTCTTCTTACCAAATGGTACTACAGTGGTATCACCGCCCCATGAGGAAGATGATGATGTTAATGACTCACAGGGGAAGGCTTCCCATCCCTCAGGCACTGAATATTTTCAATTACAATTTCCCACTTTCTCCCCGTATCCCTGACCCACTAAATCATGAAGGTGTGGGACGTCCTCCCGACGTGAAAGGCGCTTTATAAGTGTAATTTGTTGTTGTTGTTGGATGGATCCAGTATCCATGACCTTTTAGAGGAGAATTCCAAATTTGAGAAGCAGGGGTCAATCTTTTGTTTCCAAACAGCAACTACCATTGTAACATCAGCCCGTCCATCAACCCTCCACAATGGCTGTGGAGCAGAAGAGAGTTTGGGCCTATGAGAGAGTGAGGTGGTATGTGTGAATATGCTCGAGCCACAACTGGTAGTGAATCATGAGGCCATATTTGTGCCATCTGTGCTGGAGTGTCCGGGTTGGGTTTTAACGGAGCAGTAGTGACTGTCGTACCAGGGGGAGCAGATAGATTTGGAACCAGTTCGGGATTTCAAGGGGGTGAGTTGAAAGTTGCAGAGATGAATGTCTAATAGGTTTACGGGTGCATTAGGATCGAAGGGATGGAAGACCAGAGGGAGAAAGAAAAGAGGGTGTTCATGAGGGATTAGTTGGGGGAGGGAGGGGGACATACTTTTTCCAAGGTCGAAAAGGATGGTGGAGGGCTTGTTGTTAGAGGATGTGGGAGGAGAGGGAGATGAGAAATTGACGGAGATGGCCTTGCCTGTGAATGGACAGTTTGGCTGTGTGAAGACAAGGTCGATGGGGTGGCCACGGTTATGGGTGGGGGAGTTTATGTGGAGCGAAGGGCAGCAAAATCAAGAGATGGGACAAGAGTTTAGCTGGAAGTTTAAATTGCCTGTTATGAGCAGGTATTCAGTGCATGTGTAAAGGTATAAGATGTTATGGATTTTGTTATTTAAGGAATTAAAGACTTGTTAGATTAGGAATCATAAAGGCTTGAGTTAACTCCAATAAAGGAATTAGAACTTCTTTGTGGAAAACACTTCCCACATTTAGTAAAAAAAATTATTGAAACAGATGTCATGAACAAAGATGTATATTTCAATCGGTATTACCACCATAAACTGCAATATTGACCGGATAACAAGATAAAAGAAGACAATTAACTTAAAAGATAACTAACCTATAGCACACACAAGTAATTCAAATCTTAAAAAGTTATTCTAAGTAAACTTATGTTGATTGTGTTTGCTCAATCTGTATCCAATTGTATTTAAAATGCTTGAAGTGCAATCAGAGCAACTGTTGCTGTTTACCCTCTGAGCATCCACCAGCCGTGCAACCTTTAAAGTGCAGCTTCGTTTCAGTTGATGAAATAAGCCACTTCAATAAAGCTGTAGAGTTGCCTTAATAAAGTTAAAAAGAAACAAAATCAATTTACTGGATAGAACCTGTGAACTTTGTTTTTAATCTTATACACTGATTTCATCTTTTCCCTTATCATTGAGTAACTCATTTTTGTTATCAAAATAAATTGTTCAAAGTTTTATGAGGCTAATTATTTCTGAAGAATAAATCCTGTTTTACAAGGTAGAATTTCCCTCTGCATACCTCAGGTTTTTTCATGAATCCAAATCGGGTGTCTATCTGGCTTGTATTTCTTTCCAAAAGATCTCGAACCACGTCGTCGGACTGGGAAGAGAAAATAACGCATCAAACTTTACAAACTGCATGTTGGACCTGATAAAGACTACACCTAGACACAATAAGCAAGCAAGTAAACACAGGGCGTTTTTAAGATTGCCTATTTCAAATTTGCTTTAGCTAAAATATAATGAAATTAAGTAATACAATACAACATTTAAACCAGTTATGTTTCTGGAAGGGAAAGGCAAAGGCAAAAATATTGCTTATGTGACCTGTTGAGATTTTTCAATTCCAGCATTCGGCCCTGACAGTCAAAAGCTTAGACCCACCCCTGGCTTAGATGGTTATAAACTGTGTTAGAGAAAGCATCAACAAAGATAAAGTGTTACAATCTGATCTCAACTGATCTACAGTACAATTTATATTTATTCAACAAATTGTAATTATATAGCAACTTTCATTCGGGAGGACTTCTCAAAGGGCTTAACCATGCTGAATAGGCACCCCCGAGTTGGGGATGGGAGTTGAGTGTTGGGAAGGGAGGAAGAATGATCAAAACCATGATAAAAGAGGGAGAGGTAGCATATGTTCACAAGATTGGGCTGGATGAAGAAGATTTTTTGGCACATCTCATCATCCTTCCAGAACACACACCCCATCGCTCCCAACCGCTGCTTTCTAAAGGAATCCAGTGCCCTAGCCACCCTTCCTAACGCCTTGTTCCAGTTAGTATTACCCTTGGCATAAAGAAAAGTGTCATGGTGCCTGTCCTGAATTTGTATTCTACAACTCTAAACTTGTGCCCTCTGGTTTTACTGTTTTTGACAGAGTGAAAACAGGCCCAACCAGTGCGTGCTGAATGTTTAAACTACATGAGTCCCCACACATTCTTCACTTCATCCCATATCTTGTTCCCTTCACCACTCACGTGAGGGTCTGGCTTCCTCTTGAATACATTTCAGTATATGATTCAACCACTGTGTCAGGTAGTGACAATATATTCTATTAGGATACCGTAGTGGCTATCCTATCTATACTTGTGGCCCCTAGTTAGGTTCCCCAAACAGTTGAAACAGTCTAGTTATGTTAACTTATTGAATCTTTTCAGAATATGAAACCCCTCTACCAGGTCCCCACTTCAATGTCTCTTCTCTAGTGAACAAAATGACCAACCTATCCAGTTTTACCTGATAGCAGTAACCTATATTTCTATTGTATTTGTACTGTACATCAGGTCCAGATGCTTTACATTCAAAATGCCATTTTGATATAAAATGTTACAATATGTAACAATGTTACAAATGTTAAATGTTGCAAGGCCTATTTGGATGAAGATCAACTTACTCCTTCCATCAGGGTGGTGCACTGTGACAGATCAGTGTTATCATTAAGGCTGGGTGCTGTCGAATCATTGTTGATAAAACTGGTGACACTGATGTTTCTATACAAGTGATGTCCTAATTTTTCAAAGTTTCCCTGCGAGTCCGATCCATGTCGCATTAGCGCAATCCGTGAGGTATCAATATGATAGGGAAATCTTGAATTTGAATGGAACGGTCTGACAAGAAACTGGAGATAAAATTTTGCTTGAAGCTAAAATGCTACAAATTTACATACAGAATCACTAAACATTCAGGTTACTTTGTGGAGACAGTTACAAAATCTAGTTATATCTCCCGTGTTCTAGAGCCAGGCTTCAAGTGGTTTTGTGACACAAATTGATTATCAGCATCTGCAGGGTTAGGAAAGCACCCTTCTCGGGTGGCTATTCACCATTGTTAGTAACACCAGTCGGAGAGGGAGTGTTTTGTGTAGAACTGTGGAATTCATTGATGCATCTTGTTTGAGGTATTAGAAGCATCAGATCAGCAGAGGCCAGGCACAGGGTGGAATATTCAACTTTAATTGCACAGAAACAGGTGGAGCTGAGTGATGGTCACGGTTCTTTTGCCGTTCCCATTTTCTCACCTGATTTCTCACCTTCCCCAGAAGTGGTTGTTTCTCACCCATTCTCAGTTAACCAGGAAGAATTCTGCTCCAGTGACAAGGTTTGTAGAGGAAGCAACCACAATTACCACTATACTCTATGTCACAGCCTATAAGAGGCTGCACTACAGTTCTGCTTATTCAGTTACAATTAACATTGATACACCAGTGTCAGTAACCTACCAGCATAACTACATAGGCATAGAACTTCAAAAACAGGAAAACCGTGTTCATGATACGCTCACGTTTCCATGGAACGATAATAAATTGTCCCAAAATATTACTGAAAGGCACCACAAAAAACCTGGGAGAGGAGAATTCACAGATAAAATATACATAATAGTAGATGTACTGAACAAATCCAAATTCAAAGAGAACCAGAATTAGGTGTAAGTAATCTGGTATGTAACTATTTCAATCAGCTCTGTGTGTATTTGTTTAAAGTTAAAATACCTGTAGCTTGGCGGCTGACTGCCTGGTTTAGTCATTTGTGTCCTTTTACCAATGGAGCAAAGAAGGTTAATACGATCGAGATGTTTAGGATACTGAAAGTGTTTGAGATAATTAATCGTGAAAAACTCTTGGTAGGGATGTGAATTCAAAATTGAGATTCAGGGAGTAAAAGAAGTGGTTGGCAGGAACCTCTTCTCTCAAGAGTTTGATCAGGGTGGGCAATGATTTAGAGCTGTTAAGAGCAGAGGTAGTTGGGGCATTTACAAAATAATTGGATAAGCACATGTAAACTAAGTGTAATGAAACAGGTATGGGGTAAGATCAGGGAATTGGCTTTTTGGAGAAGCAAAACCATACCTGATAATAATACTTTCATTAGTAATAATAATCCTTGCATTTGATAAAGTGCTTTTCATGTCTTCAAGTGCCTTATCATGTAAAGATGTCTTAAAACGCTTCATATAATATATTGTAAAGTCGATTGACTGTATTCTGTGAGCGAAAAAAACCCAGTAGGGTTGGTGTTCAAATTAGAATAATAATCTTTGTATTTGATATGGCATCTTTAACATTCTCTTTTGTTCTGTAAGGATGAGGTCAAATGGGCTGAATGCCCTCGTACTGTGTCATACATTTCTACAGTTGTATGGTATCAGCACCTTGCTATGGCCTAGACTGTTAATTAAGCATCAGACTTGTTTAACTAATCATTTTTAAGTCATCACCAAGTCAATGCACTACTTGCTACATTGTTCAGGCAACAAATGAGATGTTGCCTGAAGTCCTATTTAGATGGACATTAATAATTCTGTAACGCTTTTGAAAAGCATTTCTGCCGTAGTCCTAATAATCCTCACATTCACACCTTCCTCCAATTACAATCACTGGCAATTGCTGTGAAGCATTGGGACATTTTGATATGATAAAGCACTTGAACACTCTTAGCTCTAATTCACTTATTTCTCGGTCTAAAGTTTGCTGTCTGCCTACTTTGCTGCTCTCTCAAATTGTGAATAAGCACAAATGAACCAAGGAATTGACTTGCCAAAAGGTGAAGGCTGGGAAGAAGTGGCTGTAAAATGGCTGTTTCTCAGGATGCTGCTGTAAAATACCATATGTAGAATACGAAAACCAAAACGCAGTCAGGAATTGCAAGGCCGTGACAGCAAAGCCAAATGGGGACTCCAACCCTGTCTGTACTTTTCCTGGATCCATAAGCTGCAAATAACATGTTCAAACACATATATTTGTTCCTTTTCCTTTAATCAGAATTTGGGTGTTGAGATCTGTGTACAATCACTGATGCAATGCAACAGCAGCAATGTATTTTCAAACAGTCTATGTGTATCTTTATGATGCAGCCATATAAAAATTTAAAAAGGAATATCTAGCATCCTCTTACAACCATAGTTACGAGGTATTTATTTTATGGATACTTACGTGATTCTCATCAATGAAGAACCAGGTGTACAAAAGCGAAAACATGACCGTCAATAAACAGACAGCTACTGCACTAGAATGATCAATCTTGGCCCTAGTCACAGAAAAAAAGATTATAATAATTTGGACTAGGTGGCTTCAGTTATGTCTTCACTATTGTGGAGTCCTTTTAGCACATTTGCCTCGTAGTAAGTAAAATGTAGTGAAATGTATTTTGTAGGTAAACCATGCTAAGTAAGAACCCCGTAGTAAGTAAGAACCAAGCCCGTGTGACAACATGGCAAGGGTCTCAAGTCAAATTATTTGAGTACATCTCAACTCATTAATACACAAGCATCCACTATACAAACTGTTTAGAATGTGGTTATGCGAACAAACAATAAGCTTGATCTGTGCGCAACATATCTGGTGCAAGACTATTGTGGAGACATACTGTATTTAGTTTTCTTTCACTGATACTGCTCACCTTGACAAGTAAACAATTTTCCCCAAACACACTGTAATAATGTTGCTATTAAATCTTGCAAGTCAAGCAAAAATAAGAAAGTAATCAGAACGGTACATTTCAGTTATATAGCTCATTTCAAGTAAAAATAAATATCTCAAAGAACTTTATAAAATATAAATCATATACAGGTACAACAATTATTTTAAGAAAAATTATGTCTTCAGGTTAGTCTAAAAATATAGGTTAATTAGCTTTTCCCTTTACTGCTTTTGGTTTGAGTAGTTGTTTGTACTGGGAGCAATAATTGAGTACATATCTATGGAGGATTTGGATTATAAATTTAGACATTTTCGGCCAGAAATCTAGACAAATCCAGAAATCTGTTGTCAACAGAAACTCAGCCAGTTAAATTACAAAACATATTTTTTATATAACTTCTTACTTATATGGTCAAAGAAATGGGAACAATCATCATTGGGTTAATCAAATAGGTTAACATCAAGATAATTTATCTTATTCCTTGCCTCTCCCCAGCTCATGGGAAACTACTTTTTGCCCAGTGTTTATCTGATCCATATGCATTTGTGATTCGTCTCTCCCCCCTAGTGGTCATACTTACGGTAGGGTAGTATGTAGATTACACCACGAGATTACATGCTAAACATCCCTTCCGCAGACCTTTGTTAAGATGATATATAGATCCTTCATCTCACTTCAGAATTTTCCAAGGAGGGAGGAGGAAAAGATCTTCATTGCCTACCCACTCATTACATTACGATAATCCTTTACAAAACATCAGGATTTTATTTCACAGCATTCACCATAAAATGTAGTGAAATGTATTTTGTAGGTAAACATTATGATTATTCACATCCAAAGTATATTGATATATCTTTCACCTTGTAATTGTAAATCCATGGCTTATTAGAAGAAGCATTGGAACAAGCAATAAGTAACTAATCACGTGCAACAGCCTCCCTGAAAAACACAAAATGTGGTAAACCTGAAAGACTTTGAAGGACAACAAACACAAGTTAGTTTAATATTAATTTAACTGTTTAACGTTATATAGATTATAGTAGAAGATTACAGAATAATCCAATAGAATATTGATATTAAAATGATTATGTCTTGCTTACCAATCACTTTGGCTGATTCACAACCAACTCCATTATATGCATAAATACCAAAGTGAACGCACAGGAAGAAGCGTCCTAGAACTGGAATGTTACAAACAATAACACATGATATAACTTTGTTAGCTTCTCTGACAAACATGACCACCGCATATAAAAATATTTATCATTTTTTATAGGAACATTACATTGCTCTCTGGAGATCCTACAGCCTGGCTAAGATTGGCAGGCATTTCTCAGCAGTTTTATGACAAAAAGCATAGTCACTAATAAGCGTAAAAGTAGAGTCCTGTAACTTAATATGTTGCTTGCAAGCTAGGTTTGATTCCTGGGCAGAGCGAAACATTGGGCAAGTTTCCTTACTGCAAACACCTCTTTATCTAACAAGTAGGAACCCAGTTGTTAGTTAATTGGAGGATTGCTTTTCTGGGTGTAATAATCTCTAAAACAAAATGGACAGTATATTCTGTGAAGTGCTTTGGGACATCTTGATGATGTCATAAGGTGCTATATCAAATTCAAAGATTATTATCACAACTGTTGCTTTTGTGAGTGGCCAGACATTATATGTGTGTGTAACATCACTCCTGAAGCAGATTCCCACGTTGGCATACTCGCAGAAATGTAAGAAGCAAACTGCTGTATTACAATATGATTATGGTAATGCTGATAAAGTAAAAAAGGATCACTGTATACAATACACTGGTTATTCGCACCTTCTGTTCCCATAGAGACCATTAGCATCTGGTAACTAGAATGCAACAAGCTTCTCTTCTTCAATTGACCTATAAAAACAGATCAAACTTCGCAAGCGTGTTTATAAAGGCACTTCCCACCACAATCTTGCAGAACACTAGATTCAAAAATCCCATCACCAACCTAAAACTGAAAACTGTTTTTGTTGTTTCTCTTTAACACTGCTAATACAGCGCAAAAGATTCAGTCTTCAGCAGCGCTTTACTTACGTGAAAAATAAATAGATATTCCAAACAGTGTTATGAATAGGATTATTGATAGCATGTTGACTTCAAATATGCCTATAAAAGAACAAAAAATATTTCCTTTAGTTGTGTTGGGATAGTTTTACATGAGAATGATTGAAACAGGAGGAAGCTGTTTACCTATTTGATTTGCAGAAAAATGTCTTCTCCACAGCGCGTTTCCATTGGTCATAGTAATTTCATAATCCAGGCGTATTCCTCCACCCTAAGTAGAGAGTAATAAGTGTATTACATTGAAAACAAAACAAGCTACCGTTTCTGAAAGCTGTAATGTTTCACGATTTCCTTATATTAATGCTAACATTTGACTTCATATGATTTGTGATGTTATTGTATTTGACTGGAGCCTATTCAACTGACAATCGAGAGCTGGAACAAACAAACAAAATTATATTTGTTGTAGTACCTTTCAGGTCAGGAGGAAGTTCCAAGGAGCTGGACAGTCAGTCTTTTGGATCCAAACTGTGGTCGGGATAGGGGACGGAAGGGGGTGGGGGTGACCAATGGCATGATCAATGAGGAGGGTCTTCAGGCGGAACTTGAAGGAGGCTTGGGAAAGGGCTAGGTGGAGGGATTGATGGGATTCCAAAGGTTGGGCAGTGTCTCGCTCGCCGATGGTGGGTCAAGGACTATAGAGCAGGCTGGAGCCCGCTGAGCGGAAGGAATGGACAGGTTGGTAGAAGGTTAGGACGTCACAGAGATGGGATGGGTGGGGGGGGAAAACCATGGAGGTCTTTGAAGGTGAGGACAAGGATCTTCAATCAAATCTTCTGTCTGATGGGAAGCAAGTGGAGTCAGGCAAAGATGGTTCACAGAAGGAGTGAATGAGGCCAGGACCCTGGATAATCAGTTCACAGCTCATTGGGTAATCTAGAAGATTGAGATGAAATGGTGCCAAGTGTTCCTCATCCAAACCTCTTGTGATCTAAGTCTGTACAAAATAGGATGTAGGTCCATAATTTATCATTTTTTTACCCTACTTTTCTAAAATCCTTGAATAAGTAGAGAAAAATCCAAAAAGTGTGAGTGTAGCCTATACAGAAATGTTATATAGATTAGCTATCACTTACCATTTCTGTGCATCATAGGGTCATAGAATATTACACCATCATTCCCATCTTTTAAAGAGCTGGTACAGCTGAATAATGAGCATTCATTCCAATTGCTTTGTTACCTCAATGAATAATCATTTTATAGCTTTTAAACTACAAGATTAGTCACAAAAAACAGGATTCCCACCCATCCATCCACAATCACATACACAACCTTGGTGTCTTGTTTGATCCTCAACTCTGCTTCAAGCCCTATATCTTTTTCCTGAACTTGACTACACAGTACTTCTATTTCTGGAAAATGACTGGTTTATTGTCCCTACCTCACCTAAATTTTTTTCCATGTTTCCACCTCGCTACTAGATTTCAATAATGCTCTCCTCTTTGGTCCTTCTAGCTCCACTCTTAATATCCTCCCCCAAATCAGGCTCCATACGTCCATTATCCCATCCTATTGTTTTCCTAATGAATAATTATTTTTTTTTCTGTTATAAACTTTGATAAACTATTAGCATTCTTTATATGCCTCTGGTAGGATGTATACAAAATAATTACTTCCTACCATACAATTACTGACTGCCAGAAACCACCATCTTTCCCTTGCTGATTTGAAGCCTAGTCCTCTTTGACAGTCTGTATAATTTATTCCATTTTCTTCCATCACCTGCATGATTAAAAAGATAATGCATACTAGAATGCCATATCTAAAACTGTTATTTTACCAAATTATTACTGATTCGATGACAACTTTTAAAAGAGAGGTAGACATTTATTTGGGGAGGACGGGTTTGCGAGGTTATGGGGAGAGAGCTGGGGAGAGGGATTAAATTGTTATTTTTAAAGAACTTTTTAAAGAGCCGGCATAGACTCGATGGGCCGAATGGCCTCCTTTTGTACTGAAAAAAATATACGTGTGTGCATGTGGTAGTGTAGATGTGTGTGAGATTTTTTTTGTACTGAAGGTATTTTTTGAGGAGGGTAAATAATATCCCCTCTCCTAACAAGAACAAATCATGAACATAAGGTACATACAGTACATACCTGGCAACCAGATAATGGAAAGCTCTGAGTGAGGTTGAATAGCTGATTTTTTTCAATGGCAGCGACTGCTTCTTTACTCCAGCAGTCCTAATAAACATAATTCACAGTTAATTAAGAATATATTACATAATTACTGTGTTAAACTATATAGCAATAAAAGCTCACATTCAAAGGTGCTACTGTTAAAAGCAGCCAAAAACCAATCAGTAGGTTATCAATCAATGAACACATCTTGTTCATAAGGCTTGGTTACTGTCTTCTCAACTCGCTATTGGTGCTTGAGAGGGCTCACTGACCCCCTCTCTCTCTTTGTCTCTCATTTATATTAAAGCAATCTCGAACATCCTGCTGGTTGTCAGGAGCTCACACTACATGACACCCAAGCCTTCCGTAAGCCTTCAAAGCACGCTTTAAAGTTCATTTTGGAACTTCATTGCGCATTTGCTGAAAAGTTTGAAGCGGTCAAGAGATATTTACTCCCCATTCTGATCTGTTAGCTTGTCTTTGTATGCTCTTGTTTTATACCAATGCTGTATTCTTTCCTAATATATACATAGTGCTAACCCTAAGCTTTCATACATTCATTTGCAGACTCACCTTTGACCTATTCTTGTACACTGAAGGCCATTGGCTTTTTTCATCATGGTAAAACAGCAGGTTCACATTATGTTTCGCCTATAATTAAAACGCACAACCAATTTCAATCCATTACTACAGAATAGGTTTGGAATTTAAGATTTTGGAAGGGGTTAAGGTTAACACAAGTATTGTATTTGGGAACATACAGAGTGCTGCACAATAATGTGCCACGTCCATTCCTCCTTACTAATTAATTTTGCACAGATCAAGTAGCTGTCAGTCCCCATTAATTTACAGGGGTGGTAGTGAATTTAGTGTGCAAGCAATTCCAGGATACTCACAAACAACATCTGCCTGGTATGATCAGATTATGCCTGTCAGTGATGAAAGTTCTACAAAATATTTAGTGGGACTTCTGAGAATTTGGGCCAAGAGTTTAAACTCTTGGACACAATTGACTTCCTACAATTACTATAATGTTGAATGCTGACCTGGGGATACCGGATATGGTAGTTGATTTGTCCTTTTGTTGCCAGAAAACAAAACTTGGTCAAAAATACCCATTTCTGAAACAAAAATAAGACATTTGTATTTACCGTAGAACAGAAATTCAATCTAAAAATGTTGCAAAGCTAATATGAAAATCTCAAATATACATGCAATTACATATTCACTAATAAACATTGTTTAATTGTTTTTACAAATTTAACTATGGGTTTATATTTCATTCACAACACAGAACTAGCTTGATTATACAGTACTGTACTCCCAATTTCGGTGATGAACTTTTGAATCATCTTGATAATGTGATAAGATACTGTATGAAATGCAAGCACTATTATAACAAATGGATTGCAGAAATTGTTTTCAGATTGCATTGTGTCTGTTCTAACTCCGTTTAATGCTTGTCGATCTTCCCAACTCTACCCCTACAGCTTTGGAACACTACCCCTACGTTCCCTTCACTTTGCCACCCCCACCTCCCCCACCCCAAGACCCTCTTCTTCGACTGCACTTTTGGTCACTCTTCTGCCCCCCACCCTCCCCGTTCTTCTTCCTTCCTGATATCAAATACTAGCTCGGGTGCAAATTCTTGACTGTCCTCTCAGTTTGCTTTTTGCCTGGAACTATGCTCGGATGTCACTCATTTCTAGCTCTCACGTTGTTGGATTCTGACCATAGGACATGGGAGGACATCAGGAGGACATCCTCCCAACGTGACAGGCGCTCCATCAATGTGATTCTGTTCTTGTTGTCCTGACCGAGCAGAATTTTGAGTGCGACACGTGACACAGCTCGGGCGTCCAGAATACAATAGGCAAATTAATAAACTTTACATGGAGTAAGAGCGCCTTCCTTTACCAGGAAGGGTTTCGCATGATTGATTCACTGTAAAGTGGAGTGACTTTTGTGGGGCAAAAGTAGCCACCAATTTGTGCCCATGAAGTGGGTGACCCAATTTTATCTGGTGGGGGCGGGGAGGGGGGGGGGGGGGTTGTGTGTTGTGAGCTGTTAGTCAGGACACCAGGAGTAACATCCACCCGGATAACATCGCATTGAACCGAACACTCCGGGACTCTATCCGGCATGAGGGGCCTATATAAAGTGAGTTGCTGTTGTTGTTGGGAGATAGGGGGTTCGCAGTGTCCCTCCAGGCTGAGGTGCGAGAGCCTCAGCCCAATCTACCTCGTCAGTCTCCACCTTGCCCGAGTCGTACTTGGCAAGGGCGGGCAGCCACTCGCTCAGGGTGACGAGGAGGAGGAGGAGGAGGCTGGCCGCCCCATGGACTCCCTCCCTCATGGGGGAGGGTTCCCAAAAAAAGTTCAGCCCCTAACGGTCGCAGCGCACGCCGCTGCTCCAGCTCCAAACGGCCACAGCGCGTGGCACTGTCACACAAAGGCGATCGCGTCACGCAAACCGAGGGCGGCGGCACTCCAGCTCCCCTTTCCACCATTGGCCGATCGTTCAATTGATTGACGGTCCTGCAAGCCAATCAGGATGCCGAGTGTTGGAGAGGGCGTGCGGCGGGCGACCATTGCCTTGCTGGCATTGGGTCATCCCCATGCTGATTGACAGGGATGCCAACCAATGGAGACGCAGCCTCGTTTCGGGGGTGGGTGCGGGAGCGGAGATTGAGCTGGGCAAGTGAAACGCGCTGCGGAGCGGGTCAGCGCTGAGGGGGAGAAGTTCTTCTGCAGACATGGCATCCGAATACATTGGTGCCCTGCGTTGATTCGTCCTGGATCCTGTCAGTTTTGTACTTGTGCATCTGTGACCAATGAGGGGGAATGGGCTGCCGTTGAAACACGATCCGTGTTAATGGGAGCCACGAGAAGAGCCTGGTCAGATGTGAGCCAGCAGCTCGAGGCCGGAGGGTGATTGATCATGGTGCGAGTGTACAACTGTCACCCCTTCTCCTCGCAGCAGATTGTGGGCGTCGCGCGGGAGCCGGCGGCGGTTTGCTGCGGGCGGGATACTCTCTTCGTGCTGTCCGCGGGGGCCGGCAGGGTGCAGGCGTTCAGTGTGAGCCGCCAGGGGGGCTGCGAGCCGCTCTGTAGCTTCAGCACCCTGGGCACGGTACAGGCCCTGGCCTACAGCCAAACAGGTAACAACAACACGTTACGCTTGTATAACGGCCTCTCACACACACAACAACAACAACAACACGTTACGCTTGTATAACGGCCTCTCACACACACAACAACAACAACAACACGTTACGCTTGTATAACGGCCTCACACACACAACAACAACAACACGTTACGCTTGTATAACGGTCTCACACACACAACAACAACAACAACACGTTACGCTTGTATAACGGCCTCTCACACACACACACAACAACAACAACAAGGTTTGTGTAATGCGCCTTTCACTTCTGGACACACACACACACACACACACTCGAACATTAGGTCCCCTACTGATCCCCAACACTGGCTTGGGTCGCGGTTCCCTGACTGTCCAGCGCCTTGGGACGTCCTCCTGATGTGAAAGGTGCTATACAAATATAATTGTTGTTGATCAGTGGGCTTTGAGCTCCCAAATGTGCCCTCCTGCTCTTACCAACCGCATCCGCCGAGGCTTGTTCAGGTGGATGTTAAAGATCCCGCAGTCTTATTCAAAAAAGAAAAGGGAGTTTGTCTGTCCCGGCCGGCCGGCCAAACGATTCCCCTACCGCCCCCCCCCACCTCCAGATACAAATTGGACACTCGTTCCGTGGCTGTTTGTGGGAGACCGTTGGATATGCCGCATTGGCTGCTGCGTTTCCCACAAAATACACAGTCACTCCATTTTACAGTAAAATCCTGTGAAGTGCTTGTGAGCCATCGCAGATTATTATCAATTTCCGCGTGCGCACGTGTGTGAGACAACTTATTTCTGTACAGGTGACTACCTTGCAACAATCGAGGAGAGAAGTGACATCCTGTACCTGCGAGCCTATTTGAATTGGCGACGATGCGAGGCTGGGGGAGACTGCCGAGTGGGTGTGCGGATGGTTGGACATATTCTGGACGGTCCTTTTCCAGGTGCTCCGAAAGATCAAATGGAGATTGTAGAAATGCCCCTGGCTGACCCCCCGACCTGCCTTTCCTGTTGCCCTGTCAAAGGGGATCTGATTGTCGGTTGTTGGAATAAAGTGGTGATATTTCATTTGAAGGAACAGATCCTAGACGGTCACCCACCTCTCCTAGATTTTGAACGAGTTCTAATCCTTCATATCAGTTTAAACCCACTCAGTGTGTCTCTGTGCGATGGTTGTGTGGCAGTGACAACAAACTTGGAGGTATTGGTCTTAATGTTGGAGCCTTCCCAGCCAGGGGAAGTTGGTGAGCAGGACAGAGCACAGGGAAAAAAGAGAGAGTTTGCTGATCCTGTGGAAAGCGAGTCTGCAGAAGGTTGGTATCTGAAACTATTAATTTTCGCTTGTGTGTGATAACATGATTCACTTTATTGACTTGCTGTTTGATGAAAAATGCAAGAATCTGCAATATAAAATAGTTATGTTAATGTCATTTAGCTTGGCCTATAACGTTCTTGCCTCTGGGTCAGAAGGTTATGGGTTTCTGAGATCATAGTCTCGAGTAGACTGTCTCCAGTGAGGTAGTGGGGTGTAGCACTGTCAGGAGATTAGGTCCTTTGGTTCAGTTGTTAAACCAAGGTTCTGACTGCATGTTCAGCACCACAGTTTGACACGTAAAATATGGACTGTTCGGCTCGGGATCAGTGGGATTTTGTGGGTGGTGGAGCTTCATTTGTTTGCTTATAAGAAAATATTCAATCAGCAAGTGGATACTTGTGTTTTTCTTCAAGAGCCCTGTCACTTTCTCTCTCCACGACCTAATTCTATCCTGCCCCTTATATTTCCATGGACGCTATTGTTTCAGAAGTGATGACATTTCCCCACCATTACCATGCCCCACGGTGTAAACCATTTAGGAAATGTTATTTAAGTAACAGTATACTTGATAAGTGGCTATACCAAATGCAAGGATTATTAGTAAGTGCCAATCATTTTCACCCTTCCTGTCCATGTGTCGTCTAGGGAGCAAGATTAAAGATTCTCCATTGGTGGGTCCAAGTGACAGTTCAGAGGAGTTTGTGCTGTTTCAGAGTCCATTGGAGTTGCTAGATGAGGACACATGCGCGTCTGGAGTTTCGACCCTCTTGGAGTGGACGAGTGTACAGGGCCTGAGGACTGATCTACAGAACTGTTTGCATGTACGCCAGATCCTGTACAGGTAACCCAGTGTCCAGTGTGGATAACATGATCTCCTGGTTTACGATAGTTTTTAAGATTATTATCCTTTTTGTGAAACGCTCTGAGATGTGAATGATGCTACATGATAATAATCATTATATTTGGTATGGTCATGTAGTCAAGATGTCTCAATAAAGCGATCCACAGGATTTACTGCAAAGTAAAATAATTGACTGTATTTTGTGGACGAAATGCTAGTTGCATATAGCAATACCCTCACAAACAGCCATGGAGTGAGTGACCAATTTTATTTGAAAAATGTGTTGGCCAGAAAAGGGAAACTTCCTTCTCTTTTCAAATAGAGCTTTGGGATCTTTAACATCCACCCAAACGGGCAGACGGGATCCTCATTTAATGTCTCATCTGAAGGACGCACATGTCAATGAGAAAGGTGTCCTTGCAGTGTGTCCCCAGCATTGGAGGGTCAGTTTAGACTATGCGATTCCAAGTACTCGGATAGGACTTGAACCCACATAGATTAATGTTTGTTGTTCTGCACAATCTGACATTTTAAGCATTTTCAGTTCAATTGGATATAATGTGCAGCATGTGGTATTCTCCTGCTTTCTGTATTTGATGGCTTCTTCACCAGGGTCCCTGGGACACCATGTTATTCGGTATTTTTAAGGCAAAGCATCTGTCTGTTCTTGATCTGACCTCAGTGCTACTGATGGTACTCAGTGTTTGAAACCTCTGAACAGAGGGGAGAAGCTGATATATGAAATGATCAGTGGCATCTTCTATCTTATTACTTTCCAGTGGGACATCTGCAGTAGCTCACTGTGATATGGTGCATTATGAAGGCAGTGCAGCCAGTCTCTCAAAAAGTCCACAAAAATTGGATGGAAAGAGAGACTACACAACATCAAATGCAGTCAGAGAGACTACACAACATCAAATGCAGTCAGGGGGATTCTCTCTGACTGCATTTGGTGTTGTGTAAATGAAAATTATAATTGCATCAATCCTCCATGCAATTTTTGTGGACTTTATGAGATATTTGACTCATTAGATTATATTGGGTTCTTATTTTGATTATATTAAAAAATATATATTTTTTATCTTCGGACACTTTGCATTCTCTTGATTTCCTTCTCTCACTTACTTCCTGTTTCTAAGATTCTACTGTGTTCTGTTTACCGTGAGTGTCTTGGTAATGGAATTTCCCCAGATTCATCTCTACCTCATTTTGCCACGTCGATAACCTATTGTAAACATTTCAACATAACATGGGGATATCTCTGATGGTACAGTGGGTAGAGAGAGCTGCAGCTTACACAGGCTGGTGAAATTGGCCCTGAGCTTTCCAGTGTTAGAGAAGGGATAACAGCCAACGTGTTGGTCGTCAAAATCTCGCTATCTCAGATGAGACTCCCAACGTAGTGCTAGGGGTGTGTTGCATTGTCGGAAGTGCCATTATTCGGATGAGACGTTAAACTGGGGTCTTGTGTGCCTGCTCAGGTGGATGTTAGGGATCCTACAGCACTGAAAGATAAGGGAGTTTCCCCGTGTCATGTCCAACAAATCCCTTGAATAAAAATCGCTCATGGCTGTTTGTAGGACACTCCTGTGTGTATTTTACATAAATCCTGTGAAGCACTTTTGAACATCTCGACAATATGATGAAGAACTACATCAAATACAAGGATTACTGTTATCATAATCATTGGACACACTATATTTAAACTTAACTGTGTTGTTTTTGATAACTTTTTTCTCTCTCCAGGCGTTTTGTTCCAGATCTTTCCCATATTTACTCCATTGAGGAGACTGCTCTGCATTCTCTCCAGCTCCTGCCCATGTTTTCAACAGGTCAGAAAACACTCAAGGCATTTACAGAGCACATGCTCGGACACTAACCCATGTTTTTTCCCCAAGACCAATCCATCCAAACTGTGGGGATCCTAAAGCCAACCATATTGTCTAATCCTATAGACAATGGTGTGTCGGGTGTTCACCCCCAGCTCAGTGCAGACAACATGTCTGTCTGTAGAATTTCAATAATCGAGCAACCACTTTCTGTGGGTCACAATGGACCCATTTGACGTAATTTTAGGAAGGAAATTAGTTGCACATCTTTATCTCTTTTTTAAAAAAATTGTTATAGACTCTGCTGTCAAAATCAATTTCTGGCTAAAAGTTCCACATTTGTATGCTTGATGGGGGAGGGAGCCAGCTCTGTGCATCTTGATGTACTGTTTAAATTTATATCTATTAAAATGTACAGATTAAACATTCTCAGAGCGGTTATTTTTGTGTTCAACAAGACGTTTTGTGCACCTTTTCCTTTTTGTTTTTGTTTAGAAACCTGCGAGCTTTTTCTCTAATATCTTGTATCTTATTTTGCGATCTCTTCCTCTCTCCACCTACCCTGCCACCCCCACCACCAGAGAGCGATGAGAAGAAGATACTCAGCCTCTTCTGTTTCTTCTCGATGCCACACGTGGGCTACTTGTATAGCATAGGGAATATGGTACAGCTCCTCTCGACCTACCAATACCCAGAGAAGGCGAAGCAAGCGGTGCTGAGCTCACAGTTCCTGCATGTCATCACCAGGTACATGACGTGAACAGCAAGTGGGTCAATCTTGTATTTACTTTTTTTTAAAAACGACTGTCATCGATAGTCAGGCGTTCAGCCTGTCTGCCCCCTCACCCGTTGAACCTCCATCCCTCCGTTGCCTCCTTCAAAGCACGTCTCAAGACACTTCTATGACCGCATCTTTGGTCACCCTCCTACCTGTACCCTCCCTGCCCTCCAGCCCCTGAACCCAATCCCCTGTTTACAGTACAGAATTTGTCAGGCCTTTGTTTATTTGAACACTTGTTTGAAACTGAACAGTAGCAAGCAGGGAGATTGACCTTACTAATGGAATATTCTTTCTCTCGCCACCTCCACCCCTGGCTTTGGAATGGCTGGCAGGAATAACTTGCAGTGTTACACAGTCAGGTGCAGTGCAGTAGCTGCCCGGGATGATGATCCTGAGATGGACACAAATAACAAGGTAATAGTCTCTCTCTCACACTTTCAATGTGGTCAAATCTTTAGTGTTGATTGGAAGCCAGTTTCTTTTTATGAACTACAGAAAAATGAACTGGATTCAGAGTAGATAACACTCAGTCACAGAGGAGACCCAAACAAGCCCTAGGTTTAAAGCTGCAGTTACACATGCACCCACATAGAGTGATGAACAGTTTTAATTGCCTTTGAGGCTGGTGAATCATCCCTGCCTGTGTGTCCTCCCACCTATTTCGGTTTCTTAAACATTGGATAATACCATTATCTACCACATGAGAACACAGTAAAGTTTTCACTTGGAGGCACTCTCAACACAGTTCTACTAAGCCCCCAGTTGTCCCATTCACTTCCCTTTTCTCTCGTATCAGTGACCTGATCCTTGGATTGTCTGTATAAACATTCACCATTTGTCAGAATTAATTGAATTGCGGCTCTGATCATCTGTATCATGGCACAGTGTAGGTGGGCAGCTTTCCTCATTCCTTAGGGTGTAACCTGATGCTAATCTTTCCTGTGTGTTTCGCCATTTGTGTGTGTTTCGCCATTTAGGCTTGTCCTGCCTTTTTCATGAACGTGTGTGCTCTGCGCATGCAGCTATTCTTTGGGCTGCAAGCTGCATGTCACTCCAGAAACCATCTCATGCTGCTGACCAGAGCTGAAGCTGAAGTCAGCGTTGAAGAACGTGGATCAAAGAAGCTGTCGTAAGTATGTGTGTGCATCAATTCGCAGCATCTTGTCCATCGAACAGCCTTCACCTTGTTATGTCTTCAAGCCCCATGCTGGGACTTTGAGCTCACAATCATGACAGACATTCTTAATAAAAAGGGAGTTAGTTCCATGAAACGTGGTGAGGCTCACAAGATCATAAAATTGGTTTGGATGAAGATATGGATCTCATAACAACAACAACAATTTACATTTATATAGCGCCTTTCACGTCGGGAGGACGTCCCAAGGCGCTAAACAAGAGGCGTGTGACCCGAGCTGGGAGGGGAGTGTTTGGGAAGGGGTGAAACACAAAGGGGAGGTAAAAGAGTTCGGGGTGAAACAAAAGGCACGATCGAAGAGGAAAGTCTTCAAATCGGCCTTGAAAGAGGAAAGGGAAGAGGCGAAACGGAGGGATTGAGGGATGGCATTCCATAGGGTGGGAGCGGAGAAACTGAAGGCCCGGCCTCCAATGGTGTGGCGGTTCGGGCGGGGGGCTTGGAGCAGGCCAAGTCCTGTTGAACGGAGGGTCCGGGTGGGCGTGTAGGGGGAGAGTAGATCGGTTAGGTAGGATGGGGCAAGGCCGTGTAAGGCCTTGTAGGTGAGGACGAGGATCTTAAATTCGATCCTCTGGAGGATGGGGAGCCAGTGGAGACGGGCGAGGGTGGGGGTTATGTGATCACGGAGGCGGGTGCGGGATAGTACACGAGCTGCAGAGTTTTGGATGGCCTGCAGCCTATGAATGGAGGAACTGGGGAGGCCGACTAGGAGAGAGTTTCCGTAGTCCAGCCGTGAGGTGATGTACGCGTGCACGAGTGTTTCGGCAGCGCGGGGGGTGAGATAGTTGCGGAGCCTGGCAATGTTGCGCAGATGGAAATAGGCTGTGCCGGTCAAGGCGCGGATGTGGGGGAGGAAGGAAAGTTTTTGATTGAACATGATGCCGAGGTTCCTGATTGGCTTTGTGAGGTGGAGAGTGCAGCCTTGGATGTTGAAGCTGGCAGCGCCCGATGTGCGGAGGCGCTGGCTTGAGCCAATCAGGAGGGCCTCGGTCTTACTCACGTTCAATTGCAAAAAGTTGTCCCTCGTCCACGATTCGATGTCGGACAGACATGCTGTCAGAACATCGATCGTCTGGGGGTTGAAGGGACCTTCATACTGCCTGAACACCAAATCTACTTTTCCCATCAAAATATCAAGTGGCTTCTTAAACTGAATCTGGTAACCACTCCTCCTGGTAACGTGTTCTAATCATTAATTATTTTCTGGATTTATTTTCTCCTTGTCTGCCTTAGCTTCTTCTAATTTTCAATTGATCCAAAGATGCAAATGATCTTGTCAAAATGACGCACCTATTTGATCTTTGTTTCAGGCTTCATAAACCCAAGGCTAGTAAGAAGAGAGCACCGGTTAACAGCCAACCAGGGTGGAATTTATATTGTCTGCAGATCATTCCGACAATTCAGTTGTGCAGGGAGATGGTGAGTGTGTGCATGCTTGCGCACACTGCAATGGCACTGCATGTGTAGAATCAATGTGATGGTGGATGTCTGCAAATGCAATGGTGGGCATGCGTGTGTATTCATACTAATTGTGTGCATGTGCTAAATGTGTGTATATACATGCTCTCAGTTTAATCTTTGTATGTGTCATGTGTTTGCATAAACTGTGTGTGTGTGTGAGTTCACACTATAATGGATGGCATTGGGTGGGTGTAACATATGTGTGCAATGCCTGCAGGTAGAATACAGTAAGAGCTATGAAGCCTGCAGTCCCCAAAGCTATGTGCATCTACTAAGCGAGGCCCACTTGCTGCTGAAAGCAGCGCTGCTGCAACCTAGCCCTTGCGACCCAGAGGAGATAGAGGAAGTGGTTTCTGCTTTCAAAGAGAGCTGTTTGGAACTGGGAGACTGCTATAGCCGGTGCGTGCATTCCTGTCCTGTCTTGTGCTATGTTTACATTGAGCTGATTTATTTACCGGGGTTTGAGGGAACTCCCCATGCCAGGTTTATTGAACCCTACACAAGATCATCAGAGATTCCAAGGAAGAAAGCACTTCAACCCATTTGATTGCCTTTCTGGCAATGTCTTCTGCTCGTTAATTACCCTCTGATTAAAGAAATACCTTCCCCTGATCCTGCTCTCCTACTGCTTTTGGGTATCCTGGGAGACACTGAATTTACTGATGGATATTTTATTTTTTATATATATATATACAGTATATAAAATATATGTTGTCTCCTACACAGCACCTTCCATCCACACTGCACCCATTCCCAGCACTGTTCTGGAATGCCACCCCCAACAGTTAGATCAGGCCCTGGCTTTAGGCTTGAACTCACAACCTCCTGACCCAGAAGTGAGGATGCAGTTGGGATTGAAGTGAGCTTTCCAACTTTGACCTCACTGCTCCCTTGCTCAGACCAGCCAGAGGTTAGACAAAACTGTCCTTCATGTCTCTGACAATGTTGGGGTCATCTAACCTTCTCTTTGGAACAGGCTTGACATGGATGACTTCCACTTGGCCCTGCCCTACTACCAGATGTCTGGCCTGCCGCTGAGTGAAATCATCAGCACTCGATTCTCATGGGAGAATAAGCCGCAGAAATTTGGCAAAGGATTTATGTACTACTTGAAGCACTGCATGAGTCATGAGGGACAAGAGCCGTTGAGTGAGGTAAGCACTGTCAGATCTATTCCAATTGTTTCCTTTCATTGTGAATGTGGTTGAAGGGATGAGACTTTAAACTAAAGCCCGGCACCACCTGCCCACTTCTGAAGGGGTTTGTGGATTGTAGCCAGTGCCATTTATGTGGTTCGAGTCTGTGTCATTGCTATCATATCTTTATCCTCAAGACATCTCCAGGCCTAATTGATCATCTCTCAATTTCCCTCCTCCTCACCCCTCACTCCAGTCTCTATCTCCAGCTCGGTTACCCAGCCATTGTCGCTGAGCAAATGTGAGAATTATTTATAAAAAGTTTTTGTCTAAAACTCTAGGAATTGGCAAACCAGGTGCTGCATGTGTTCAAGGTGGCTGAACCCACACACATCCCCCACGCCCTGTGCAGTCCATGCATGAAAAACATCTGCCTCAAAACAGCTTGGGACCATCTAGAGAGACTGACCCTGGTCAGCCCGTCCCCACTGGTAATGCTCACCAAAGCCTCCTTTGCATTGAAAATACAGGACCTGCAACAGTACAAGACGCAGATGGAAAGATACAATGAGGTAGATATAATAATCCTTGCATTTGATATTGTGTCCTTCACACCAGGAGGGCAACTCAGAACCTTCACAGAATTTACCGTGCATTCTAGTGACTGCATATGTGTGGGTAAAGATGGCTCTCAATTGGTATACAGCAATGTCCTAAAATGACTTCCTGATTGCCACTGTGGGGAGCAATGTAGTAAACTTTACAGCACTGAGGTAGAGCAGAGTTGTAATTGGTTAATGTTTATCCAATGTTCTTTAAAACTCCACTTCACCCCAAAAATCTGTGTAATGTTTGCAGATGACATTGTGCTGCCAGTGGTATTGTTGCTGTCCTTGAGGGGGCACCTTGAAGGTACTGATTAGAAGATACAAGGGCAGTGATATCAATTGTTGATTCTTATTGGTATCTGGTGTTGTGGTGGATGTTTGTTTGTAGACTTTGAGGTATTATGCTGAGAAGAGACAAAGCAGTGTGGCTGAAAAGCAGTTAACACAAAGAAAATTGTGGTAAAGCATTCATATTCTAATACCTGTGTATTTTTTAAACAAAAATCTATGCTGTGTGTGATGTTCTACGATTGCATTTAACATGTATTATTCAGTGAAGAGAGCTTTTTTGGCCTTCTAGTTTAACAATACCTCTCTTCCAGATGAAGTTGGTTTTGGGTTTTGTGGATGAACCGATGCTCTTGATGTGTGACGGCATTGTGGCCACGGAGCTAGCCCGGCACATGGAGAGGACCCAGCCTGGCCTGCTCATCACTGCCTTTGTGGCTCTTCTGGACAGCAACAAGCTTCAGCTGGAAGAAGCAGATTTGTTCTTTCGGGTCAGTCACCACAACCTTTACTTCCAGGACCTCTCAGTGACCAAGGGAATCACAGAATATTACAGATCAGAAGAAGGCCATTCAGCCAATCATGCCTGTGCTGGCTCTTTGGAAGACTTACCCAATCAGCCTCACTCCCCTGCTCTTTCCCCATAACCCTGCAATTTGTTTTCCTTTTCAAGTACCTATCCCAATTCCCCTTTGAAAGTTATTTATAAATCTGTTTTCACAGATGTCAGAGTGGGAATGGAGTTTGAAGGTGTTAATGTTGTGCACAGTCAAAGCAGTGGATTTTTAATAAGGTTTTGAAGCAGACAGAAATGGCTTTGACTTGCTTTTATCTGTAGGAAAGTGTTCTGGGAGCAAGAGTGGCAGGTGGATGGCTGCTCGTGTTGGCCTCTGAGATCAGAACCTCTGCTGTGTACAGCCTTGAGAAATGTCTGACTGCAGAGGGGCAGCCCTCTTGTGAATTCATTGAAAGGCATCCTGTAGCTCAGTGGTTAGAGCATTCACCTTGCAACCAAGAGGACATAGATTTGATTCCCGGCAGGGCAAAACCTTGGGCTTCTGGTTTTACAGATATTGAGCCTCTTGTAAGGCTTCACACATGTTGGCAGCATTCCCAGACATTCCACTCCAGGACTCTAGCAGCATGTGATATGTCTGGAATGTCAGCCACTGTCTCAAAGTCCATTACTGCTAAAACTCGTGCTCTTAGTCATGCAGAGGCCGACTGTCTGACTGATGCTGACACTGATTGTGCTCCTTTAGGAGATCTGTAAGGAGGAGGGTGAAGGGCCTTGGGAACCGCAGCTGTTGGTTGATTTCTGGGAGGCCATGTTGGTAGCTGGCAACGGGGAGAAACTCGTGCAGAGGCTGCTGGAAAAGCTAGTGTCGGTGTATGTCCATAGAACATCCGCCAAGCTGCAGCCTGAACGCAAACCACTCAGAACATTGCAGGATTTGGTACGGAGTCGGTGGGGAGGGTTGGGGTGGTGTGGTGGGGAGGGTTGGTGGGGTGGGTGTGGGGGGAGTATATGTATGGAGGATGGGGGTTATAAGGGTGCAGGGAGTGTAAGAGTGTGAGGGGTGGTGCTCAGGTGCATGAGGGTTGGCCCAAGTGGGTGGGGTTGTGGGGGGTGTAGGGAGGATGTGGGGATGAGAGCTCAACAGTACAGAATCAATTAGTTTATGTTCTACATGTTAATATTTCCCCAGATCAGCTCATGTCTTCACTTTGGTACAATTTTCTCTTGGGTCCATTTTATCAATGCACCAAATGATCACCTGCTGGCGGATCTGCAAAAGTTACAGGTTTGTATTCACCTGCAGCAATTGGCTTTGGTTTTACGAGAGAGCCAGGGTGCTTACTCTCCCTGCCTACCCACCCCCCCCCCCCTCCATCCATTCCCCCTCAAATAATTATCATCTACCCTTCTTCCACAGTCCCTATTGTGTGGCCCCACGCTTGATGTGAAGTCTGTTCTTCCTCTCCTTCACCGGCTCCCTGAAGACGATGGGCCTGGGCTCAGCACCAGTGCCCTGTGGCAGACCCGCCTTGGGCTCTATGACAGTGCTGTGGATCTGCTCCTCGACCACTGCCCTCAGAGCGTTCTCGCATTCGCCAGGTGTCACATGCAGCACCAAAACCAGGTTTGGATTAGATGTTTTACGTGCCATAAATGCACTACGGCACAAATTGCCTACACAACAGTCATGAGCATAGGGTAATTCATCCAGAGAATGGCTTTGAGATGTCTATGTAAACCACTGTATCAAATACAAGTATTGAAAATCCAGAACTGTGATTGCAGCCGGCTCTTTTGTAGCCAGGGTCTGTGGATTGGGATTGTATCGGAGGCTGACCGTATGCTGCTGATACCAATGATCTGTTTTTGCTTCTCCAGCCACTGTGGTGGAAAAAGCTTTTGCCTGAACTGTGCAGGAGGACAAGGGGAGACGGGAAACACCACAGTATCCTTGTGGCTACACTGAAAGGTATTTTCAGAGATACAATATACAATGTGTCTGAAGTTTTATATTATATGAGCTCTCTAATACATTTCCCCAGTCCCTGCGTCATGTCAGTGCTGGTTCTGGTTCCTCTACTGGAGCTCTCTGCTGTCATCCCATTCCCTGCTCTCTCCCTATCGTGCCTATGCTGTTGCTCACTTCCCCACTGGAGCTCTCTACTCTACTTTCCCTCCACTACTACAGTTACCCCTCATGCTGGAGTGCGTTTTCCCGGATACTTGATCCATGGGACTTCCTTCCAGTGAGGGCCAGCAGGGAGTTTTATAACTGAGCCCTTTAAAGATGGTTGATAATAATTGTGTATTAATTTAGATTCTAGCTGTTTTATGAACTGCCAAATTAAGTAGAGGTAGACCTCGTTTAACGTTACTTTCGCTCAACGTTTGGTTATTACGTCACTGATACATAGGGGAATGTATACTCATTTAATGTCACAACGTTCGCTATTACGTCGTTTGTGTGGGTGGAAACCGATTAATTTGGGTAGCGTAGGCTTACATAGACCCTGAACGTCTGGTATTCTTTGCTTAACGTCGTTTTGCTTAAAGTCGCTCTTTTCGTGAACATAACTTCGACATTAAGCGAGGACTAACTGTATTTCTGATGGTGATATAAATGGTTTGAGAAAAATGGCGTCTCTCTCAGGTTCTGTTTGTTTTCTGTAGAAACATTGTCTATCGTAGCCTCAGAACTCCAGCCCTTGGATTTTCTGGCATTGTTGCCAGATGACGGTCGGGCCATATTTTTCCTGCCTCATCTCCTGGATTGCAGCAGGAAGGTGTCTGTGACCTGAAGGGACGCAACCCTTTTGTGGGGAAAACTGGAGTCCTGTGACGAGGTGTTTGAAAATTGTGCTAAACGAGAATGAGGGAACAGTATCCTGTCACTCATCTGATCGTGTGTATTCAGCTCAAGTCTGTCATACAGCACAATGTGACACTGAAGTCCAATCAACCTGCTGCAAACAGCATTGCTTATTCAATGAAATCGCATTTACTTCAGGATGTCTGTTGTTTTGCTTTGTTGGACCCAATTCTGTTTCTCTTGAAGATCTGACATACTGTACTGGAGTGTGGATCGCTCAAAGTGAGCAGTGCTGGCTGCTCGTTGGTATTATGCACTGAAACAAGGCAACTTGTCATGTTCCACGCCCACAGCTCTTCTCCTTTTACAGACTGATTTATTACATTTTTGCTATTACTCAGTACTTAATTCTAATTTATGTTTCAATCTCAGACCTTGCTCATTAAACATGTTAATGTAAACTGCCTGATGGTGGGCCAAACTGGCCTCGAGTTTGTCAACAACAGGCTCCATTCTTCCTATAATTTACTGCCAACCAGACAAATAAGTTAATTATTTTATTGTTTATCTATTGAGTCATTATCAGGTATTATCTTCACAACAGCCTCTGCAAAACAATGGCAATGATTGAATGTTTGTGTTCTAAATGTAACTCAAACATTTTCAACAGCTAATGGGTGGCTGTTTTTAGTCAGAAATTCTGAATATATGCTTGAATCCTTGAAATATACCTTTTTTTTCTGAATGGAAGAGAGAAAGAGAAACATTAGACAGCTTTTCAATCTCAATAAAGTTACTCTCCTCAAACTGGTGTTGCATTGTATAATTGCAATATAGTGAAGATCACACTGTCTCACACAGAGCAACATTACTTCCTTTAATAGTGGAGCCCCTTTAGCTCAGTGGTCAGAGCACTCGCCTTACTAGTGTGAGACCTGTGTTTCGAATCTAGGCAGGTCAGGACGAAACCTTGGGCGTTTCCTTACTCCACACGCCTAATAATAATCCATGCCAAAAAACTATAATAAATTGGTCATTTCAATCCACGACTGTTTATGGGACACTGCTGTGTGCAATTAGCTGCTGCGTTTTGCCCACAAATATACAGTCAATTCACTTTACAGTATATTGTGAAGCGCTTTGAAACATCTGGAAGACTTGAAAAGTGCTATTTCACATACACTGCTTATTATTATTTAGGAGCTATTCAAAAATGCTTATTTCTCAGCCATTCGCATTCTCAGGCCATTGAACTCACAAGTGTATTGCTACATTGTGAGGTGGACACCTACTGAGGTGATATCTGCCTGTTCAGGAGAACTTTAAACATCCCACAGCACTATTGTAATTGAGAAGGGAATGTCTTCCAGTCTCCTGGCCAGCAATCGCTCAGTCACTTCATGACTTTTGCAGAATGTTACTGTGCAAATTGGCTGCTGTGTTCACACTCAAAATACAGGTACTCCACTGAAGTGTTGAACTCGCAGTCCCTCTGCCTCGACCCCTCCCTGGCCTCATTCAAATCCCACATCAACACCCTGCTCTTCGACGGTCCCATCGGTCACCCCAAATCCCCTCCACCCTCCCTGTCCCCTACCCCACATCGGGTCTGAAACATTGTCTCCCTGGTGCTTTGGGACGTCTTCCTGACATGAAATACATACAAGTGTAATTTTGTTATTGTTGAAGTTATAACAAAATCAGGATTATCATTATATACCCACTGCCCTCATATGTAAGCATTTTAAATCTCAAAAGGTTGGGAGAGATATAAAGGGCTCGGCTGCCGATCATGGGGTGAAGGGAAACACAGGAAAGCCTGAGTTTATTCAATATCTTCAACAGCAAGTGGCTGTAGATTGAGGTTGGAGAACGTCCATAAGAAGTATGTTTGGTGAGTAGTGTGTGGGTGAGAGTGAGCTTGATTTACAGGGAGACAGTGGAACCTGACATTGAAGGAAGTTACTCCCAAGTGTCCTAGCCAACAATCCCGACTATAAATTGGCCATTCACTCTGGCTGTTTGTGGTGCACACAATTGGCTGCCGTGTTCACTGAAAAAAAAATGCAGTCACTCCACTTTACAATTGATCCTGTGGGACGCCTTCTTGATGTAAAAGGTATTCTACCAAATGCAAGTATTATTTTTGCCATTATTACAATGGGATACTGTTAACCCTGCACTAATTCACAGCCTACTCTGCATCACTGTTAGCTTTCACTGTGAAATTATTTGCCAATACTGGGTTCATTGTTAGCCAGTCTATTAAAATTGTACCATCGGTTAGACAGTAACAGATTTGCATGCAATGAGCCCAAGACGTTCCTGCTTCTTATTTTGACCTGAATATAATTGTATTAAACGTCTGGTGCTGCCCCAACAACAACAACAGCAACTTGCATTGATATAGCGCCCCTCATTGTAGGGTAGCGTCCCTGAGAGCTTGAATCGATTCCCGACCAGACACGAAACGCGTTACGTGTGCCAGATTTCCAATGGCAGTTCCCAGAGCCTGTTGCTCGGCTGGCTACTTACCTGGTTTCTGGTGGACAGTGTAGGTTGTCTCCATGCCACCCTGAATGTGGTCTGCGACGTGACAGTGCAAAAACCACTCGCCAACATGCTGCGGATACATTTCCACGGTCTGGAAGGTGCCGGGAAGCAGATCAAACACATCTCCGCGATAGACTTCTTTCATCTGTGCGGAAAAACGTGAATGAATTTTACTCTGCAGTTAACTCTCTTTAATGCCTCGAAAGGAATTTAAAGGGGGCGGTCCCATTCCCTGCTCTCTCTCCCCACTGTGTCTGTGCAGGTACTCACTCCTAACTGGAGTACTCTTCTCTAATCCCATTTCCCTGTTTTCTCCCATCAAGACTGTGCTGGTGCCCACTCCACTGCTGGAGCTTTTTTCACCCACAAATATACAGTCGGTTTTCCTGCTCTCCTTCCCCCTACCACGACCCCTCCCCTTGCCATCTTTCCCCCCTTTTTCCCCTAATCCCACTTCCATGACTGTTTGTGGGACACAACTGTGCGCAATTTGGCTGCTGCATTTCACCCACAAATATACAGTAAATTTTCCTATTCTTCTTCATCCTATCCTGACCCCTCCCCCTCCCTGTTCTTGTCCCTATCTGACTGTACAATGCCTTGGGACATCCTCTCAGCATGAAAAGCGCTATATAAATATAAGGATTGATTGAGTGATTGAGTGATTGATTGATTGAGCTCTCGAATCCCATTCCTTGCTTGTTTCCCCTTTAGTACTATTTTTCCTCAATTTATGGGTCACTTGGGAGACTGGTTTCCCGCTTCACACTACTAATTCTGTCAATAACGCCAGCATTTAGAACCCTTTCACTGCTGAGCGGGGGGAGTCGGGGTTAGGATCATGGAGGGTAGAGATCGGGGAGGGTAGAAGGCGAGATCCAAGAGAAGGGTTTTGAAACATGCCTTGAAGGAGGCATGCGAGGGAGCGAGAAGAAGGGAATGTGGGATAGAATTCCGAAGGGTGGGGACAGAGAGGCTTACGGCCTGCCTGCCGATGGTGGGGCAGGCCAGGCAGGAAACCCATGGAGACAGTCTACAGCGTGCTGAGGGGAGGGAGAGGATAGGTATGATGTAGAGTTACTGTGTCACAGAGATAGGAAGGAGCAGAAGTGACCAGCTGACTGTCAAGCATGTTACCTTGAAATTAAAGCTATGCCCATGGAAATGGGCAGTATGTATGTCCACTTCATTGCCCATTCCCATTAGATACCAGAACACCCGTTCTCCTTCAACCATGTCCAATCCATGTAAGTTTCCAAATATGTTGCCATTAATAGCTGGAAAAGAAACAAGCTCAGTTATCATCAATCTCACATTGACACACAAGTTGAATTACTTTATGAAACAGTAAACTTCCACTGGAGACTGAAACAAAACAAGCAAACTATTTAACTTAAAAGATATGACTTTCTAAGTCTTGTCAATCAGCCAGCCTGGCTGTACTGTCATTATCAGTGAGCTGGAGCACTGAGGACCTGTCTGGCTCAGGAACTGGACTACCAAGATTGCATGTCACCTAGTTCAACGCCTGCTTACCTCCCATCAAAGGAGGAAAGTGGAATCCTGTTGCTCAGTGCTCCAGATAGAGCACTTACCTTACAACTGAGAGACCTGGGTTCAATTCTAGGCAGGGCGAAACCATGGGGCAAGTTTCCTTACTCTACAGACCTAATAATAATCCCTTGGGGGAAAAAAACAATAATAATAAATTGATCATTTCAATCCACAACTTTTTGTGGGACACCGCTGTGCACAATTGGTTGCTGCGTTTCGGCCACAACCATACAGTCAGTTCACTTTATAGTATATTCTGTGAAGCGCTTTGAGACGTGAAAAGCTCTATATCAAATGCAAGGATTATTATTATTACTCTTATAGTCCTTTGGTCGCTTGACATCCCTCACAAGGTGTATGGTAGTTAAGCGGAACTCCCTGCGAGCTTCACGATGAGCAACACAGCTCAGAGATGTGTGAGATCATTGCCACCATCTTCCTGTCCACAGCTCGGGCACACGACAACTTCCCATCGAGTGAATGGGATCAACAGAAATTCTGATGGTGATGACTCTCAGATAAAGGCAAGTGCAGATGAAAGGTCAACCCCATTTTGCTCTCCCCATGACACACACCCTCACTGAGGGGAGATTCGAGGAGTGTGTACTCACCGTGCAATTTGTTGCTCTCTATAAAATCCTCGTCTTCGCGGTTGACCTCGCGCGGAGTGCCGCAGTACGTGTTGATGTTGTAATCCAGGTACCAGGACTCGTTCTCGTCGAAAACCATGAAGAGGAGAGTGAACTCCCGCACGTTGGGAGTTGTACCCAGACCCAGGAAGGTCTTCCGACAGACGACCAGAGTTCCGACCAGACCACTGAACATATCCTACAGAGGGAACGAGTGGGAAACGCGAGAAGACAACGATTACACTGAGCAGTGAGAAGTACATTGAACAGTTGTGGAGAACGATGCTGATCACTAGGCAACTCTACTTCAGTCAGGAAACAGACTGCCGGGAATCGAACCCAGGTCTCTCACTTGCAAGGCGAGCGCACTAACCACTGAGCTACAGGACTCCACTTGAGATTGTGGTTGAGACACTTTCCGTGTTATTTCAGATATGCCTCCATGTCCTGATTTCCTGATCTCGGGTAACCCTCAGCTGCCTGCTCACCGAGGGAATCCTTACAGATCTATTGGGAAAGAGATGGCAATTTCTCCCAATGCCCAGATGATAATTCTGAGGGCGAAATGGGCCCTTCATATCTTGGCTGTTTTGGGAACTTACTACGGAACTCACACAAATTTTGCAATAGAAAATTTCCCCATAATTGACAATGATTGCGGTGAAGTGCTTTGAGAAGTTTTGTGGCAATAGGATGCTATAACATGCCAGTTCTTTATTCCTCTTTAAGTAATAATTATCTTCTCTATATCATTCAATCGTTCATAAACTTAAATAGTTTGACTTGGAAATACCGACATAGGGTGATGGGCTTCAATGTGTGTATGTGTGTGTGTGTGTGAGTGTGTCAGAGACCTGACTGAGGCCGACAAACAACAGATATATAGCAACAATACATATTCTGCCGTTCTGTCAATTTGGTGCCAGTCTCACAGCGGAGGACAGAGCTGGAGATGATGGCAAGTTCATTCTTTCTGCAAGGAGTTTCCCAAACAGAAGCAGTTTGAAGATTGGAGGAGTTTGTTTTCAGAACCTTATCCTTTTAGTTGGATGGTTATTTGGGGGAAGATAAGTCAGGTTCCCAGATAAATGAATGTCAGGTTGGCAGACTCTACCTTTACTCGATCCACCTGCGAATAATAAATCCACGAGATACAGCGAGGGTCCCCCGCAGCAGGTCCAGAGCGTTCAGGAATCTCCCATATGTAGGTTTCAGTCGAGCCTACAAACACAGCACAAACACAGTGATTCAGCCAGCCAGCGACCTGCGCATATAATAATAATAATCCTTGCATTTCATATAGCGCTTTTCACGTCTTCTAGCCGTCTCAAAGCGCTTCACAGAATGTACTGTAAAGTGAATTGACTATATATTTGTGGGCGAAACGCGGCAGGCGATTGCGCACAGCAGCGTCCCCACAAACAGTCATAGATTGAAATGACCAATTTTATTATTGTGGTATTTTTTTTGAGGGATTCACATGATTATGGGACTGCAAGTAACGGCCACTCGTCAACATAAAATCTATTTACTCATCACGGACATTCTGCGCAAGAGTCACATTTTGAAAATGTGGAAATGTGGGGGCAAAAGGAGACGAGGAGATTCTTTTACGGCCTCCTGATTTACAAAGCCATTTAACTCCCTCCTTCCCACCACATCCTGGGCAAAAGTAGAAACTCGAGCAGTGTGCTGTCCAGCAGAAGTCACTGTTCCACCAGGTGATCCCGTTACATCCCATTTCCCACTTCTTCTCCGGAACTCTCAGACTGAGCAGAAAGGACTGACCTGGCAGGGTGGGTTTGACCTCCTGACTGTTGGTCTTCACCCCATTGGCGTGAATGGAGTAGGGCCTTGTGGCCATGTTCTTGAATACGATTTTAATTCTGTCGGAGACTTTTGCGTGAAGCAGGGGGCCTGGAGTAGGAGGAGGGATAAAAGGAGCAATAGATTAACGTTGGCACAAGTGAATGTCAAGAGCAAATCCTCCCCCCAGCGCCAAAAAGTCCCATTGCGTCATGACGTAGAGTGAGTGAGGCTCACCAGCCATCGGCCGCTTGTTATAGTTCAAATCGAAACAATCACTTGGCGAGACAGAGAGTGGACTCCTGCCCCGTTACCCTTTATAACAGGCAACAGTTGTTTAAATAACTGTAAATGGAGGTTTAAACTTCCCAGAAAACAGCCGGTCAGTCCAGGAAAACAAGACCACGCGAGCGAGCCATGATCTCACCACACTTGTCGCTTCACTTTTGGTGAAAGTACAGTACGTGGCCATGCGTCACAATTCCTAACAAACAACAAAATCCCGATCGCTTCTCGGAATCGGGCTGTCGCCGTGCTGACGTCACCTTGAATTTGCAAATGCTCTTCTCCCGCCGTGCGTATCTTCTGATTGGTGAACGTCTGGTCTGTGTATTCCCGGTACACCACTTTCCTGTACCTCGAGCCAATAGTGGTGTTGGTTCCGACAACGTAAATCGTACCCGGACTACAGGGAAAGGCAGCAGCGGAGTCAATCATTCGCGCATTTAATATTTGATAGTACGCCTGACCACTGTCTCCCGAGCCGTTATCGAAGCCTCTTCCCAGGCTCCACTGTAAAGTGTAACGACTTGTGTGTTTTGTGGGTGAACATGCGGCCAATTTTTGCACAGCAATGTCCCCCAGACAGCAATGGAGTGAGTGACTCGTTTAACTTGAGGGATTGTTGGCCAGGACACTGGGAGAGAGAGAGAGAATGTGTTCTCTTTTCCACCTGGGCAGGCAGGCATCTCACCTGAGTTGGGCTGAAGGTTGGGCTGAGCTAGGGCTGGAGTGGGGGCTGGGGACTGAGGCTCGGGGTTGGTGAGGCTGGTGGCTGAGATTGGGGTTGAGGGCTGGGGAGGGGGGGGTAGGCTGGCTAGTTGTCTGAACGGTTTTTATAAACCCCCCCCACACATTGCTGTGACCAGGAGACACTTACCTTTTCTCGCTGCTGTGGTACATCTCCATCTCCCATGCTCTGGATGGTGAATAATCCCATTCAATTTCCACCGCTGCAATGTAGTAAGTCCGGGTGTGCCAGCCGATTTTGCCCAGGAGGCTAGTCCACATCGAGCATTTGTTCACTGTGTAGCGCTGCTTCATTCCTCCCAGGAAGTGATCAGTCGTCTGACACGTAACATCAAAGACACCTGCACCAAGGATAGAGTGTTCCTCACAGCTCCTCCCCACTGACCTTCACCCCAGCAATAGACCACAGTCAGTGGGGTAGGGATGGACAGGAGGCAGGGAGGTGGAGGGAGGGAGGGAGGGAAGGAGGGGTGTGGTAGTGGTGGTGGAGGCAGGAGCAGGGTTGGTGAGGGGGGGTGGGGGGGTCAGGGAAGAGGAAGGTATGATGGCAGAGGCAGGGACAGGAGTAGGGGTGGGGCAGGGCAGAGATGGGCATAATGGCAGGGGCAGGGTAGCAGGCGGTGGTGGAAGGTGGGGGCAGAGCCGGGAGTCAGGTTGGAGCGGGTCAAGCCTGTGCCATACTCCAGTAAAGGCTTCCAATCATTCCACTTGTGATAACATCACCCTGAATACCTGCCCCGTTTCTCTGGTTTACCTGTGTTATCCGGCTCCATAATCGCAGTGAGTGAGACGTGGGGGAAGATGTTGACAGTGTCTCTCCGGGTCTCCTTGCTGAGGAAAGTGTTGCCATGAAAATAAATGCCGTGGATATCGATCTCTGAGCCCACACCAAACACGTGCCAGGCCACACGCTCTCCTTTGCACATCTCCAGGCCCGGCTGGTTACCATACAGATAGCCGTTCATCGCTAAACACACAGGAAACTAATCATTAATAGGTAATAATTAGTTATTTACACAAGCGTGTACAGTTCAGTGGGAGCGGATTTAATCCTGTGTTACTCTTTGGGTTAAACGGCCCCTCGCCCATCCCCGGGAGGAGTCCTGTAGCTCACTCGGTGAGAGCACTTGCCTGACAAGTGCGAGACCTGTGTTTCGAATCCAGGCAGGTCAGGGCGAAACCTTGGGCAAGTTTCCTTGCTCCACACACACACGCGTGCCTAATAATAATCCCTCCCCTCAAAAAAACACAATAATAAAATTGGTCACTTAAATCCACGACTGTTTGTGGGGACGCTGCCATGCGCAATTGGCTGCTGCAATTTCGCCCACAAATATACAGTCAATTCGCTATATATAGTATATTCTGTGAAGCGCTTTGAGACGTCTAGAAGATGTGAAAAGCGCTATATCAAATGCAAGGATTATTAGTATTATTATACAGGATCTGGGATGGCGACCGCTGACTGTCTTGTAGATCAAGGGTCGTGGGGTTGATTGCTGTCAGCCGCGCCTGAGGAAGGAGTGGGATGGATAGTGGGGGAGACGTGGGAGGGGTCTGCAGGGGACGCGGGGTGCAATCAGTGGGGTGTGGGAAAGCAGCGATGGGGGTGGGGTTATTGCTGACAGGTGCAAAGGGATAACTGTGGAGCATTTGATTGGGAGTGTTACCGTGCATTTTATTCGACTCTTGGAAATCTTCATCCTCCGGATCCACCATATTGGGCCTGAATGTGAACATCTGGATGTTCTCCCCCAGATACCAGCTCTCGTTCTCATCAAATACCGTCACCAACATGTACAGCTCCTTACTCATTTGTTTCTGAGTCAGGACAGAGGCTAGAGATCAGCCACCAGGCCCAAACCCACTGTCGCCCATCCATCAATCCTGAAGGTGCAATTTTAAACCGAGGCCTGATCTACCTGACATTACTGATCTTGTGCGAATGTTAGAGAAGAGAAGGCAGTCTCTCTCTCCCTGTGTCCTGGCCAACAACCCCCTAGACAAGTCACTATGGATGTTTGTTGGACATTACCATGTGCTAATCGGCTGCTGCTTTCACGCACAAACTACAGAGTCACTGCACTTTACAGTCAATCCTGTGAAGGATTGTGTTCATGTTCTAGGCACAGGATCAGATGTCAGGATTATTATGTTCCCATCGCTACTGTGTGAACAATACTAAATCTTATCTTAAACATGTACCATATGGTAGAAGCTTGCAATATGGCCAACAGTTCAGTTGGTTAAAGGGAGTGCTGGTCTCAGCAATTAGATAGACACACAAGGGAGTGTATGGGAGGGAAGTGTTAACACCGAGGATAGAGTATTTAGGCTGAATGGCCCGTTTCCTTGCAGTACACTGTGCGTAAATCTAGGAATTTCCGAAACAGACTTTTCCCCAGTCACGTTGACTGTGAGATAGCAGGCTGGACTGGGGCTGGGTTTAGCTGTAGTGACTGACCTGCTTCCCCTTACTGTCCAGCGTGGAGCGTTTGCAGATAATGAGCGGCCCGACCAGGCCGGAGTTGGTGTCCTTCACCGGAACCACGGCTGAGAAGTACAGCCAGGTCAGGCAGTCTCCTTCATTCCTGCTCGGACCATAATTCTCCGGGACATTCCACTCGTAAACAAATGTTTGACCGGGCTCGACTTGCGGGGAGCGACGAGGCTCAAACACTGGACCTGCCGAAAGTGGGCTTCAGTTCATTAATGAACAACAACAACAACTTTGATGTATATAGCGCCCTCCAGGCCGGACAGCGTCACAGAGTGCAATTGACTGCTGCATTTCGCCCCCCAAAATATACATTCAATTCACTAAACAGTATATTCTGAGAAGCGCTTTGAGACGTCCAAAAGACATGGAAAGTGCGGTATCAAATGTAAGGATTAGGGATGCAAGGCAAGGATATTGGAACTCATTTAAAAAGCACCTCGATACTATGTTAAATTGCTTTTGTGAACTGGGACAAATTACCATACCTAGAGATTTGTTCCATGTATGTCAGCCTGGCTCAGTGTGTGTGTGTGTCAGCCTGTCTCTGTGTGTGTGTGTGTGTCAGCCTGTCTCTGTGTGTGTGTGTGTGTCAGCCTGTCTCTGTGTGTGTGTGTGTGTGTGTCAGCCCAGCAAAGTGTGAAAAGAGAATGGAATTTCTCCCAACAGTGTCCTGGCCAACAATCCTCCAAACAAGGTTGGTCACTCACTCCCCAGCAGTTTGTTAGACACTTCTACAGTACATGCAATTGGCTGTCGTATCAACAATGAGACAGGGCGCTATAACATTTGCCTGGATTAAATATTACCAATGTTAATACCTGTGTCTGTGTGATATTTTGCTCCCTCTGAGGATTTCTCGTAAGCCACTCCGTGACTCTGGATACTGTAAACGTGACTCGCATTGTTCCAAAACGTCACTTTGATTCGATCTCCAACTTCGGCTTTAATGACAGGCCCTGGAGGAGAGACACAGACATAGACCATAGCCTCTGGCCTCTGCGCAGAAGGGATTGAAACTACCAAGCCAGCTGGGACCTGGGCGAAGACATCAGGAAACAGCTGGATGGTGTAATGAGGAGACGGCACGGTGAGGATTGTGTGATCAAGGGTCTTCATCCAGTTTAGGGCTACATTGCCATTCCACCCCTGTTTCCCATTCTCCCTGTAGCCCCCCGCACCTTCCTCCTCGCTACCACTCTCCCTCCCCCACCCCCATCCCCACCGCCGTGGTAATTACCGAGTAGCCCAAGATGCTGTTCCTCTGCGCACCTCTCCTTGTGCAGTGCAAACGTATCGTCTGTGTATTCTCTGTAAATAGCCTTTTTGTACCTCCCTCCGATCCTCTTCTCTCCTCGTTGAAAAAACGTGACGGATTCGCTGTGGGCAGAGAGCGGGGATCAGAGCAGTGCTCACCGTACACACTCACTCCCCCTGTACACCCACCCACAGTCCCAGGCCACTGTCCACCAGGGCCACTTGCTCTTCCAGGCGGTGTTTAAATGATTAAAACTGTTTTAGTTGAGTTAGGCTTTGTTTGTCTTTATCGGCTCTTGTTGGTGACCTGCAGGATTGCAATCTGGATTATCAATATGGATTTAATTGCACTAAAAGATGGGTTGGAGAACTTCTATTGAAGTGCGAGGGGCGTCGCGGGTCAGCTGGTCTAACACTGGACACTGGGCTGAGGAGGTGTTACTTTGCTGTGGATTGTATTATGCGTTGTACACAGTCATCAAATGGATGAGAGAATGCTGACCACAGTGATAGATTTTCCATGTATGTCAGTCACCCGAATTATCATACTGACGGGTGTCGGTGTGTGTTAAACATCAGCCTGATCCAAGCAAAAGTACCTGTCAGGATAAGTCAAAGGTTTCCCAGTGAACTGGTCGATGCCTGTTGGACCATAGTCCCAGATGATCTCCTCTGCAGCGATGTAGTAATGCCTCTCTTTCCCTTGCGATGGCTGTTTGTATTGTTTGACGTCCTCTTTTACCTCAAACAGTGCCTGCATACCACCTGGTGATAGACAAAAAGTGAACATCGCTAGTCCGCCATATCGATTCCTTGACCATTCTAATCGGGGGTTACCGCAACTTTCTGTCACAGTGACTGTCGACAACAACAGCAACAACAATGTTGATTCACTCCTCAGCGCCTTTCAAACCTGGTAATGTCTCAAACTGCCGCACGCTTGGAGAGGACACATTACACGTGTAGGGAAATAGAAAGAGATGGAGACAATTACCGAACCTGCAAGACCCCCATTTGAATCTAGAGAAGAGTGATAGAGAACCCCCTGCCCCTTGTACCCCACTCCCCCCCACTCCCACCCCCCCCACACACACACACACGCACGCACACACACGCACGCACATTGGTTGGAGAACATGAGCTATGAGGCAGATTCTGAACTCAGCCAGTCATATGAATGAGTCAACATTTGCCATGAATTCACACAGGGCAAAGGTCTCAGAGGGTACAGTCACCAGAGTTACCACCTCTGACTGTGCCACCCTGGGAGTGCTGTGGGAGTGCAAATGTGGAGGATTTTTTCTTCTGCTGATAGCCACACTCGATTATTAGTGACAC
Organism: Hydrolagus colliei; assembly: GCA_035084275.1. Taxonomy (NCBI): domain Eukaryota; kingdom Metazoa; phylum Chordata; class Chondrichthyes; order Chimaeriformes; family Chimaeridae; genus Hydrolagus; species Hydrolagus colliei. Next base: position 16,487,303 of record CM068751.1, on the reverse strand, counting down.
AGACTGTAAGCTAGTCTGCACTCGTGTTTCCCTCCACATGAGCCCAAACCATGCAAAAGCCACCTTCACATCCCCGGATTCCCCCACAGACCACACGGGTTAACCCCTAAACAAGATGGTTTTGAACCTTTCACGTGTTCGTTGACCTGACAGCTCAGTAGCCATTTCCCTTTCTTTGCGGGCACCATCATCGCTGTGATGAAGGAGGCGGAGAACAGACTGAACGTGTCGGCGTGGTGATGCTTGCTGATCAGCATGTTTCCATAGAAGTAGGCGGAGTGGATGTCCACCTCGTTGCCAATCCCAAACAGGTGCCAAATCACCTTATCGCCTATGAACATGGACAGGCCGGGCAGGTTCCCATAAAGGTAGCCATTAATGGCTGGAAAAAAAACACACGCACAGAATTGAGCATGTTAGACATTCATTTGGATACTGATCTGTGGTCAGACGCACAGCTTTACATTCCTCCAATTACCAGCTTTTACAAACACCAGTAAAATATATCACTAGAGCCCCAGCCTGAACCCCCCTCCCCCACCCCCGCCCCCCACTTCATGGTGACCACCCCGCCCTATTCAGTTGCTGTTTACCCTCAGCCTAAATAAATACTCCCTGGTGTCTTACCCTAGTCTTGTTTGTTTGGTCCATGTGTTTGAGTTATCTAAAATGTTATTTTATGGATGTCGATTGGATCCCCAGAGAGATGCCTCTCTATAATGTACGCAGTGTACTTTTACACAGCGCCTCTCAGATCAGAAGGATGTCTCGTCTCCCTTCCTCATCCCAAACAGAGAAACAGTATTGCTCAGTGGTCCAGTCTTTTCGGGATTCGCCTGTCTGCCGAGATGAGGAGCTTAATGTGGAAGAAGATTATTGACGAGAACTTACAGTGCATCATGTTACTTTCATGAAAATCTTCACTTTCTTTGTTCACCTTGCTGGGCGTTGCGCAGAATTTTTGAATGTTCTGGTCCAGATACCAGCTGTGATTCTCGTCCACCACCGAAAACATTAAGGCAAACTCCTCATCCACCTCTTTTTTGCCAGCCTTCAGTTTGCCAGTGAGAGTGCCTGGGAGACACAAACACTTACTGAGTAAGGTGAATATGCTGCTGCCTCTGCCCCGATCATAGAACACGTCTCCAAATAAGTACCGCCTGACCGACACATAAGAAGATTGAACGTGAGAATTTGATACAGACGAAAGGAGACCGAGGTCCATTCAGTTCTCCTTCAACCCTCCTGACTGTCACTGGTACAGTCTTATGTCTTGGAGTAGATAATAATAATAATAATAATCCGTGTATTTGATATAGCGCTTTTCATATCTTATCGACATCTCAAAGCGCTTCATAGAACATACTGTAAAGTGAACTGACTGTATAATTGTGGGTGAAATGCGGCAGCCAATTGCGCATAGCAGTGTCCCAACAAACATTCTTGGATTGAAATGACCAATTTTTATTTCTGGATGGATTATTATTAGGCGTGTGGAGTAAGGAAAGTTGCCCAAGGTTTTGCCCTGACCTGCCTGGATTTGAACACGGGTCTCATCTTGTAAGGCGAGTGCTCTAACCACTGAGCTACAGGAGCTCCTGAACAAAATGATTACCTTTTTTACATATCACCAACGGTCCTATCAGACCTGCTGAAATATCCTTGGTCGCATCAATGTGGGAGTGATAGATTCTGGTCACACAGTCCATTTCATCACTTGTCGGCGCTTGGTCCTCAGTCAGGTCCCAGCTGTAGGTATAGTTGGTTTGAGGCTGTACACTATCATCAAGCTTCTGCACACTCGTGGAGTTATCAGGATACAATGCCCCTAAATCACAGAGAGTGACACAAACTTCTTCCCCATAATACAGTACATTATACTGTAATACAATAGCTAGAGACAAGCAGGAAGACACATACATAGAAAGACAGGCAGAGAGACAGACAGAGACAGACAGACTAACCAACCGACCGACACATAGATAGAGTCAGACTAAAACAAACAGACACAGGCAGGTACACAGACAGAGAGGTACACCGATAAGAGACAGACAACACGTCAGGAAGATGATCCAAGCAGCTGGACAGTCAGGAATTTGGAGGCTTCATGAAATGAAATGGAGTCAGTGTTTATTTGTGGGCACATGCAAAAGCACAATTGTACACAGTAATTAAACATATGAGTGAACAATGTTATCAGCGGCTTAGCATTTCTTCCCGACGTGAAAGGCACTATATAGCTGCCATTTTTTGTTTGTTTTTGTTTTGTTATCTGGGGGATTGTTGGCTAGGACACCAGGAGAGAGAAACTCCTGGAACTCCTGGCTCTTTTTGAATAGAGCATAGAAAAGACCTTTCACATCCACCTGAACAGGCAGGAGGGGGGGGTGGACCTCGATTTAACATCTCATCCAAGAGATGGATACAACCATTAAACGCTGGAATCTGTGCAGTGCTGTTCTGGAGGGATGGAGGGTCGGGAAAAGCTGGATTCCAGAGGCCAGAGGGACCATCTCAGATCGTTCTCTCACCTCATAACCTCATCATTCGCCATCGGTGACTAGTGATATGGTTTTCCCACCCCCCCCACCATTATTGGCACACAATGTAACATAATCAGTACCTTCATTGCTTTTGGTGTAGGTGATGCCGTGTGGGTGAATTGTATAATTTCTGGATGCAAAATTCTTCAGGTGGATGACTATCTTGTCACCTTGCTCTGCCTTTAAGACAGGTCCTAGAAATCCCAGCCAATCAGCCTTGGGGACCTCTTTATTGTATCTCCCATCCGTGTACTGCGAATACACTGCCTTCTTATACACGCTCCCTATCCTCGTCGGCCCCCGCTTCAGGTATATCGATGCTTGCCTAGAATTACAATAACGGCTGTTTATAAACCAAGATAAAGTGCTTAACACTGAGGGCTGCAGAGTTGCAATAATAATAATAACACTTGCATTTTAATATAGCGACATATATCTTCAATTGGCGTACTCCATCCTTGGGCCCCCTTTGCTTCCTTATCTACATATGCCCACTTGGCGATGTCATCCGCGCAAACAAGGGACAAACATCCAAGTGAATGGGGGTGACATGAAAATTTACTTCTCCTCCTCTAGCTCTGACGCCAGTTGTGCCGATGTTCTGTCTGCTTGTCTGGCAGACACCAGGGCCTGAATAAACCCAAAATGTCTTAAAACTAAATATTGACAGGACAGGACGGAAGCCTTGGATAGATAGGCTCTGGAATCGAACTCGGGTCCCCTTGCTGGCGAGGTGAGCACTCCGACCAACAATGCTACAGGACTCTGCAAATTTGTGGAGATTGTATATTTTTCTATACACACAAACTTTATTAGTGGTCATTCTCAGTACTCACTGCCACGTTGTGTTTAGCCATGGCCAATTTGGAGCTATAGGCTTCGATTCACATGCTTTCAAAACCATCAGCAAGAATAGATTCACATCTTCACAAATGCTCCTACATAAATCACCTATCAAAAGATCACGGACAAGAGAACAAATACTGCAGATCGTTATAAATTCAGCCCCTTGCCAAGGTATTGAGTTTTGCAACCCATGATTGCTAGTTTACCTGACCCTATACTGCTCCTCCTGTTATAATGCACATAAAGTCACAAAGTTGTGGTTCGAGAACCACTTTGGGACTTTAAGGTCATAGTGTAGGCTGATACCTTGGTTAATTGCTGGGGGAAAGCTTATTGTTGTAGGTGCCATTGTTTGGGTTAGACATTACCGGTAAATCTATTTCATTTCTGCCTAATCTGATGTGACATCAAAGGTGCCTCAGTGCTATTGATATAGCTCCTTATCACGTCTTCTAGACGTCTCAAAGTGCATCACAGAATATACTGTGAATTGACTGTGTATTTTGCAAGACAAATCCCTCTAAGGAGAGAGTGCACATGCCATTCCAATAAATATCTCTGGAATTTCCAACTGTAGGTGAGATGCATGAACTCTGTTTGGTTTGGATACTGTTATACATAGTGTTCTGCATGTGTCAGACAATCTTCTGAACAAAAAATCCATTCATCAAAGGACATTACATTGACTTTCCTGACGATAGGTTCTTGAAACTTTGTTCCTGTCCTCCGAGAGTGGGTGGGGGGTGGGGTGTCTACCCTTACATCGTCACTGAATGAAAACTACGTAGATCAAATGCTTGCCAACCCCCTCCTTCTACTTACAGAAACACCTTGATTCCAGAGCAGACGTCAGAGTCACTAACTGTCTCAGGCTTGGTGCCTGAGTTCCTGCATTTGAAAGTCCGTGAAATAGGATGTAGAGAAGACACTGGACGTACAGGCTATTGACCCTTTACATCCTGGTTGTTGGCCGGAAATTCCCTTCTTTATAATAATAATTATCCTTGCATTTGTTATAGCGCTTTTCACATTTTCTAGACATCTCAAAGCGCTTCACAGAATATACTGTAAAATGAATTGACTGTACTGAATTTGTAGGCTAAACACGGCAGCCAATTGTGCACTGTCGTATCCCACAAACAGTCATGGATTGAAATGACCTATTTTATTATAGTTTTTTTTGGAGTGATTAAGTTAGGAGTGTGGAGTGAGGAAACTTGCCCAAGGTTACGCCCTGACTGGGAATTAAACCCTGTAAGGCAAGTGCTCTAACACTGAGCTACAGGACTCCATATTTATAAGCATAACATCATGGGATCTTTAACACCCACCATTAGCTAAACACTGGGGTAGGTCTATGACTTTTCACCCTCTCAGCCTGGGCTCGGACAGTCACTAAATAGTCAATATAATAATAATAATAATAACAATAATAATAATAATACTGACAATGATGATCCTTGCATTTGATATAGTGCCACATAATATCTTTGAGATGTCTCAAAGAGTTTCAGAGAATATACTGTAAAGTGAATTGAATATTTTGTGGGTGACTGCGTGGTCATGTCCCACAAACAGGCATGGATTTAGTAACTCATTCACTTTACAGTATATTCTGTGAAGCACTTTGAGACGTTGAGTTTCTAAAAGTGTCAGCTACCTTCCCCCCCCCACCCCCCACCCCCACACCCGCTCAGCACAGATCACAACACACAACACACAGTACAGTGCATAGCACAACACGCAGAGCACACAGCACAGCGTTCACAATGTTATTAGTTCAACAGCGTGAAAGATTTAAAATGTAAGTGGGGAAATCCTCCCGACAGGGAATGTGGGAACACTGACTCCCGGGAATGAGGAATGCGCCGTTGCATTCTTGGCTGATAGTGCCAAGGCGCCCAGAGTTGAGAGCTACCCCTGGCCACAAGTCACCGCTCACCTCCTGCTAGGTAAACAGAAGCAAATCGTGTCTTCTAGACATCTCAAAGCTCTTCACAGTTATGCTGCAAAGTAAATTGACCATATATTTGTGGGCAAACCTCAGCAGCGAATTGCGCGCAGCAGTGTCCCACAAACAGTCGTGGATCGAGTAAACAATTTGTGGGTTTTTTTTATGGATTATTATCGGGTAGGTGGAGTAGGGAAGCTTGACCATAATTACGCCCTGCCTGGAATCAAACTCGGGTCTCTCGCTTGTGAGGCGACTGCTTTAACCACGCGCTCTGCTCACTTTAGTGGGGGATGGGGCACCAGGGTGGAAACAATCAGGAGAAGCAGAGAAATGGGTTTCAAATCCAGAGTGCATATGGGATGGTCTTCTGTAGTGTGAACATGTTATAATGCATTCACCGCATTCTCACACACACTCAGACTTACGGATCCGCTTCCACGGTTGTGCCAGCAATTATATTCCTTCTGGTTGGAGCGTAGTCCCATTCAATCTCCTTGATGGCAATGTAATACTCACGAGTCATGGCTCTGACACTGGCTGTGAGGTGCAGGACAATCAGACACACCACCACAGGTCTAGCCATTCTGTACAGCGGCTAGTGGCGGTCAGTGAGAGCAGAGAGGGAGAAATGGGTGAGAGCCAGTGTACACTGCTATATAGCAGCCAGAGGAACCACCTCCTGGAGGGCTGCCCATGGTTGACAAATGCAAATCATGGATTTTGCAACAAAGTTGAAGGATTGAGATGCCAGGACGATTGTGAAATGGTAAAGCACATAGCATATTCTGGAAAACTCCAGCATTTCCCAAACGATTGTCCTTCTCCAAGGTCACAGGGTCACAAATCCTGTTTAACTTGTTAATTGCCCAATAGAGTTGGGGGGATAGTTGCGGGGGTGGGGAAGGATTGGGGAGCATTGGGGGGAGAGTTGGAGGAGGGTTTGGGAATGGGTTGGGATGAGGGTTGGAGGAGATTTGGGGGAAAGTCGAGGGAGGGTTGAGGGAGAGTTAGGGAAGCATTTGGGGATGATTTCAGGAGAGAGTTGCGGGGTAAGTTGGGGGCAATGTTGGGGGGAGAGTTAATGGAGAGTTGGGGGAGTGGGTTGGGGGGAGTGTTGGGGAGAGTGTTGGGGAATGGGTTGGGGGTAGAGTTAGCAAAGAGTTGGTGGTGACGGTTAGGGATGGGTTGGGAGAGAGTTGGGGGAGACGTCCTCCCAACATGAAAGGCGTTCTATAAATGTTGTTGTTATTGTTTGTTGAGAGTTGGGGGGGCGGGCTGGGGAGAGATTTGGGATGAAGTTTATGGCAAAGTTGGGGGCCTGGTTGGGGAAGGTTTGGGGGATTGTTGGGGGAAAGGTTGGTGGGTGGTTGGGCAGGTTAGAGGGAGAGTTGGGGGAGGTTGTAGGAGGGGTTGTAGGAGGTTTGGGGTGAGATTTGAGGGAGTTGGGAGGGTGTTGGTGGGGAGTGTTGAGGGGAGGGTTGTGGGGAGAGTTGAGGGAGGGTTAGTGAAGAGAGTTGGTGGGAAGGTTGGGGTGAGAGTTGGTGGGAGGGTTGGCAGCAAGTTGGTGGGAAGTTTGGGGGGAGAGTTGGGGGAGAGGTTGCAGGAAGGGCTGTGTGTGTTGACGAGTGGTTTGGGGTGTGTGTAGTAGTAAAGAGTTAATATGCTGAATAATTGGGTTCAGGGAGAGTTGTGTCCAGGAACTAAATGGTCTGTTACATTCATTAAGATTGAGATATCAATCTGTTTATGTTTTTAAGGGGTAAAATGGTAGTTAGGTGCTTTCGTTTATTGTTTTTATGTTGAATCCTGTGAGTTAATGGGTTTTGTGGCCCAGTCGGAGTCTTCAGATCTGAACTCGTGGTCACAGATTTAAAATAGTTTGAAGGCAAAGTAGAGGGGAGCTGAGGAGAATTTTTTTCACTCAGCGAGTTGTTTGAATCTGTAATGCATTGCCTGAAAAGGTGGTGGAGGCTGATTCGATAACAACTTTTAAAAGGGAATTAGATCTTTATTTAGGGAGAACAGGTCTATTAGGCTATGGGGAGCGGGCAGGGCAGTGGAATTGAATCGCTCTTTTCAAAGAGCCGGCACAGACTAGATGGGCCGAATGGCCTCCTTTTGTGCCGTAAAATTCTATGAATCTATGAATCTATGAATAGTGAACATAAGGAGTTTACAAACTATTAAAAGGTGTGAAGAACTTATAAAATAGGCACATTAAGGACATTAGGGGTGTGAAAAGGAGGAAGTAGAGTTGTATGGGGGTTGTTGAGGTTTGGAGTTTTAACTAACATTTGACTCTAACATTACTAATTATAAAATTCTGAATCTTAGGAGCTTTGAGGAGATGTGAATTTGGGGTAAGCTTACTCTATTTATTTGACCTTGGTGGTCAAAGTTTTTGGCTCAGTGGTTAGATATTTTAGAATATAATAATAATCCTTGCATTTTGATATAGCGGTTTTCATGTCTTCTAGATGTCCCAAAGTGCTTCAACAACAACAACGACAAAATTATACTTGGATAGTGCCTTTCACATCAGGAGGATGTCCCAAGGCGCTGGACAGTCATTGTTTCAGACCTGACCTAATTCCCCCCCTTCCCTCCGCCCCAGCTGGCTTGAGCTCAGCTGACTTGAGCTGGGGTGGAGGGAAGGGGGGGAAATTAGGTGTAGCCAATGGGATCATCGAAGAGGAGCCTTGAGGCGGAGTTTGTGGGGAGAATTGGGTGAGTGTTGTGAGGAGAGTAGGGTGAGCATTAGGGGGAGAGTTGAGGAGAGGATTGGGGAGACTTGGAGAGTTGTGGCAGGGTCTTGAGGGAGGTTTGGAGGGAGGTTGGTGTTCGGATTATGGATTAGGTTTGGGGGGAGAATTGAGGGGATGCTTGGGGGATAATTGGGGAAGGCTAGGTGGAGGGTTGGGGGAGGATTTGGGGGACAGTTGGTTGGAGGGTTGGGGGGAGATTAGGGGGTATTAGGAGGGAGAGTTGGAGGAGGTTTGGAGGGAGAGTTGTGGGAGAGTTGGAAGGGATGTTGGCAGAAGGGTTGCGGAGATGGGTCGAGGGGAGAGTTGGGAGAACGGTTGCGGGGAGTGTTGAGGAGAAAGTTGGGGAGAATTGTGGGGAGGGTTGGGTGTAGGATTGTGGGGGAGATTTGGAGGGAGGGTCGTGGGGTAAGGATGGGATTCGGGTTGATGTCTTTATGACCTGAAAAAGCACGGTAACAAATCCAAGGATCTTTCTTGATCATAACATCTCCGGGGTTAGGTAAACACTAGCGTGTCTCTCTGGGGAGATGGTGCAACATTCCATTCCAGAATTGGGGACATTTCCATGTGTAAGTAGCATGATATAATCTCTCAGTCACTTTTTTCTAAAACAGAGACCAGAAAAATATTACTACAACATCCTAGCTAGTGAACAAGGCATGAGACCTCTCAATGTCAATCTTCTGCCACCAGAGGCTTCCAGAGACTGGCAGTATCACAGCTTTCAGGGCCACGATTACTGGTAAGACAGTAATAACTTTGAGGCGGCATTACTCTGTGTATCCTAATCTTAGCCTTAACACTCTACTCTCATGTCCTGCTACCTCAGCCATATGTCACAGTGCTTTACTGGGCTGACTGGAGTCCTGAGGTGTTGGGACGGAGGACCGTGCTGTGGGGAGGGAGTGGAAAGGTGAATGAAAATGCTCAAAAAGGGGGACATACTATCATAGAATTATACACCACGGAAGAAGGCCATTTGGCCCATCTTGCCCATGCCAGCACTTTGAAAGAGCTGTCCAAATGAATCCCACTCCCACTCCCGCGCTCTCCCCACACGATGTTTGCTGAGTGGCTTGGAGCCACCCTCCACTCAGCTGAGTGCCTGACAAACACGTAAACCCATCACCGCGATCGTCCGGATGAGACTGATACACGTGGAGTCCGTCGCCGTGATCTTGAGACAGAGGCAAGGGAGGCAGCAAGGAGAAAGGACTGTGCGATGGAATGGAACGGAAGCCCGTCATTGTGATCACCTGGGTGATATGGCACAAATGGAAACCCAATAACTGTATAATAACTGTACTTAAGATTCTCCAAACCAGGCAGGGCTATAACCATAATAATAATAATAATACTCCTTGCATTTGTGATAGTGCCTTATCATGTCATTGATAAGGTTTCAAAGCGAATACATTGTAAAGTGAACTGACCATTTTGTGGGCAGTGTAGTGCAGTGTTGCAGTTGACTGTGGTACAGTGGGCAGTGTTGTGTGTAGTGCAGTGGGCAGTGTTACAGTAGTTAGTGGGCAGTGGGCAGTGTTGCAGTTGGCAGCGGTGCAGCGCTGTGATGCACTGGACAGTGTTGCAATAGGCGGTGTTGTGGTGGTGCAGTCTGGGGCTGCCGAGCGGGAGGTGAAGTCTTTATCCTAACAGCAGGTCAATGGTCAGGAATGTCAGAAGTGTACAGCAGCTCCACACAGAGCAAGATCCAGGACTGTTTACCCCTGATCCGTGCCTCATTCGCACTCGAGCTCTGTCCCGCATGGGGGGCTGCGCGCAGCCAGATGGCCAGCCCTGCTCGGGGCATACAGCCTTATCTAGCTTACGCAATGACACTCAATACCACAGTCCCTAGCAATCATTAACAGCAAACAGCAGCACCCAGCACACAGCAACCACCTCCATAATCACCGCGGTGTGTTTCCATAGAGAAAGCCTCGCTCGGGGTTACACACTGACATGAGGATCTCCACTGCCCTCAAACTCACCCCCACCAAATCCCACACGTCGTCAGACCCACTCTCCGCCTCCACTGACTCCTTGCAGATCCACTTCCAGCTCCTCGAACCCTTCATACCCTCCGATGGTGCACCCTCTCTTTGACCCCACCCTCCACCGATAACTCCCACGTTAGAATAAAGTATACAGTCCATTCACTTTACATTTTAGCCGTGAAGCACTTTGAAATCTCAATGACGTGATAAGGCGCTATATTAAATGCAAGGATTATTATTATTATAAAAAGCAACGGTATGATACTATATTTCTATACATCAATAGTTAGGCCACAGCGAAAATATTGCGTCCAGTTGCGGTCACCCCACTTTTGGAAAGGCGTCAAGACGAGGATATTTACCAGGATAATACCAGGAACGAGTAGTTTGGCATATGCAACAGCACTCTCAACAACAACAACAACTTTGATTTATATAGCGCCCTCCACACCGGACGGCGTCCCAGGGCACTTCTCACCTCTGAGCCAGTGGGTTGTGGGCTTGTGTCCCATGTCAGGATTTGAGCTCACAGTCCAAGATGACACTCCAGTGACTCCCTGTTTATTGACATAGAATTTCACTTGTTTTCTTGACAGCTTTCCCACCCTTAAGAATTAATGTACGTGATCCCGGTTTAGGAACCCTGAGTTTTAGTTGATTGGTCGATTGCTTCTCGGGGGGTAATAATGCCTTCAAAATATTTTTTTTGAAAAAAATTATAATTTGGTTACTCAATCCACGACCATTTGTAGGACAGGGATGTGTACAATTGGCTGTCAAGTTTCGCACACAAAATGTACACTCAATTCACTTTACAGTATGGTTTGCGAAGCGCTTTGAGATGTCTTCAAGACGTGATAACAACGGCAACAAAATTACATTTGTAGAGCTCCTTTCAAGTTGGAAGGACGTCATAAGGCATTATAGCAATTACAAAGATTATTAGATTTGATTTTACCCCCTGAATCCTGTGATTTCTCTTGTTGTTTATTAATATTATTAACAGATACTCCATTTATGAATTTATGGCTAGGGCGAGAGCCTGTAGAGTGACATGGTCGATCCGTGAGGTGGGTACTTTAAATAGTTTCACCAGTTTGATAGTGAGGAGTGGTGAGCGCACAGTGCTGGAAATCCCACCACAGCCCAAGGAACAGGCATGGGCTTGTACCTCCGGTCACAGAACGTTAATCATTATCTGGTGACCAAAGGCTGCGATTTGGAAATTCTTTCGCCATTTGTAAATAATGCAGATCATTAGGGAGTTTCCAAGGGAGTGTTGGGAGAGATGAATTTAGGCGATAGGTGTGCTCAGAATTTAGGCGATAGGGGTGGGGAGTCTATGGTGTCAGAGAAAGACAATGTGGGGCAGAGAATTTCTAATTGTTTCACCTTAATCACTTGATACACCTGTAATACGCAGATAGTGGAGTATGAGATAAATAAACGGGACCAGTTATATCGTCACTGCAATTAGAGAAGACTTTGGACCGTGTCAGCCTGGTTTTACAAACTGTAAAGAAAACTGATATGACCACACATCAAGTTAAACAGTTCGGTTAGTTTAACTTGAGGGTGTAATTACTGATAAGAACTCACTTGTTAAGAGAGCTCAGTGCGCCACATCTCACAATGGCATCACAGAGTGGCTGTGTTTATGTGTGATCATAGGCACCGTTAGTGAGGCAGGATTGAAATATAGAGAGTGAAGAAGCATAGGTTTCCTGAGGTTTGGTGGGTTGTTAGTGATGCAGTGCGTGTTACTACTACACTTGATAGCAATTATTGATGAGGTACTTTTGAGATCTTTTCAAGAGGTAAAGTACGTAAAAATATTTCCCACCCACCCACCCACCCACATGAATCAGAGAAAGCTAGCAAGAGATATAATGCCAAGGTTTATTGAGTGACCAAGAAATAAATAAAATGGTCAGACCACATGTAGAACAATAGTAATGGAAGCCTGCTGGGACTGCCTCTAGGTTATACCAAGCCTTTTGCACTGATCACACCTCAGGGTAGCAAACCTTTGAGTTGGGGAGAGGCAGAGAAGTCAAGCATCAAACCACTGAGCGATGATGTGCATGGTTTGTGCGTTGTCACTCTGTCATTTGATCAGAAACAAGGCTTCCAGTGGAGTTGAGGGAGACGGTCGTTCGTGGTATTTGCCAAATGGGATTCTTTAATAAAGAATCCAAGTCGCTCAAATGGTTCACAAGAGATCCATCAGACTAGAACTCTATCATTGCAACTCCATTCCAACTCCTACTGGGCCTTGGGAGTTTAATGGAATATGTTTGTTTAAGCAATCCAGTTAAGAAATATCAAATTACAATAACTTGTATTTATATTCATGTAGCAAACCGTCTCAAGAGTGCTACACAGTGACAGTGTTGGACGCTGAGCGAGAGAGAAAGGGGAGGGGAGCTGACCATATGCTCAGTTGAACAGCTAAGGTTTTAAGGTGGAGAGGGCCGAGCCAGAGAGGTAGAGTGGAAGGGCCTTCCAGAGGTTAGGGGTGGTAGTGACTGAAGGCTGAAAAATGCCATCACTTGTTTACTTTAATAGAGTTGGTAGGGAGAGGGAAAAGTTATTTCTTACATGATCACTAGGAGCAGCTTATCTTTTCACCATCCTTTGTGATGAGCTCCCATTGTAAATAGGGCTCAGGGATGGTAGCTAAGCCGTTTCACATGTCACAAAAGGGCTCTGATGTCAGAGACGTTTCTGTTTGATCATAAAGAAATTGATGAGTTCAGTGCCTCTCACTCGCTTCAGGGTTTTAGTAATTAAAGGTCAGCACGCACACCATCATGCTGTGTACCCAAGGGCTTCGTCCCCTTGGGCTAAAGATCACGCCATGAATGTCTGCCCCTACAAAGATTTCGCCACCCTGGCGTGACAGATTACAAAGGATCCTTTCAGCAAAGCACGAAAGGAAGAAAGACTTTTACTTTGGCGCTCACTGAGCAAAGCAACGCCTTGTGAGGCGGACACGAGCGCCAGGACTGAAATTGACTAAGAACCATGGTCTTATGTTCTGAAAGGACTGCACGATGTCTTGGTGTAATACTTCTTGGATTAGCTCTGATCTGCTTTTGTGTGAACATACTGCTCTTTTTCCCAAATGGGGACCCCCGATACGCTAAAAGCAACATCTCAGGAACCGTGTGGTACCTGTCCGGTGTACTGGGATCTGGCCTCTTGGTGAGTATGTTTAATCCTCTCCTAGTTCAGAATTTAAGAGATGACCAACATACACCCTCCCACACAGCAACTTCATGAATGGCAATTGCATTTCATTTCATACCCTGGATTTCTCACAACTGAGCATGATATGGAGATCATGAGGTTTCTGTCTTGACGCAGGCAGGAACCTATTAGCTTGTCCTAGATAATTCCAACCCAGTTCTGGATAAACAAAGAACTTGTATTTGTGGAGCGTTTCACCAATGCCCGAACATCTCAAGGTGTTACCGCTGTGTGTGAGACAAGCTTGCGGTTGGACTGGGCACAGAGAATCAGAGGCAGGGCACAAGCTAACTCTTTTACATGTCTTTGTTGGTGATTTGCACCATGCACGCGATTCATTGAGAATCCAGCTGAAGGTCAAGATTTAGGAGATCACCTCAGAGAGAGGTAAGGGTAGGCAGGATGTACTGGTTAGGTACTTGCTTGGGATTTAGAACCATGTAGAGTGTATGGGATAGCAAAGAAGGAAGGAATAGTCTTGTAGAGTGTAGGAGGAAAGGGCGAGGAAAGAGAGGGAGGGAGAGATCCTGGCAGTGAGGTCAATGCTCTGCTCAATGCTCCCAGGTTCTCTATAATTGTTGCTATTTAGATTGAGATTTTGGTGCAGTTCAGAGCAGGAATTATGACCTAAATCCATTAATAAAATCTAAATATTTTATCTTCTATAGTAAATTCAGTGAGAAATTGGATAGAAAGGAATAACTTCAGGTTAATTATTAAAACAATCTAATCAATCTAATGCATACCCTTTTTCAGTGGTACGATTGTTACACAGGTATCTCCAATCTTCATTGTAAATCTGCCTCATCTGAAGTCTCCCCTTCAAGCAACCCAACTCCCATACCCTTTAAAAGCCTTCCAGAAGCTCACATCCCAATCTCAAACTTTAAAGCAATAACAACAAAATTACATTTGCATACTGCCTTTCACATTGGGTGGACATTCTAAGGATGGACAGTGTTTTGCCTGCCTGTCCAAGCTGGGAGTAGGGAATGGGGTATATATATAGTATAATAATATTATATAATAATTATATATATATATATAAATAGATGGATGGACTGGGATGAAATTCTGGCTTCTGAATGGTAGATCATTGGCTGGGAAATAACGCAAGGTGTGTGTTACAGAACACAAGCCTGGGAGCTGTGTGTCCATCACAGGGTCAAGTGTTGTAGGTGATAAATGGCCACAAATATCGTCCACAAATATCCAGTCAATTCACTCTGCAGTAAAATCTGTGAGGCACCTTGAGACGTTGATAAGATGTGAAAAGCGCTATATGGAAATGCAAGGATTATTATCAAGGGGAGTTGAGAGGTGACAGGGGACTTCCACCGTGTCTCTGATGCTGATGTATGTTTTGATCGCAGATGATCTTTCCAGCTTACGTATTTCTGGTGCTTTGGGACGACAAAGGCTGCAAAGATTGCTGTGCCGATTTCCGGTGCGGTGAGTGTGACTGTTGCCGAGACTGCCAGCCCTGTGCCTGCTGCCAATCGCTCCAATGCCCAAAGTGCGGTGACTGCCAGCCCTGTGCCTGCTGCCAATCGCTCCAGTGCCCAAAGTGCCGTGACTGCCAGCCCTGCGCCGACTGCCAATCGCTCCAGTGCCCGAAATGCCGTGACTGCCAGCCCTGCGCCTGCTGCGAGGACATTCATTGCCCCAATTGTCAGGAGTGCCAGCCCTGCAAGTCTTTCGAGAACTGTCAGTGCCCTCCGTGCCGGGACTGCCAGCCCTGCAGGTTCTGCAAGGACTGCGAGTGCCTACGCTGCCGCGACTGCCAGCTTTGCAAGCCCTGCCAGGTCTGCGAGTGCCCTCGGTGCCAGGACTGCGACCCGATCAGGGCTTGCCAGGAGTGCGAGTGCAAGCGGCTGTGCGAGTGTAAGCCCTGCCAGGCCTGTGAGTGCCCCGACTGCCGTACCTGCAGACAAGCCTGTGACTGCCGCCAATGCCCTGAGTTCCCGTGCTGCGACTGGAAGCAATGTAAATGCCCAGGTAGCTGTACGTGTCCAAACCTGTGTGAGAACTGTCAGTGCCAGTGCCAGAGCCAGTGTATGAACAGCACGTGTACCTGGAACAATGTGGTAAGGAAGTCCGGCGTTTGGTCAGACCTCATTTCACTCACTTTCTCTCAGTAAGATGTCGTCGAGCCACTTGCCAGTTGACACCAGTAGTGTAGTTGGCGTTTGCAGGTCTCTGTACTTCCGGAGTCCACTCGATCCCGGGGGGGTATTGTCCAGGGGTTTGTAAGTTTAGCTGGGGGACGTGAGGACGGACAGGGACCCACTGACGAACAAGGTCAAATTTCCCAAGCTGAGACCGGGTGGAATTCAATGCTTGCCTGAAGCGCTACGGGACTCTATCCCACGAGATGAGAGCTGCGTAAATGCAAGTTATTGTTGTGGTTGGCTCTGTGGGGGAGACTGTGACTAAGATTACAGGATGATTGGATGATGAAGATCTTTCGGCCCATCAATCTAGCCCCTCCAGAACACCCCATTGTACCAACTCCCATCTCAGCACCAAACTGCTTTATAAATGAAATCTGCTTGTCCTTCTAATGAGCTGGTGGAACAGGCTTGATGGACTGAATGGCCTCCTCCTGTTCATGTTCTCCTATGTTCTGAGGTAGAGAATCACAGAATGTGTTGAATGATGCCAGGAGTAGCCTGGAAGGAGCTGGTGTAGGGGATGGGCTGACTGCGGTGGTAATCCACTGTGCACGCAGATCCAGATACATTTACAGCAGAGAAGATAGCCATCAGCTCATTGTGTCTCCCTCATATAGCAATTTTACAGTCTCATTTACTTGCCCTTGCTCCTATAGACATGAAAGGTGCTATACAAGTGCAATTTTGTTGTTATTGTGGTTGATGTCACTGGCTCACTGACCAGTGGGAATAATTTCTCCCTGTTGACTCTTCAAATCCTAAATCTGTACCCTGATTGAATTTCTAGTTGAACTGGTGCCGAGGAATGAAATGTCATAACTATCAATTTCTTAGTAAGGAATCTGTTGAGAAACACTATAAATCAGATCCCAATGCTGGTCCCAGTTAGTGCAATTCCCTCAGACCCAATGTCAAAGAATTGTTTTAGGCCTTAGAGAGTATCTGATCCTCTGAATCCATCACTGTGCTCACATCTCCAGACTTGGCTCCAAGGTGATGTGCTTGATGTTGGAATCGATTCCACTCTCTATGACCGTCTCTTAATAATAATCCTTGCATTTGATCTCTAGTATAGTTCTTGAGCTAGGTGGGTCTGTAGTAGTCTCGGGTACTGCTGATGACAGCACAGCCATCCTGGCTCATTGACAGGACTTGGGCAGACCAGTCACTGGGGAGTGGGACCAGTTGGACAGCTTTCAAAGAGCTGGCATACGCATGATGTACAGAATCACAGAAGTATCGCATGATGCCAGGAGTAGCCTGGAAGGAGCTGGTCTAGGGGATGGGCTGACTGTGGTGCTAATCTCCTGTGTGGGCTGGTGCAGAGATACGATGGGCCGAATGGCCTTTTTCTGTACTGTAAGATTCCATGATTACATCATCTTGTGAGAGTTGAGAAAAGAATAGGAAACGCAATACTTTCAAAAAATGATTTACAGAATCCCAATGGTACATATGGACGTGCCAGAGATCCCAAACTCCCAAATCACCTCAAGGTTATTAGCACAGAGCCTGAGACTTGAGTACTGCTGTCGGGTGAAGAATTATTCTTTCAGCCTGCAGAAGGCAAGTCTCAGAGGAGATCTTAGTATATAACATTGTGACGTGAAAGGTGCTACACACAAGTGTAATTTTGTTGTTGTAAACAGCATTGAGAAAGTAAACTTAGAACAATACTCTCAGATGCACTAAGGCAGTAGGACAAGAGGACACAGCCTCAGAAGTATCAAGGACATAATTATGAAGGTTGAAGGGCAATTTCAGGACAGACACCGGTAGTATGACTATGCACTGAGGGGTATTAGCAGCTGGAATGTGTGACAAGGATATAAGGCGGATATTCTGCGGGGATAAGTACAAAGAGCTGAACTTCTCTTATGGACATTTCAAATTCTTGTCTGTTGACTGTGAAATTAGTGAATCAGTAACCAGATGCCATCAATACTGTTTGGAACAAACCAGGCTCTTAGATTTTCCTGCACAAAAACACATAGTTCATTGACAGTCTCTGCAAAGATTGGGCTCCATGCTGTTCTCTCTAACTGTTTGCTCTTGTCTCCTCTAGCTGTGTTCAATCATTTTCACAGTCATTGGCTTGATCGGGTCAGCGTATTGTTTCATTGTGTCGTCTGTGGCTCTGGACTTGGGTCCATTTTGCCGTGTCACGCCGCTGGGGGAGTGGAAACATCCATTTCACAAGGGGTAAGAGCTCGGCTGCAGTTTGAGACGTTCTCCTGACGTGAAAGGCGCCCTATAAATCTAATTTTGTTGTTGTCGTTTGGCCCCTTGAATCTGGCCACAGTTTTATCCCTGTCTATAAATAACGTATGATTCAGATTGTCACAAACGGCTTCATGTAATGTTGCCTTTCTATCTGCTACAAGATATACAGTCAATTCACTTTACAGTATATTCTGTGAAGCGTTTTGAGGGCGTCTCCGAGATGTGATAAGGCATTATATCAAATGCAAGGATTATTATTATTATTGTCAATACCGTCTTAGGATGTCCCCCCGCCCAGACATGAAAGGTGCTCTACAAATGTAACTTTGTTGTTGTCGTTATGTTTCAGTCCATTGATCGCTAAGTCCAATTTTCTGAATCTCACGCACGTTTTATTTATCAACCCATTACCGTTCTTATGAGTATCCAAACCAAACTGAGAATTCCATGCTTCTCACTTACACATGGAAGTTTCCCAGTGTCTGGAACAGACATAATCCTTCCTTGCAGGGAAGTGTCCTGCTTAAGTAATTCAGAAAGTCTTGGGGAACAGCTAGTACTTGGAGGACCGCCAGAGTGTGTGTTCGGGTAACTGCTGGAGCTTACCCAGCTGAACCTGACTGTGATTGTTGAACACTGCTCGTTCCTTAGCTTAGCCATTGTGGGTTTGGGGGAATTTGAGTGGGATGAATTGATTTTGAACGCATTTTGAATGCTGCAATCGCTGAGCTTTCTTTCAAAGGTGAGATACGTCTTATTTACCACGTATGTGTTCATCTGACAGGAATTACCTGAATGATCCAAACTTGTGGGTGAAATGTCTGGAGCCCGAGAATGCAATCCCCTGGCACGTTAAGCTCTTCTCCATCTTGCTGGTGGTAAGCGCTGTTCAGTTCATTATCTGCGTTGCTCTTCTCATCAACATTCTGATCGGAGTAATCTGCAAAGAGTGGAATTGCTTCAAGGTACTCAACATCATCGTCTCTTGAGTAATGTTATATATAGCATGTCGTAGGCTGCTTTACACTGCCCTTTACCTAACACCCACCCATTCACACTGATGGCTCCTGTCAGACACTTAGTTTGGTGAAAGAGACAAATGGTTCTTAGTAGAGCCATCGCAAGGTGATGCATGTGTGGGAGGGTTTGGACAGTGAATTGGCAAACCAACTCCTCACTCCCAGGATGACAGCTCTCCCTCCTCGCAAACAGGAGAGCGCTCTTTCTATTGGATATTATAGCTAAATTAGTTAACGACACAAAGATAGAGTGTATGCAACAGTGAAGCTGATTATGGGCAACTTCAGTGGGACATAGGCAGATTGGTAGGGGAGATTGGGGTAAGACCAGGCAAGTGAGGGAAACGTGGGGTTAAACTGGGACAGTGAGGGGAGAGTGGGAGAGCAAGGGCAGAGTGGGGTTAGATGATGGCTGGACAGGAAATTGTCCCACTCAGCTTCTTTTAAGACTGCAAGCCAAAGCCCTAACGGGTAGGGTGGTCATCGCTGGAGAAGTAGCGGAAAAGCTTGGCAGATTGTAATGTCTATGGCTAGTTAGACTCCAGCACTTGTCCCAACGCACAGTCTGGGGTCCCCAAAACTTGGCTCTTGCCCAACCCACGCCTAAGATGCAACTAAGGTGTTCCGGAGTAAGGCAAGCAGGATGCGTCCCCACCACGGAGAAAATGTACATTCCATTCCAACAATCTATATCTGGAATCTCCATGTGTAGATGGCATGCATGGAATTCTGGTTTGGATGCGCTTAAGCACGGTGATGGGACATATTCTTTTGGCTAAGCAACAAAAAAGTTAGATAGTCTGTACAAGTGTGTCAGAACTTCTCACTCCGTGATGGTCTCTCAGAGAGTGAGATCCCAATGATCAGTATGCAACACTTCTATTTACTTTCCCATAACTGCGGAGTCCTGAAATGTTACCTATGTTACACATGAGAAGCTCAATCACCCCACCACCCCCACACTTCCTAATTCTCCTTTGAAAAGAGCAATGAACTTTGCTTCACGATGTGTGATGGCGATATGGCCATCACCCTGTTATTGACTCACCAACCTCTGACACAATGCATGAGTATTTTCCTCGCCCCAACCAGTTGTTACCCTTTGCAATCAAGATCGGCTCATGCCTTAACCCAATCACTTCAGTCCTCACTTCAGTTCTCCACCTTGTAGTAACAAGCTTTGCACTCGACAACATGCCAATCACGTCAAAACATCTCACACAGTTCTCTGTAAAGTTTGTGTATTTGTAGACAAATGTCCACCCGGGAGCCGAACAGCCCACAGGATCCCAGTCTCATCTGAAGGATGGCACCTCCACAGTGCAGCGCTTCAGTGGAGTGTCAGCCTGGATTGAGAGCTCAAAGTCCCAATGCGGGGTTTGAACCCCCCCCCCCACCAACCTTCTGCTTCAGAGACCAGAGGGCTACCTGAGCCAGGCTGACACCCGGTTACGCAACCAATCATTTTCTCTGCTTCTCTTTCTCTCCTCATAGGGATACGGCTCCATCTAACCCCTCCATTGGAAGTGAATTCCATTAGATTGACTCAAACTGTGCGCCACTTTGGAAGGAGCTGAAGGTGACTGACTGAAATCCGCTGAGCGCAGTCGCAAAGAGGTTTAAGTGTGAAAATATTTTACCCTATTATTTCTACAGAATCTTATGATAATATATCCCACAATTTACCTTACAAATAAATAAAGTATCCTTGCAAAAGTGACATCCATTTCTTCCCCGACTTGAACCTTCAATCTAATACACATCCAAGTTTACATTTATATAAAATAATGCCTTTCAAGTCAGGAGGACATTCGTGATGCTCAACAACAGACGTGTGTGTGTGTGTCCCACACTCAACTGGCCATCGTTCAGAAATACTACGACTAAAGCAATCATCGCTGAGCAGATTATTAAGGGAGGTGCTTGTGTAAGTGCCTGGACTGATAATTGTGTAATACACAACTGATGAAAATCATTGGATTTTAATTTCATAATTAATAAATCCTAAATTAGATGCTTGTTATACAAGTCAAATGGTTTCAGTGAAATATGTTGTGGAGGTGGGTGGAGGGTTGGTGGTGCGGGTTATAGGGGTGTGGTGGGGCTGTGGGGGACGGATGGTAAGTCTACCACATCTGCAAATCTAGCCAAAGTGCTCGGGGATCCTAGCCCCAGGTCGTTTTATGAAGATGTTAAATGACAGACATTTTATTTAACACCTTCAAATAAGATATCCCCAAATAGTTCCCCGTGGAACTCCACTGGTAAAATTCCCCACAGCCTGGCGAACAACACCTTCTCTCGGTCGGTCCATTATGAATGCATTGCCAGTCGCTTCCTCTGATTCGCGCTTTCTTTACTTTCAGTTCCAGCCCTTTGATGAGGAATTGTATCATAGGTCTGACTAAAATCCAGGTGTACAAGCATCCACTGCCTCGCCCTTACCAAACTCCTTTATCAGAGAGTCAAAGAGAATCAGTACCGTACATTAGTTTGGCAGGATCTCCCAGAGAAACTTAATTTTGAAAGCATTTCTGAGGGTTAGATTATGTATTTGCTGTTGGCTGCTAGGCCCCCTATTCCAGCTTCTCTCGCCTTCTCCTATTCTATCTTTGTTTTAGTCTCTTTCTGTCACTTTAGAAATCTTCCTTTACTTCCTTCTCCTGTTGTATTTACATATTGATCCATTTGGTGTGTTATATTTAGCTTGTGGCCCACTGTGTATAAACAAACTGTCCTGCAAACACTGCTTTGTGTTCTTCAGGGGGATATCAATCTATCTGATTTGTTCACGAGATATCACCTTCCAGTCGATGTCTCTTGAGTTTTGTGTGTAAAGCAAGGCTGTGTAAACAACACCAGTGCTTCATTCTGCAATCACTCGAGTCATGCTATCAAAAAGGCAGAATCTGACCACCTACAATGCCAATGGCCGTTTGCTTCTCTTGCACTTTGCTCCCTCCATCAGGCTGACAAACACGACCGAGCCTCCCTCAGTGATCTCAGTGAAGTGGGCTGATAACACTTGTGAAGCTGGTGGAAAGGGCCATTGCTGAGCTCAGTCACTTCACACCACAAGCATTGGGGGTGGCGGGCAGGGAGGGACGGAGAGGGGAGGGGAAGGAGGGAGGGAGGGAGGGAGGGAGAGAGGGCGAGACAAAGTCAGAGAGATTTTTCTTTCAATAAAACGATGTGATTCATCACGTTGTTGAAATTTCATCAGAGAAGGGATGGGTGGGGAGAGAGGGAGGTGAGGGGGGGGTGGATTGATGGATGTATCTCTAAGGTCGCAACTTGTGACTACTGGTCCTAATGTACACTGGGGGCGGCCACACAGATGGGTGAGCCATTAACAAAAGCAGATAGTTGCCATGGCAAACTCAATGCCGCACACGTAACCAGGGTAAAGAGAGGGTTAAATGAAGGCAGTATCTGTGCTACCGGGAGTGGCTTATATATTACGAGCGCTGGGCGGCGCGCAGTCAAACCATTTCCCTCCCGGATCCCACGCTGCTCTGAACAGTCGGTTGGAAGACAGAACGCGAGTGCGACTCGTTACCATGTGCACAGGAAAGTGCGCCAAGTGCCTGGGCATTACCCTGCTCCCGCTGGCAGTGCTCTGCATCATCGCCAACACTCTGCTCTTCTTCCCCAATGGAGAAACGGGATATAACACCGAAGAGAGGCTGGCCAGCACTGTTTGGTGCCTGAGCGGGGTCATTGGATCGGGAATCCTGGTGGGTAACCAACCCTTCACTGTGTTTCCTCCCATTCCTAGGACTCACACACTACACTACACCACAGCTTTACCCCACCTTTCTTTCTTTACATGATTTTAATACCTTCTAAATGAATACAAGTTCACAACGTTCCTCAGCCTAACAGCGCTTTTGATCCAGTTTGCGACTACAATGTGTTTGAGAAAGGAAACCACCCCGAGTCCAGCGACAGAGCAGTGAACAGCACCTCACGCTGGACACACTGGAGCAGTGTCTGAGTCAAGAACACAGGAAATATAATAATAATAATCCTTGTATTTGATATAGTGCTTTTCACATCTTATCGACGTCCCAAAGCGATTCGCAGAATATACTGTAAAGTGAATTGACTGTATATATTTGTGGGCGAATCGTGGCAGCCAATTGGGCACAGCAGTGTCCCACACACAGTCACGGATTGAAATGACCAATTTTATTATTGTGGTTTTTTTTGGAGGGATTATTATTAGGCGTGTGGAGTAAGGAAACTTGCCTAAGGTTTCGCCCTGAGCTGCCTGGATTCGAACACAGGTCTCCCCAACTTGCAAGACAAGTGCTCTTAATCACTAAGCCACAGGAGCTCCATAGCATTACTATACATAATAATAATAATCCTTACATTTGATATAGCGCTTTTCACATCTTAGTAGCATAGATAGTAAATACTGTGAGTTTGACTAGCATTATTAGAAATAAGATCACGGAGCATCTGGGCAGTAATACAATGACAGTAATAAAAGAGAGCCAATATGGATTTATGGTTTTATGAAGGCGACATCCTGCCAAACTGGAAAAAATAAGATCAATCAAACCAATCAATCAAAACTTATATTTATATAGCGCCTTTCATGTCTAGAGGATGTCCCAAGGCGCTGTACAGTTAGGTAGGGACAAGAGCAGGGGGAGGAGGGGTCAGGTAAGGATGAAAAAGAGTAGGAGAATTGACTGTATATTTGTGGGCGAAACACGGCAGCCAAATTGCGCACAGCAGTGTCCCACAAACAGTCATGGAAGTGGGATTAGGAGAAAAAGGGAAAAATGGCAAGTGGAGGAGTTGGGGTAGGGGATAGGAGAGCAGGAAGTTGTATATCTGGATTTCAACAAGGCTTTTGATATAGCTCCTTTCGAAAAGCCGGTAGTGAAAATGAAGAAAGAGGGAATCAGTGGAAGTATCTTACAATGAATACATAATTGGCTGATTGATAGAATCTGCAAACTGATGGTACAGGGAATAATACTAATACTAATAATAATAATAATCCTTGCATTTAGTATAGTGCTTTTCACATCTTATCAGCATCTCAAAGCGCTTCACAGAATATACTGTAAAGTGAATTGACTGTATATTTGTGGGCGAAATGTGGCAGCCAATTGCGCACAGCAGCGTCCCACAAACAGTCGTGGATTGAAATGACCAACTTTATTATTGTGTTTTTTTTGGACGGATTATTATTAGGGGTGCGGAGTAAAGAAATTTGCCCGAGGATTCGGCCTGATCTGCCTGGATTCGAACACAGGTCTCACATTTGTAAGACGAGTGCTCTAACCACTGAGCTATAGGAGTGTCACCAGTGGAGTTGCACTGGGATCTATGTTGGGACCCCTTTATATTTAACCTCTTCATAAACGACTTGAAGCTAGGAGTCCCAAGCACAGCAGCTAAAGCTAAGAAAAGTGATAGACTGCAAAGATGAACAGGATAGGTTACGGAAGGACTTGAACATTGGGCAGATCAAAGGCAGATGAAATTCAATGCAGAAAAATGCAAAGTGATACATATGGGGACAAAATATTCCCAAAAGGGACTCTTATTTAATCGGGAAGAAAACAGTCTGTATCGAAAGTGAAAAGGGGGATAATAAAGTTGACAATAAATTGAAGCTATCGCAACAGTGCTCGCTAGCAGTGAGTAAGGCAAACCGGATGTTGGACTGTAATAAAAGGGCAATAGAGCTGAAATAGTGGGCTAATCACTGGTGCAACAGCACTTCATATACAGTGTACTGTTCTGGTCACCACAATACCCAAAAAAGGGTATTCTAGCGATTGAGAGGATAGAGAGAGGCGACCAAAATGATTGAGGGAATGGAGGGACTAGACGATGAGGACCAATCAGTTAAACTGGGCATAATCACTCTGGAGAAGAGAAGGTTGGAAGTTGATATGATTGTGGTCCTAAAGATTCTAAAGGGGCTGGATAAGGTAGAGCAGGGTGGTCCACAGACTGGGTTTCCTATTTGAGAAAGAACTGCGGGCCACATAAAGCAATGTTATGCATTTCGCTTTGAGAAACAAAACATTAAACAGTACCTTTTTCATGTTGGAAGATGATGGCTGGTCACCTGAGCTGGGGCTGGGAACCGAGTGAGGCGGGGGCGGGGGAATCAGGAGGGGTAAAAGATGACCGAACTTGTGATCAAACAGTTGGACCTGGATGTACTTTGATAGAGGTGGGGTGGGGGGAATGAATGAACTGGAGAGACTCCATGAATTGAACTCCGGATAGCAGGGGAAAAATGGCGATAGTGGGGTAGATGGGATGAGTTTGCAGTGTTTGCTCTGCAAAGGGATAAAATCTCCCGCTGGGTTAAAAGCCTCTGTTGGACAAGACATACCGTTTTTTTTTAATCTTCTACGGAACAATAGAAGTACAATGTGCAATGTACAGTGAAAGCCATACAGTGTACAGTAATAACAGCCTGCGTTTTGTCTCTCCTGTGTAGATGGTGTTCCCAGCTCTGGTCTTCATGGGAATGGAGAACAACGATTGCTGTGGCTGTTGTGGAAATGAAAGTTGTGGGAAACGATTTGCGGTAAGAAATCAGAGATTATTATCGAATATTACACCACCCGCCCCACGCCCATCACCAATGTCTACCAGACACCCCACCCCTTCAAAAATCCCCAGAAATTCCATCTCCCACCCCCCTCCCCCACCCCCCGACACTCCAGTCCAGTCTAGTTCATCAGCAGGACCGAGTGAGAAGAGTCTCTCCGAGTGATTGGAAGGGCAGACCAGTCACTGGTAGGAACTCATCCAACTCAGCTCTTGTTAACCTTGCAAGTGAGAGCCTTAATGGCTAGGTTGGTCCCAGCTGGCCAAGCCTGTGGGAAAGCTTCCAGTTTCCAATGGAAAGTCGTTATGGTTTCAGTTGGTTTCACTTCAGCAGTTAACCCAACACACACTCTGCGGTCCCTATGACTTGGCGTTTGGCAACCTGTGTCTGTGCGCACACAGCCCTGAGACGTCAGCCCAGACAGTCAGCTCGAAGCCCCACCATCTCCTGACTCTGTCTGAGACAGGCTGACAGTTGATCCCAGTTCCTCTGCCTATACAAATGGAGAGACCAATTCTCGGCTTTGCCAAAGACCACTTGGAAGGATTGCTTACTCTGCTCTCTGTGTCTACCTAGAATTTCTCCTCTGTGATCTTCGCTGCCATCGGAGTGGCTGGAGCTGCCTATTGTTTCGTGGTGTCCATAGTGGGAATCCACACTGGTCCAAAATGTAGGACACCAGGAAACGAGACGTTTATCTATCCCTTCGAGAACGGGTAAGAAACCACTGGTTACTGCCACCACTCACCGTATGAACCTCTGGTTTCTGTGGTGCCCACAGAACAGAGACAGCCTTGGTCAAAGCTACAAATGACACTCTGTCCAATCCCCCACTGCAGGACCACTGCAGTCATTCTGCTGTCATGGATTGTCTGTCAGATATCAAGTCCTTGATGAGAACCAACTTTCTCCAGTCGAATCTCAGCAAGATGGGACACTCTTCTGCTTGGCTCCCATCAGTGCCTCCTCATTTCTCAGTCTCTTTACATCTTACTGAAGCAGCATGCAACCTTCAAGTCTTGTATGACATTCAATTGTGCTTTAAACCTCACGTCCGTGCTAAATATACAGTCAATTCACTTTACAGTATATTCTGCAAAGTGCTTTGAGATGTCCAGAAAATGCAATATATCAAATACAAGGATTATAACTATTATTATTATTATGATCCAATCTGCTTTCCCCCACCTCCGCACCATTGTCTGCCTGCGCCAGTATCTCTCCCCTCAGGTCGCCGAGACCCTTACCCACGCTTTAATCACATCCAGCCTTGATTATGCCAATTCCCCGGTCACGAGACTTACCAACTCTTCCCTCCACAAACTGTAGATTGTTCCGAACTCTGCAGCCCGTGTCCTCTCCCGCACTGAGATCCCCCCATCACTATTCACTTGCCCAGCTTCACTGGCTCCCCATCCTCCAGAGAGTCATATTCAAGACCCTCATCTTCACTTTTTACAGCCCTCCACGGTATTGCTCCACCCTACCTCTGCAACCTACTGATCAGTAACTCTCTGCTCTAACCCATCCCTTTTTGTTTAACAGCAATTACCTGAGCAATCACACTCTATGGGAAGATTGCATTGAGCCACCCAACATTGTCCCCTGGCACCTTAGCTTGTTCTCCCTGTTGCTGGTGATGAGTGCTATGCAGCTGATGCTATGTGCCTTCCAGGCGATCAACGGGCTGATTGGTTTCATCTGTGGAGACTGCTGTGGTTGCTGTTCTTCAGGTAGTGGCGCCTTCTATTATCAAACTCTCATCACCTCATCACAAACACAGCCCTTCCCTGACAAGAACAACAGGCAAAGGAGCAAATGGAGTTCAGCATTAGCACTGATCACATTGGTGAGACTGCGAAAAGAGCTTCCAGTCATGCTCAAGGCATCACCCACCAGCTCCCCACCCACCTTTCCCCAACCCCAATATATCATCTCCCTCAATGGATAACGCCCCCAACATACAAATCTCCCCGACACACAAACCTTTTTTTGGTCAACAGAGTATCTGGCACATGCAGAAATCCATCACCAATGCTTCAGAGTCTCCAAACACATTCAACCCAAAGCGAAAATCTATCAACGAGGTGTTGATAATCTATCAACGAGGTGTTATGTAGATATGAAGAACTAACGTTCTATTCTCTCTCTCCTCTCTCTCTCTCTCTATAGAGTAAAGCTTCTTCTCAGCGCCAGCGTGGTGGGGGGGCTGGCTCACAACGGCTCCAAATACCAGTGATTGTGAATTTACATCTTCCCCCTTCCCCCCGTGTGTGTGTGTGTGTGCGTGTGTATGTATGTGAGGAGACAAGGAAGATGGCATTGGCAGAGTATCAGCGACTGTATCCCCCAGACAGAACCCCCACTTTCTCACCATTCGTTATTCACAATCTCGGGTAAGACAAGAGCATCAGCTTCCCATCCACAGCCATCACCATCCAAACACCCCAACAAAGAGACAACAAAGGGACATCTCCCTGCTCTCTCATCTAGTAATCTCCACGCCCTTTAGTAATTTCCCTCTGTTTACTTGTTTTGAGGACTCGGTTCTTATGAAAAACTAGTTTTCCATAATATGCAAATATGATCAGTTTTGTACAATATTTATGGAAACTATTAAAGGTTTATTGGAAATCCTCTCTCCGTCTGGCTTTACTTGAACCACTGATCAACCGTAGGTTAAACTCTTGGGTTCCATTAGCTTATCTCACCGCACAGCACTTGTGTTACAATCGGCGTCAGTATCTTTGGGTTAGAAATGGAAATCAGGCCGGGTGCCAGGTGGGGACGGGGATTGGCACTGTGTTGTGGCGCACCCTGGAGTTAAAGAGCTGCCACTCACTTTAATCTATGTTGTGGTTAGAGCACTCGCCTACAAGTGCGAGACCTGTGTTCGAATCCATGCAGGTCAGAGCGAGACCTGGGGCAAGTTTTGTTTTACTCCACACGCCTAATAATAATCCCTCCAAAGAAAAATCGATAATAAAAAAAGTGGTCATTTTAAAGCACGGCTGTTTGTGGGGACACCGCTGTGCGCAATTTGCTGCCGCGTTTCGCCCACAAGTATACAGTCAATTCACTTGACAGTATCTGTGAAAATTCTTTGAGACGTTTGGAAGACAATGAAAAGCGCTGTATCAAATGCAAGGATGACCTTCCTACCTGCTGCCTTTCTGGTATATCCATTGCTGGGAGTTCCCACAATGACCAGCAGGTGTCACTGTGTGACCATAATACAGCAGCTACTCAGTGGAGGGGGCAATGGGACCTGATATAATAATATGAAATAACAATCTGTGCGTTTGATATAGCGCTTTCCATGTCTTCTAGACTTCTCAAAGCGCTTCACATAATACACTGTACAGTGGATTGACTGTATATTTGTGTGAAGTGCAGCAGCCAATTGCCTACAGCAGTGTCCCACAAACAGTGGATTAAAGTGACCAATTTATTATTATTTTCGTGAGGGATTACTATCATGCGTGTGGAGTAAGGAAACTTGCCCCTGTCTTTAATCGAACCCAGGTCTCTCGCTTGCAAGATGTGTGCTCTAACCACTGCGCTACAGAGCTGCACTGTGCTGAGGAGCTCTTGTAGCTCAGTGGTTAGAGCACTTGCCTTATAAGCGCGAGACCTGTGTTCGAATCCAGGCAGATCAGGGCGAAACCTTGCCCAAGTTTTCCTTAATTCATATGCCTAATAATAATCCCTCCAAAAAAAGCCACAATAATAAAAATTGGTCATTTCAATCCACGACTGTTTATGGGACGCTGCTGTGTGCAATTGGCTGCCGCGTTTCGCCCACAAATATACAGTCAATCCATTTTACAGTATATTCTGTGAAGCGCTTTGAGACGTTGATAAGATGTGAAAAGCGCTATATCAAATGTAAGGATTGTTATTATATTACAGGATTCAGATTATAAGATTCTATAATTAATGTGTTGAATAATATCTCAAATTATATTAACGATATATATATATATATATATATGAGAGATACACGATCAATTACATATGATGAGAGTTGGTTGTGACTAGCTTTGCAGAATAAACACAAGACTGTTTACATACCGCAAATAGGTTTCAGTCCTTATCAGTAATTTTCTAATGGAAAATGGTCTCGGAGTTGGAGAGGAAGCTACGTGTGTTGCATTTTTTTTCACAAAGGAACTATCTTGCAAAAGACAATCACCTAATCAACAGTATAACCAGAGATCGATTCGAAAAGCAGGAGAGAACAGAAGAAATTGGAGCCGAACCATCTTCCATCTTCCTACGAGCTAGGTTGGGAGGAGATGGTGGTGGGGGGAGGGGGGATTCAGGGCTTCAAGAGGATCTGTGTAACTCCTGGTGTCATGGCCAACAAACCTCAAAATAAAATTGGTTCCTCACTTCGTGGTTCTTTGTCGGATATTGCTGTATGCTGCGTTTGCCTAGAAAGTATACATTGATGTACTTCCCAGCAAACATCCTCCAGTCTCAGTCTCTTTCCAGACATCTCGATGATGTGGTGAATCTCTGTATCCAACAATCTACAAAAGATCTAACAATGTGGTGGAAGTTGTAGGTGGGCGCCTGGTCCTGTTTGATCTGCCCTCGTTATCTTGTGCAACCAAACACTGATTCAATCATCACTTTGGTAAAAAAAGAAAAAAAAAACCCACACTGAATACTTCTTTAAAGTTAAAATCCAATTATATTTATTTGAAGCTTGTTGTACAAGACTTGTTGTAAAGAAAGTGAAACCAGAACCAAACATGCATATACACACAACCTGTGTACACTCACCTACTTACACAGACAGACTGTGTACACTCAACTGTCATACACAGACAGGCCTGTGTACACCCATTATCATACACTAGTCTGTGTAAACTCACTCCCACATGTATAGCTAAGTGCCTGCAGTGCTCAGACGCACAGTGTAAGGTCTCCCTGATCACAGTAGGTTAGAGCTAACTCCCTACCTGAGGTTTAGTGTAAATACAATGTACTCAGGGGTATGTGCTGGGGTACACTGCACACAGGGAGGCCTCACGAGCTCCATAAGTGTCCAATACTCTAGCTATCAAGTTATTAGATTCCAACGTACCATTCATCCTCCCACTTTCCATTGGGACAGCCTTCTGGTCGCATATTAGGGGTGTGTAACACTCTCCATTTTACCCACACAATAATCTGCCAGTCCAGCACTGAACACACACACACAAACACACACATACATAGTGTGCAAATGTGCACATAGTGAGCAAACACACACACAGACACAAAGTGAACAAACACACACACAGACACACAGTGAACACACACACACACACACAGTGAACAAACACGCACACACTAGACGGTTTGATTAACCCTGCCCCACACCGACACCCCCTTCCAAAGCTCCCCTTCACAATTCATTCTGACTTTCTTACTCAATTATTGCAAATCCTGAATTAGAACGAGCGAGTAGTGTTGTGTTTCAATCATTTACAAAAAAAAATCCTGAAACAATTCAACCTGATAAAAAAAACAATCTGAATTTCATCACGGCAACTATTAAAAACATTGGGTTTATATATAAAAAAAGTAACAAAGTTCACCACTCGATAAAATGTGGTCTTTGCTTAGTTTTTTTTGTAGTGTAAGAATCGTAACTATTTTTACAGATATTAAGATTGTAGGGTTATACACTTAGAAAATTCATACTAAATTATTGTAATCCTTGCGTTGGCATTCTCAAAATAATATAATCTCAGAACGTTGAGAGAAGCAAGCTGGGTAATAGTAAAGTCAGTGAGAGCCACAGCAAAGCTGGCGAGGTTTTGCTGTACATGTGTTAAAGGGACTCACAATCAAATTGATCCTTCATTGCTTCTACATTTACACTGAACAATAAGGCTTTCGAGCTCTGCTTTGTTCTGAGCACCTTCACCCCCCCCCCCCCCCCCCCCAACCCTACCTTCTCCCTCTATCTTGAAACAACTCTCATTAACTCTCTTTATTGCTTTGATTTCTTTTTTTTTCGTCGTTTCAACGCAGAACCACCCAACTCAGCCTCAGGCCTCGCGAGTAAACAAAACCAGGACAGAGTGTATTTTTTTTGTTTAAAAAAAGAAAAGAAACAGTTTGTCTCTTTGGTTCGTTTTTTTCCTGTTTGGCAGACTAATAATAATAATAATAATAAAATATTAATAATAATAAAAAAAATCATCCAATTTGCCATGCAAAGTAGGACAAGCCAACAGCCTATTGTATCTTCTAGCAGAAATAAATCCCGGCAAATACGAGGAAGGTCAAAGGCAACACTGAGATTGTGTGTAAGAGCAGAGATCAGAGATACCCATTGACATCTTTTCTATTTGAATGACAAGCCCAGCCCACCAGAGAGCACGACAGCCCAGGAAACCTCTAATCCAACAGAAAGGGACCATCCACCTCCTTTTGACTTGATCTATTCTCTCTCTCTCTCTCTCTCTCTGACTTCCACAAAACTCTTACAACCATGTGAGGAAAGTCTCTTTAGGGTTCAGGCTGCTCTCCACGTCGGGCAGGATATCGGTTTCGAACGGTTCCTGCAGACTCGGCATCAGATCCTCTCCCTCCAGCGTCCCCAGGTCCACGTTGGTCCCAGGCAGGGAGTCCAGGAAGTCGGGAAAGCGGCTGGGCTGGTTTGCGGTCAGAGCATTCTGTCCCATGTCTCCTGTGAATTCATGGCTGTCGGTTACATTGAGCTGAAGGCACTCGATCGCACTCACAATGCCAGCTCCACTTCATCTTCAACTTAACACTCTGCTCACCTTGTGCTTTACTATGGGTCATAAGAGCTGTACAGGTCAGAGATCCATGTGTGGAAGGGAGATGTGGGGGGAGGGGGTTACTGCAGCTGCTCTCCTTCCTCACAGGTGCCGAAGAGGTGGGGCGGGGGGAGGGGAGTTGGGGGAGGGGGGTTGGGGGAGGCTCCGTTCAACTGCAGGTTGTGTGAGTACAGGCGTAAATTACACAGTAACGTCTGGGGGAATCAGTGATCAGCACCGGACATAGTGACACACTAGTAAATCCTGAGCTCAGGGGCAGGAAAGGAGCCAAGGTACGCCTGAAAACCGTTGCCTTAGTATGTAAGATTGGGCGGAGGTTTGGGTTCAACAAACAGTTGAAACCTCGAGAGTGACAGTGGCCTCTCGTGATCTGCAGCCCAACCCTCGTATCTGAGAGATACGGTTGTTGGTTTCTGCTGTCTGTTGATGTCCGGTGGACAATATCTCTGGGCAATGTCGATCCATGTCCCTACGGCCTGCAGTGTCTCATGAGAGTGCCCACCTACCTGTATCCATCTCCTCCACGTGGCCAAGGAAGTCTTCAGATGTTCTCCCCAAACCTAGGCCGCTGTCTGCGCTGGCCTGTCGCGAATGGTAAGGCCCACTGTATGGTGAACGATGAGAAAGAGAGAGAGAGAGGAAGAGAGAAATGGTTATTAAAAGGTAGCCATAACAGAACCGCCTGGGTAAGAAGAATTGAGATGCTTCTGAGATGTGGGAAGGACATCAGAGGGAAACTGTGCCACTTACCTGTTGAGGAAGGGATCTGAGCCATTGTTTGTGATGGCGTGCATCTCCTGGGTCATGGTGGGTGTGGAGACTGCGTTCTGGGCGGTGGGAATATTGTCCGATTCAATGGGAATCTGATTGGGAATCTGGTTGTAGAGAGCTTTCTCCTGTAGGAAACACACACCGTCACCAACCGTCACTCACCCAGGATAGGTAACCCCCCCCACTGCCCATCGTTCAGAAAAAAGCACAGAGACCACAGTCAATGGGACACAACTCAACCTCACAAACACCAAACTCAGGAACAAGCGGCTCAGCCTATCTCTCTCTGTCACAGCCTCTTCAGGCCAGTACCTTCCCTAATATCCCGTAATGCTTTTATTTCACTGCTACTTTTCCAGTTCCCTTTGGAATGCCTCCACATATTGATCCATTATCAGTAGGCAGTTGTGGGAATCTCAGCCCATCCCAGCCTGAACCCCCCCCCCCCAACCCAGCCTGACCCCTATCCCCGTGTTTGCCTGACCCCGCCATGAACTTCCCCATCTGAGTTCTTTGTTCGAGTACCACTCTCTGCTCTTACCCCCCCCTCCCCCGCCCCCCCCCCCCCCCCTCCCCCCACCTCCAAATCCGAATCTCTCTTCTCTCTTGACCCGCCAGTGACGTATGGTTTCACTGATGGGCCTTATTAAGATCAGTGTTTTAATGGGAACTTCAAACTCCGAAACACAGATTGTTTTAAGAAACCTCAAACGACAACAGGTATGAAGACGGCAGGGTGTGAACCGGTCAATCTACCATCTGGGGAGGGAATTATGCATCGCCCTTTTAAGAGCCTCTATGGCTGAGGTTCCTTGGCCTGGAATCTCTGATTTCTCTGTTACATTGTAGACACAGTGACATTCCTCCATTTGAAGCAGTTTGCTCTAGAGCGGAGCAGCCCCAGGGCTATACAGCGCACGGCTCAGACCCGCTCTCACATTCCTGCTGATCAGGACAGTTGACTCCCTGGCACTTGGACTGCTGGCTCATTGATGTCGACAACAACAACAACAACTTGCCTTTTGCAGCACCTTTCACTCAGTGAGCAGTGGATTCTTCATGTTCTGCGGCATAATCGCTGGGTTACGCTTTCGGCCATTCCCCCCACCCCTCCACCCCCAACCCACACTCCGCGATCTGTAACCTGAGTCCCTCCCGGTATATATGTGTATAATAACCCTTGCATTTGATATAGCGCTTTTCACATCTTATCGACGTCCCAAAGCGCTTCACAGAATATACTGTAAAGTAAATTGACTGTATATATTTATGGGCAAATCCCTCACCTAATTCAAGGCATGTCTCAAAGAGTACCTCTTCGACTGTGCTTTCAGTCCTTTCTCAAGCGCCTGGGATGCCAGCCATCCTGTATGAAGGCTGCTATATAAATGCAAGCTGTTGTTGCATCTCCCCATAAGCCTCCTGATGTGAAAGGTTCTGTATGAAGGTGGGGGTGGGGGTGGGGGTGGGGGGGTTGAGGAAGTGTGTCTTCAGTTACCTGTCTCATGAGCTCCTGTTGCAAGTGTTTGATCCGCTCCTTCTCCATCTGGATCTGCTGGAGTCTCATCTTCTGCTGGTGTTTCTGCTGCACGGACAGGGCGCTGGACAGGCCGAGCATCGGCAGGCGGGGGCCGGGGGAGCCCAGCGCTGGGGGAGGCCCCGAGGCCAGAGATTGCTGCGTCATCACTGGTCAGGGAGCAAACAGACCGAGGTCACACAGGGGAACAGACAGGTTTGATTGAAACCAAATCAAACAGGAGGCAGTCAAGCAGTGGACACAGCCAGGGGCTGGGCCAGCCTGCGGAGTCAGACTGACAACAAAAACAGCAACCTGAGCCGAGTGAGTCTATCACAGCACATTAATAATAATAATAATATTAATCCTTGCATTTGATACAGTGCTTTTTCACGTCTTCTAGACTGTGTCTGAAAGCACTTCACAGAATATACTGTGAATTGAATTGACTGTGTATTGGTGGGCGAAACGCGGCAGCCAATTGCGCACAGCGGTGTCCCACAAACAGTCGTGGATTGAAATGACCAATTTTAGAGCGGAGTTATTACACACATCATCAGGGTGTGAGCCCCAACAGCTTCTCATAAATTGAAGCCAGTGTGCTGAGGCTGGCTCCTCGCTGGAGCTCTCTATCTCATTCTCTCTCTCCTGGTCTTTGCTGGACACTTCGATATGGTGTTGCCTCTAGGATTTATTCGGTTGAATCGTCCATTTGTGGAGAGACGTCTCACATCCTGAAGTCCCCCCGGGCACAATCATCTCCTCTGACACTCTTATTTCTCTGCTAGTCTGGAGGCCTCGAGACAGAGTGAAGCCCGGTGTTGTGTGCTGCCGCTTGCTCACCTTGGTCACAAGCTCCTTACCTCACCCTCCTCTGTCGGGAGGGAGAAAGAGCTCAACACTCAACGACATGGAATAGTTTCAGGCAGGGTCAGATTAAGGGATCGGGTGGTGGTGGGGAGGGGGGGGGGGAGAACCTAAACAAGATCACTTTAAACTACACACATCCACACAGAACAATACCTTTTGAAAATAGTTTTGCTCTGCCTGGAGTCGAACCCAGGTCTCTCGCTTTAACTTCATGCGCTATGCAGAGACAGACAGGATTGCGAGCGCATTCACTCTATCCTGGATCATTGTAGATCCGAGTGAGATTTGGTGACGCTCAGCTTGGAGAACAAGCGATCCAGGCGATGACTGGGCCCATTAAAAACATTCAGAGAACGGCGGCCACATTCGTAATGTTGATTCCATCAAAGTAATTCTGTATCATAGACTTTAGCGTTTCTCACACTTAGTAGATGATATGAAATTCAGAAAGTACACATAGCCATCAACGGTATTTAATAATAATCCTTGCATTCGTTACGGCACTTTTCATGTCTTCTAGACGTCTCAAAGCGCTTCACCGAATATATTGTTAAGTGATTTGACTTTATATTTGTGGGGGAAACGCAGCAGCCAATCACGCACAACAGTGTCCCACAATCGTGGACTGAAATGACCAATTTATTAATGTTTTTTTCCCTGCGGGATTATTATCAGGCGTGTGGAGTTTAGAAACTTGCCCGCGGTTCTGCCTGGTCAGGAATCGAGCCCAGGTATCTTGTTTGCGAGGCGAGTGTTCTAACCCCTGAGCTACAGGAGTCCACGACTGCATGACAGTGTATTTTCAGGGTCACTAAGAGAAACTCTATGGCTGCTGCTCATGACTTCTGCTCTCCAGCACTGTCTCTCACTGAGAGCTCGCCAAACCCGACAAACTGGACCCATTGAGCCACAGCTTAGCCCAGTAACCACACATAACCCGTATTTGCGCGCCAGCTCTCTGAGACAGTTGTTCTCCTTTCCGAAATACACGCATAGCTCCCACCCTCCATACAAACACATACACATACAAAGCCCCCCGTTATACACACACAGCCCCTTCCCACTGCGATACATGCACTCACACAATTAGACCTCTCCTTTTTGGTTATTTTATCTATTTCCCTCTTAACTCTCGCAGTGATTCTGCCTGAAGCAAGGTTCAGATAGATGACAAACTCGGTGTGAAAAGTCTCCCCTGTGCTGTTGCTCTGTGATCTTGCTGTACGTAGTGTGGATGCTCTTTACAACTATAGTCCGACACATATGGGTGTCCGTGGACTTCTGCCCTCCCCTGGCTCATATACACTTCACAGTCATGAGGGTGATTTTGCTCTACACCATCCACAACACAAAATGGCATCTGTGTTGCGCCTTCCACGTCCTAATCAATGTGCTGCCGGAGCAGATATCGTCCTCGGGGCATGGAGAGGGGCTGCCCCCCCCACCACACTGCTTCTCCCTGCTCAGGCCAGGTTAGGGGCAGCCTGGAAGGTGGTGGTGAAGAGGGGGGTGGGGGGAGGGGGAAGAGAGAGAAGGGGACAGAACGAATAACCTTCCTCTAAAAGTGGTCCTTTTCTGTCTCTCAATGGACCTAAAACTCAAATCAAGTCCGGAAGTGCACCCAGAATAGTGACTGCCCAATTCACTGAATGTTGCTTTCACAGACGGCTGAGGGGCGGGGGAGGTGGGGTTGGGGGGCGGGGGGGGGTGGGGGGGGGGTGGGGGAGAGGGCAATGTTGTGTCCGCTCCGCATTGCGTCTGACCCGGGGAACCATAACCCGACCCCTCAGGCTCCCTGACCGCCACTGTGGAACCCACTGTGACCTGAGCCAGGGCGGCTGGGCTGTGCCCGAGGCTGTGTTGGGTTCTTACTGCAAAGTTGATCCAGTCGTGGGTCGAGCCAGGACGTAGACTTGGTTTTGTGGTTGATGAAGTAAATTTCTCCCTCAGGTGTCACTGCTTGTTCCCACCCTTCAAGCACTGGTCCTGTTTGAATGGAAACACCACGAGAATGAGCAGGCTGTTGTTCTCCCATGTGGGAAATTGTGTGTAAATAACGAGGGGTTGGGGGAGGGCGGGGGATGGGTGGGGTTGAGGGGGGAAAAAAGAATGGAGCCACCTTCACACACCCGGGGTCAGTGAGCAGACAGCAGGACTTCCGTTAGAAACAGATAACAGCGTGCAAAGCTGCCCCCCCATCACCATGTTTTCACCCCCCCCCCCCACCCCCCCCCACCACCCCACACGCACTCAGGAAAGACAGAGATCAGCTGCAGACCGAATGGTGAGGTGAGTGACGGAGACTCTTTACTGACTGTTGACGGTGTGAGGAGGACTCCACACTGGGACGCTGTGTCTGGAGCGGCCTGAGCCAGACAGACTGATGGCTTCACTGGCCGCTGGGAGTGTAGTTATCAGCCCGGAGTTCTGGGAGGCTGCGAACTCGGCTCAGCCGGATGGAAGGTGACAGGAATTCTGTTTAGAACGTTTATCAGTTGATCGGGCAATCACAAAGTATAACGCGTTGTGTTTCCAGCCAAAGAGAAACCAGTCAAGTCGTAGCTCAAGCGCCAACATCCCATTAGATTTTTTGATAACTTTTTTTATACCTCCTTTTGTTTCGTGATTTGTACACATGGACACCTAGATCCCTTTCGTTCTCCACAGTTCTTTAGTTTCTCACCGTTTAGAAACTAAGTTTCACTATTCTGAGATCCATAGATGACCTCAAACTTCCCCAAAATGAATTCCATCGGCCACAGTTCCCTCACTTGATCTGTCTGATTTGTAATGTCCTGCTCCCGTGTACGTGTATTTACTGCGCCTCCTAACTCTACGTTACCTACAAATTGATATAAAACTCTGTATTCCTTAATTTGGTGAAAAGCTGGGGCCCCAGTACGGATTCCTGAGAAGATTCATTTGTCACATCCTGCCAATCAAAGAATGTTCCCTTTATCCCTATTCTCTGTTTCCTGCCTCCAATCTAATTACGAGCCATGTCATAAGATTGCCTCCAATTCCATGTGCTTATCGAATGCCTTCTGAAAGTCCATGTAAATAACATCCATGGACACTCCCTTATCCACCTTGTTAGCGACCTTCCCAAAAAACTTCAATTAGATTCATTAGACAAGACCTAAACTTGACAAATTCTTGCTAACTCTCTTTGATTAGCTCATAATCTCCAAGTGATCAGTCACCCTGAGCCTGATATGAAATTCCAGCAACTTCCTCACAACTGAAGTTAAGCTGACAAGTCTGTAGTTACCTGGTTTCTCTGTCTCTCCCTTTTTAAATAATGGAGTGACATTTGCAAATTTCCAATCTAAGAGTACAATTCCTGAATATAGAGAGCATTGAAAAATCATAACTAACACATCTGCAATTCCCTACCCTATGTATTTTAATATTCTGGGGGTGGAATCCATCAGATCCTGAAGATTAGTCTAACTTTAGTTCCATTATTTTCTCCATTACTATTTAAAAAATTGATATCAAATGCATTTACTATGTCTCTTTGGGTTATTTTTATATTCTCTTGCTGGTATTTTGTCCCCTTCCACTACTGTGACAATAATAGTAAAGTATTCGTTCAACAAGTCTGCCATTACCTTATTGTGCATTACAATCTGCCCTCAAGCTCTGGAACTCCATCCCGCAGTCCCTCCACCTCACCCCCTCCTTCGAGTCCTGCCACAAGACCCTCCTGTTCGACAGTCTCATTTGTCACTCCAAATCCCCCCCTTTCCCTCCACCCTCCCCGACCCCAGCTCAGGTCTGAAACAATAGCTGTCCAGTGCCTTGGGACGTCCTCCTGACGTGAAAGGCGCCATACAAGTGTAATTTTTTATTGATGCTGTAGTCCCACCTACATCTCCCGATATTACCTGTAAAAATCTCTAATCTACACGATCCACACTTAGTGTAGCTGTCAAATCATGCTCAATGGACAGGATTGCGAGTGCATTCACTGTATCCTGGACCATTGTGGTAGATCCGAATGAGTTTTCGGTGAGACTCAGCTTTGAGAACGAGCGATCACATTCACAAGGAAGCGACTTCGTGTGCTAAGAAGATTCGGAGAGCAACGGCCACATTTGCAAATGTCGATTCCATCAAAGTGATTCTGTATCCATGTACATTAGCGTTTCTCGACACGTTTATGAAATCCAGAAAGTATACATATAGCTATCAACACTGTCTGCATTACTATGCGTTTTCAGCGTCACTAAGAGAGGTTCTATTGCTGCTGTTCATGGCTCCTGTTCTCCAGCTGCCTCTGTCCTGGGCTGGCCGCTGGGAGAAGACTACTCAATCCAGCCCTGAGACGCCGAGACAGTCACAGACGAGGACACTTGGAATTCCTGGCTTCACAGGAGCAAATCACAGAGACACAAACACTCACATGGAAAGAAGTGCTGGATTGTCAAGAGGTGATGTCCTTTGGATGAGATGTTTAACCCAAGGTCCCGCCTGCCTGTTCGGGTGGATGTTAAGATCCTGCGGTGCTAGTCGTAAAAAGAAGAAAATCTCTCTCCCTGTGTCCTGGCCAACAAACTCCCGGATAAAATGTGGTCACACAGTCACCACAGCCGTTGAGAGCAATTCCGTAAGAAACACTTTGAATCATTGCGAGGTGTACGGACGATTTCTCTGGTTCTCCACAGGAGCAGGTTGGATCACTTATTCAGCAACCAGCCACAGGAGACCCAGGCTCACAGAATCTCTCGCCAATTATTACCCGCAACACGTCGCAGAACAACCCCTGTCAGACACCCCGAAAACCTTCAGACGGACCCCCATTCACACCCCCGCCAGACTGTACTCCCCCCCCCACCCCCAGACAGACAACATCCCCTGCCCAGACCTCCCCGAGACAGATAACCCCCGAAGACAACAACAACAAAATTACATTGATAGAGCGCCTTTCACGTCGGGAGGACGTCTCAAGATGGTGCCTGACAGACAGACAGACCACAGATCAACCGTATAGTATTGCTGTTAAACCAGTGACACACCCCAGCCAACACAGAAACTCCTCCAATAGGCCCCATTGCCAGACAGGCAGACCCCCACCACCAGACAGTCCATCCCCGCGCGCCCACCCCCCCACCCCCCTCCCCCAATGCAGCGCTGAAGTCCTGTGTTCACTGTCTTTGTCGGGTTCCTATGACAGAGAGATGTGCTTCCAGTTAATGGAAGGAATCCGTATTGAGAGAATTCGGTAGAAACCACCCATATTAAGTTGACTCAGGCTCCGGTCTCTGCTCAGTCTCGCTGGTGACACCACTGAGTGTCCAGACGCCTCGGGCAAGACACGGTTACTCCAGAGAATCCCCTATGGTGACGAGACGGCTGATAACCCTTATAGTCTGGCTTCAGGGAGGTCTCTGGTGTCCTCACGCCCGGCTCGAGGCCAGAGTTTGTGAAACAGAGAAGCCACGCACACGGCACACACAACTGCGAGAGCAACCGATACAGGACTATTAGTGAA
Source organism: Hydrolagus colliei (assembly GCA_035084275.1). NCBI lineage: Eukaryota > Metazoa > Chordata > Chondrichthyes > Chimaeriformes > Chimaeridae > Hydrolagus > Hydrolagus colliei. The sequence continues at coordinate 16,446,475 of CM068751.1, read as the reverse complement.
AACTAATCCCCACGGACAGCTCAGGCTGGAGCTCGGCATGGTGAGAACAGCCTGGGCCTGGGATTCTCTCCCAAAAACACCAGCAGGAGAATCCAACCAGAATCGTATCAAAATCAAGAAAGTATTAGCGGCAAAAGTTAATGGCCGTAGGCACGCCTCACTCACCTCAACCAGGACCCACCGTCCATCCACTGCAAACAGGCCAAGGTAAGGGTGACACAGAGGGACTGTTGGCTGTGTTCAGCCTTAGTGACATTCATTGAGGAGGGAGACATGGTCCATAGGAGGCGTTACACGGTGACACGGGGTTAGGTACAGAGTGACACAGAGTTACATACACATTGACAAAGGATTAGATTACAACAAGTGGTTCAGTCATTGACTCCCAGCAGAAGATGTAATGACTGAGCAGGAATTATCAATGGACAGAAGAAAGCCAATCACTTGCACCTACCCAGCACCCTTCGCACAGGATGAATGTGTCAATAAGCTGAGAAGATAGGCACCATTGGGCAGGGAGAGTTTTGACCAAACACTATGAAAGAGAGTGTTCAGGGCAGGGAGAGAATGAATGAGGAGATGAGGTTTTTAGCAAAGATCCACAGAGACAGAGGCTGAAAGCTCACTCAGAAACCCTGGGAGAAATGAGGAACAAGAAGCGAACAGGAGGCTAGAAGCGAGGGCTGGAACTCTTACAGTTTCATGAAATCTATTGCTTTTATCTGTTCAATGGATGACGGCAGAGGAGGGCAGCCCCAATCACTGGCGACCCGTTGCTGGGTTAGTCTCACAAAGCACAGAGAGTGGGGTGAGGCTGCAAACTGTGAGGAGCTGGGTGGGCACTCACCAGGGTTAGGATGAGATAGCGGCATGGGCCTCTGCTGCATCTGGCCAGGCGAGCCCGCCGTGTTCAGGTTCATTTGGCTCAAGGTCTTGCGTGGGTCGTGCCAGGTCGTAATTCTGTCCACGTGGCTGGAAAAGGTTCAGAACAATTAGGTTAGCGTTCAGTCTGGAGTACCATACATTCTTATTGCTGGGTTTGTAGAGAGCTGCGGCTCAAGCTATGATCAGTTCAATCTTTTTCTTTGCAGTTCTGATACCTTTCTTACAATCCTGCCTTGCCTTCTGGCAAGGAGTCCATCTTTCCTCTGTTCCTTATTTTCATTCATGACTTTATTTTCCTCCTTATGAGTTGCTTTGTAAGTGGGTAAGGACCAAACTCCATACCCACAGCTCACCAGTTCTGTCATTCTGTCCACATTGCCAAACGGATCGACTTCCAAGATCCTCACACTTGTGTTCAAATACATTCACTCTCTGGCACCTCGCTACCTCTCTGACCTCCTCTATCCCCAATCCACCACCCGGTGCCCCCGCTCAACCAACTCCGGCCTCCTGTTCTTCCCTCGAACCCTCAGCCTCACCATCGTAGGTCAAGGTTTCAGCCACTGTACTCCAAAACTCTGGAACACTCTCCCTCAATCCCTCTGCCGTGCCACCTCTCTTCCCTCTTTCAAGTCCCACCTGAACAGTCCCTCTTTGACCAGCCTGATGGCCACCTCTTCTCTCCCACTGGCTCGGAGTGATGCTCTGCCATTGTTAAGCGCTCCAAAATGCTGCCCTGCATGGAAAGCGCGAGTTGTTGTTGCTTTGTGGCCCTGGCCAACCAGGCACAAGTGTCCTTAACCGTGGTACATTCGATTTGCATGAGTACACATTGGTCCATTACCTCCCAATATACACCCAGTTCAAAAATATGCAGTCAGTTCACTGAAGACCTGATAATGCTGTATCAAATGGAAGGATTATTATTCCGAATCACCTCCTTGAATGAGTTCCTTAGTTCCTCTGCTCTCTTAGCCATGTTTAAACCTGCCAGACCCGTTCTGACAAGGCTTCTCAAGCGCATAGAATTGTTCTTCTTAAAATCTAGCAATTTTGTTTTTATAACCTCACCAATCCTTGTAATACCAAATGTGATAACAATATGATCACTGTTTCTTAATCCCTCGCCGACCTTTGTGTTAGAGATTTAATCCTCCCTGTTACTCGTAACCAAGTCCAGGGTGTTATTTTTCCTTGTTGGACAAACTGAGTCATAAAACAATCTTCCTTATAACTCTAGAATTCCCTTCCCTATCTTACCAGTAAACACATTTTTATCCCAATCAATTTCTGGTAAGTCAACTATTATTATTATTGTTGTGAAACTCTTCCCTTCAGCCTTGTTGGCATCCAGTTTCCCGGCATTTGTTGAAAAGAAACTGGTGTCAGGTTGAGTCTGAATTGGAGAATGTTCTACAATTTGGTGCCATCAAATATGATAAAACGTGGTCCTACAGGTAAGGGGAGGTGGAACCTGGGTGTGAGTTTGAAGCCGGGGTTTCAGGGTGACTCACAAGCCAGCGCTCCGAACCTTTCTTTCTAAACAATACATTGTTGTGTTTCCCTCCTCCTCATGTCAAACCTGGGCAGTTCACAATGCAGGAACAAAGCCAATTCTGCTTCGTAATCAGAGGGTGGCAAGTCTCAGCCTGCCCTTGAGCCAGCTTTCAAATCACACATCAACATCAATGAGAATAGGAGCTGCAAGTTACACCCTTTTTCTCATGCTTGAAGCTCAAGCCTGTCAGTGCTGCCTGACCCACGGCTCCCCCGCACATTGGCTGCACCTTCAATCTCATTGTATTGTCCCCCAGTCAGGCTCTCTCCCACCTTTGCCCGTTTGGGTGCAGGTTAAAGTCGCCGCAGCTGGAGTTTCTTCCGCTGTCCTAGCCGACAATTGCTCAAATTGATCATTCACCCCATGCCTCTTTGTGAGATGTCAAGTGGTTCCTAAGCTTATTGTTCATTCCCCCAAATAATAATAATCCTTGCATTTGATATAGCACTTTTCACATTTTATCGACATATCAAAGTGCTTCACAGAATATACTGTAAAGTGAATTGACTGTATATTTGTGGGCGAAACGCGGCAGCCAATTGCGCACAGCAGTGTCCCACAAACAGACGTGGATTGAAATGACTAATTTTTTTATTATTGTGTTTATTTTGGACGGATTATTATCAGGTGTGTGGAGTAAGGAAACTTGGCCAAGGTTTCCCCCTAATCTGCCTGGATTGGAACACAGTTCTCATGCTTGTAAGGCGGGTGCTCTTACCACTGAGCTACAGGAGCTCCAATTAGTTCTCCCCCAAGCAAGTTCCCCGTTCCCAATATTCCCTCTTCCCCCACAACAGGTTCCGCCACCAACACACTTCCCCCCACTGTTAGGGAGGGGCTGAAGGGAAAGCTTGCATTAAACTGATAGAATTGACAAATAGGGCTTCTAACTCACAAATCATATTGTGGAACATTCATAAACAAGATGGAGTTTAAAGTGAGACAGTGTTACACCAAAGGTCTGCTCACCATATGCCCCAAATGCAAACGCTCCAATCTAGCCCGACACCCTTGCAGCCAACAAATGGAAAGGTTCAACCTGGCTCCATGGTAATACTCTCAGCTCGTGAGTTCAAGACCTACGTCAGGCCTTGGAATCGCATCATCTAAGCCGACACTCCAATGCAGTACTGAATGTGTGCTGCAGTGTTGAAGGTGCTGTCCCTTCAGGTGAGATGTGAAACCGAGGTCCCATCAGATCCCATGGCACTATTCGAAAAGAGAAGGGAGTTTCTCTCTCCCAGTATCCTGGCCAACATTCCTCCAACTAAAATTGGTCACTCAGTTCTTGGCTGCTTGTGGGACAATGCTGTGCGCAAATTGGCTGCCACATTAACTCAGAAAAACACAACCAGTGTACTTTACAGTACTTATAGTGATGTTCTGTGAGATGTGGGCTCAAGCAATATAAAAAGGCAAGTTCTTTCTGAAAACAGTCTTTAGGGGGCCGGCTGTGTGAGTGGGCTAGACGTTGGCAGTTTAACAGGACACCGTACAGTATTGCTCTTAAACCAGTGAAGAGCATAGTCAGTCCCCAGGCCCGGCTGGTGACGTGAGCGTGGCGAATTGTCAGCCTGGAGCAGAAATCACTCTGGTTTCTTTATCAATGAGAGTGTTTGGCAACCAAAGGCGGGGCTGTCCAGTCAGCTCGTTCTATAAATAGAATTCAGATAAACCAAACCCAGAAACCTAGGCCGGGAAACGCAGACACACACACACATAAACACACGCACATACAGGCACACACACACACAGATACACATGCACACGCACACTTTGGGGTCTATAAACTGGCTGACATGTTTGCTTCCAAACAGCTAGGCACTGTAGTTTACAGTGATTACAGTTCAGTATCAATCTTGTTAAGCTTTGAGAAGTTTGATGTTAAGGGGATCACATGGGCCTTATCTTACTGTAAAGTGTTGCTATCAGCCTTTATAGCTCTGGTGACACAAAGCTGTGTACAGTGCGCTCACACCAGCCTCACACTACGTCAGGGTCAACCGGACAACAACAACTTGCACCCTTCACACTGGGTCAAAAGAGTGCTTGCAACTAACAACGAACCCTAACACTGGCCTCAACCCGCAACATCACCCTCAAACCCCGCACCGCCCTCGAACCACTGCAGTCAACCGACGTCACTGCTCGCAATCGCTTTCTGAAGTTGCTTAAGTACAAAAGTGAAATGATTCCATTCCTGGTTTATAATAAGCCATAAGCCACAAGTAAAATCTCTTCATCCCGTTTGTCAATGTGAAAGGTTTGAGGGACTTTTATGTCTATTCTTAGCCGTGTCTTAAAATATCTTATGTTCCTCAGTGTCTGGCTCAGCCTGGCCGGCTCCTCACTGCCCTTCAACAGGTGGTGAGAGCCCAGGGCACAGCTGCTGCTGTGTCAGTCTCTAACTATAGCCACACACTCAGTCTACATTCCACAAGGTTACACAGCCAAACCCAACCAGGCCTCAGCCCCAAACCCCAGTCCAGTCCAAACCCCCTAAAACCAAACCTAGCCGAACTACCTGCCCATTCCTAACCCACAGTCCTCAGCCCCTGCCCAGCACCAACCACCGACCCAGACCTGTGACAATCTACCCTGTGTGTACAACTAACAAATCAATCCAGACAGAAGACAGGATCTCAGTTACAAATATTTTGTCTTAGAATTAACAATGAGGAATCTTAAATTCAGGCTGAATCCAGAATCTACCATTCAAAATCCATCTGAAGCATTAAGACAAAATGGTCTCAGACTAAAATAGAAATCTTAGCTACTAGTGTGCCTGTGAGAGGGAGAGTGTGCGTGGGAGAGTGACAGAGAGACCAAGAGAGAAACAGAGAAAGAGGCAGACATACATAGGTAGACACTCACACGCAGAGCAGAGAATCATGAATAAAGACATCAGTGACATGTTGTTTGCTAACTATCTTTTTCATTGTAAATGCAATGAAAAAAGTGATATTTTTAGCAACCTGCATACGAGAGACTGGATGGAATGAGAGACAATGACAGAGATAAACACAGAGAAACAGAGGCACAGAGACACCGAAACGCACAGAAAGATAGCAAGAAAGGCAACGAGACACACGTTCATAGTCAGAGAATCAGACAGACATAATGAGAAAGAAAGTCACACAGACAGACAGGCAGACAGAGAAAGGAAGACACACAGATAGACAGGCAGACAGAGCTAGGCAGCAGTGATTGAGGGTGTTAAATCAGTGAGAGAGGAATGTGCGAAGCTGTAACAGCTCGCTGTGCCGTGCTGGCCACTGAAGGTCAGAGGGCACAGATTCTGACCACAGGATGGGAATATTGATGGGTATAACACAATAACATTGTGAGGGGAACTGGGAGAGAACGCAGTGTGACATCGCCCATAATGACCCAAAATAACTAATCACACAAACAATCTTCCACAACAACAGATTGACATTAATACAGTATCATTCACACCGGGAACAGCTCTCATTCGGAGTAGTTTGCATTAGCATCTAATTAGGGTTCATGTCTCCCCCGTCACCTCTCAGCCTTATTGCCCTGAGGTTGATTGGAAGCCACACTGTCCGACTCCCTGCACCCTCTCACAGCCCAGTGACGTTACTGCTCCTCAGATATGTATCTCACTCCTTCTGAAAGGCGACTCTAATAATAATAAATAATAATCTGTGCATTTGATATAACGCTTTTCATGTCTTCTAGACGTCTCAAAGCGCTTCACAGGATGTACTGTAAAGTGAATTGACTGTACATCTGTGGGAGAAATGTGGCAACCAGTTGCGCACTGCAGTGTCCCACAAACAGTTGGCGATTGAAACTACCAATTTATTATTGGGGTGTTTTTTTTTCTCGAGAGATTATTATCAGACGTGTGGAGTAGGCATCTTGCCCAAGGTTTCTCCCTGCTTGAAATCAAATTCAGCTCTAACCACTGAGCTACAGGACTCCACAAATAAACAATAATTTTTGATACCACCCTTGTTGAGACATCTCAAAGTGCTTCACAGGATATACTATAAAGTGTAGTGACTGTAGTATATTGTAGGCCAAACGCAACAGCAGTTTATGAGCCAGACACATGGAGAGGACTGTTTTACAGGCAGAGGCTGTGTTTCAGAGTGGGTGTGAGCGGGTGCGAGGATCTCAGGCCTGTGCTTGTCAGCCCGATCGGGCCTGTTCACAAACACATTCCAGAATGCTGGAATGCCGGCGCTGGCATGGACCCCACTGTAAACGCACCGTCCCTGGAACTTGGAAAGAGACATTTACACTAAACACGAGAAAGCTTCAAACACTTTCCCCCGAAACCAAAGGGAGAGGAATTGCTGACTTCGTCATTGTTGGCAATCTGGTCAGACACTGCCCTGGGGGGTCCCTGGCTGGCAGTGTGGGCTATGCTCCAGCCTAAATGGCTTCGCAAGCGCAGCATTAAAGCAGTGCGAGCGAAGGAAGGGGGTGGGGGGGGGGGGGGGGGGAGCGAGAGGTGAGCGAGCAAGGGAGGTGAAAGGGTGAAAACCAGCCCTCGTGAATTTACATCACCTTAATGATAATACAGCGCCTCATCACGTCTTTGAGACGTCTCAAAACACTTCAGAGCATGTATTGTAAAGTGAATTGACAGTATTTTGTGGGCAAAATTCTCATCAATGCTCCCAACGAAGAAGGTCCCAGACCCCCACTTATCTTCTGGAGAGAATGAGTGTCAGACTCTCACTGGCCACAGGCAGCTTGTGGGATAGAGGTCAGCCCTACCCTACCCCGGCACCACATTCCTTGCAACAATATCACCCTGAGCTACTCACTCTGCTTCCCCAAACTGTGCCCTTCTGTACAGCCAGTCAGAATAATTCCTGCCCACGTTCAATTCTTAAGCTCCATTTTTTTCTCTTAGCTTCTTCCACCTCCCGTGCCTATCTCCCATCTGTTGCCACAGCTCACACCAGTCCCACCTCTCCCCAAAATGTTAGGCAAGTTTCCTTACTCTACACGCCTCTGTTTACCTAGCATTAAGTAGGAACCTGGTTGTTAAATCGACTGGCAGATCACTTTTCTGGGGATAATAATACATACATTTACAGATAGACAGACACACAAAGACGCATACACATACAGCAGACATACACACACAGGCAGACATACACACACACACCAACAGACAAGACTAGTGTATAGACTGAATGCTGCAAATTGATTGCGGTGGCGTGGGGGGTTACTGAAGCTTGTGTTGAAGGGGTGAGAGAGTTGCCTGTTCAGCCAGATCTGGGAAATATCCACAATGTGCTTTGCCGTCTAGAGCACAGGAGAATGCAGGAAATCCTGTCAGACACTTGATGTTTGCTAACGGCTGGAATAAAATGACCCAGTGCCATGAAAAACAGAGCCTCGCCAGCAGCAGCCACAGTGTGTGCTCACGTTAACTCTTTCACAAGGCGTCTGTGTCTCTCCCTCTCTCTCAGCACATCATTCATTGGCTTATTTAACAGAAGGCATAAAACGAGCAACTGTTTCTCAGCGTCCAAGTCAAACAGTGGCTTCCTCACCCAGACCTCACCATTCCTCTTCTCGCTGTTCCAGAAAGTGCTACATCAGGGACGTGCCATCACTGCGCTGATATTCAGATGAGGCTAACCATCAAACTAATGGGGGTCAATGATCAGACGTGTGTCAGCCCGACTCAGTCACTTGCAAGTTGAGCCCCGACTTTGAGCTCTCAGAACTAGACTGATGCTCCAGTGCAGTGGTAAGGAAGCACTGCTATGTTTGACAGGCCATCTTTTGGATGAGACATTAGACCAAGGCCTGGTCTATGTGTTTTCAGTGGCGTCGCTATTGAAAAACAGAAAGGTATTTCTCGCTCAGGGTCTCCTGGCCGACAATCCGCCAGATACAATTAGTCAATCACTTGGTGGCTGTTTGTGGGAAGTACAGTGCGCAAACCTCAGTCACACTGCCGGTGTCACTCACTGGGTTATGTAGAGCAGCGGTGGACAGTCTGTGGCCCGTGGGCCAGAAGTAGTCGCCTCCCGTGGAGAGAAAGGGAGGAGAAAGGGATGAGGGCCGGGCTCGGGTCTCATGCTGGTGTTGGGGAATGGGTTGAGGTTGGTGCTAATGGTTTGGAGTCCGTGGTTGAGCTGGTGTGGGGTGGGGGAAGCAAGTATATTAGTGTGAAAATTCCATGTGTGATTGTGTCCAGTGCCTCGACACGCCAACACTGACTGACACCAACACAATAGTGTCTTAGGTTGGATTTAAACACGGCCCGTGACATTTACTCCAGCATTTAATTGCTTCCATACACTTTATACTGTACAATCAGTCCAGCCAGTAAGGAACTCCAATACACAGCTCCTTATGTCACACATTCTCGTCCTATAATAACCTCTGCATGTCTGCCAGGCAGTATGGGGGAGGTGGGGGGAAAGATCATGGGGAGCGGGGCAGAATGGGGGTCAAGCCAGAGTGAGGGTTGGGGCTCGCTCTGATGCTCATTTCATGAGCACCTTATCATGTCATTAAGACAAGAGTCTCAATGCTCTTCGCTAGATATAATGTAGAGTGTAGTGACTGAATAATTTGTGGGCGAAACGCAGCAGCCAATCGCGCACACCGATAAACCACAAACAGCCATGGAGTGAATGACCAATTTTTATCTGGGGGATAAAAAGAGAGACTCCTTTCTCCATTCGAATACCACTTTGGGATCTTTAACGTCCATCTGAACAGGCCTTGGATTAACATCTCACCCAAAGGACGGCATCTCTTGACAATACAATGGAGTGTCGGTTTAGACTTATGTGATTCCAAGTCTCAAGTGGGGGCGGGTTGAATCAATAACCTTCTGACTCAAGAGGCAAGAGTCAGAAAACAGCAAGTGTGTGTCACTGAACCAGGCTAACACACACTTGTTATTTTCTGTGTGTAACCGTAATCCAATTTCTGTTGATTAAAGTGATGGCTGACACTGGGCTGTTTAAATCTGACAGGCTTAATTAGAGACAGGCAAAAGGTAACACAGGCCAATATGTGTGCCTGCATCAAGCCATCTTTCCTGGCAGTGCAAAATGAGTCCCGTAGCTCAGTGGTGAGAGCAGTCGCCTCACAAGCGAGAGACCTGGGCTGGATTCCCGGCAGGGCGAAACCTTGGGCAAGTTTCCTTACTCCACATGTCTGATAATAGTTCAAGAAAAGCAAAAAAAATAAAAATTTGGTCACTCAATCCACCGCTATATGTGGAATACTGCTGTGTGCAATTGGCTGCCACGTTTCGTCAACAAATATACCCATCAATTCACTTTACAGTATATTCTGTGAAATGCTTTGAGAAGTCTCGAAGATATCAAAAGCACTATATCAAAGGCATGGATTATTATTATTTTAAGGCCAGCCTGAGACAAGCCCCACAGGATTGGGTGAGGAACGAATGAGGTTAGGATAAGGTTAGCTCAACACTCGACAGGCTCAGATCCCACCCAACTGCCCGTCTGCTAGCGATCTGTCGGTCGGCTGAAGTGGAGCACTCACCTCCAGGAAATCAACAAGCTAATCCAGGAAGTTGTTAGAAATCCAGAAGTACAACACAAATTTACATTTATAGAGCGCCTTTCACGTCAGTACAAAATAAACTTATGAGTAACCCTTGCTCCTTGGATTTGTCACTGCAGTGTAGGAAAGAACAGGCAGCACACACAGGCATCGCCAAGAGGGACAGTGTCAGTCACAGCCAGTTCCAGACAGCAGCTAACACACACACACTCGCATCTCATGCCGAAAGATCGCTGGACAGACCGAGCTCCATGGGTAGGTGCGTTACACATTTGGTATGGGTATGTTTAAGTATATGCTGATGGGTTTTCATGCTTGTCAGACACCCGGCTGAGTACAGTGATGCGTTTCTGTGTGTGTCTGGCACCCGGTTGATCACAGTGATCGCCCCCCAGATAGCATCTTTCATGTTGGAGAACATCTCGATGAGCTGTATGAATTTGATCTCTTTACTGATCTGTGCTTAGTGTAAACTGAAATAATGGGTTAATAGGAAAGCCAATGGCTCGCTGTACAGAGCAGCACACAGCTTGGGTATTATCACAACAAGGTGGGGGTAGGGGAGAGGAGGTTTAAACAGCTAAACCTTCAAATTCATCTATCATAACAAACCCCTATGTCATCCGGCACACAGGCCAAAGATTACATCAATCATCCTCTCAAATAAATAAGCTCAATGATTTCCAGATGTAGGTTTCTCCTGCAGACGATTTTCACTGGAAGATTACGCAAGACTCCGCGTCTCAAACTGCACACAAGACGAGAGGAAAGCTTGCCGGGGACAACGAGCCCAGCCCTGTCCTTCAAAGTCTCTCCGTCCTTCACAGCAAAACACTCAAAACAACGTCTGTTATCTCAGCCACTTGCACTCTCACCTCAGGATCAGAGAGGCTGGTGCACTCAAGCCCAACTTCAGCTCTGAGCTCACAGACTAAGGCTTACATTCTAGTGCAGCACTGAGGGAGAGTGATGGATTCTTATCCTTTGGATGAGACCTTAACCAAGCTCCTGCCTAACTAAGCCTGTTCAGGTGGATGTTAAAGATCCTATTGGATCTTTTCATTCTATTGACTCCTACATTATTGGAAAAGAGAAGGGAGTTTCTCTCGCTCTGTCCTGGCTGACAATCCTCCCAACTACATTTGATCTTTCAGTTCCTCGGCTGTTTGTGGGAGGTTGCGCCGCGTATAAAAGCAGTCACTACACGTGACAGCAGTTATAAGCTGAGGTGCCAGAACAAAGCAACTCCTTGTTCAGAATCGTGCCTTTCCTGCGTCTCCTGAAATGCGGGCTGGGCTGATTGGCTGGCTGCCTCCCCTCAAAACCCCATTCTCCAGAGAAACAGCTTTGAAGTGAGTGAATGAGGAAAGTAAAGCAAGCCTCAGCTGCCAGGCGTCAGCACATTCAGTTTGGAGCAAAAGGCTAGAGAGTGAACATATTGCTTCACATCCACACAGACAGAGACAGCCATGAGAATGCCGGGGAGGATATGGGAACCAGCTGTCTGGGCAAACGGCACTGAGACTCTCACGATCAACACACCACCGCAGGCTTCTTGGAACGTGGAATCACATTCACCAATTGAACATATAAAGGGGGCTAATTTGTTGTTATTTTTATTCTACAGATCCTTTACCGAGGGGCTCAGAGTCACGCAAACGTGGGCTCGGGGGTAATGGGGGGTGGGGGGGGGGGGATATCACTCGCTCCACCCCCATGCTGTCCACTACCCCAGGAACAGGCCATCAATTACAGGGACTCACTACATCTGGTTACCAGAGTGAGTGAGCGAGAGTGGCCTGTGGTCAGCAGTGTGTAGTGACTGTGAGTACCGCTCTCTACCCTGTCACCGTGCCCAGTGATTCGCTTAAAAAGCACAAAAAGTTAAGATGTGGAAATGGATTCGGAGAAACCTCGGTCGGGCCAGTGTGGGCAGCTTCCTCACTCACAGCCACCCCAACCTCCCGGCCATCACAGGGCTCTAACGCCTCAGTGCCGTGTCGCTCTGCCTAACGCGGGCAGCACAATGTCTGTTCGTCAACTCGCTCGTCATCTCACACTTCAGCTCATAGACCAACCGAATGCTCCTGGGGCCTGTAGCTAACCCTAGCCAGTGTCGCCCGTATAATGGTCCTGTGACCCGGCCAGGACACTGTTTTTTCTGTGGCCGTGGCTTCCTGGTGACCTGTTCCCCAATCACCTACAACCGTGTGTGACGCAATAACATAGCCTCTTCTCACCACTATCAGATGTCACCAAGTGCTTCCCAGGATTTCCTGTACAGTGTAGAGACTGTATTTTGTAGGTGAACAATTGTTGCACAAATGTCCTACAAACATGATTTGACGCAAAGGTGGTTGTGAATAGGGTTAACCCGAGATTGGGCCATGGGGGGTGGGGGTTGTAACTGCTGATCTGCTGCTCTGGGACAAACAGGTTTCGTTTATTGCTGTGAAATATCTAACAGCAGGCTGGCTTCCTGCCAGTGTATACAGGTCTGTACAGGCCTGCCCTGCCCTCTCCCTCTCACACCCCCACACACAGAGAGGCTCATTCACTTTCAAAACCCAGCATCTCCAGGCTCACCTCTCACCAATAAAATCTCTGCCGTGCCTCTACTCCCCCAACCCTCCCAATCTCCCCCAACTGACCCCAATCCCACCCCCATCTGATGGGAAGCAGTGGGAGAGGTTCACTGACTGTGAGCTTCTGTGAGGCCATTATTGCAGTCACTCGGACACAAACAGTCTATCACAACAATGTAAGGCTCAACCTCTATCTGGCCCCAACCATTGCTGTCAGGAGGTCTCCGAACTCAGCCAGGGGTGGTGGGAGGGGGGGGGGGTCAAGTGGCAACAGTCACTCATTGCAATGGAGAGCAATGTCAGTCACAGCTACACATACACTAACACACACATCTCGTGCTAACAGCTCTCTGCACACACCAAGCTCCATGTGTAGGCATTGTACACAACAATAACAACAAAATTACATTCGTATAACTCCTTTCATATCGTCTGATATGCTCAAGCATACGCTGATGGGTTTCCATTGATGTCAGACACCTGGCAGGTCGTTTTGATGGGTTTCCGTGTGTGAGAAGACATCTGGCTGATCACAGTAATGGGTTTAGAACATAAGAATTGCCAGACGAAAGAAGACGAAATTGCACCCTGGGAGTTCAAGTACACGTGTCATGTCCCGAACCATATACAGCACCAAGATATTATTTCCTAACAATAATCTAATTTGCTCTTAAAAGACTCGACGCTTTTGGCTTCGGCCGGCACCCCCCTGCCTCCCTGCCCTCTCTGTCCCGCTCGCAGTTGCATTGGCTTTCCTCAAATCCCTCATGATGAGAAAAAGCTCCTCATAGTTTATCCTCTCAAACACATTAATATATATTATTTTTGCATTTGCTGTCATTGTCTTCCCTACATTTCTATCAGATCCTCTTCATCCTCCCAAACTCCAATCACTCCTTCCAAAGAGAACGTGAATGCGTGCATGTGTGCGTATGGTGAGCGAGAGAGAGATCATAGGATACAGGTCCAGCTAGAGAACAAATCCAGGAATAATAATAATAATCATCCTTCATTTGATACAGCGTCTTTCACATCCGTAGGACATGTCAAAAGAGCCTCACAGGATCTACTGTAAAGTGTGGTGACTGTGTGTTCTGTGGGAGAACATACCAGCCAATCTGTACACTGCAATCTACCACAAATAGTTATAAAGTGAATTAATGATTTTATCTGGGGATTATTGGCCAGGAAACCGGGGGAAACTCCCTTCTCTGATGATTCATGATCCTGGTCCTCACGTTTGAAGCCCTCCATAGGCTTACCCCACCCTACCTGTGCGAAGTCCTAACCCCCTACCAACCCGTCCATTCCCTCTGCTCAGCGAGCTCTGGCTTGTTCCGTCTCGCCCCCTCCCCCCCCACCACCCTCCCTAATTTCCTATACGTCCCACCTCAAGACCCTCCTATTTGACAGTGCCATCGGGTTACCCCACTTCCCTTCATTCTCCCCGATCCCAACCCAGCTTGGGTCTGAAACACTGATTGTCCAGCGCCTGGGGACGTCCTCCCGATATGAAAGGAGCTATAAAATGTAATTGTGTTGTTGTTGTACGACCACCAGGAGAGGCAGATGGGAATCTTGTGTTTAATGTTTCATCTGTTAGGCCAACATCTCCTACAATGCAGCACTTCCCCACCAGAATTGTATTGTTAAATCCCAAAGTGGGATTTGAACTCACAATCTTCTGACTCACAAATCCTATGACCTGAGCCAGGTTTGCAGCTAACCTCAGGCAGGTAGGGCAGCACTGAGCCCCCACAACGTGTTACGTATATCAAATGCAAGGATCATATTATATCAATCATACAACACACGACCCCGCCACATCCACCCCACCACAAACCCGCCACAACAACAACTTGCATTTTGTACAATGCCATCTTCACACAATGCCTTAGGAATCACAATCTTAAAGTAGTTTAAGAATGGTGGATTGGCCAGTGCTTAGGCAGGTGGGGGTTCTCAGGCTGAGGGAGGAGGGGGGGAAGAAGGGGAGTGTATGCGACAGTCACGCACCAGTGAGTTACTGTCCGAGGCCCCGCCAACCCCCCCACTCTGGGCTAGAGCTTGGCACTGACTCCAGTCGCTCCCATTGTAAACACTGCGTGTGGGAGAAAGCTTCCAAGCAGAAAATGTGGAGAAGATTGTGTTCCGAACTCAGGTCTTGGCAACTGACACTCTTTAGCTGAACAGAGTCACTGTGGCACGTCTGTTAAAGAGGAACAGTGTTGTCAACATCAACAACAGCAGTAACAACAGGAGTAACAGCAACAACTATAACAACAAGAACCAAATGACACTTGTAATAAAACGCCCTTCACGTCAGGAGGACAACAACAACAAACATCAACAACAACAGTATCAACATCAACTTGCATTGATAGGTCATCAAACAAAGAGAGAGAGGCTTCAAGGTTAACAAATGTGTTACCAAACCGAATGCTTAAAGCAGGATCTATAATAATTACTTTTAAAAGAGAATTAAACAAAAGACAAACTTTAGTATGGGTGGGGGGGTGGAATTAGGCCACTGGAGCAATGCATAGAGATTACAGGCAGTCAGGACAGCAACAGAAATGAGCTGAACAACCCTCCCACTGTGCTTTAAAGCTTTGTACTTATATAATTGTACAGTGGTTTCATCCGACTGTGTGTGACTGTATGGGAGTGTGTGACAGGACGGGGTGACTGTGTGTGACTGTGGAGGAGGTGAGAGGTGGGGATGACTGTGTGTGTGTGTGTTTGTGTGGGGGGGGTGACCGTAGAGGGTGGTGGGGGAGTGGGGGTGGCGAGGTCAAGATGACAGACTGGCTTGGGAACTGCGAGCTCCCATTTGGGGGAAAGGAACTATTTGCTGAAGAAAGGAAGCAGCTGAGAAGCCCGGCAGTGTGTGAGGGACCAGCCATCTCCCTGTGATGACAGGCTCGAATTTACTCCACAACCCTCACCCCCCCCCCCCCCCCCCCCGCCCACCAGCAATTCATCCCCTGTAAATTGCTGAAAGTGTCTCCCTCTGCCCCAAGCCCCCAGGCTCCCCCTCCCCCACCACCGCGTGACTCTGATGATCCGCTATTTCTCCTTCCTCCCCTCTGCTGGAGCTGTCACTCCCAATGCCTTGGGATGTCCTTCTGACGTGAGAAGCGCTGTACAAATGTCAAGTTGTTGCTGTCGTTGTTGCGATACGTGACCTGCAGTCTCCAGTCTCGCTCGGCGGCCCGTTTAATCTCCCCATTTAGAGCCAGTGTTGAAGGACTAGTTGTAGCGGTAACCAGTGCCTGGTTCTATACCAAGTACGTCCCTCAAGTGCATTAAAATGGTGTCTTATTCTGAATTACTGACACGAAACACAGAATGCGCAGAATCCACAAAACCAGCCCCCCAAAAAACTAAGTCAGACATCGAGTTGCGATCAGGTTGGAGTTCCCCTGTCTGTGCCTCACCCCAAAACCTAGTCAGTCAGTCATGTCAGTCAGTCAGTCATGTCAGTCATGTCAGTCATGTCAGTCAGTCACACACTAACTTCATCGGCAATAGTTCAGTTAAGAGATCAAATCCATCAGCCCGGCTCACGTACCCGCCTCCCCTCCGAGCCGCAAACACAGCTTATCATCGACAGGCAGTCCATAACCTGATCAGCCGCAACATTCAGTTCACAGGTTATTCTGTGAAGAGCTTTGAGGCGTCTCAACGATGTGTTAAATGTGTTAAATATATCAAAATGCAAGGATTATTGTCATTATTATTATTCCCCATCCCACACCACACACTGCCCTGAGTGTGTGTGTGTGTTTATGACACAGTAAAAGTAAGAAGTTATAAAGAATTCTCTTGGCTGATGGAAGTTAGTTAGGGCAGGGGGGCACATTTACTCATTCACCGAAAACTTTCCAAAAAGCCCCTTCCCCCCCCCCCCCCCCCACCACAGACTCTGGGAGTAATTATATAGAGGCTGGTCTTATACTTCACATCCCCACCACCATAGCCCCCCACCCCACACACACAACAACAACAACTTGCATTTATATAACACTATCCACAGCGGCGAGCATCCCTAAGGGAGAGGGACAATGACACACACACACACAGTGATACTCACAGACACAGTAACACACAGTGACATACACACACTGATTCAGATACAGTGATAGTTACACACACACAATGACAGTCACACACACACAGACACTCACTGACACAGTGACACTCACTGACACAGTCACACACACAATGACAGTCACACACACAGACACTCACAGATACAGTGACAGTCACACACAAACAGACGCTCACTGACACAGTGACACTCACTGACACAGTCACACACACACACAATGACAGTCACACACACACAGACACTCACTGACACAGTGACACTCACTGACACAGTCACACACACACACACAGTGACAGTCACACACACACAGTGACAGTCACACACACACACACACACACAGTGACAGTCACACACACACACACACAGTGACAGTCACACACACACACACAGTGACAGTCACACACACACACAGTGACAGTCACACACACACACACAGTGACAGTCACACACACACACAGTGACAGTCACACACACACACACAGTGACAGTCACACACACACACAGTGACAGTCACACACACACACACACAGTGACAGTCACACACACACACACACAGTGACAGTCACACACACACACAGTGACAGTCACACACACACACAGTGACAGTCACACACACACACAGTGACAGTCACACACACACACACAGTGACAGTCACACACACACACAGTGACAGTCACACACACACACAGTGACAGTCACACACACACACACAGTGACAGTCACACACACACACAGTGACAGTCACACACACACACACAGTGACAGTCACACACACACACACACAGACAGTCACATACACACAGTGACAGTCACACACACACACAGTGACAGTCACACACACACACAGTGACAGTCACACACACACACAGTGACAGTCACACACACACACAGTGACAGTCACACACACACACACACAGTGACAGTCACACACACACACACACACACACACAGTGACAGTCACACACACACACAGTGACAGTCACACACACACAGTGACAGTCACACACACACACAGTGACAGTCACACACACACACACACAGTGACAGTCACACACACACACACTACACAGTGAGGGGGGGCGATGGTGAGAGACTCACTTGAGGAAGTATCTCTGACCAGACGGTGTTTTGGCCATTTCCCAGCCGGGCGGGAGGGGGACGTCGTCGATGTTGTCGAACGATTGCTGCCGGTGGTGAGAGTAGCCGGGCCCGGGCCCGGGCCCCGGCAGCGAGGCCGGCGACGAGTGCGACCGGATGTGTTGGATGTGGAAGTGGGGCAGGCCTCCGGGGCCCCCCCCCGAGCCCGGGCTGGAGTCGCCGCTGGCCTGGCGGGAGTGAGAGCCCGAGTCCGGGGGCCTGAAGAACGACTCGGGGAGTTTCCTGAGCCTCATGGGCACCCCCTGGGGCAGGCTGCCGGCCTGGGGGTTCATCACCGCCTTGAACAGCGCCTCCAAGTCGGTCTCTGAGTCACCCAGCACCCGCACGATCGTGTGTCCCGGGGCCGGGGTAGTGCTGCCGTCCATGGTGAGGGGGGGGGGGGCGGGGGGGGGGGGGGGGGGTGAGGGTCGTTGGGTGGGTGAGAGGGTTGAGGGAGGTGAGGGGGAGGGGGGGAGGGGGTGAGAGGATTGGGTTGGAGGGGGGGGGGGGTGAGGTTGGGAGGATGAGAGGGTTTTTTTTGGGGGGGGGGTGAGGGTTGGGGGGGGAGGGGGTTTGAGGGTGAGGGTTGGGGGGGGAAGGGGTTTTTGGGGGGGTGAGGGTTGGGGGGGGGGGTTTGGGGGTTTGAGGGGGAGGGTTGGGGGGGAGGGGGTTTGAGGGTGAGGGTTGGGGGGGGAGGGGGTTTGAGGGTGAGGGTTGGGGGGGGAGGGGCTTTTTGGGGGGGGTGGGGGGTGAGGGTTGGGGGGGGGAGGGGGTTTGAGGGTGAGGGTGAGTGTCCCCAGGCCGCGGGCGGGGCCCACAAAACTGTCGGCAAAAGTTTGGGAAAAGTTTTCCAAAAGTTTTCTCTCTCTCTGTGTCTGACTCTCTCTCTCTCTCTGTCTTCACTGGAAACTCTGTGTTGTTATTGCTGCTGTTGTGAGTAGCACAGACAGACAGTCAGCATTGCACTCCCCCCCCCACCCCCCCCTCACTGTATGTATGTGTGTATGTGTGTGTGTCTCTGTCTGTCTGTCTCTCTCTCACACACACTCTCCTCTCTCTTACACTCCTCCCTTCCTCCCTCACTCCCCCCCCCCCGGGTTAGGCTGTGGGTTGTGGGCTGGGGAGTGTCAGCCTCCCCCCCCCCCCACTCCCCACCTCTTTTCTCTCTCTCTCGCCCCCGCCCTGAATTATTCATGAGCTGCCTGGCTGCCCCCAGCAAACAAATCACAGCAGCTTCACTGGCAAATTACCCCGTCTGCCTGTGTCTGTCTGTCTGTCAGTGTGGGACTGTACGCCGGGCGGTGGGGGGCTGGGAGAGTTTGGTGGGGGCCTGGAGAGTTTGGTGGGGGGCTGGGAGAGTTTGGTGGGGGCTGGGAGAGGTGGGGGACTGGGGGTGGGCTTGGAGAGGTGGGGGGGGGCAGGCTGGGAGAGGAGGTGGGGGGTGGGCTTGGAGAGGTTTGGGAGTGGGGGTGGCTGGGAGAGGTGGGGGTGTGAAGGGAGCGGGGAGAGGCGGGGGAGTGGGCTGGGAGAGGTGGGAGGGGGGGTTCTGTAGCGAGGTTATGAGATGTGGGGGAGCTGTGAGGGGCAGTTGCATGGGGGGGGGGGGGGGCTCCATAAGGGGCAAAGGGAACTGCGAGAGGTGGATTGTGAAGGGAGGGGGTCCCTGAGTGGTGAGGGTGTGTGTGTGAGGGGGGGGGGGGGGGGTTAAAGAGGATTGAGATTGAGGGGCTGTAAGTGAGGTGGGGGGCTGGAGAGCGAGAGGGAGACCTGGGGATTGAGTGGGGGGAGCTATAAGTGGGCGGGAGGGGGAGAGGGGCTATAAGTTTGGGGCTGCAAGTGTTTGTGTGTGTGTGTTTGTGGTGGTGGGGGGGGGGGCTGTTTGCTGTAGGAATGTGTGACACAGCCCAGTGCATTCCAGCACAGCTGAACCGCTCTCTGCGCCGTTCTGCCTTTTGTTGTGGAGTGGGTGACCTTAAGGAGAGCGAATGAAAATCAAAGTACTTTGCCTTTCTGTTATTACCAAATATGGAATGGCAGGAATGTTGCTGGCCTGGCCTCCCTTAGTCTCTTTCCCCCCCTGACTGTCTCTCTTTCCCTTCATTCCTCGCTCGCTCGCTCCCTCCCTCCCTCGCTTGCTCTAGCCCTCCCTCCGCTTTTCCCTTCAACCATTCAGCCAAGCCTTGCAGCTTAGATTGCTGCAAGGCCTTTGCCAGTTGGTGATCAAAACAAAATAAAACAGCCCAAAGCTGGGGATGAAGGGGCGTGTTTGGTGTGTAGGTTAAGGATACGTACCCCCCATTTACCCCTCCCACCCCACCACCCCACTCCACCACCAACTCACTGACTGACTACAGGATGAGCTAAGACCTATCCCATTTGGCCAGGACATTTTCTACGTAAAATAAACACAAGTACCCCTTGCCCCCCCAAGCACAGCTCTCAGCTCTTAGAGAAACCCTAAACCCCAATTCTCAGCTCAACCGCAGCTCAGCCCCCTCTCCTGAGCCTTAGCCCCCAACCCAAGTTCCAAGCCTCAGCCTCCCTCCAACTCGAGCCATCTGCCGATCAGCACCTAATACATTCTGGTATTAGATAAACAGGATGCATCTCTCCAGGGAGAGAGTGCGCATTCCATTCCAACAATCTATCTCTGGAATTTCCATGTTTAGGTGGGATATATGGAAATCTCAGATTGGTTTGGAAACTCTTAAGCACGGTGATGGGATTGTGCTTGTGTCTAATCAGACACTCGGCTAAGCAAATGCCTTCAACCTATTGCCTCATGGTGAAACGGGCAGTCTTAGGATTACATGGCTGATTTATATCTGTATTACAACAACAACAATAACAGAATTTATCGAGCGCCTTTCACATCTGGAGGACGTCGCAAGGCATTGTTTGCCACATTCTGTGTCCAGTTAATCAAACTTATTTCCCTGGTTAAAAAACACTAGTAAACAAGGTGAATGATTTTAGGAATATCGCATTCCCATGTTACGGTGAAGTGTGGATTTTGTTTCAGGATCCTCACTTTTCATTTCCGGACGTGCGTGAGAACGGGAACCTGAGCGAAGGGAGCCTAAGCATTGTACAATTTGAGGCGGAGAGCCTTTATTTTCCTTCTCAATCTCCCATGTACACTAATAATAATCCACACTATTACACAAATAATTATATAGTGTTCAGATGCTGTTAACAAGCCACATCATTACGTTTGAAGAATATAATAAGTCATACTAGGGCTGAAATGCAAAACATCACGAAGCAGTGGTCACTGTGCTGAAAGCAAGGTCTGTTTGTGATCATGACCAAAGGTTGCGTGAGTGATGTTTCTTAGTCAGGAGAAGAGCCAAAAAGTCTGACTAAAGGTTCCGAGTGTCACATTTGCAATCTCATTTTCCCCTGAGTCTGCACTCAGTTCTGTCCCTTTAACCAAATGTTTCCGTTAAAGGGGTAGGTAGAGCAAGCATTGAGGCCATGTCCCTGTACAATGTATGTAGCCACGGTTCCACATTGAACAGGGAAAGGTGCCGTGACCACAAGATACCATTAAAACCGGTTACTGCGCTTGTTCGTTTCCAACTGCCACCACACACTATGCAATCATATCATTGAATAATGCGCATACAATCAAGAGGAGCCCTTGATTCTGTGTCCAGTTCATGGACACAGTCACAGATCTATATTCCAAGGACTCTGGGATCCTACTCTGCCTGAGGAGTGCTATATAACTACAAGTTGTTGTATAGTGCCTCCTCCGCCTAGGTAAACGCAATTCAGACCTAGAACACTGGAATGATGCCTGTGTGTATGGCTCAGCTCCACTGAACACTTACCTCACATAAAGGATATTATGTAAATGCTAATTTTTGTGTTGAACCATTCGGGGAACATTCTGACTTTTCTGGAAGAACTTAGCACTTTTACAGTGTGTCTAATATCAAACACCCCACACGTGTGTGCCACAAGCTTGGATTATAATGGGAAGAAACCTGTTGTGCTGTGAATCACACCACATGGCAGCGTTCCAGGTCCCCTTGTCTGCAGCTTTGTGTGGCAACACATTGTTGAGACAACAACACGCAGCCCTTTACATAATCCGCCAGCAGCCTTTTAAACTTGACTCTTGTTCCCCCATTATTGAGGCCTTCGAGGGGATTTAATGGAGTGTTTGGGAGCAAGGAATGAGGCCACGCGAGTGTGGAAGAACATTCTGGAGCACTTCTTGATTGCCTTTGGGAATCAGGAAAGGATCTGCAGAGAGATTTCCCTGGAGATGTTGTTGAGCAACAGGTTTAGTTTTGGTCTGTAGTTGGAGCAGATTTGATGGATCAAATGGCTTTTTCTCATTGTCTTTTGCACTCAAATCCAGACCTTGTGGGTCTATGCCCAGAGTCCCTCCACTCCGTCCTCTCCCATGCCTCCTTCAATGACCATCTCAAGAACTTCTCTTTGACCATGTCTTTGGTCAGCTTCCCATGTTCCCCACCACTCTTTACTCCAACCTCTAGCTTGGGTGAAAACACTTCACTGCCTTTTGACGGTTAAGGTGCTATATAAATGCAATTTGTTGTTGTTATCGATAGCTAGTGCAATTGTCAGGGTGCATTGGCAAGATAGGAAACTCATAACAATATGCCACCTGGAATGCACTGCTTGAAAGGGTGGTGGGAGCAGATTCAATAATAACTTTCAAATGGAAATTGGATAGGTGCTTAAAAAAGAAACACTTGCAGGGCTATGGGGTAAGAATGGGACTAGTTGATAGATCTTTTAAAGCTCTCTTCGATGGGCTGAATGGCCTCCTTCTGTGCTGTAAAATTCGATGATTGTATAAGCTAATGTAAGGATTCAACACCACTAGATGGAGCTTTGCAATATTTTGGCTAGACTTAAACAGTAAAATCCCCAAATAACTTCAGCCATCAGCAACCTAACCAGTTCTCTAATACATACTAGACCTAATGCTAGAATGTTAAAGCAAACAAATAGGGTGTTTGGCCTATCATGTCTGACCTTGTGCTTTCTCTATGAGACATCCACATTCTGCTCACTCATTAAAGACAATATTTAATATTTCTCTTTTCACGCATCTTCCAATTTCCTCTAAACGAGTTGAATGGATTGTTCTTCAACAACTGTTTGTGGTTGATAATTCCACATTCCTACCACCATGTATGTGAAGGCGTTTTGTTTTCTCATTTTACCTGAATGTTTTTCGGAATAAATTTTGTGATTGTCTCACCAACGAGAGGAAATATTCTATTGCTATCTTTCCTGACGATTCGTGATCTCGAAGACCTACATTAGGTCACTTCTTAACCTGCTCTGTTTGATTGACAAAGTGGGCAATTCGAATGTTTGTCTATCATCCTGGGTCCTTAAGGATGGATGTAATAGTGAGAGGTTGGTCTTGTTTAAACAGCTGAGGTTTAAAGCTCTCTGATGATCTTGGGCTGGAGGCAAGGGGATCTCGGTGATTATTAATAACATGTTTTCAGGCGGGAATAAAAGGCATCACTTAAGTGATCCAAACTAATACAGTGCAAGAAAGAAACGCGGTGTTTAACAGGACCCCATCGCTGCTTTTCCTGGAAAGAAATGGCTCTTATCATTATGATTTGATTTCTGTTCACATACAGTCCCTCGTTTGACCAAGATTGATCAATAAGCTATAATAATAAATTCTGATAATTCATGCATTTGATAGCGTTGTTCATGATTCAAAGTCTCACAGGACATACTGTTACTGTGTAAGTGAACCCGGTAGCTAATTTGTACACAGCACTGTCCAATATACCGCCATTAAGTGAATGCCCATTTTTTGTGGGAGGGGGAATTGTTGGCCAGGACACTGAGAGAAACTACCCTTTTTTTGAATAGTGCTATGGGATCTTTAACATCCACTTGAAAAGGCACAAGACAGGAGCTTAGTTTAATATCTCATTTGAAGAACAACATCTCTCAAGAAGGCAGACTCAGGTATGAGAGTGCTATCGACTGAGCCAGACAGTCACCATGTAGCTTGAGCTGATGAGTGGTGCCTTGGTCAATACTTGTGAGAATGATTGTACAGTACAAGGAGGAACAACATTAATTGTGACACTTGATGAGGTAACCAAACGCCATGGTGACATACAGACAGCAGGTGAGTGTTTAGATAAATACCAGACCAGTGCTGACTTTCACCATATTTATGCAGGTCTCATTGTATTATGTGTATGCCATAGGTAAAGGCTATGGGGAAAGAGCTGGAAGCTGGTATGAATATGAAGCCAGTGGTGCCAAGGGAGTGTGGGCTCCTTTGCTGAAGTATCTGTGTTTGAATCTGACCAGGTCTAACTGGTGGAACAGGCTCGGCAGGCTGACTCAGCTACTCCTCTTCTGATGCTCCGATTAATGATGTTCAGTCTCACCACTTGCAGTGATTTTTGCCCAGTGCAAATCAGTATTGAGCTCTTGTTGCGTGCGGTGTGTGTGTTTGTGTATATATATATGTAAAGGTGTATCTGAGAGCAATGATTCATGCAAAACATTTCAAAGAGTGGTTGGTTCCTGGAGCCAGACTAAAACTTGTTCTGATTTTGCTCCCACAAATTGCCACCACTTATTTAGCCACTGTGATTTATTTAAGCTATGAATATTGGCTTTCAAGTTGTGGCACTTCACTAATAGAGTCTGAATATTTTTATTTTACATTCTCCTCTTGGAGAACTTCCCAGAGCTAAATAAGCTCTTGTATAAAGTGTTTGGGTGGGAAAGGAATTATTACAAAGAACAGATGGTTTGAATTGCCATTGCTGCAGTGCAGTCAGACTTTACAATTAAACTCACATAGGATCTGTGATGACCGAATGGGCCAAGGATGGAGCCTTGGGGTACCCCGCAGGTGAATGGGTGAAAGCGAGTGCTGGCGGTTTGTGAAGTAGGACGCAAACCAAGCGAGTGCGTTCCCACTAAGGTGGATGATGGAGGACAGGCAACAACAACAACAGCTAAATAACATCTCTTGAGCACCTTTCGCGTCAGTACGATATGGAGGAGGAATGGCGTGATTGTGTTGAATCTAGGCGGAGATGAGGAGGCAGAGCGAGTCCTGGTCACAGATAAGAGAGGACATAATTTGTGACTTTCATGAGTGCTGACTGTACTGTGGGCAGGATGGAAACCGGATGAAGAGGTTCGATTAGGGTGTGGAGAGATGTTTCGCGAACTTGGTTGGTAACAACACATTGCAGAACTTTTGCAAGGAATGGCAGATTTGAGATAGGGCTGCAGTGGCAGAGGTTGGAGGGATCGAGGGTAGTATATAAGGTGGGTTATGATCCCAGTTTTGTTCCACACGTTTGCACACTCAACCTCGCTAGCGAGGGGACCTGGGTTCAATTCCCGGGCAAGACAAAATGTTGGGAAAGTTTCTTTACTCCACACGCCATTGTTTACCTATCAGTAAGTAGGAACCTGATTGGTAGATTCTTTTCCATGGGGTAATAATCCCTTAAAAAAAAATACAGTAATAGTAATTTGGTCACTCTCTCCATGACTGTTGGTGGGACCCTGCTGTGCACAATTGGCTGCTGCATTTCGCCTACAAAATAGTCAATTCACTTTACAGTGTATTGTGTGAAGCGCTTTGACACATCTGAAAGACATAATAAGCGCTGTAAATGCAATGTCAAATGCAAGGTTTATTATTTCTAACATTAGTTTCAACTTACTTTGGAGTGAATAATGTCGCACTATGTGTCATGTTTCACTCTGTGGTAACTATATTTACATTAAGGACCAGTTTGACAATTTGTTTGCTTAATTGACAAGAGGTTCAGATGAGGAAGGCACTTCCCCTATTTGATCTCATCCTCCCTGAATGGCCACTGTTCCCACTGACTTCCATTATAACCTGTGTCCAGGTCCCCACACTTACCACTGCATCCAGCTATTATTTACTCTCAGTTCTCACAATTTATATTTGTAAGTTTAATGTCAGGAAGATGACCCGAGGCACTGAAAAGTCAGAGATTTATATCCGAGCTGGGGATTGGGATCAGGATGGGTGGAGGGCAGGGATGGAAGGAAAGAGGGTGACCGAAAGTGTGGTAGAAGAAGATGGTCTCGAGCTAGGCCTTGAAGGAGTCAAGGGAAAGAGTGACGTGGAGGAGCCCCGGGATGGATTTTGAAAGGGTGGAGGAATAGAGAGTCTGAAAACCAGACCACCGGTGCTGGGACGGGAGGGGGGGTGGGGTCACGGAGCAGGATGGAGCTGCTGAGCAGAGGAAACGGACAGATCGGTACAGAGTTAGCAGGTCACAGAGGGAGGGAGGAGTTTTTTAAGAAAAAAAATCCTAGTCTACGTCATTCTTCACACCCCTAAATTTTGACTTGGCATTCTATCTTCATACTGTATTATTACTTTTTAATCTTAGGAATCTCATGGAGCTCCGCACAGTCCTCTCTAAACGCCTTTCAAGGCTTACAGACCTTATATAGTCATTTCTCATCCCTGTAACTGTGGGTAGTAAGTTAGGTCAAACTCCAGCAGTCCTCCAAGACGCCAGTTGGAGAGAACACTGAAACATGTTCCAGCCAACTGTCCACAAGGGCCATGTTTTCCAAACCCAAGTAAAATGACTCCCGTCTTCATCAGTCAATGTTTGTGAGCCCTCTGGTGGCGTGGACAAACCTTAGCATTATTCATCATCACAATCCTTGTTAATTCTCAGACAAAGCCTGATCTTACCGTTGAGGCATCTCAAATTGCTTCAGGAGATTTCCTGCAGTCACTGCGTATTTCTAGGCAACCGCAGCAGTCAATTTCCTTCAAACAGCCGTGAAATGAATGACCAATTTTGTCAGGAGAATTGTCAGTTTTGTCACTGGGAGAAACTCTTCACTTTTGAAATAGTAACTTAGGAGTCTCTAATATCCAAATGAACAGGCAGGCGGGACCTTGGTTTAACGTCTCATCCAAAAGATGCACGTCCACTCTGCACTATACACTCCCCAGCATTACACTGAAACGCCAGCCTACACTGTGAGCTCAAAGGCCCAACGTTTTGTCCTGCTGGGAATTGAACCCGAGTCATCTCAAATTGCTTCAGAGAATTGTCTGGGCGGCAGAGCTCGGAGAAGCTGAGGAAAGGGTTGGGGAGGAGGAGGTGACGAAAAATATGGTAGATGAGAAATGTCTCAAGACGAGATCAAGAACAGAAAGTTACAGGTTGGGATTGCCCAGAGCGACGCAGAGAAACACTTCATCTTAAACAATCGATACCTTGCCAAGTTTTGTTTCGAAAAGAAGGATCAAGAATGGGACTCTTTTACCATGATACACTGCGTATTTTCCAAATCAGTTATTTTTGCCTGTTTAGCAACTCCACGCCAATACTGTTCACACCAATACTGCTACTTCAACAAACAGCCTCTGTTAGCATTCAGTAACCAATTTTCCCCTCTTCCCTGTAAGGGACAAATTCTGCAACATCTCTGCATATAGGAATGGGAATGCTGGTGAGGTATAATCGGAGTGGTTTAAAGTTGAAAGAAAATGCAAACAATAAGGAAATGAAGGCAGTGGACCTTTTAATAATGTGAAAGAGGTAAACATGTTTAATTCAGTCTTTACACTCGTATAGAGATCTCATTCAACCCACGTGTGCAGATGCTCGAGACTCACATTGTCTCTCAGTCTACTCCCTCCCTCCCACTTTCTGATGGGTCTACAAGGCGAGGCTGCCAACGTTAACTGCAATTAGTTTGGTCCCACTTGCTCCCAGAACAGAATGCACCTCAACCCAAATATGTGTGTAAGATTCATGTAGATTCACTAATTGTAGACTTCATTCAATAAAATTGAATGAAGGAAAGACCAGGAACCGTGATCCTAGCCCATTGTACAAGGTACCAGTGTTAGCACTCCCACACAGAACTTTCACATACAGCTCGTAAGAAAAGTAATTCCCTTTACAAACATGTTCAGACAGGGGATTGAGTCGTGATGAGGTTTACTCAGTGCTGGCCGAGGATATAACTCTTGCGATAAGGCCTGATTCTATTCTAAGACAACTCTCTAAACTGGAAAAAACATGTCATATAATCCTGCCTCCCTGCTGGGATTGTGCTGCGTGCTTTAGCAGACGATTTCCATTTTTACTGGAATCACACAGTGGCATATCCACCAGATCTCATTGTATTTTGTACATGCCCAGGGAGTACATGGCTTATTACACTCAATATGAGGCACAACGTGGACTGTGACTGTTTAGGCAAGTAACATATAACAAATCGCACTTTCGTGCAAACTTTTCACACCCTCTAAACTACTGGGAGGGAAGCAACTTACATTTGGCATTAACAAAACCATAAAATTAGCAAAGCAGTTAATCGTGTGTTTACAGCAAAGGCACACGGACTGCAAAGGGCAATGGGAGGCCACCTGAGTAGCTCAGGTAACAAATCCCTTGGATTTGATAACAAGATTACTCATTTCTACACTGTATATTTGCACACAAGTTGTCTGACACAATGTAACTTGGTGATGTGTTAGGCAAGTTAACTTCATAAAAGCTTGGGTTTTATTTCGTGCATAATGAGACTTAATGACCGTGGAATAAATAGTTTGCAGGACAGGGATTGCGTGTGAATGGAACCAGCAGAGAATAGCAATGGCACAGCAGTCGGGAGAGGAATCACAATGGGAAAAAGAGCAATTCAATCCCGCTGCTTAATCAGATCGTCACTCGGGACTTTACGAGGGACAACATTTTCTACAAATTGACACGCGTTTCACGGATGTGATGAGATTTAGGAGATGCCATTAATAGTGAATTTTTGTTTGCGGCTTTTGCGAGTCTGTGGCATAAAAGGACAGGAAGAGCATTTCCAACTGGTGACACTAGGTTCGCAGACACCAGTGAGCATTATCTTCACTCTGCACAAATAGTGCCTTTCCCCCAATATCTGAAGTTGCTGTAAACCACCTGCAAAGAGTCAGTGGCCAGACAGCACCACCCAGTGACAACACATTGTGACTAAGGAAACAGCTCCAGTCAGCAGGCAGGATGCTGTGAGCTGTGCAGGATATAAATTCAAGGCTCACAGTGAGAGGGAAAGAGAGGACAGTGATCACTCAACACTCCTCACTTCCAGCAATTTTACTTTTCTGGTGAATATCACCTTGCCATCTACAATTGGTTTAGTTTCGTTGCATTTCACATTCCTGCTGTTCAGACCCGAGGCCACAGCTTTGAACGTGTTTGATGTCCAGCTTAATTTGGAAGCTGTTATTTTTTGGAAACATTTAGAAACCAGTATCTACATCAAGAATTTCCCTAAATTCCAAGGAATCGTAAATTTCCACAACGACAACAAATTTGAAGCAAATGATATTAAGGCAAATAACATATAGAGGAGATATGCCTCTCTGGGTCACACTATCTACCTGCTGTCTTATTAATTCAACACGCATCACAAGCTAATAGCACAGAAAGTATTACCAGATATTCTCATGATACAAAGGCCAAAGCGAGGGCGACCACATTGTGGATTCATAGCCCTGTGTAGTTCCAGAATTCAACGCAACATCTCGTGAGTTTGTGTTGCTCCAAACTACGGTTGCCACAAGAGGAAAGCAGTGGGTGGGAGTGACCCTGGGCAGCCTCGTTTGTCAAAGGGCCTCACTTCTGACACTTGTCTAATTACAATCACCGAGTTCTGAGCCTGAGCCCCTTACAAAAGAGTAAAACCAGCCCTTGTTCGAACAACAGAAGTAGACAAAACAACAATAGGTTTGTCAAACAAAAACACGTCAACATCTTACAACGGTGTTGGCCGCCCTGATCGCGATCAGCGAGTCAACGCCAACAGCTGCGGGTCAACTCTATTTGATGTTACGCACAATTCTCCTGCAATGGTTGCTCTTCATTTCACCCAAGGCTTGTTCCAACTCTTGAATCATGTGCAGAAGCGTGGCAGGGTCTGTCTGGAGCACGCTGGCACTCGTGCATCCATTCTGCTCCAGGTGCAGCTTCAGGGTCAGAACTGGCTTGATCTGCTGCCTCAAGGCACGGCTGGCCAACTAGAGAGCCGGAAGGAAGCATCAATGTAATAATCAATGTACTGTGTACAGTGTGACGCACTGGTAACTGACTGGTTCAAATAAGCAAGCAAAATATCAGATACTGAGTTAAGAGTCGGAAGTAAGAGTGCGATAGCTGAGCCAGGTTGAGTGTTCAATCCAGTCGCTGAACCTTACAGCAAATAGTCGTGAGCTATGATACATAAACAGCAATGTAATCTGGATGACTTTACTCCCACCGCCTTACCCATATCTAAAACTGTTGCCAAGAATGTTCTAATGGTCGGAGCTGCTTATGGGTCTGTGCTGTGTGCAAATTGTCTGCTGCATTTATCTACAATTATACGGCCACTACACTGGGCAGCAATTACTGTGAAGCTTTCTGATGTTTTGATGATACAATTTTGCTTTTATATTAGTGACAAGCCTAGAGGCAACAGGGGTGTGTGGGAGCGAGGGTGACTATACTTTGTGTCAACGAGATTTAATCTTCTGTGTGTGTCTCTGCCTTTCTCACCCCCGCTTCCCATGACGATCTGTTCTCCCCACCGTCTCTCTTGGCCTCTGTGTGGTGAAACTTTTTACCTGCACATCCAGTCTCCATTCCAAGTTGTGGTAATGAGAGAGGTTGGGGGTCAGCTCATTCAGGATGCTCCGGATCTCTTGCCGATTGTCCAGATACAGCTGAAGCAGCAGCTTGTTCAGTTCCTCCGGAAAACCCAAGACCAACACTGAGTCCTGGAAATCTACCTGGGAAATCTGACCATAGAGGACAGAGCTCGTTATTGTGTGTTATTAAGGCCTGTAGTGTGTGTGTGTGTGTGTGGGGGGGGGGGGGGGGGGGGTTGAGGGCAATACCAGGATGACCTTCTCCTGTTCCGAGGTTCCTATGGAGATTTGAGCTAAGCATTTGTTTCATGGTGCATGTCGACAACAACAAATTAATTGTTGATTGCTGATCGCGGGTCATGGGGCTTGATGCGGGAGAGGACATGAGTTGCAGAGTTCTGAATGATTTGCAGCCTGTGGAGGGAAGAGTTGGGAAAGCCGAAGAGAAGGAAATTGGCGTAGTCGATCCCAGATGTAACAGATGGTCATCTATTCGGAAGTGCATCAAATTATGCCATAAAACTGTTAACATTTTTAAGCGATAGTAAATTTAACTTTGCAAAACCCAAATGTCGTCTGTAGTGAAAGATTTTAACCCCGTTAAATAGGAGAAGCAAGAGCGTTTACCATCAGCTTGGAGCTCTCAGTGAGCAGATACATCAGTCCCTCTACACCATGTTGCACAGTCTCAGCGCTCACACTCAGTTTCCCTGTAAGAAAGGTGAGAGTCTAGATGAAACACCCTGTTTCAAATCCTTGCATTTGATATAGTGTTTTTCGTGTCTTCTAGGAGTCTCAAATGCGCTTCACATAATATACTGTAAAGTGAATATGTGGGCGAAACCACTGAGCTACAGGATACTTTGATACTGCCTGTGCAGAGGGCACAGTTGCAAGACATCAGCATTGCATTAAGTCACGCAATAAGAGGCAAAACACACACCACAGGTATTCCCACACCTCTGTTTGGAGTGAGCAAAGAACATTTTCTTAACAACTTGTACTCTGAATTTTCTCAAGGTGCTTAACCACATACATCAGCCTGGCCCAGTCGCAATACCTGACGTTGAGTGAGAAGGCTATGGGTTCAAACTAGATGTCAGGATTTTGAACTCACAGTTTGACACTGCAACATTGTTAGATCCCGTGGCACTATTTGAAAAATTAGATAAAATAGGTCATTCACTTCTTGACTGTTTGTGGGATGTTGTACATCCCATTTACCTACAAAACACAGCAAGTATACATTTCACAGCTTATCCTGAAAACTGACACCAATTTTTACAAGCAGCTGCTTAAGATCCGCACTTTGAACCATTGTTCGGCTGGAAAGGATGTGGGCAGCAAGTTGGTGGCAAGGCTCTCATGCATTTCATGCTGGACCATATTACCTCTGGGAAGCTCGCAGGAGTTCCTGTAACCTATGGGGGCTCTAACCCACGCTTGTTATATTTTAAATGATCAACTGTTGACTATGCTCCTGGGACTGGGGGTTAAGTGGAATCTCCCTGGAGCTGAACTGGCTCCAAGAGGACATCTCAGAATTGAGTCAATCCTCTGGCTCTATTTCACATCTGGAGCATGGGGAACTGCTGACAAAAGAAAGCTTGACTCATCTTTAGGGCTTGATGGGGTAGACCAGTCCCTGGGATTCTTCCCATTCAGCTCCTGTTAATCCTGCAAGCCAAACCCTAAACGTTGGGTGGTCTTCGCTGGACCATCCTACCGTTAGGCCTTTGGCTATGTGGTTTTAGCTGGTTAGACTCTCAGTGTACACTCTGGGGTCCCCAAGGCTTGGCTCCCGCCAACCTGCGCCTAATACTTTCCAGAATTAAGTAAGCAGAAAGCGTCCCTCTGGGGAGAGTGTGCATTCCATTCCATACATGGAAATTTACGAGTCTGGGTGGCACACATAGAACTCTCAGGCTGGTTTGGGTTTTCTTAAATACGGAATGGGGTTTCTGCATGAGCCGGGCTGAGTAAAAAAAAACGATTCTGTGAAGCGCTTTCAGCTCTTGAAGATGTGATAGTGCTGCATCGAATGCAAAGTCTGTGTCAAGTGATATGTTAGCAATCGTGCGAGGAACTAGGGGACATCATAATAATACTGTACACTATTCTGTCACACACAGAGATACGGGTTAATTAAGACACAAACCACCTACTTGCTGCTCCCTCGTATATTTTGGGATTTGAGCCTTTTCTCAAAAACTCCACAGCAATCCGGCAGAACTCACCCACAACTGCAAACACAAACACATCAGAGATAAGAGATGTGGGGGGTATGGGAGTGGGGGGACAAGGGTAGGTATGTGTGGGTGGGGGGCGGTGAGGGGTATGTGACGGGTATCGGTGAAGTGTGTGTGGGGTGGGGAGAGGGCTGTGTGGGACTCTGAGGGATGCGGGGGGGAGAGTGTATTGGGGAGGTGGGGGGGAGAGTGTGTGTTGGGGGGGGGGGGGGAGAGTGTGTGGGGGGGGGGGGGGGAGAGTGTGTGTTGGGGGGGGGGGAGAGTGTGTGTTGGGGGGGGGGGAGTGTGTGTGTGTTGGGGGGGGGGGGGGAGAGTGTGTGTTGGGGGGGGGGGAGAGTGTGTGTTGGGGGGGGGGAGTGTGTGTGTGTTGGGGGGGGGAAGAGTGTGTGTTGGGGGGGGGGGGAGAGTGTGTTGGGGGGGGGAGAGTGTGTGTTGGGGGGGGAGTGTGTGTGTTGGGGGGGGAGTGTGTGTGTTGGGGGGGGGGGGAGTGTGTGTGTTGGGGGGGGAAGTGTGTGTGTGTGTTGGGGGGGGAGGGGGAGTGTGTGTTGGGGGGGGGGAGAGTGTGTTTGGGGGGGGGGGAGTGTGTGTGTGTGTTGGGGGGGGGGGAGTGTGTGTGTTGGGGGGGGGGAGTGTGTGTGTGTTGGGGGGGGGGAGTGTGTGTGTGTTGGGGGGGGGAGTGTGTGTGTTGGGGTGGGGGGGAGTGTGTGTGTGTGTGTGTTGTGGGGGGGGGAGTGTGTGTGTGTTGGGGGGGGGGGAGTGTGTGTGTGTATTGGGGGGGGGGGAGTGTGTGTGTGTTGGGGGGGGGGGAGTGTGTGTGTGTTGGGGGGGGGGAGTGTGTGTGTGTTGGGGGGGGGGGGAGTGTGTGTGTGTTGGGGGGGGGGGAGTGTGTGTGTTGGGGGGGGGGGGAGTGTGTGTGTGTTGGGGGGTGGGGGGAGTGTGTGTGTGTTGGGGGGTGGGGGGAGTGTGTGTGTGTTGGGGGGTGGGGGGAGTGTGTGTGTTGGGGGGGGGGAGTGTGTGTGTTGGGGGGGGGGGAGTGTGTGTGTGTTGGGGGGGGGGAGTGTGTGTGTGTTGGGGGGGGAGTGTGTGTGTTGGGGGGGGGGGAGTGTGTGTGTGTTGGGGGGGGGGGGAGTGTGTGTGTGTTGGGGGGGGGGGGGAGTGTGTGTGTATGTGTTGGGGGGGGGGGGAGTGTGTGTGTGTGTGTGTTGGGGGGGGGGGGAGTGTGTGTGTTGGGGGGGGGGGGGGGAGACACTGACCTGCTGTTGTGGTCGCGCTCAGGAAGCTGAGGTGCCGCCTGTGCTCGTCTGCGAGAACCAGCAACATCTCCGGCCCCGACTCCAACCCCGCTCCCCGGCCTCACCCCCGGCCTCAGCCCCAACCCCGCTCCCCGGCCTCACCCCCAACCCCGCTCCCCGGCCTCACCCCCGGCCTCACCCCCAACCCCGCTCCCCGGCCTCAGCCCCAACCCCGCTCCCCGGCCTCACCCCCAACCCCGCTCCCCGGCCTCAGCCCCAACCCCGCTCCCCGGCCTCACCCCCAACCCCGCTCCCCGGCCTCAGCCCCAACCCCGCTCCCCGGCCTCACCCCCGGCCTCAGCCCCAACCCCGCTCCCCGGCCTCACCCCCAACCCCGCTCCCCGGCCTCACCCCCAACCCCGCTCCCCGGCCTCAGCCCCAACCCCGCTCCCCGGCCTCAGCCCCAACCCCGCTCCCCGGCCTCACCCCCGCTCCCCGGCCTCAGCCCCAACCCCGCTCCCCGGCCTCACCCCCGGCCTCAGCCCCAACCCCGCTCCCCGGCCTCAGCCCCAACCCCGCTCCCCGGCCTCAGCCCCAACCCCGCTCCCCGGCCTCAGCCCCAACCCCGCTCCCCGGCCTCACCCCCGCTCCCGGCCTCACCCCCGCTCCCCGGCCTCACAGCGAGGGCCTCGCTGCCTGGCCCTCGCTCTCTCTCTCTCTCTGAGGCGGGGTGTGAGAGCTGCAGGCTGTGTGTGTGTGTGTGTTAGTGACTGACTGACTGACACAGTCACTGACCAGCTGATACCGAGCCGGGAATAGTGATTCCCACTGAACTTCCTTTGTTACAAAAATGGGACGACATTTCTTGGAATCTGTTTTCCCGACAGGATTCCCGTGTCCCCACCCACCCCTGTCACCTGATTGAATATTCCCAATGATTCCCAAACACATTCAATGATAACAATCCTTGCATTTGAGACGGCGTGTTTTTTCCTCTCCACATCTTCCAGACGTCTCAAAACGCTTCACAGAATATACAATAAACGTAAATGACAACAACAACAACAACAACTTCGATGTACATGGCGCCCTCCGCGCCGGACAGCGCCTCAGAGCGCTTCACAATAGCGGATTCCGGGACCGAGCCAAGGGGCACGGAGGGTGGGGGGGGGGGTGACCAAAGGCACGGTCGAAGCTCGTGAGGAAGGGAATTCTAGGGAAGGGAGACATACAGCTCGACTCTAATCCCTTCGCCACCACTTATGTTTGTGCTGGTGATCGCCTCTCTGCTTCGTTTTGAAACTGTTTTTAAATCTGTCACAGATTCGCCCACCGGTGGAAACAGTTTTTCCCGATTCAACCCGTCGAATCCTCTCTTGATTTTACAAACCTCTGTTAGGTCTCCTTTCAACTTTCTCTGTTCCAAAGAGGATAAACCTAGCCTATCTAGCCTTTCCCCGTAACTGAAGTCCCTCAATCCTGGTACCATTCCAGTAAACCTTCTTTGCACCCTTTCCAATGCCTTAACATCCTTTCTATAGTGTGGTGACCAGAATTGGACATAGTACTCCAGCTGAGGCCTAACCAAAGTCTTATAGAGGTTAGTCAGCACTTCCTGACTTTTGTGCTCTATACCCCTATTTATAAAGCCTGGTATCCCATATGCCTTAACCGCTTTGTCTACCTGTCCTGCCACCTTCAAAGAGTCACTAACACAAATCCCCAAGACTCTCTGTTCCCTCACACCCCTTAAAATTGTACTATCTAGCCTATATGGGGATTTGTGTTAGTGACTCGTTGAAGGTGGCAGGACAGGTAGACAAGGCTGTTAAGAAGGCATATGGGATACTAGGCTTTATAAATAGGGGTATAGAGTACAAAAGTCAGGAAGCGCTGACTAACCTCTATAGGACTTTGGTGAGGCCTCAGCTGGAATACTGTGTTCAATTCTGGTCACCACACTACAGAAAGGATGTGAAGGCATTGGAAAGGGTGCAGCGAAGATTTACTAGGATGGTGCCAGGATTGAGGGACTTCAGCTATGAGGAGAGGCTAGATAGGCTAGGGTTATTCTCTCTGGAGCAGAGAAGATTGAGGGGAGACCTAATAGAGGTTTATAAGATCATGAGGGGTTTCGACAGGGCAAATAGAGAAAAACTATTTCCACTCGTGGGTGAATCTGTGACTCGTGGTCACAGATTTAAAATAGTTTCAAGGCGAAGTAGAGGGGAGCTGAGGAGAAATTTTTTCACTCAGCGAGTTGTTCGAATCTGGAATGCATTGCCTGAAAAGGTGGTGGAGGCTGATTCGATAACAACTTTTAAAAGGGAATTAGATCTTTATTTAGGGAGAACGGGTCTATTAGGCTATGGGGAGCGGGCAGGGCAGTGGGATTGAATCGCTCTTTTCAAAGAGCCGGCACAGACTAGATGGGCCGAATGGCCTCCTTTTGTGCCGTAAAATTCTATGAATCTATGAATCTATGAATATTGCCTCCCCTCATTTCTTCTCGCAAAATGTATCATCTCACACTTCCCTGCATTAAACTTCATCTGCCATGTGTCTGCCCACTTTAACATTTTATCTATATCTTCTTGCAGATGGTTACTATCCTCTTCACTATTTACTATTCTCCCTAACTTAGTATCATCTGCAAACTTCCAAACTGCTCCCTGCACCCAAGTCCAGATCGTTAACATGTATTAAAAAGAGCAGTGGTTCCAATACCGATCCCTGGGGGGCGCCACTGCACACTTCCCTCCAGTCTGAAAAACAGCTGCTCACCACAACTCTTTGCTTTCTGTCTCGCAGCCAGTTGTGGGTCCACGCTGCCTCTGTCCCTTTAACGCCATGGGCCACACTTTCCTAATAAGCCTCTTATGTGGCACTTTGTCAAATGCCTTTTCAAAGTCCAAGTAAACTACATCAACTGTGCTACCCTCTTCCACCCATTCCGTTACCTCATCGAAAAATTCTATCAGATTTGTAAGCCAAGATTTGCCTTTAATAAATCCATGCTGGCTGTCCTTTATTAGCCTATATCTTTCTAAATGAAGATATATCTTGTCCCTGATTATAGACTCTAGAGTGAAGATTATAGACTCTGTAGGATTTGAGAATATTTAATATTAAATATAAAATCTTGCAGGTATACAGAACTTCTCACGTCAAATAAACACCTAATGGCGATTCACAGGAAGAATAAGAATGATAATGTTTTTATTTAATATAGCACCTGATCAGATCTCCGAGACGTTTACATGCACTTCACAGAATATACTGTAAAGTGAATGGTGAGGATCACAGAGTAAAGAGGAAAGGAGGGGGGGTGTGAATGTGGGGACCAAAGGCTGAGAGACTGGAGCCTCAGAGTGTCTGGATACTGGGAAGAAAGGGATTAGGTTTTTGTGAGCGAGATCCATAGATCCACAACAAAATGGCTGCAGACTTGGTTGCCAATGGAGGGCTACAGATAAAAGTCAGAGTTGAGAGAGGTGGGAGAATGGGTCTGGAGAAATAGAAGTCATGAGAGAGACATGGAGAGAGTAGGAGAGACAGAGTGAGAGGGAAGGGGGCATAAAAGCAAGCGAGAGCACAAGGGAGAGAGAGTGAGACACAGTGAGGGAGTGGGTAAGAAAGAGAGAGCATGAAAGTGAGTGTGCGGCATTTGGAGATCAGGACAAGGATCTTGTATTGGAAGCACTGGGAGAGTTACAGTCTTCATCAGAGACACCGGAGTGGGAGATAGCGGACGGATGCAGAGAAAGTTTCAGGGATGAGCAACACTGAGGGAAGCAGAGTTTACATTCCTTTTAAAACGTCCTTTCAGGGCAGGGTGGCAAAGCTCTTCTCATTTGTGTCTCTTCTCTGTGGGTAAGTGTATCATAGTCTGGTTCCCGAATCATAAGTTCTTGATACACCTTGTCTGGAGAGGAAGGTCTGTCTATAACCTATAAAATACAGGCAAACAAGTGAAACAACAGGTGTGGGTCTGAACACTCAATAACATCAACATGTCTCACACCCCTCACGGTGACGCCTGGTGATTGACTGCTCAATGAGGCACAGTTTACACATAGCAAGATCCTCCACACACACAGTCACAGAGCAAGACACACTTGAACACACGGCACAGAGAGACACACTTGAACACTCATGCACAAACACACTCAAACAAACAGACACAAAGACACAATCATATACACACACACATTCACACACTCAAAATATTTTTGTTCTGCCAAGTATATGACACTGTGCTTAAGAATATCCAAACCAAACTGAAAAGTCCAATCATCCCAACTACACATGGAAATTCCAGAGACAGTTTACTGGAATAGAATACACACTCTCTCCTAGATTCCGGAAAGTATTTAGCAAGAGCTATGGCTTGGGGTAGTGTTGGAGTCTAATCTGGTAAAACCATAAAGCTTGCCATTGATACGGCTGCCTGACAAGCTTTCCCGATGCTTGTCCAGCTAGGACACCCTATCTGTTAGGGCTTTGGCTTGTAATAATAATCATAATCCTTGAATTTGATATAGCGCTTTTCACGTCTTCTATATGTCTCAAAGCCCTTCACAGAATATGGTATAAAGTGAATTGATGGTGTATTTGTAGACAAAACACGGCAGCCAATTGTGCACAGCAGTGTCCCACAAACATTCGTGGATTGTAGGGTTAACAGGAGCTGAATGGGATGACTCCCACTGCCCAAGTGCACCCCTACATATAGACATTAACACACAAACTCACATGGACACGCGCACTCATTCACACTCAGGCACCCAGATTCACACAGAACAAGAAACTAATCTGCAGGATTGTTGGCCTGGGAATGTAGAGAAACATCCTCCACTTACTCAGGTCCAGGATCCTGTGATCTCTGATTTCCTGCAGTGGGATGTGTGGGAGTTGGGTTTGAGTTCTTACCCAAAACAACGAAATACACATCTGACAATGTAGCACCTTCTCAGCCTGGGCTGTGAGCTCAATGTCCCATTACCTGGAGCTCCAACCAACAACCTGCTGAGCACAGGAGGTTGGGTTGGGGTGGAGGGGTGTGGTAAGTGGCACCTTCTCAAGTTTGCATTGGCTCCAACGTGACATATTTGGCAATGAAACGTTGGCATCGAGTCAACCCTCTGTCCCTGAGTCTAATCCAGTTCCTGAGCCACGAGGTCCACAGTCCTCTACGGCAGTGACAACTTATGATAACTCAGCCCAACTCATGGCAGGAGCTGGAGGGCAGACCAGTCACTGCGGGCAGGGAGTCCTCCCACTCAGCTCTTGTTAACCCTGAAAGCCACAACCCTAATGGGTAGGGTGGTCACAACTGGACAAGGAGCGGGAAAGCTTGCCAGACAGTGTGGTTTGTAATGGTTAGACGGAGACAGGAGGGAACTGGGGAGTGAGTGAGCTGAATTGAATGGGCTGTCACCTACCTGACCGCTCCGTACTTTGCTTTCAGGTTTGCAACAGTTGAAGATTGAGACAGTTACGGAGATTGAGAGCCACAGGATAGACAACAGCAGCAGAGCGAATGTCAACACTTTGTAAGTGGTACCAAACTGGTGAGAGACAGAGAATAGTTAAAGCAGCTCACAGAATCCTCTCAGCTTCCCTCTATCTCACACGGACTCTATCTCTGTCTCTGTGTCTTCCTCTATCTCACTCACCCAGATAAAATTGGTTGTTCACTTCGCTCACAAAACACTGTGCTTCACAGTGTGTACCTTGGCACATCCTCCCAAAGTGAAACATGCTATACCAGATGTAAGGATTATTATTATTATTATTATTGTGACTGTTGTCAGACCTGGCTACATGCAAAACGATTGTAACATTCCCCCACAAAATGAAAATGTTACAGTGAATCCTGTGAAGAATTCCCGCTGACTTGAAACAAACAAACCAAACTTACATTTATATAGCGCCTTTCAAGTCGAGAGGACGTCCCAAGGCGCTGTACAGTTAGGTAGGGACAAGAGCAGGGGGGGAGGCGGAGGAGCAGGATGAAGAAGAGTAGGAAAATTGATGTATATTTGTGGGTGAAACATGGCAGCCAAATTGCAGTGTCCCATAAACAGTCATGGAAGTGGGA
This sequence comes from Hydrolagus colliei, assembly GCA_035084275.1. Classification (NCBI taxonomy): domain Eukaryota; kingdom Metazoa; phylum Chordata; class Chondrichthyes; order Chimaeriformes; family Chimaeridae; genus Hydrolagus; species Hydrolagus colliei. The sequence continues at coordinate 16,406,384 of CM068751.1, read as the reverse complement.
TTAGGGGAAAAAGGGGGGAAAGACAGCAAGGGGAGGGATCGGGATAGGGGTTAGGAGAGCAGGAAAGCCAACTGTGTATTTGTGGGTGAAACGCGGCAGCCAAATTACGCGCAGCAGTGTCCAACAAACAGTCGTGGAAATGGAGCCAGGGGAGAAAGGTAGAAAAGAGGGTAAGGGGGTAGAGTGAGGAGAAAGGTGGGTGGAGGGGGCAAGATCAGGGAGAAAAGGGGGTAAGAGGGAAGAGGGAGGGAAGGGGAAAGGAGCTACATCACCTGTAATATTATCTCTGCCTCATTTTGTCTCTCTTGCTCAACATCAAAAAAATTACAAATTAAATTGTTGCAATGAACGCCAGCGCAAGCTCGAGGAACAGCACCATATCTATCTGCTAGGGACCTTATAGACCTGTGGCCAACAAATTACATGTGAATAGCGCCTTTCACATCAGGAGGACATCCCAAAGCATTGGACAGTCAGGGATCCAGTGCTTGGGATAAGGAGGGATAGAGGGCGGGGAGGACAGGGATAGGCGAGTGACCAAAGACATGGTTGAAAAGGAGGACCTGAAATGTTGACTCACTTTCCTTTCTCCATAGATGCTGCCTGACCTACTGAGTGATTTCTCTTTTCGCTTGTTGTTGAAAAGGAGGGTCTGGGGAGAGGTCTTGAAGGAAGTGAGGGAGGGTTGAGGTGGAGGGACTGTGGGATAGAATTCCAGAGAGTGGGGGCAGAGAAGCTGAACACCTGACTGCCAATGATGGGGCAGGCACAGCAGGTGACGTAAAGCAGGCCAGAGCTCGCTTAGAGGAGATTGGTAGGGGGTCTGGCAGTCACAGAGGTAATGAGGAGGAAAACTGTGGAGGGCTTTGAAGGTGAAGATCAGGATCTTGAATTGCTTCTCTGAGTGATGGGGAGCCAGTGGGTGAGTATTGGGATAATAAAGCATGCTGTGGAAGAGAAGAACTCTGACTCTTTCTGACCATCTCCCTTTCCCTCTCTGTCCCTGACACTCTCGTCACTCCATCCCTTTCTATCTATTTCTGTCTTTGGTTCTCTGACTCTGTCTGTGATTTTCTTTACTTCTCAATGTCTATCAAACAGACACACTTTCCTGTTATACTTACAAGGGAGGAAGATATAATGTATGTAAAACATGTCAGCAAAATGGAGTAAATGGTTGCAAATAAGATGTTGATGGCATGAATCACCAGACAGGCCCTGAGCTGAAGAGAAAATACATAACAGATTATCTTCACACATAGTCTTTCATTGCAAAGACATTTCTCAAAGCAATTCATAATAACTTAGATCAGATCCAACCGGTCAGTGATTTTATCCAACATAAGACATTTCCAACAATTCCAATTTGGGATTGAGAGGGGGAATAAAAGGGAGAGAGGGCAGCAGAGAAGGGAGGTAGGGTGAGAGGGGCAGATGTGGGGAGAGAGGGGGAGGGGAGATAGGTGGGGAGGGTGTGTGTGAGAAAAGTGGAGTAAGAGAGAGAGAGAATGATTGACAATGATGGAGAGGGAGAGAGAAGAGACAGATTGGAAGTGTGAGATGGGGAGAGTGTGCAAGGGGGAGAGCGTGTGAAATGGTGATGGGAGGCGATGAATATGAGAGAGGTGGGAGAGAGAGAGAGAGAGGATGATGCCGAGAGAGTGATTGAGAGAAGATATCGAGAGTGTGTGTGAGAGAGAGGAGGAAATGGTAGAGCAAGTCATTGAGAGAGTGTGAGAGGCTCACTGTCAGGACAGATGATCGTAGCTTCCCTCAGCCACCCCTGTGACCCCATCAATAATATCTATTAATAATTAATATCATAAATGCATCATAACAGGATTTACTGTGAAAATGTAGCAACGAATGTTCGCACAAGAACGTCCCATAAAAATCCATGAAGTGAAAGGCTAATTTTATCTGGGGATTGTTGGTCAGGACGATAGGAGGGAGAAATTTCCTTCCTATTTGCAATAGTGTGAAGTGGGGCTGAGGTTCAGGAAGGAGCATCATTGCCCTCGCTCAGTAACAGGAAATGTAAACTCTCTGCAAAAAGGGTCAGACACTCACCAAGCAAAGCCCCGATGTGCTCTCCAGTATAACCAGTAACGAGCCGGATAGTATACACTGCAATGACATAAGAAATTCATCTGTCTCTCGCTGACACAATGCTCACACTGTACACCACCCAATACTCAAACCTCCTGAAACACTCAATGTACATTGTCCATCTCTTTCACAACATCTCTCTCCATCATTCATTTGCTTTTGAACTGTCACTCCCTCTCGTTTTGTCTCGCTCTGCCTCACACTTGTTACTTCAATGTTTAGGTGTGGCTCTGGTCCTCTCTTTCTTTCACTCCTTCTCTCTGATTCAGTGTCTGTCTGTCTTGTTGCCTGCCTGCCGGTCTGTCTGCCTCTTTCTCTCTACTTCTTTCACTATGTGTCTCTCTTTGTCTCTCATTTTTCCAATCTCTCTCTTTCTCTCTGTCACTCTCTCTGATTTGTTGGCGTCTCTCTCGTTCTCAGTCTTTTGTTTGTCTTTCTGTTTCTGACTATCTCTGTATATCCAGTGATGATGATGGATACAGTGTCATGCTGTTGGAAGAGCACTGACCAGAATTCCACTGATCACCATTGCTGTTATCACTATTGGAATGTCGAATGCGAATCCAATAATCAGGTAAAATATCCCCATCATGATCTCAGTCACCTGAAACACAATCCAGGAGTGGACAGTCAGAGCAGAGACCCAACAACAACAACAAACTTACACTTGTATAGTTCCTTTCACGTAGGAGGATGTCCAAAGGCGCTGGACAGTCACTGTTTCAGACATAAGCTGGGACAGGGTGGGGGGGAGGGAAGGGAGGGATTAGGAGTTGCCGATGGGACCATTGAAAAGGAGAGTCTTGAGGCAGGACTTGAAGGAGGCCAGGGACGTGTGAGTTGCATGGACTGTGGGATGGAGTTCCAGAGGATGGGGGCAGCGTGGCTAAAGGCTCACCTGCCAATGGTGGAGCGAGTTGGTCGGGGGACCTGGAGCAGGCCAGAGGCTGCTGAGCGGAGGGGACGGGCAGGTTGTAAGGGGATAGGAGGTCATGGACGTAGGGTGGGGCAAGGTTGTGGGGGGCTTTAAATATAAGGATGAGGGTCTTGAATTGGATCCTCTGGATGATGGGGAGCCAATGGAGTTGGGCGAGGATGGGGTAGATGGGGTCACCGAGTTTGGAACAGTAGAGGACACAGCCCGCAGAGTTCTGGATTATCCGCAACCTGTGGAGGGAGGAATTGGAAAGGCCGACCAGCAGGGCATTTGCATTTGCAGGATGTAATCAACGAACTTGATTGAAGCAGTACTTGATGTCTGACAGACAGTTAGTGAGCAGTGTATGTGTGGGAGTATGTGTGTGTTCGGGCCAGTAAATCTATGGCATCCTCTCTCCTGGGAGACAGGTTATGCAGATACCTCGCCTCCCCTTTAATGTTCCTCTTTCATAATCTATATTGCTTGTTCTCGCGAACCTACACTGACACCTTCACACTGTGGCCAGATTCTCTTACCCCTAGTTCCTTGGTCGGTCGAGCCAGCAGTCTGCGCAGCTGGTGAGGTGGGGGCTGTGCTTCCTGCACTAACTCCTTCCTGGAATCCTCACAGGAAGATCCTGCCCCTGGGGTTGGCAGGTTTGCTTCTGCGGAGTTTGGCATCTCACCGTCTCTGAAACCAAGAAGCAGATCCTATGGGGAGTGGGGTTAATCCAACCACATCCATCAATAAACCCACAGCAGCCAATGGGTTCCACAAACAGCCATGACGAGAACATTGGATTCTATTTTGACATAAAGATTCTGAGTTTGATGCCTGTTCCAAACTTGAAATAACTAAAATTTGTAGACAAATTGATGACCATTTTTTGACAGTGAAGTCCTGCAAAGACACACGCACACGCATTCACACACGCACGCACGCTTACATACACACAAACTCACACATACAGCTGCGTTCACCTACAAATTACACTGTAAATTCTGTGACACACATACATGAGCACAGACTGAGATGGAGAAGGAGAGATTAATATAGTGGCACACATTAATGAATTGAGTGTTAGGTCCTGATAAGACAACAACAATAAATTGCATTTACACAGCACCATTCACATTGCGAGGATGTCCCAACGCTGGACAACAACAACAAAACAAGAAAATTACATTTGTAGAGCACATTTCACGTCAGGAGGATGTTCCAAGGTGCTGAACAGTGGACAATGAAGGATTCTCACCCACGCTGCAGCCTGGAGTCACGAGACGTAAAGGGCAAAGTGGAGGAAAAATGACTCAAGCTGCGATTGAAGAGGAGGCAAGGGAGGGGGGTGAGGTGGAGAGGCTTCGGGATAGAGTTCCACAGGGTGGGAGCACCATCACTGATGGTTGGGAAGGCTGGGTGGAGGACCTGGGACAAGTTAGTGCTCACCGAGTGGAGGGAACGGTCAGGTTGGTAAAGGACAGTGGTTGATGGATGTAGTGTCATGCTGTTGTGAAGGGCACTGACCACAATCCCACTGATCACCAACACTGGTGTCACTATTGGATTGAGGTAGGGAGTGGAGGGTAAAAGTAGGGAGTGGACTGCTCTAATAGCGAGGAATGGGGATTTTACACTCTATCCTCTAGCCAGGGAAGCCGGGTGAGGATGGGAACGATAGGATCACGGAGCCTAGTGCGGGAGAGGACACGAGCTACTGAGTTCTGAATAATCGGCAGGTTGTGGAGGCAACGGTTGGGAATTTTGACAAGCAGGGAGTTGGTGTAATCAAGCCTCGATATTACAAAGGTATGGAAGAGGGTCTCAGCAGCTTGTCAGGAACGGCAGTGGCGGAAAGCAGGTAATGTTGCGGAGATGGGGGAAGACAGAATGGATCATAGCATTGATGTAAAGGCAATGTGATGGAGCATCAGTTTATACTGTGAACTCCGAGCCCTCAGCGTGGAGTCTGGATATTAATCTTACCTGAGTTTAATGCAAATTTTCTGATGTGGTGTGAGAGTCCGAGTCTCTGGTCTCTGTCTATCTCCCTCAGCTGGAAAATGAGGCGGGCTTTTGCTCACTGACGAACCAGTACAAGAGAAAAGGCGGTGGTGTGAGCAGCTGGGGAAGAGTTGAGACGCAGAGACCAGGAAGCAGAGGACATCAAAGCCTCTTCCACCCCTACGCAGGACTATATTTTGTGGTCAAAATACCCGACTGTGAAACTGTGGAAATGCACTTTGGGCTTTGAAATAGTTCAGAATCTGCAAACCACAAACCACATGGCTTCCTGTTTAGCCTCACTCAGAGTCACAAGATTAGTAACACAGCCCCAGCCACAACATTCAGCCCTACTCATCTGTGTAGGTGACCTGCACACAGACATACATACAGAAACATGTGTACCACACACAGGTACCCAGAAACACGCCAACACACAGAGACACCCACACACAGATACACACACACACCCACAAAGATGTCGACGCAAAGACACTCAGCTCTAAACCCATTCTGGGTGGTTGGAACAGAAAGGCTGAATGCCCGGCCGCTGATGGCTCCCTGGTCTCAACCCCCATCCTGCTCTCCGGCCCTGGCCTCACTCTCTCTCCCCGGGCCGCATTCTCTCTGAGTGGAGTGTGAGAGCTCAGTGAGAGCTGCAGGCTAAGACAGGTTGTGTGTGTGTTAGTGACTGACTGACTGTAACACAGTAACTGACCAGCTAATATTGAGCTGGGATATTGCTTCCCACTGAACTTCCTTTGTTACAAAAATCGGACAATATTTCTTGGAATCTATTTTCCCGACAGGATTCCCCTGTCTCTCCCCGAGTTCCCACCCACACCTGTCACTTGATTTCCCCATTGAATATTCCCAATGTTTCCAAAACACTTAATGATAATAAACCTTGCATTTGATATAGCGTTTTTCGTGTCTTCTAGATGTTTCAAAGCACTTCACAGAACATACTGTAAAGTGAATTAACTGAATATTTGACTTTATATTATACATTCTTTCAAGAGGAGGCTGTTTTTCAGTATGTTTATAGATAACAATTGTTACAGATAACAATACTCTAATATCTATTTGTCTAATATAATTTATAATATCCCAACATTATATACTGTTCCGTAGATATTAAAAATGTCATAAAGATATTGATTGCCCATCACAATGGGCAATAGGAATATTCAAAATTCATTTTCCTCAAACAAGTGCCCCTCATTAAATTATCGAGGCATCTTAAAGAACTTTCAGGATGTACTGTAAAGTGGTGTGACTTGTGTGTATTTTGTGGAATTTATCTTTATTCACTGATTTTTAGTTGGAAAACTCTTCACTAAGTTCTATTAGGTGTGCGTCTGTCCCAGTTGGTAGTGTTCACTCCCTGAGCCAGAAGGCAGAAAGGATTAATTATTTGACCGCGCCTTTGAACACCCTCCCAACACCACCATTCCTGCCCTCCACCCCGCTTGACTCCAAACCCTAGCTGGTCCTACAGTCCTATTCCCTGCTCTCACTCTTCCACGTCTGTGCTGGTACTTGCTCCTCCAATGAATTCCCTACATATATAGTATTCCAGAATGTTTTAATACTGAGTATAAAATCTTGCAGGTACTTTATATAGAACTTTTCATGTCAAATAAACTCCTATTGGCGATTCACAGGAAGAATAAGAATGATAATACTTTTATTTGATATCATATCTTCGAGACATTTCTATGCGCTTCACAGAATATACTGTCAAGTGAATGGTGAGGATCGTTGAATAAAGAGGAAAGGAGGGGGATTGAGAATATAGTGACCAAAGGCTGGGTGAGAGACTGGGGTCCCAGAGTGTCTGGACGTTGGGAAGAAAGAGATGAGGTGGAGGCTGAGCTTTTTGTGTGTGAGATTCGGAAATCGGCAACAAAATAGCTGCAGACTTGGTTGCCAATGGAGGTGAAAGAGAGGAAGAGATGGGCTATGGATAAAAGTCAGAGGTTGTGAGAAGGTGGGAGAATAGATCTAGAGAAGCTGTCATGAGAGAGAGATGGAGAGAGTAAGAGAGAAAGAGAGTGAGAGGGAAGGCAAGCTCAAGAGCAAGAGAGTGCACAAAGGAGAGAGCGTGAGACAAAGTGAGAGAGTGGGTAAGACAGAAAGAGAGAGCATAAAAATGAGTGTAGACAATGTTTCATGGATGAGCAAAGCTGAGGGAAGCAGAGTTTACATTCCTTTTAAGGCTTCCTTTAAGGGCAGGGTGGCAAAGCTCTCTCACTTCTCATTTCTCTCTTTTCTGTGCAGGGAAGTGTATCATAGTCTGGTTCCTGGATCAAAAGTTCCTGATACACCCTGTCTGGAGAGGGAGGTTTGTTCGTAACCTGTAAAATACAGCCAAACAAGTGAAACAAGAGGTGTGGGTATGAAGCTCCGCGACCACATCGCTCGCACCCTTGCCCGGCTCCATTGGCTCCCCGTTCCCAGAGGATGGAATTCAAGTTCCTCATCCTCACTTTCAAGGCCATTCATGACCTTGCCCCCTCCTATGTCTGTCACCTGCTGGCCTCCTATGAACCTGCCCTCCTGCTCCGTTCAGTATGCTCTGGTCTGCTCCGTGTCCTCCGACCAATCCGCCCTACCATCGGTGGATAGGCCTTCAGGCTCTCTGTCCCCACACTCTGGAAATCCATCCCACATTCCCTTCATCTTGCTTCCTCCATCACCTCTTTCAAGACCAGTCTCAAGACACTCCTCTTCGATCGTGTCTACTGCTGCCCTCCCAACTCTCTCCCTCCCCTCCTTACTCCGATTAACTAACTCTCCGCTCAGTTCCTGTTAACCACGAAAGCCAAGGCCTTAATTGGTAGGGTGGCACTCACTGGCAGTATGGTTTCTGCTGGTTAGACTCCAACAATTATCCCAACACACACTCTGAGCTCCCCCAAGCCTTGGCCCTTGCCAACGTAATAATTTAGGGAATTAAATAAATGGATCCATCCCTCTGTTGTGGAGGTGCAATTACAGAAAAACAAACACCAACATGTGGAATTGTCAGTCTGTTTTGGACACCCTGATCTGTTTCTGTATGAGTCAGGCCAACTGAGGAGGAGGGAGCTGAATTAAACAGGTTGTCACCTACCTCTCCGCTCTGTACGTTTCTTTGTGGTTTGCGATAGGCGAAGATTGTGACAGTGATGGAGATTGAGAGCCACAGGAGAGACAAAAGCAGCAGAGAGAATGTCAACACCATGCAAATGGCATGACATGTTGGCTGGAGAGAGACAGAGAATAGTTACAGCAACTCCTTCCATCTCTGACACTCTGTATCTGACTCTCTGTCAATCGATTTCCGTCCGCCTGCCTGTGACATTCTCTCTCTCTCTCTCTCTCAATATCTGTCAGACACACATATATTATATCCTATATTATACTTACATTGGATCTGTTTAGTAGAAAATATATTAACAGCAAAATGGAGTCAATGGCTGCAAATACGATGGTGATGATATGAGTCACCAGACAGACCCTGAGCTGAAGAGAGAAGATATAACAATAGATTATGTTCACACAACGCCTTTCACTGTAAAAGCACAAAACGCTCTGAGACACCGTCCGGCTATATAAATCAAAGTTGTTGTTGTTCTCAAAGTGATTCAAATAATTTAGAACAGGTCCAATTGGCCTGAACCAACCCAAGACCATTTCCAACATTTCCAACTCTCTCTCTCCGCCTCCCCAGGTTCCCCCCTCCCTTGGGTCCCTTCCAAGCTGACAGTTGGGAGGACACATCGCAGCGAATGGAAATAATACCGGTCGTTATTGCAGCCTGTCAGGAAGGCAGGTGCGTCTCTTACCAACTGTGACCTTAGCAACCATCACTCCTGCCTCTGACTGATTGGGAAAGAGGGATTGAGAGGAGAGAGAAGAGGGAGAGAGGGGGCAGAGAAAGCAAGAAGAACGAGGGGAGTGGCAGATCGGGTTAGAGAGAGTGGCTACAGGAGGAGATGGAAGGAGGCAGGGAGCAGAGGTGTGTGAAAGAGGTATGAAAGGTGAGTGAGTGAGTGAGTGAGAGGTGGCTGAGGGAAGCTCCAATCGTCTGTCTTGACAGTCGGTCGGTTGGTCAGGTGGTTGGGTGAGTGAGTGAGTGGAAGAGAGAATGAGAGAGGTATGGGTAGAGAGGCAATGATTGATGGAGAGGGAGAGAGAGAAACAAAAAGGTTGAGAGAGGAGAGGGAGAAAGGAGAATCGAGGGCAGTGTCGTCTGGTTCACAGTCAGGACAGATGATTTTTACCATCGCTCTCTAGAGTTTCTTTCCTGGAGTCACTCCGACTCACTCTCCCCATCCCCCTTTTCAACCTTACTAGTTGACCACGCTTTTTGTAATTTTTCTCCTCTCAATGAAGTGATTGACCCATTTTATCTGTTCATTTGTCAGTCAGGAGAGCAGAAGAAACTCCTTTCTTTTTTCGAATTGTTCAATGGGATCTGAGACATGAGACAAGAATGTCCATGGTCGAATTCCTCAGCCAAAGTAAACACATCTCTGACAATGTGACATGGGAATGGAGCGTTAGCTGAGATTGGGTCATTACAAGACCCGATGTGGGGCATCAAATACAACCTTGTGACCCAAAGGTTTACTGACCGAGTGTTTCTGACTGAGCCAAGCTGACACCTTGCCTTTACAGTCTGAAGTGAAAGGCGTGAAAGTGAAAACAAATAAGCAGAGAACTGGTTAACAGGATTCACTGTGAAAATGTTTGTGGGAAAATATGGCAGCCAATTTGCGCACAGCAATGTCCCATAAAAAGCCATAAAGTAAATGACTAATTTTATCTGGGGATTGTTGGTCAGGATAGTGGGAGTGATAAATGTCCTTCTTATTTGCAATATTGGTATCCTGAAGTGAGACTGAGGGACAGGAAGGAGTATCGCTGCCCCCGCTTAGTTACAGGAAATGTAAACTCTATTGTGAAAATGTTCAGACACTTACCCAGCCAATGCTCGATTTGCTCTCCAGCGCAACCAGGAACGAGCCGGATAGTAAACACTGCAACGACATAAGAAATTAATCTGCCTCTCGCTGACACAATACTCACACTGTACACCACCCAATACTCAAACCTCCTGAAACACTCAATCTACATTGTCTATCTCTTTCTCATCATCTTTCTCTGTCACTTTCGCACTGTCACTCCTTCTCGCTTAGTCTCACTCTGAGTCTCTCTACCTCACACTTGTGCTCTCAATGTTCTTGTATCTGCCTCCATCTTCTCACTCCTCCCTGATTCTGTTTCTCTCTCTATCTGTGAGGTCCTGACCCCCTTTGGAGTCTAGTAGCTCAGTGGTTAAAGCGCTTCCTTTACAAGAGAGACCTGGGTTCAATTCCAGGCAAGGCAAAACCTTGGAAAAAGTTTCCTTACTCCACACGCCTAATAATAATCTCTCAAAAAAATAGTAAATTGGTCATTTCAATCTACGTCTGTTTGTAGGACGCTTCTGTGCCAATTGGCGGCCGCGTTTCGCCCACAAATATACAGTGAATTTACAATACATTCTGTGAAGTGCTTTGAGATGTCTAGAAGAGGTGAAAAACGCTATATCAATACAAAGTTTATTATTATTACTTGCCTTTTGCCTGCCTGTCCATATCTGTCTGTCTCTTTCTCTGTATTTCTTTCAGTATGTGTCTCTCTCTGACTCTCTGTTTCACAATCTCTCTCTCTTTGTTTCTTTCTCTTTCTCCCTCTCTCAGGTTTGTTTGGGTCTCTCTCACTCTCAGTCTCTCTTTCTTTCTCTCTGTCTGTCAGTGGCTCTGTCTGTTTCTGTCTCTATCTCCGTTTCTCTCTCTCTATCTCTCTGTTTGTCTTTCAGTTTCTCTCTCAGTTTCTCTGTATCTCCAGGGACATGTACAGTGTTCTGCTGTTGCGAAGGGCACTCACCACAATTCCACAGATCTCGAACACTGTTGTCACTGCTAAATGAATCTCAAACTTCAGAGAAATTCCAATCATCAGGTGAAATATCCCCACCATGATCTCCGTCACCTGAAACACAATCCAGGACCGGACAGTCAGAGCAAAGACACTGTGAGCACTGTGTGTGTATGTATATGCGTGTGTGAGGGACTACATGTATGTTCAGCTCATTAGATCTATGGCATCTTCTCCGCCAGGAGACAGATTATGCAGGTGCCTACACGTTTAACGTTCCTCTTTCACAATCTACATTGTTTAACAACGAAAACGTTTTCAAGTCCCTTGTCTCACCGTATACTTCTGTAGCATTTTAAAAAAAACACACCAACAAATCGTCTCAAAGTTCTTGAGAACCTACATTGACACCCTCACACTGTGGCGAGGTTCCCTTACCCCCAGTTCATTGGTCGGTAGATTTAGCAGTCTGCGCAGCTGGTCAGTGGGTGGTTGTGCTTCCTGCACTAACTCCTTCCTGGAATCCTCACAGGAAGAGGTTGGCAGGTTTGCCCCTCGGGTTGGCAGGTTTGCTTTCACGGAGTTTGGCATCTCACCCTCTCTGAAACCGAGACGCAGATTATATGTTGGGTGGATAGGGGGAGGGGAGCTAAACTCAAGTACATCCAGTAATAAACCCACAACAGCCAATTTGGACCCAGTTGTGTTCCACAAACAGCCAACGGAATTTATTGTAATATAAAGATCCTGTGTTTAATGCGTGTTCTAACATTGAACACATTTGACAATCAAGTGTGGTGACTGTTATATTGGTAGGCAAATGTAGTGACCATTGTCCTGCAAAGACACACGTACATACATACACAAACTCACGCACATAGACAATGAAACATAGATATAGAACCGTTTTCACCTACAAATTACACTGTAAATCCAGTGACACACACACCCACCCACAAGCACAGACTGAGATGGAGAAGGAGAGGTTAATATGGTGGCACACAGTCATGAGTTTGGTATGAAGTTGGGTGTCAATCCTAGCAAGAGAAAGTCAAAACAAATTGCATTTGGACAATTTTCACATTGGGAGGACATCCCAACTCTGGACAGTGAAGGATTTGTACCCAAGCTGCCAAGTGGAGTCAAGATACATGAAGATCAAGGTGGTGGGAAAATGACTCAAAGTGCAATCGAAGAGGAGGATGGGGAGGGGGTGAGGTGGATGGGCTTTGGGATAGCGCTCCACAGGGTGGAAGCGCCATTTCTGATCGCTGGGAGGGCTGGGTGGAGGACATGTGTGCGTCCAGTGCTCACCGAGTGGAGGGAGTGGCCAGGTTGGTAAAGGTTTACCAGGTTGCAGAGTTATGGAGGAGCAAGACAGTGGAGGGCTTTAAAAGTGAGGACAGGGATTTTACACTCTATCCTCTAGGGTATGGGGAGTCAGTGAAGCTGGGTGAGGATGGGAGCGGTAGTGTCACGGAGCTTAGTGCGGAGAGGACCTGAGCTGCAGATGTCTAAATAATCGGCAGGTTGTGGAGGCAACAGTTGTGAAATCCGATAGCAGGGACTTGGTATAACAAAGCCTGAATGTTACGAAAGTTTGGATGAGGGTCTCGGTGTCCTGAGAAGAAAGGCAGTGCCGGAAGGCGGACACTGTTGCGGAGGCGGGAGAAGGCAGAATGGATCATGGTGGACAATGGTGGGGACGTGGGGAATGGCAGAATGGATCATGGCATGGATGTGAAGACAATGCAATGGAGCATCAGTCTGCACTGTGAGCTCCGAGTCCTCGGCGTGGAGTGTGGAGATTAATCTTACCTGAGTTGAACGCAAATCGTCTGACACGGTGTGAGAGTCCACGTCTCTGCTCTCTGACTGTCTCTCTCTGAACAGTTGGTGAATGAGGTGACCTTTTGGTCGCTGACCGGCCAATGTGAGAGGAGAGGTGGGGGCGTGAGCAGCCGGGGAGGGGTCGTGAGGCAGAGTCCAGGAAGCAGAGGGTGTGGCACATTAAAGACTCTTCCACTACTGTGTATCAGACTGAGAGCATGTGGTTGGAGGGGGTGGGTGTGGGAGATTAAGGTAGCGTAAGATAATAATAATCATTACGTTTGATACAGCTCCTTATTACATCTTCAAGGCCTCTCAAAGTGTTTCACAGATTAGTGGCCGGGCATTTAACCTTTCTTCCCCAAGCATTCCAGAATGGATTTAGACCTGTAAAGGGCCAAGTATTGTGTGTGTACATTGTGTTTATTCCTCACCTCTTCCCGGACCTGTCCACCATCTCTCTCCCTCTCTTGCTTTGGTTCAAACAAAGCTGTCGATGGCATCCATCCGCCTTATCTTCCTGCCTCTCTCCCTCTCTCTCTCTCTCTGTGACTTTTGTCTCTGATTCTGTCTGAATCTATCAGTTTTTCTTTCTTTCTTTGTATCTCTCTCCGTCTTTCCTTCACTGTCTCTCTCATTCTCTGTCTATCTCATTCTCTGTCTATCTCATTCTCTGTCTGTCTCATTCTCTCTGATCTTTTCTCTCCTTTTCATAGGATCGATTGAGATGCATTAGGCCTATTGATCCACCTAATCTTATCCCTCTAGAGCACCTGCCTACTGCTCTCCCCTCACAGTATTCAGATGGTTTTTAAATGAGTCCCAGTGTCCTGGCCTCACACACCCTTGCTGGTAACCTGCCAGTGTCGTTAATTCCTCCCCTCACTCCACCCCGTAAAGAAAACTTTTCTGGTGTCTGTCCCTAAATTGTCCTTCGCAGCTCTAATAATAAGAATCCTTGCATTTGACATAACACTTTCACATCTTCTAGATGCTTCAAAGCGCTCACAGAATATACCGCAAAGTGAATTGACTGTGTATACGTGGCCGAAACTTGGTAGCCAATTGTGCACGGCTATGTCCCACAAACAGTCATGGATTGAAGTGACCAATTTATTATTGTTTTTTTTGATGAGGGATTATTACCAGGTGTGTGGAGTAAGGAGACTTGCCCAAGGATTCACCCTTCTGGGAATCAAACTCAGGTTGCTCAAGACGGGTGCTCTAACCACTCAGCTACAGGACTCCACCAGTCCTGTTCTAAACCCATTCAGCTGTTCTACTGTCTTAATACTGTACATCCCAAAGTGTTGATCAGGGTTTACATTCTCAATCCTATTTACAAAGGTATATGCTCTTAAGACTGAAGTAGGGGGCCGGTATGTCTCTGCGTGTCTATGTCTCTGCGTGTCTTTGTATCTGCATGTCTCTGTGTGTGGGATTCTGTGTATGGGTGTCTTTGTGTGTGTGTTTCTGAGTGTGTTGGTGTCTGTATTTGTGTGTGTGTCTGTGTGCAGAACACCTGCACAGATGAGTTGGGCTGAATGTTGTGCCTGGGGCTGTGTGTTACTGATGGTGTGGCTGAGTGGGGGCTGTATAGATCGCTGTGTGGCTTGTGGATTCTGAGCTGTTTCAAAGTCCAAAATGCTATTCTCGTAGTCTCACAGTTGGGCTCTGTGCAAGTGTAATGTTTGAAACCCGCTGTGGTCATTGCAAAGTGTGGAAAAAAAAATATTTCCTGTAATGTGCGGTTGCACAAAGCTCCTTTTACGTCATGAGGCCATGTACTGGCAGCAGTGTCAGTCATGGTTTTAGCAGATCACAGAGGAAGTGATCTGGCTGACCACAGCAGTTTCTTCTGTAGTGTTCATACCGGACATATTCTCCAGATTCCATCCAGGAGCTAAAGTCTTTTCCTCATGATATGTATCAGCGGAGCTTAGTGGTTAGAGTACTCGCCTCGCAAACAAGAGACATGGGTTTGATTCCCGGCAGGACATAACTTGGGGGAAGTTTCCTTACTCCACACACCTCAGTTTATCTAGCAGTAAGAGGAGCCTTGTTGTTTGTCGATTGGCAGATCACTTTTCTGGGGGTAATAATTCCTTTAAAAAAAATTGTTCACTTCAGTCCATAATTGTCTGTGGATCACTGCTGTGTGCAATTGACTGCCATGCTTTTCTCACAAAATATACAGTCAATTCACTTTACAGTATATTCTGCGAAGTGCTTTGACTCATCTCAAAGATGTGATAAGGTGCTATATCAAATGCAACAATTATTATTATGGACTCTCCCTGTCCATCCTCACTCTCATTTAATTGCGTAGCAATTGGATTAATAGGATTTTACTTTGAAGTTACGTCAGTTTATATGGAATATAATGCACCAAGGTTTCTCGTTCGTTCATCTCAACTATCAATCAATCAATCAATCAATCAATCGCTCAATCGCTCAATCAATCAATCAGTCAGTCAGTCAGTCAGTCAATCAATCAAAACTTACATTTATATAGCGCCTTTCACATCGAGAGGACGTCCCAAGACGCTGTACAGTTAGGTAGGGACAAGAGCAGGGGGAGAGGGGTCGGTGCAGGATGAAGAAGAGTAGGAAAATTGACTGTATATTTGCAAGCAAAACTATTGCCAAACAAATGTTTAAATAATCCTATTCAGTGGGAGTGGACTGAGGCACAGGCAGGAGGTGTACAGCAACTGATCACTGCACAGCCAAGTACGTCCCACAAAGCCTTGAGAGATATACATCTGTAGTCCGATCACAGACAGTACACCAGAGACTTAACCCATGCGAGAAAGATCTGCTTGCTTCAGTGTGGGAGGATGACCTCTTTACAGCAAATACTTATTTGACAGCGGTGACCACAACAACATCAAGTAGAAACCGGCTCCTTGGATGATGAAACCAGATAAATGTCTCTCTCCTCACTCCTCATCTGCAACCAAGAGATCCTTGTCAGCTTTATTCTTTAGGATGAAATCATACTTTGATATTCTTTTGCTCGCCCATTATTATCTTGGTGTGGTATCTGCTAATTTATTATTTTGAAGATGGCATCTAGCAGCTCTTCAATATATTTTACAGCTACAGTGTATAGTTATAAATAAATGTTTCACACCCGAACACTATTACCATTCTTTTTCCATGCATAGTTTTGTTCAAACGCTGATTAAGTGGAACGCAGATGCCCTGGTCCTCCTCTGTGTAACAGTACTGCTCCCAAACCCCATTTGGCTATGATCACTGCTTCCTTACCTCATACAATTGTGGAGCTGGTGCCTCGGGCAAAGCTGGATTCAATGCTTCAAATGCCTTTTGTTGCACTTCATTTCCACTCAAACGCTTTGGCTTCTTTCATCACACATCTCTACCAATGTTGGTAATTTGGATAGAGATTTTGCCAACAAATTAATCATTCCTAATATTCTCATGGTTCCTTTCTTGTCCGTGGGGAATGCCATTGCGTTGTGATTCTTATCTCTTCTCTGGGTCAGTTTTCAGATCTCCACTTTGTCAACAAGTGGCTGCATTTTCGAGAATCTCTCTTCATCTTTGATTGTGTTCTTTGCTGGTGTTCCAAAAGGAATACAATGGCCGTCACACTCTCCTTGCCTTCTAATACCTTTTTTAAAAATTAAATGTTCTGGGCGGATTCTATCCCGAACGACTCACAGTTAAACACTCACGGCCGCAGTGAGGTGAGTTCCGCTCCTGTGTGGATGTGACTTGCCCGTATCCTGTGGAATACTCTGTGTTCTGAAAACTGCCCTTTTTAGACTTGTGTGAATCTCTTCAGACATTGGGATTGTGAAACATTCCCCCAGTATCTGCTTATTTACTTCCCTTTGGATCTAGATATTCCCATCTGCTGCTCCGCCAGGGCCTGCAGCTAACCCACTCCGTTTCTTTCAATCTATTTTGCTGATAATACTGTCTCTCTCTTGCAGAGTAAATCTTGTTGTTTTTTCCTTTTTTGTTTCCGAGATGCTCTGTGGGCTTGCTGAACTGGCACGGCCCTCTTTGCTAACTGTTTTGCCCTTCAGCGTGCCACTGTTCCCGAAGAGCAGCCCTCCGCCTCCACAATGTACTGGGATTCACTGTTCCTGATGCTCCTGATCCTTTTAATCCTTTCCACTTGCTGGGTGGCTGGCTCTGCTTCCACATCATCATGTAAAAGTCAATTGCATATCTTGTACCCTGTGGAAATCAGTGACAGGGATAGTTCCCAAGGGGAGGTGGGTGTATGTTTGTGTGTGTGTGTTTGGGGAGGGTGTGGTGGGGTGGTGTCTTCTCCACCTTATGCTGTTAATTGGCTGCATTTATGCACCATCCTCTCTAGTGGCAGTCCCACCTCTCTACAGAATATATTTGACAGTAGACTCGTCTGCTTGACCGTGTCTAACTTACACAGAATCTATTTATTGCATCTTGATCTGCTCCATCCGTTGCTTCTCCTATTATACCTTCTCCTCTGCTATGATTTTGTATCTTACCAGCTCGATCAACACCTCATCATCATCTCTTCTGCAACAAAGTCTGACTCTGAGCTTGGCACATTCTCCTCCCGACTGACCCAATTTATGTGCTTGGCTCTCTCCTGTGTCTCCAGTCTGGCATCTCCCTGATTCACCAGCATTTTCGTGAGAGGTTTCTTTCCCCATGCGTTAAATGTAATTTTTGTTGTTATTATTGTTGTGTCTCTTTTCCTGTCTCTCCTGCCTTGTCTTTTGCACATTCATGTACAATGTTCAAAATGTTTGCAAATGTAGCATTCTTTGCTTCTTGCTCGGAGCTGGCCTGCCTTGTGGTTAATCACTTGTTTCTACTCCATGACCCACTTCTATTCATGACGTCTATTTTCACAACCTTGTCTTCTGGTAAATAATAAGAATAATAATCCTTGTATTTGATATTGAGACTCATCATGTCTTCAAGATGTTCCAAAGCTCTTCACAGAATATATTGTAAAGTGAATTGACTGTGTGTTTTTTTTGATGAAATGCCTTTATTTATGTCTGTTTCAAATGTGTTGAATGCTCCAAAGTATCATTGCTCATTCCTTGTTTTCTGTTGCCTGATTCTTGTGCAGCAAAGCATTTGCCATTCAAATCCTCATTGTTGAACGAAACATTGACATCCTTACCCTCACCGAAACCCGAATCACCCAGGCGACACCTTCCCCCTGACAGACACCACTTCATCTGGCTATATTTTCCACTGGACCCCATGATTTAACCACCTCGTCATATCCCAAAGATTTTCTGGCAGACATCAAATCCAGGATGAGGGCCAACTTTCTCCACTTGAATGTTAACAAGACCGAGGCCCTCCCAATTGACTCCCATCAGAGCCTCTATACTGGCAGCATCATCATCAAAGGATGCACACTCCTCCTTGCTGAGCCAGTCCGGAAACCTGGTGTCTGGTTTGACCCTCAACTGTCCTTTCTATCCTACATCCATGCCATGAGCCATTCTGGCTTGACCCACCTCCACAACATCACCTGACTATCATCCACACATTCATCATATCCAGGCTTGACTACGCTAACTCTCTGCATGTCACCTTGTGACGTGTTCCCGATGTGAAATGTGCTACACAAATGTAATGTTGTTGTTGTTGTTGTTGGCCTTCCCAAGTCTTCCCTCCACATGCTGCAGATCATTCAGATATTTACAAGCTCACACCCTATCCCACATCAGTCTATCTTCCCCATACATGCTCTGCTTCACTGGGTCCCCATGCCCCGAAGATCACCAGCCGTCTCCTTCAAAGCCCTCCATGGCCTTAGTCCTCCCTACCTCTGTCACCTTGTTAACTCCACATTGATCTGTCCATTCATGTGCTACACAAATGTAATTTACTGTTGTTGTTTTCACCTCAAGCATCAACAGCATCAGCCTGTAAGGATGCACATTGCACCCAGCAGTCTTGGTGCAAATTATTTGACTCCCAAACTGTTTGTCTCTTGAAGTTCGTATGACCCTTTCAAATCCCTTTAGCTTTGCCCCCACCTCCAAAACATTGCCCGGCTCTGCTACCACATCTCCTCTCGGGCTGCTAAGATCCTCATCCATGCTTTCATCAAATCCAGGCTTGACAATCTGCTCACTGGACTTCCCATCTCTTCCCTATACAAGCTGCAATGTATCTAGACTCTGCAGCTTGTGCTCTTTCCATCACCAGGCTCACACACTGCCTCTCACCCCATCCTTGCTTAGCTCCCCTGGCTCTCCATCCCCCAACAGATCGAGTTCAAGATCTTCGTTCTCACCTTGAAATCCCTCCATGATCTTTCCTCAAACCACGGGCAAGTTTTCCTACTCCACGCGCCTAATAATAATTCCTTAAAAAAAACAATAATATATTGGTTATTTCAATCCATGACTGTTTGTGGGACACTGCTGTGTGCAATCGGCTGCTCTGTTTTGCCCACATATATACAGTCAATTCACTTTACAGTAAATTCTGTGAAGCGCTTTGAGCCATCTAGAAGATGTGAAATGTGCTATATCAAATGCAAGTATTATTATTATTTTTATTATCCTCATAATAATCCTTGCATTTGATATAGCACCTTGTCAGGTCTTCGAGATGCCTCAAGGCCCTTCACAGAATAAAGTGAATTGACTGTATATTTTGTGGGTGAACCACGACAGCCAATTGAGCACAGTAGTGTCTCACAAACAGTAATGGATTGAGTTTTTTTTTAAGGGATTATTACCCCCAGAAAAGCCAACAAATCTGCCAACAAATGCATTCCTACTTACTGCTAGGTAAACAGAGCTTGTTGAATATGGAAACTTGCCTAATGTTTTGCCCTCCTAGGAATTGAACCCAGATCCTGTCCCTTGAGAGGTGAGAGCTCTAACCAATATGTTGCAGGGCTCCACACGAGGCAACCTCCGTGACCATCTCAAACTGCCCCGAACTTCACCTTGGTCTTTGAGCACCTGATTCTTGTCCCCCATCCTACCTGTCCCACCAGTAATGGGTGAGATATGAGCATTTCTACCCCTATTCTCTGGAACTCCAACCCCAAATCTCACTGATTTTCTCGCTCCACCACTTCATTCAAAGTCTGTCTCAAGATATGTCAGTTTGACCGTGCTTTCGGTCATCTTTTCCCAGCTCCCACCCCGGCTCATCGGGTGCCCATCCAGGATTGTCAAGCACTTCGGGATATCCTCCCGATGTGAAAAATGCTGCATTAATGTCATATTGGTTAGAGCTCTTGCCTATTAGTGGTATTGTATTGAAAATACAGTCAGAGTGCTTTGAGGGACTTTACTGTGAAGTGTATTACAATTTCTTAACAACGTAACAAGAAGCTATATTAAATCTGAGAATTATTATTATAAGTGGGAACACCTGGTTGCAGAAAGATTAGCTATGTTGCATAATCGCTCCGTGTGGAAATTAATCAAATATTCAATTTGAGTAATAATTTCCCTGGTGGTGAAGAACATTTGCCCAGAACAAATGTGGCTTCATTTAAAATCACTTCTATATTTACTAGCTTTACGTCACTATGTGCCTGGTGAGGCAGAATGATGGGAGAACTTGGGACCCAGTGATGCTGAAACGTTTGATGATGAGGTTTGTGTGTGTAAATGCCCAGGTGCTGATTGCTGTGTTAATAATCAGGATGGTACTCAATCTTGAAGTGTGCAGCAAAGGGATTACTGTTTTGCTGCAATTTGTGAGAGGTGGAAAGACTATCACAACCTCCCCAGTGATTGCATTTAATCACAACTGAAAGCTCGGCTGGACATGGAATTAAACTGTTATTTGTAACTTATTTTATTCCTGAAACTATTTCAATGCATTAAAACTTATCGTCATTTGCTGGATTTTTGTTTCTATTTGATTTGGGGATTCAGAATCTCACAGAGGCACTTTGTTTCCTGAGATCCAAGGAACAATTTGTTTATAACTGGTCTTAATATCGCAGGTCATGATAAACAAAGTACATCTCTGATTAATTGAGCAAAGAATCACAAATATTTCAGCCAAATAGTGTTACTCTTAAACCACCACAGTGCTCAACATGTCTCATCCTGATTTTCTTATTGGAACAATTACTGAGGATTGTATATACCCTTTTGTGTGTATTTATAGTTAATACTTTTAATATGATGTGATAACTATAATAACAATCCTTTCATTTAACAGAACACCTCCTCACTTTGAGATGTCTAGAAGACGTAAAAAGCGCTATATCAAATGCAAGGATTATTATTATGTCACAAAGTATGACTGTTAAGTGTAGTAACTTGTAGACAAACATAGCAGACAATTTATGCGCAGTCATATTTTGCCATTGCCATCGCCCTCTCCCCCCACCACCCCACCCAACAAACAGTCACATCACACGAACATGCATACATGGTCATCACACATACAGTCATGTCACACAAACACAGTTCCACACATACACACACACACAAATACACACACACACAAATGCAGAGTTACATTCACACGCACACACAGAATCACATGTGTGGCTGGAAAAATAGTGCATGAGGGAGGGCTTCAGACTTCCAGGGCATTGGGAATGGGTTGCACCTGAACAGGGCTGGGACCAAGGTCCTCACGTAGAGGTTAACTAGTGTTGTAGGGGATGGTTTAAATTAATTTGGTAGGAGGGAGGGGACAAGGATATTACATCAGAGAGGAGAAACAAGGAACATGGAGAACTGGGAACCACAAATAATTTTGGAATAAAGAATGGTCCAGAATTAGGAGGGATTAGACAGGGGAGAAATGCAAAGCAGACAAAGGCAGTTTCCGAATGATTGTGCGTAAATGCATTGAGTGTGACTAGGAAGTTTGGTGAGCTGCAGGTGCTAATTGCCAAATGAGATTATGATGTAGTGGCAATACCGAAGATTTAGCTCGAACAATGGCAAGAATAGGACCTTAACATTCCTGGCTACAATGTATTCATGAGCAATAGGGAAGGGAAAAGAGGAAGAGGTGGGAGTATTGATCAAAGAGACTGTTGCAGCCTTGGAAATGGACGTTGTACTATTTGGTTAAGGTTAAGGAGCAGAAGAGGAGCTGTTGCAGTGTTGGGTGAATACTCCAGACCAAATAGTGGGAACCAATCTGCAAGCAGATTTCAGAAAGATATAGAAAAACAACAGAGTAGTGATAATGGGGGACTTCAATTATCCAAATATAGATTGAGAAAAACAGTGTATGGGCATGGGGTGGGGTGGGTAGAAGAATTCCTAAAATGTGTAAAATGTGAACTTTCTTGAACAGTATGTCTCCAACCCGACGAGGAAGGAAGCAGTGCTGGATCTAGTCCTGGGGAATGAAATGGGACAAATCAAGTGGTTTTCAGTGGGACAGCATCTGAATAACAGTGATCACAATTTTATAAAGTTTAGAGTAGTTATGGAAAGGGTTGGAACAATCAAAGGTGAAAATACTCAATTTGAAGAGGCTAATTTCAGTGAGTTGAAAAGGGATCTGTGCCATGTGGAGTGCAAGCAAAAATTGACAGGCAAAACAGCAAATGAGCAATGTGAGGCCTTCAAACAGGAGATAGTTGGGGTACAAGAGTAATGTATGCGAGTGTATGAGAAAAGATTAGTGGGTAACATTAAAAAAAACCTAAAGTCTTCTATAATCATACAATGAATAAAAGGATGTTAAAAGGAAGGGTGGGGCCAATTAGGGAAGGGTGGGGACAAAGGAAAATGTATTTTGGAGCCAGAGGGCATGGCTGAGATACTGAATGAAGAGGATGCTGCCAATGCCACTGTAAAGAAGGAGGGTGTAGAGAAATTGGATAGGATAAAAATAGATAGAGAGGAGGCATTGAGGCCGCCCTACCTGGTTATAGCTTCCATGATATCCCACAACCCAACATTCACTGTAGTCAGTGGTGTGGCTCCCATTTCCAGATCTTCCCTAGGTCTATCTCCTTATCCCTCCTTCAAGCACCTTACATTTTGCGATGCTTCAAATTTTCCTCTTAAAATCCTCCTCATCTAAATCTTCTTCCACTTTCCTCTCCTTCATCTGCACCCTCCTACATTTCCTCGCTGTCTGAACCTCTCCAAACTGGTTTCTGCCGACAGCACAGAGACAGCCTTGATCAAAGTTGTGAATGATATTCTGTCCATCTATGAACATCTGTGACCAGGACGCTCTCTGTCTCCTTGTTTTTCTATATCATGCTGCTGCTATTCTATTCTCCTCAACCCCCACTACCCTGCCCGTCCCCCTCACCACCATTGGTGGCTGGACCTTCATCCTTTCTGCCCCCACTGGGAAGTCCTTCCCAAAGCCCACCTTGCTCACTTGCTCCTTCAAGGCCCGTCTCACTTATTCTGATTATCACTTACCTGAACCCCTCAGAATCACCAAGGAGCTATTTACCTGATGAAGTATGAAACTTTTCAGTGGTATTAACTGGAGGGAAACTTTTAGTCATATATCCCAAACGTTATTAAGAGAAGGCTTGATTTATTGATAATGATACAAATAATCCTTTCATTTGATACAGTGCCTTATCATGTCATTGAGACGTCTCAAAACTATTCACTGGTGATTCACGTAATATGAATTGACTATGTATTTTATGGGTGAAAATGCCCCAAATAAAACACAACCCTAAATGGATTTGTTCTTTTCCATGGAGAATACATGTTAACCTGTGCATCATCTCTGTCTCGGTTCGTAGGAGTAATCAGGGTTCGCGGTTGAACAGTGCTGAGCAATTTTTTGTTGTTTCCTTTTTTGGTGTGATCAGCTGTCTATCCAGTTCACAGATCTGGTGCACTTATATAAAGGGGAAGCCAAATAAAGCCACTCAGGATATTGTGAGGGACAGGGAACTATGTCCTGGCTACCGCTCCTGTTGTTTCTGATACCTCTGAATGATGGAGCTGAGAAACCAACTTGTAGTTACGGTGGGAGGTTTGATCTTTCTGAGCTCTATATGAAAGGGGACATCATCTTAAATGGCTTGTTTCCAATTCATTTTAGAATGAATAAGTTAAACTTGACTTACAGACTAAGCCCAGGATCACCACTCTGTGATGGGTAAGTTAGATCCGGACAAATTGTTCACCTTATTTCAACATGCCTGTGACAATATATTGACTTACAGTAAAGCTTTTTTGTTTTAACAAAATGGTAAATTGGACAAATGGTCGAAAAAACACAAACCAGTCACTGGCATTATCACACATAATGTCTCCTTCGCTAAGCACAAATAAGACCATTTTGTTTTAATGTTTAAGGTTGGGCAGAAATATGGAAAATACTTCAATTCAATTTTATCTGCAACATTCATTAAGACCTGCAAAAAACTGAAATTTGGGTCTTCAAATTCATATTTTTTTATTTTTCTGCTTTTCTAAGCACACATTGCTTGTGAGTATTTGTATGTGTATTACTATCTTGAGCTTGCATGATTATTGTAAGATTGGAACTTTTGATAGGATTGCCTAAACCCTGCAACCATTATAATAAAAAACTGCATTTGCATCTGACATAGAGCCTGATAATGTCTCAAGACATTTCAAAGTGCATCACAGGTTATATTGTAACATTTAGTCACTGTGTATTTTGAAGGCGAATGCAGCAGCCAAATTTCAGACAGCAAAGTCCCACAAATGGAGTGAGTGTTGGCCGAGAGAAACTCCCTCCTCTTTCTCAATAATTGTAAAGAATGGCATAAAATCTTTAACATCCATCTGCACAAGCAGATGGCCAACAGACTAATCATGGAAATGACAAAATAGCATATTGATGCCATAAATCAAGCCATGTTCAATAAATAATTTATATACAGTATATACATATATCTGTTGGACAACCAAGGAGCTTGGCCACCACAACTTGAACATTTCATCCAAAAGATGGCAGCTCCACTCAGGGTGTTTCAGGGTGTGCTGAGTTCAAAGTCCTGAAGGGGTGTTTGAACCACAACTTTCTGGCTCAGAAGTTAGAGTACTACCAACTGAGGCATGTGGTCAGGCTGCACTGTTCTATGTAGCTTCCACACCTACAAATGAAAATTAAAATACAAAACCAATCCACTTTACAATATATCCTGTGATGTGCTTTGGGATGTCTGAACGATGCGATAAGATGTTCCAGTCTTGATTTGGAAGCTGTTATATCAAATATATTATTAGTGAAGTGCTTTGAAACATCTTGAAGATGTCATAAAGTTTCCATGACACCAGGAATTTGTATCAAATGCAAGTATTATTATGTTATTACTACAGTTTGTAGGAGTGGAGGCTAGTCAGAGTGTACTGCATCTGAGAGATTAGCCCAAACTGTAATGTAGACATCTTGGAATTTCCTCCCGACATGAAAGGCATTATATAAATGTAATTTTGTATTCTATAGAGTTTAGGTGAGGATATATTAAATTTATATAAAATAAATCTGTTAACAAGGAATTTTAGAGTACTAAACAAAATACAAGAATTATTATTAGAACGCTAGACCTAGGTGGAATTTTACTCTACCTGTTGGTTAGTTAATCCCGAACAGTCAACTTACTTTACAGTATACTATGAAGCGCTTTGAAATGTTTAGAAGACACAATTAAGTGCTATATAAAATGCAAGGATTATTATTTTAACTGGAATTACAATGACTCTCCAACTCACAACCATTTATTTTCCTTCTCAGGTTTAATTTGAGGTCATTTCGCTGGGCACAGACCATGATCTTTGCGTTACATGAAATAAACAGTGATCCTCTGCTCCTGCCAAACATAACATTGGGCTACATGATATACGACACCTGTACTACTCCGGCTCATTCACTGAGAGCAGCGCTCACATTAGCCAGCGACAAGGAGGATGCTTCTGATGGTAACTGCATGGAAACGTCCTCCAATCCTGTCATTGTTGGTGATTCAGGGTCAACACAGTCAATCGTTGTGGCAAAAACACTAGGACCTCTTCACATTCCAATGGTATGTTATTATTTTAAAGTATTTGGGCCACAAGATTGAATGCAACATGCACGCTATACAAATGTAATTTTGTTGTTGTTATAGAAATAATTTATTATAAGTATTGCTTTCAACCTCTCTGCATTCCTAAAACATGACAAACATGAAGAATTAATATTTTTGTACATTTATATTTGAGTTTTTAAAAAGCGTTTCTTCCTCTGAGTAATACCTTTATCCCCGTGCTATTCCTTGGCTTCATTTGGTTTTTGGTCACTGGGTGTCTGATACTTACAGACATTCACCCTTGATGGATATGTTACAGTAAAGTTGTAAAACCAGGATTTTCATGAAATTGAAACCATTAAATCATTACAATATTTTATTCACCATTTGTGTTTGTGGTGAATAAAAGTTTGCACAGTTGTTTGTGGTGAACAAGGCTTTATGAAGTATAACTGTGGTCAGAAGAATCATCAGATTAAGCATTGCAAATGGTTCAAAGCAAAGCTATAATAATAATCCTTGTATTTGATTTAGCGCCTTATCACGACCATCACAGCGTCTCAAAACTCAAATGTAACTCCTGGCGTCATGGAAGAATCACTTGTGCTATCAAATAAGCATTTGACTCATCAGCAAAATGAAATGTCACATGAACTGTATGGTGAATAAAATATTTACTTTCATAAGGTGTTATTCATTTGTTATTAATGCTGACAAGTGTCAAGGCAAAATTAACAATATGATGAAATAATCACTTTTTCATGAAATCACTGATTCCTAATTCCAGTGATTCCATGGTTTTACAACTACTGTATATTGTCATATATGCACAAATCCTGTACACAGAATATCCATGTGTGAGGACATTGTGGTGAAGGACAAATCATAAGCTTAACGTTTCACTGGCAAAAATCAATGTGCTGTTTTCTAACTACAGTATTCAGGACTGTTATTTCTTTGCCGAATTCTTGGAAGAAGATCCACAGGGAAGTGAGTCAAGCACTTAAACTGTGATAATGTGTAACTCTACTTCAATTGTCGGCAATTGTGAAACCAAGGTCTGACAGTCAGATATCCTGTCTGTGAATCTGTAAACATGTCCCAATCGTCATTAAGCGGTGGAATCACAACCTGAGAAGCCACAAGATGAATCGCATTATACTTGCTACATTTTTCACTTTCAAGTATATTAAAAAACGCTGCATACATAAGTCCCCAATTACAGTGCTGTACCACGAGATTCTCAATACAAAATGACACTTTCCATTTCTGACTTTTGCAGGTCAGTTACTTTTCATCTTGCGCCTGTCTCAGTAACAGAGAAGAGTTCCCAACTTTTTTTCGGACAATACCAAGTGACACCTTTCAGGCCAGAGCTGTCGTGCGCCTGGTCCAGAGGTTTGGCTGGACCTGGGTTGGCTCGATCGCAGGCGATGATGACTATGGTCGGTACGGAATTCAAGCGTTCATTGAAGAAGTTGAAAAATTGGGTGTGTGCATTGCCTTCACTGAACTCATTCCGAAGGTATATTCCAGGCAGAGAATCCTTCAAATAACAGAGACAATCAAAGGTTCTACGGCAAGAGTCATTGTCATGTTTGCCCTCGAGGGAGATGCATATCCTCTGATCAGAGAAGTTGTCCAGCAAAACATCACTGGGCACCAATGGATCGCCAGCGAGGCTTGGGTCACCTCATCTCTCATGGCAACAGCAGAACATCTTCCAGCTTTGGGTGGGACAATAGGGTTCGCCATTCCCAGGGCAGAAATTCCAGGACTGAAAGACTTTCTGCTCCAAGTGGATCCTTTTACTTCTCCCGAGAATGGGCTGGTGAGAGAATTGTGGGAAACAATGTTCAAATGTTCATTTGGTTTGAAGAGTGACCTTGCAAATAGGAAATCCACACAGTTACCACAGGCGAAGTGTACAGGATCTGAACTTCTCAACAGCAGTTACACCATCTATTCAGATGTCTCGGAGTTGAGAATTTCCTATAATGTGTACAAAGCAGTCTGGGCATTTGCTCATGCCCTTCACAATTTATATTCTTGTGCAAATAATCACGGCCCATTTGACAATAAAACTTGTGCAAACATCATTGACTTTAAATCTTGGCAGGTAATAGGTTTTTGAGTGGTATTTTTGCTATTAAATTGTAGGCAATGATAAAGGGAAATGAGACGCAACGCTGTTGCACAGAGGTGAGAATCTGCCTGTGTGTGTTCATGTGTATAACACTTACACAACTTATAATGTGTAACATTATAAGTTGTGTAAGAGCTGAGGGTTCATCTGTATTCATGTGTGTTACAGTTACAGACCTTATAGCATTTTCATTTTGATCAGATGCATGCGGAAAACATAGATTTCCAGGTATCTCACCAACACATGGAAATTCCTGAGGTATTTATTGGAATGGAATAATAATAATAATCCTTGCATTTGATATAGTGATTTTCATGTCTGCTAGATGTCTCAAAGCACTTCATAGAATATACTGTAAAGTGAATTGACTGTATATTTGTGGGCAAAATGCAGTAGCCAATTGCGCACAGCAGCGTCCCACAAATAGTCGTGGATTGAAATGACCAATTTTTAACGATCCACATTATGCGGCAAAAGACATTATCTCGCCCCTCTCTTCAAGGAGGATAGTCAATAGTTGGTCATTTCATATCTGCCAAGTGTGGGTTCGATCCCTCTCTAGGTGGTTGGCATGTTCCAGCAATTCCCTGCGGTCTTCCTGATGGACAACACAGCTCAGCATGAAAGGCATGAGAACCATCTTCCTGCCCCACAGCTCATGACCCAGTGACTGATGGTTCCACCAGTAGGAAGGAGCTGCAGAGCTTCAGAAGAATTGATCTGTGCTGATGTGTTTACAGTTACAGATCTTGTAACAAGTCACACAGAGCTGAGAATTGATCTGTGTTGATGTACTTGACAGCAACAACAAAATGACAATTATATAGCACCTTTCACGTCAGGAGGACGTCCCAAAGCGCTGATGGTGACAGTTACAGATCTCATATCATGGACAAAAGGTTACCATTGAAACTTCTGGTCTGTGTGATTCTACATGCATGATATGGTTCTTGAGACAGGATAATAATAATAATCCTTGCATTTGATATAGCGCTTTTCATGTTTTCTAGACGTCTCAAAGCACTTCACAGAATATACTGTAAAGTCAATTCACTGTATATATGCGGGCAAAGCGCGGCAGCCAATTGCGCACAGCTATATCCCACAAATAGTCATGGATTGAAATGACCAATTTTTTTTGGAGCAATTATTATTAAGCGTGTGAAGTAGGAAAACGTGCCCGTGGTTTGGCTCTGACTGGAATTGAACACAGGTCTCTCACTTGTAAGGCAAGTGCTCAAACAACAGAGCTACAGGACTCCACAACCAATGATAGCTTTTTTACAGGATCAATGTTAGTTTTCGAGAAGGAATAAGACAGATATCTAAAAAGGAAGAGTTTACTGGGTATGGGGAAAGTGATCAATTTTGATTCTCTATGGAGGGAGGGTTAGGCTGAGGGAGAAAACACAACTTTAAGGTAAAGCAGAAAGAAAGTTTTAGATCTGTCACAAACATAATCACTGTCTTACTTTCCTGCCTCTTTGTTTAGCTCATGCATTACCTGAGAGAAGTGCGGTTCACCAGTAAGTTAGGAGAAGAAATCTACTTTGATGAAAACGGTGATCCTGTTGCAACTTATGACCTCGTGAACTGGCAGCAAAGAGAAGCTGGTCAGATCAGCTTTGTGCCAGTGGGACATTTCAACGGTGCTCCACAATCAGGACAGGATCTGGTGGTAAATGAGAGAGCCATTGTCTGGAATGGTGGCAAGTCCGAGGTACGCACTCCAGTCATAGGCTATAGCTTGGCCAATATTATCAGAACCGTTTCAGCGGCTGCAACATTGAAAATCATTGAGCAATGTCAAGAAAATGGAATTGAAAGAAAGGATCTGTCATTTTAAAAGACGGACGTATACCTCAGAAATTAGAGAAATATTGCAGTTGAATCCACAAGATTAATAGCTATGATCAGAGGTAGGTTGAATCTCAGAGTTGAGTAGATTAAAGGACGTAACGAAGAGAATTACGAAGCTAAATAATAATGGGTCTTGAGACGTGCCTTGAAGGAGGCAAGGGAGGGAGCGAGGTGAAGTGAATGCGGGATGAAGTTCCAAAGGGTGGAGTCAGCCAGATCTCACTTGCAGATCTCAGTGTTATTGAGATACACACAGGCTAAAGTGAGCCTGTGTAACACTGGCCTGTATCTGCCCTCTTTATGTTGCAGGTGCCACAGTCGCTGTGTAGTGTGAGCTGTCTCCCAGGCACAAGGAAAGCAGCACAGGAGGAAAAGGAAACGTGTTGCTTTGACTGTGTGCCATGTGCCGAGGGCCAGGTGACCAGCACTGTCGGTATGATGAGCTTTCTTCTTAACTTGTGTGAATCTAGAATTCGGCATGTTTGTCTGAAACTCTGTTTCAGAGAAATGTTTCTCTGAACATGTTTCTAACATGTTTCTAACACTCAAAATCAGTGAAACGCGAGATAAACATGTGGTTATAAGGTGAGATGATAAATATTCCTTCACACACAGGGCAATGGATATGTTGGGACATATCCAGAAGCCCATAGAGGCCGAATGAATTAAGATGATTAAAAGGCAAATAGATAGTTGGAAAGTAACTCGACTGTGGGATTTTGGAGATATGATAAGGAGTTATGATGAAAAGATAATTGTAATCTGGCAGAGAATGCTTGATGGAAGATATTATTTGATGATATAAGTTATTTGTATTGCCTGCCTACTAATAATAACAATCCAGATCTCAGGCTGGGTACATATCATATCACTTGACCCTATTCCCCTTGAAAGTTAGGTAGGCAAGGCAGTCAGTCCACTGTCATCCATCTTATTCGATGATATTTCAGATAATATTGTACTTCTGACGGACTCATCACCAGGGAATTGTAGGCAATATGATGACAGCTCAGCCAGCCTGATTCATCGGAGAGTTAGAACATCGCTGTGCTTCCCAATTAACTCTGCAAATCAAAGCTCCAAGAATTATCCATGGCCATGGCTACACAAAAAGAAGGAAACCTTGCCAGCAAAATGCAGAAGAGAGACTTCCTCTGACTCACGTGTGAGATCCAGAACATCCCCCCATCACAGATTCAAGCCGTTGTATCCAGGCCTCTACCACCTCTTCCGTCAACCTGTTTTAGTCATTGGTGACCCTCTACATAAAGAGAACCTTCCCCATGTCTGTCTGTAAATTGTCCTACACAACACAAAACCATTCTGTCTTGTTCGACTGTCTAGTTGCATTCTAGAGTATTATTCTGCGTTAACTATTTCAATCCCTTTTAAAATTATATACACCTCTGTAAGGCCTCGTCCTACCACTGATTATTATTGTTAGTACATGCCACATACCGCACATGCCGCCCACTGTTTACACCACTTACTCATTGTCGTAAATCTGATTAATTTGAAAAAGATTGTGGAAATGATGGGTTTCGATCCAATTTTTTATGGAGGAAGAGAGAAAACTCTGAAGCGTGGAAGTGGTCACAATGAAATAATATCTCGAACCGTTGCTTCCTGGATCAATCTACTTTTTTTTAACCATGATTTCAGATTCCATAAATTGTATTCCGTGTCCCGAGGATTCCTGGTCAAACCTACAGAGAAACAAGTGCGTCCCAAAAGAAATCGAGTACCTGTCCTTCGAGGAGCCCCTGGGTTTAATGCTGACAACAGGCTCAGCCCTCGGGGCTCTCAGCACAATCACCGTCGCAGCAGTTTTACTGTATCACAGGGATACTCCGATTGTTCGAGCCAATAACTCTAAACTCAGCTTCCTGCTGCTCGTTGCTTTAATGTTCTGCTTCTTGTGTTCGCTCACCTTTATGGGCCAGCCTTCTACGTGGGCTTGCATGCTGCGCCACACACTGTTTGGGGTGAGCTTCGTTCTGTGTGTTTCTTGTGTTCTTGGAAAAACCCTGGTTGTGTTGATTGCCTTCAAGGCAACTCTCCCCAATAATAATATGTGGAAATGGTTTGGCACTGCGCAGCAGGTATTCAGTGTTTTCAGCTGTACACTTCTTCAGGTCATCATCTGTGTTGTGTGGCTCCTTGTGTCACCCCCCTCCGCGGCAAGGAACACCAAGTATTCCAATGAAAAGATTCTTTTGGAATGTCATCTGGGCTCGGTGACAGCCTTTTGCTGTGTGTTAGGATACATTGGTTTGCTATCCTGTATGAGCTTTGTGCTTGCGTTTCTCGCACGCAAGTTGCCAGATCAATTCAACGAGGCTAAATTGATCACCTTCAGCATGCTTGTTTTCGGTGCTGTTTGGCTGGCCTTCATCCCCGCGTACGTCAGTTCTCCTGGAAAGTATACAGTCGCTGTGGAAATCTTTGCTATTTTGTCATCAAGCTTTGCTCTGCTGATCTGCATATTTGCTCCCAAATGCTACGTTATTTTGTTAAAACCCCATAAAAATACCAGAAAGCATCTCATGGGCAAAACCTGCCCCCGCAAATCCGTTTGAATCGGAGGTGGGGGCAGCAATGTAATGTCGGAGATGCTGTCCTTCAGATGTAATGTCAAATCAAGATCTCACCTGTCTGTTCAGGTGGACGCTAAAGATACCAAAACATTATTCGTAGAACCCAAGAAGCTTAATTTTTGTGTCCTGCCCAATAATTCTCCAATAAGATTGGGCATTCAACTCTTGGCTGTGTGTATCATGCCTTTCATATTTGTAGGACATAGCTCTGTGCCAATTGGTTGCCACATTCACGTACAAATGCACAGTCACGGCTCTTTCTAAATCTGTTTGTAGAGTTTTGAGATTATCATTGTTACAGTATCAAATGCAAGGATTGTATCTATCTATCCACGACAGTTAGAATACGTTAGAATATACAGCACAGAAACAGGCCAACCAGCCCAATTGGTCCACGCCAGCGTTTATGCTCCATATGAGCCTCCTCTTGCCCTTCCTCAGCTAAGCCTACAAGCATAATCTTCTATTGCTTTCTCTCGCATGTACCTATCTAGCTTCCTCTTAAATGCATCAATGTTATTTGCTTCAACAACTCCTTGTGGTAGCAAGTACCACATTCTCACTACTCTGCGTAAAGAAATTTCTTCCAACTTCCCTATTTGATCTATTCGTGACTATTTTATATTGATGGCTCCTGGTTTTTGGTCTCCTCCCACATGTGGGAACACATTCTCTATGTCTACCCTAGGTCTACCCGATCAAAACCTCTTGATTTCATAATTTTAAAGACCGCTATCAGGTCTTCCCGAACCCCTCTTTTCAAGAGAAAAGAGTTCAAGTTTGTTCAGCCTTTCCTGATAAGTATAACCTCTCAGTTGTATAATAACATGTGATATTTAATCTGTTCCATCTTTGATTGTCTTCAAGTGCCCTTGGGACATATCCACAATGTGATAATATGCTTTATAAATGCAATTTGTTGTTGTTGTAGTGCTTTAAATCTGTTGTCTGTGATTTGGCCGCTTTAGACGTGCAGCTGTCACAGGTTCAAGTTTAATTCAAAAAACAACATCCATCTGTTTTCATTGATACTTTGAAAGATGTTTTTCTCTGAAATGAGATTGGACCTGGATACACCTTCATAAGGTGAAGGCTTTTTCAAACGCAACTCATAAATATCACAGAAAACATTTTATTTCCTTGCATATAAAGAGCACTTTTCCAGGGGTAATAAAATCCCTATATAAAAAGCTTAGTCACTCAATCCAAGACTGTTTGTGTGACAATACAGTTGGCTGCCGAGTTTCACCCACAAATATATAGTCAAATGATTTTACAGTATATTCCTGGAGTCCTATAGCTCAGTGGCTAGAGCACTCACCTTGCAAGGGAGAGACATGGTTTTGATTCCCTGCAGCGTGAAACCTTAGCTGGGTTTCCTTAATCTTTAAGCCTATTAATAATCACTTGAAAACATTTTTTTATTGGTCATTTCAATCCACGACTGTTTGTGGGACACTGCTGTGTGCAATTGGCTGCTGTGTTTCGCCCACATATATACAGTCAATTCACCTTACAGTATATTCCTTGAAGCGTATTGAGACATCTAGAAGACATGAAAAGCACTATATCAATTGCAAGGATTATTATTATTATTATTCCGAGAAATGTTTTGAGATGTTTAGAAGACATGATAATGGTGCAATCTTAAATAGAAGGATTATTATCATTATTACCTATTCTATATTACCATTGAGTAGTTTTGATTATTCTGTGCAAAATGCAGTTGATGGTGCATTAATACTATTTCAACATTGTTAAAATATTACTTTAATAAAAATTGAGAATGCTGAAATGTCTCGTAATTACATACAAATGGCAACACCTTTCACTTATAAAGCGCTTTTCAGATGGGTTAATGTTTTGGAGCACCGTACAGTTAACTCAGAGCGATGGAGAAGGGAACCATATACCAGGGTGGTTCAGATTCTGCCTGCAAAAGCAGTCATGTCACAGTAAATCTTCTTTCTCTCTATCCCAGTGGAAATACCCACTCTCTTATGATTCATTTTAATTTGCTAATTTTAGTGGCTTTGGGTTTTGAACATGTTTTGTCCGTGTTGCGGACGCACATTGTGTGACCATTTCTGGTTAGTTCACATAAGTCCGAGTCCAAAGAAATACAATACAAAATCACATTTGAATAATGCGTTTGACATCAGGAGGAAGTCCCAAGGCGCTGGACAGTTATACAGTACTGTATGGCTGTACAAACAAAGGTTAAAAGTGAAGTGAAGCTATAAAATAAATGATTTCCCAGACAGCACACTTCCATCCAGTTTCATTAATAACGCTTGGCTACACTCTATCCTTAATTCATAATTGCTTCATGATAAGAGAGTTGTAGTTTTGTAGTGCGATGTGACACAAGGACATGGATGGGAAGAGACCAATCCTCTCATTGTGTTTCCTTTCCATACTTCACGGTCTCAAAGGTGAAACAAATTTGTTCACATGGGGAGGAGGGGGGAATGATTGAATTGTCGGGAATGATTGAATTTCCTCTTAAGTCCTCTAGCTTCTCTACATATAAAGCAAGCGGAGGTAGCCCAGCCCATTCCAGAGAGTGACAAGCTGTGATGTCTTTGTTTTCAGGCTTTGTGTCTCTGCTGCTGTCTGTCCTTGTGACAGTCCAGCCCCACTGTACACAGCGAGCACAGTTCAAACTCTCAGTGATGTTTCAAGACGGAGATGTGATCCTGACTGGTCTGTTTCCAGTTCATTACAGAATTATTGAACCAGACCTATCCTTCAGCCTAAAACCAGAAGCTCCTCACTGTGAAGGGTAAGTGCGTTCAGTGCCCAAACCAAATGATGTCTTATTCAATACCCAAGGACCAATGATTTTTTTTTTAAAAAACTATATTTTTCAGCGGTGGGTCTGTTTTCTGCGTTGAAAAGAAAACTTCATGGAAAGTATGGCTGGTAAATTTAGTGAAAATCTACCGCTAATTTATTTTTTCTGGCCATGTTGGAAATACGACAGAAGGTACAGTCAAAGAGTAGCTTCTTAAGGAAGTGAGGGAAGGTACAAAGCAAAGGGTATCCGAGATGGAGTTCCAGAGAATGTAGGGCAGATAGACTAAAGGACTGATCGATGATGGGATGGACAGGCTGGGTGATATAAAGCAGCTCAGCGCTCGCCAAACAGAGAAAGAAGGTGGGTTAGTCACATAGGTAGGGTTGGAGCAAGGAGATTTAAAAGTGAGGGCAAAGATCTTCAATTTAACACTCTGGGAGATGGGGAGCCAGATAAGGATAGGGATGATAAGTTTGTAGAGTCTAGTGTAGGAAAGGAAACAAGCTATGAGATCTGGTTGGTCTGCAGCTTATGGAGGGAAGCGTTGGATAGACTGCCAAGCAGAGAATTGGTGCAGTCAAGCCTGAATGTGTTGACAGTATTGATTAGAGTCTTGGCGGCCCTAATCAAAGGGAGAGGTAATGGCAGAGTTGGCAGAAAGCTGACTGGGTAGGGTCAGGAATGTGTGGTTTAGACTGAGGACAATTCAGTGTTGAACAAGACCTTGAGGTTCCACACTAGCTCCATGAGGTGGAGAGTGCAACTAGTATACGGTCAGAGATTGAAGTTGAGAAGGTGCTGATTGGAGCCCATCAAGAGAGTCTCTGTCCTGTCAATATATTCAAATGGGAAAAGTTGGTTCTGATCCAAGACTTGAAGTCCATCAGAACTGTAATCCCGGATCAAGGGTTATTCACATCAGGAGGATGTCTCAAAATGCCTCACAGGATATATCACAAAGTGTAGTGACTGTGTATTTTGTAGATGAATGTGGCAGCTGATTTTCACATAGCAATGACCCACAAATAGAGATGAAGTGAATATTTGTAGAATTGTTGGCCTTACCATCGGAAGAATCAATCCCTTCTCCCGCGCTTCATCACGTAGAAGATCATCGTATATAATGTCACCATCCATAACATCAGTGTACATCCAATTGGAGTTTTCAAAAAAATATTAATCCTTGCATTTCATTTAATCTGCAGGGATAATGGGATCATTTGTACTGGTGTGGGGGATAAGGCAGGAACTGAATGGATTACTCTATGCAGTGCAGGATAGATCAAATCTTCTGTACTGTAAATATTTATGGTTCTATGTATATGTAATGCCAGTAATGTTCCAATGTGTCATTGGGACTCAATGACTTCTGCCTTGTGTTATTAATCAGAGTAAAAAAGCTGCATCTCTCTTCAGTATATTTGCTTGGTGTGTTTCTGTGCAGAAAAGTTGTCGGTCTCCTTATTGAACTGTTTGTACTGCAAGCCTCACACCAGGAAGTAATAATAATAAAAAAGTAATAATCACATCAAATGATTATTATCATATTACTGTATTATGAATTCCTAATCAAACGTTCATGTAAACGATTGTGACATCCTCAAAAATATCCACTTGATAACAGAATGTGAGACTTGAGTCATGTCTATTAAGCAGCCTTAATAGTCTGAATCCTGAGCCAGGCAGGTCCGCAGTACTCCAGGGCACTGCTGGTGACGGTACAACTCACCCTGACTTATTGGCAGGACATTATGATAATAATAATCCTTGCATTTGATATGATCATTTGCTTTCCACGTCTTCTAGGTGTCTCAAAGCGCTTCACAGAATATACTGTACTGTAAAATAAACTGCCCGTATATTTTGCAGGCGAAACATGGCAGCCGAGCGCGCACAGCAATATTTTGCTAACAGTCGTGGATTGAAAATGGCCAATTTTTTTGTTATTCGATATCAATAATGATTAGTGTAATATAAACACATTTGTAACTGCTGCAGGTTTAGTTCATTTTTCGAGCGAATTGAACCCGTGTTTTAGGTTTGATTTCAGGGCCTTCCGTTGGCTGCAGACAATGGTTTTTGCCATCTATGAAATCAACAGAGACGGGGAGATTCTTCCTGGGGTAAGGCTCGGCTTTCAGATCTTTGACACTTGCGGAACACACAGCCAGGCACTGAGATCTGCCATCATCTCAGCGAGTGGAGAGGAGGAAACATTTGCCAGTGACAGCTGTGTGGAAAATTTTTCTGTGCCTATAATTATAGGAGACTCAGGATCCACCCAGTCCATGATTATACTTAGGAGCCTTGCACCATTCCAAGTTCCTATGGTAAGAGCAATCAGAGGGTGGCATTTCAGTGCCTTGGGAGATGTCAGTACTTTATAGTGTCGGGATGATAGTTTTTCAGATATTTGTCTGTTCATTCTTTTGCTCTTTGCACGGTCAAACCAGACATCAGCCACTCGAGTGCAGTTTCAGGTTTTTCTGATAATGTTTTGAAATTCAAAATTCTTCAACCCAAATTTCTGCAGTTGTTCAATGCCAGGTGATTTCCAGTTTTACGATTTCATCATTTATTCTGTAGCTTCTTTCTTTCTGAGATATTCTATCCATGGTTAATAGGCAACATGTTCCTTTTTTTGTTTTTTAGTTTGTCTTTTAATCCATTTGGTCTGTTTGCTATAATTGTCAGTCTTTTTCCGATATATTCTTCCAAAACTCTTCCATTTCCTCAAAGAGGCAGATGGTACTTCCATCAGTTATTTCTGATATTTATTGTCTATAAATATCTAGCTTTCATATTTAGCACCTCTTTCCGCTTTTCTTGATACTTGCTTTCATTTATTCTTCTTCTTCATCATCTTGTTGCTATGACCATTCATTGCTTCTTTGATGTGTTCTTGTGACACAGTCAATTATAGCATTATTGGCCGTGATGGTATAAATATTGTCAGTTTCTAATGGTATCTGATATCTTCTCTTCATTCTGGATATGATTCTTGATCATTATTTCAATTTATTTGAGTATTTCTTCAGTGTTTTTTTATTGCTTACAGCATGCCTTTCAGTTGTAGCTAGATGATTTGCTGCCATTGCCAGGCTTGTCTTAGGATTTCTTTCATCTTGATGTTGTACGGCTGTTATGAAGCAATATTGCATTACCTCTTTGTATACTCTTTAAAAGATCGTTTTTCTATTTTATTGCTGTTGATTTCTGGAAGTTACCAATCATCTCTTTGGTAGAGATTCCTGATTCATTTTCAGGAATGTCAGATTCCCTGACATTTGAGATGGAGAAATATAATTTTTTTTCTTTATTAATTTTATTTATTGGAAGACTACTGTTTTATGTTATCTGAGGCCAGTG
Organism: Hydrolagus colliei; assembly: GCA_035084275.1. Taxonomy (NCBI): domain Eukaryota; kingdom Metazoa; phylum Chordata; class Chondrichthyes; order Chimaeriformes; family Chimaeridae; genus Hydrolagus; species Hydrolagus colliei. Next base: position 16,367,876 of record CM068751.1, on the reverse strand, counting down.
GAGGCATTGGTGGTAATTATGATACCTGATGTTAGGTGCTCTTTGCCAAGTGTTGGGTTGGCCATTTGGCAGATCAGTGAGACAGTTGAGTCGAAGTATGAGTTGGATGAAATATCGATCTTTCTATCTCTGTTTTTGCTGAATCAAGCAAGATCTGATTAATCTGGATGGATATTACAAACATTATTATCAATATTAGTTGATTGGGCAGAGAGTTGGCAAATAGTAATCAACATATTCCTTAGCATAGTTAATGCTAAACTCATATAAATCATTTTCTTGACTGCAATGAGTCAATCTTTACTTTAAATAAAACAAAAATTAATTCTCAGATTTCAGACATAGAGGTAACCAGAGACAGATACTCTTTCAATAACCTCTTTTATTGATGTGCACGTATATAAAGACATATTTACCAATCCATGAAACAGTTGTCTTTCCTCTAGAGGCTGTGGCAATTTCAGTCTAATTGGCGACCATCACTTATACCCTCTTAAAAACATTTTCCTGATCTTGTGCTCACCTCCTACCCCTTCAATCAATTATTACTTTCCAACAACAACACAATTTTCATACACCAGACTTCTTGTTGTTTTCATCAAATTTTGCCCTCAAACATAAATTTGTGCTGTGCTTTACTTAAGCGAACAAAGACTCTCAAGATGATCAAAGGCAAGGTCAGAACAACAACGATAAAATTACATTTATAGAGCGCTTTCATGTCGGGAGGATCCAAGGCGCTGAAGTGGAAGATTTTGAGATAGAACTTGAAAGAGGTGAGGGAAGGGAAATTGACTCTGGGATGGCATTCCAGAGAATGAGAGTAAACAGGCTGAATTGGGGCTTTTATCCCCCTGAAATACATGAGCTGGTTTGTGACAAATTAATGCTGTGCTTCTGACTTTTGCAGGTCAGTTACTTTGCATCTTGCGCCTGTCTCAGTAACAGAGAAGAGTTCCCAACCTTTTTTCGGACAATACCAAGTGACACCTTTCAGGCCAGAGCTGTCGTGCGCCTGGTCCAGAGGTTTGGCTGGACCTGGGTTGGCTCGATCGCAGGCGATGATGACTATGGTCGGTATGGAATTCAAGCGTTCGCTGAAGAAGTTAAAGAACTGGGTGTGTGCATTGCCTTCACTGAGCTTATTCCGAAGGTATATTCCAGAGAGAGAATCCTTCAAATAACAGAGACAATCAAAGGATCTACGGCAAGAGTCATTGTCATGTTTGCCCTCGAGGGAGATGCATATCCTCTGATCAGAGAAGTTGTCCAGCAAAACATCACTGGGCACCAATGGATCGCCAGCGAGGCTTGGGTCACCTCATCTCTCATGGCAACAGCAGAACATCTTCCAGCTTTGGGTGGGACAATAGGGTTCGCCATTCCCAGGGCAGAAATTCCAGGACTGAGAGACTTTCTGCTCCAAGTGGATCCTTTTACATCTCCCGAGAATGGGCTGGTGAGAGAATTGTGGGAAACAATGTTCAAATGTTGGCTGAGCAAGCGAGCTGATTTTGAAGAACACAAAGCATCGGTGCTCAGTTACCAGCCGTGCACAGGCTCAGAGGACCTCAGTAAGACTGACAGTATCTATTCAGACGTCTCGGAATTGAGAGTTTCTTACAATGTTTACAAAGCAGTCTATGCAATTGCTCACTCGCTTCACAATTTGAAATTGTGTGACAGTAGTGGTGAAATATTACCAGATGATAGCTGTGCCAAGATTTCTAACTTCAGTGCTGGGCAGGTAGGGACGCATGGGATACTTGTGTTTTTCTTTTGGTCTAACCCATGCAGAAAGCTATCGCTATGGTTAAGAATATCCGAACCAAACTGAGAATTCCACATATGTATGCCACCTACACATGGAAATTTCCCTGTGCCTAGAGCACTGCAGTACTACCTGTGATCAGGAATGCTTCCCACCCGGCACCTGCTTGCTTCAGCCCTAATCTGATTTCCATTCCATCTACTGCAGTGAGACAGCAACCTTCTCTAATTCTGCGACTCGGGCTCTGTACCTTTTCGATCTTCTTCACCTGAGTAATGCTTGAACATGATGAACTGTATCCTCCCCGCCACCTCTCCTCTCTATTCCACCTTACATTGTCCAATCTTATCCTGGTTCCAGTCTTTCCTTCACCTCTTCTTGTGAAGTCCAGTGGCTATATTTATGCACAAAGCCGGCAGACAGTTTCCACATACCAGTGTCCCACAAATAGACATGAAATGAGTGACCAACTTTATTTGTCAGCCAGTGCAGTCAAAAAAACTAAATTTTCTTTTTGAATAGTGCCATGGGATCTTTAATATCAATCAATCAATCAAAAATTACATTTATGTTGCTATTTTCACATCGAGAGGACATCCCAAGACGCTGTACAGTTAGGAAGCAACAAGACCAGGGGGGGAGGAGTCGGGGCAGGATGAAGAAAAGTAGGAAAATTGACTATATATTTGTAGGCGAAATGTTGCAGCCAAATTGCACACAGCAGTGTCCCACAAACAGTCATGGATATCCATCCAATCAGGCAGACACGATCTTTGTTTTAATGCTTTTCCAAAGGACTACAATCCCCAGTAATCGATTGGAGTGTCACCTTAGCTGATGTGAGTTAAAGTCCCACTCTGTGGCTCAAACTTACAACTTCTAACTCAGAAGCATGAGTGCCACCCCTGAGCTTGTCGGGCTCCCTCTCCTCTTTCTCCCAGTACAAAGTACTGGCTAACCATCACTATCAAACACATAGTCACAACGCTTCACAGTAAATCATGCGAAGCATTTTGAGATATCATCCTCACGTGATAGGTGCAGACAACACAGGGAAATGTCAATGTACAGTTGGTGTACATGTGTGCCAATTAGGATTGGGGTTAGGATAGCTCTAAAGCATAGTAATGGGTTTACATACATATCAGAAACCCAAATGACCCCAAACAAATTTGAAACTGTCTCTGCAGCTCCTTCATCACCTGCAAACGGTGAGATACAGTATGTCGGCAGGAGATATGTCCTTCGACAGCAATGGGAATCCTGCTGCATTATATGACATTATTAATTGGCAAAGACAGTCAGATGGTTCCATTCGATATATCCAGGTCGGTAGGTTTGATGGAGCTGGAGGAATGGGACAGGATCTTCTGATAAACCAGGAAGCTATCATCTGGCATAATAATCAAAAGCAGGTAATCACTACCCATTCGGGCAAACCTATCCATTTTCAATGACAATTTTACAAAACATTTAGAGAAATTATGAAATTGAAAATTATTGCCAGAAAAATTGTCATGCTCATCATCATGTCATCTCTCTCAATTATGTAACCGGCTCCACATGTTTGATTGTATCTTTAATTAATAGCTCTAAATTTCCTGTCCATCATCTTTGTGCAATGACTTTGAGATGTTGATCTGACTTGATAGGTGTGATATAATTGCAAGTTCTTGTTGTCTAATCAGTGTAGCTGCCGTGCAATGTAACACACTACAGAATGAAGCTTACAAAATCCAATTTACAAATCTAATAAAACAAGAGAAATGTGATTGTTTCTTTACTCTCATCTCTTGAGGTTGTGGATTTAACCATGGCGTTTTGAGTTCACACTTGAAGCCGACATTGCAATATCTTGCCAAATAAACTCCACTGTAGTGATGAGGGAACATCACATTGTCAGAGGTCTTGAGCTTCAGATGAAATTTTGAAGCCAAGGTTTTTGTACCTGCTCAGCGCAGACGTGATAAAATTCCCAATGTGAAAGGTGCTTACATCAAATGGAGCGATTATTAATATTATTCAGGCAAGGATATTATCCCAGGCTGTACTCTAAAGGGGTCAATTATTCAAACTCACGTATTGTTAATAATTATTTATGTCCATATGACGTGTTTTGTGCTGACACGTGTGTGTACTGCAGGTGCCACAGTCAGCGTGTGCTGAGCCCTGCCCTCCTGGGAGTAGACAAGCAGCTCGAAGAGAGGAGCCAGTTTGCTGTTATGACTGTTTGCTCTGCCCAGATGGTGAGATTAGCAACAGGACAAGTGAGTCATTTAAATCTCGAGGGTCATTGCATGGGATCTTTAACGTTCATCCAAGTTTCATGTTTGGATAGCACCTGTTCTGTGCAACAATAGAATATCCACATTATGGTTAGACTTCCATCTGAAACCCCAGCATGAAGCTTGAAAGCTCTTTTGACCCAGAGGAGAGATAGCTAGCCACTGAGCCCAACTGGTGCTATTCTCTCAACTTGAATGTCCTGAACCTCAGATCACAAGAAACTGGACAAAGAGCTTTGTTTCTAGTTGAATTTCAATGGCATTAATGATGCTTGGGTACTTTGTACTTTGTGCTTTGGGGATGTTCCTGATAGGAGCAAAACCAAGGTTGGCCAGACCTGTTCACCTCAGAGTAGGTAACATGAGACTTACCAACTTCCTGCCTGCAGTTTGGATACCCACATCCTTCCCATTGAGCGAGGCTTACATAGATTGGAGGTGTGGAGCTTACCTCTATGTAAACCAATTAAGGTGGATTCCAAGCGCTGGATTGGGTATGAACTCGGATTCCAGGTAAGGCCGTCACCAGGCTTACTCACCATCAGCTGCTTATTCCAGGTCCTTATACGATGGGCCTTGGCAAATAGACATGCCAACTGTAAAGTCAACTTTGCCTCCAGGGAATCATCTTACTCAGCTTTTATTAGCCCTACAAGCCAAAGCCCTAATTGGTGGGTCTTCCTAGCTGGACCATCAGCAGGAAAAGCTTGCCAGACATCAATATCAATGGCAAGCTGTGTGGTTTTAGCTGGTCAGTGGATTTTGGCAACCTGTGCCGAATACTTTCTGGAATTAGATAAGCAGGATGTGTCCCTCCAGGGAGAGCGCGTGCATTCCATTTCCAACAATTTATCTCTGGAATTTTGGCGTGTAGATTGGATGCATGGAATTCTTGGCTTGGATAATCTTAAGCATGGCTTTACATTTCCATATATGTAAGACACCTCCCCCAAAAAAATCCATCAGATAACTGATGAGAAAACACAAAGGCTTCAGGGGACAGTTGCAGGTAAACGTTACCTGGAGTCTGAGTTTGTGAGCACGCATTTATATATCCAGAGCTCAATCTTGATGGTATGCAGAAGTGAACAGCTGCTGTCTAAGTTCTTCCCCCAATTGGTTTGCAAACAATTAAGCATCATAAGGGTTTTTGTGTGTGTCAGTCACTGGCTGATCACACTGATAACACACTCTACAAGTTGTTGAAGTTATTTAAAATTGCATTATTGCATAGTCCCAGGCCAAAGTACAACGTGGCTAATAAAACTATTTAATTTCTAGATTCAATGAACTGTATTCCGTGTCCCGAGGATTCCTGGTCAAACCTACAGAGAAACAAGTGCGTCCCAAAAGAAATCGAGTACCTGTCCTTCGAGGAGCCCCTGGGTTTAATGCTGACAACAGGCTCAGCCCTCGGGGCTCTCAGCACAATCACCGTCGCAGCAGTTTTACTGTATCACAGGGATACTCCGATTGTTCGAGCCAATAACTCTAAACTCAGCTTCCTGCTGCTCGTTGCTTTAATGTTCTGCTTCTTGTGTTCGCTCACCTTTATGGGCCAGCCTTCTACGTGGGCTTGCATGCTGCGCCACACACTGTTTGGGGTGAGCTTCGTTCTGTGTGTTTCTTGTGTTCTTGGAAAAACCCTGGTTGTGTTGATTGCCTTCAAGGCAACTCTCCCCAATAATAATACGTGGAAATGGTTTGGCACTGCGCAGCAGGTATTCAGTGTTTTCAGCTGTACACTTCTTCAGGTCATCATCTGTGTTGTGTGGCTCCTTGTGTCACCCCCCTCCGCGGCAAGGAACACCAAGTATTCCAATGAAAAGATTCTTTTGGAATGTCATCTGGGCTCGGTGACAGCCTTTTGCTGTGTGTTAGGATACATTGGTTTGCTATCCTGTATGAGCTTTGTGCTTGCGTTTCTCGCACGCAAGTTGCCAGATCAATTCAACGAGGCTAAATTGATCACCTTCAGCATGCTTGTTTTCGGTGCTGTTTGGCTGGCCTTCATCCCCGCGTACGTCAGTTCTCCTGGAAAGTATACAGTCGCTGTGGAAATCTTTGCTATTTTGTCATCAAGCTTTGCTCTGCTGATCTGCATATTTGCTCCCAAATGCTACGTTATTTTGTTAAAACCCCATAAAAATACCAGAAAGCATCTCATGGGTAAAACGTGTCCCCCCAAATCCGTTTGAATCGCAGGTAAAGTTGGTTTCCAGTTGCTTTTATGAATTAGAGAGATGCAACAAGTACTATTATTGTCTAGGTTAAGAGAAACCTGCCTTGAAATTGCCCTGTGGAAATTTCAATTCCACGTGTCCTCTTTCTAATGCCTTGTTGCATTTGAAAGTATCGTTCTCGGGTTTACTTTTTCAATCGCATTTACAATTTGATTTGCTTCCATCAGGTCCCACCTCATCTCTCAAGATTAAGGTTTGCCTGAGTGTCTCTCTCCGTGCCTGTAAATGTGTTTCACTGTTTCTTTGAGTGTCTCTGTCTGTCTCTGAGTATGTGCATGTCTACCTTTGGCTGTGAGAGTGTGTCAATGTGTGTGTGTGTGTGGCTCTGTCTCTCTCTCTCCGAATGTGTGTGTCTTTTTCTCTCTCTCTCGCTCTCTCTGTGGGTGTGCACACTTCCTGGTGTCACTTTCTGTATGAGTGCCTACCCACTAACTAAAAAAGGTTTTGCAGAATTTCCTTGCCTTTATACTCTCCGCCTCTATTTATAAAGCCAGGGATACCGTATGCTTTTTGAACAGCTTTGTCAACTTGGGTTGCCACCTTCAAAGATTTCTGTAACAACACAGTATATTAAAATAAACAATATAATAATCATTATGGCTTGTATTTTTACGAACAACGTGAATTATGAATCCAGAGATGCTGCTGTTTCTTGTTCAAATGGTGTGGGATCACTTACATCCACCCGAGCAGACAGATTTGCTCTTCAGTAAATCCCATGAAGTTTCTTTGAGATGGTAATTTATGATGTGATATCAAGGATTATTGTTAATTGATGTGGAGTCCTGTGGAGCAATGACCTATCAAGCGAGAGACATGGGTTCGATTCCTGTCAGGGTGAAACCTTGGACAAGTTTCCTTACTCCACATGTCCGATAATAATCCCTTAATTAAAAAAAATTATAAAATTGGTAACTTCATCAATCCACGATTGTTTGTGGGACACAACTGTTTTAGATCTGCAGTTGTGCGCAAATTGGCTGCCGAGCTTCACGCACAAATATATACAGGCAATTCATTTTACAATATATTCTATGAAGCACTTTGAGACATTTTGAAGATGTGAAAAATGCTATATCAAACTCAAGTTTTTAAGATTATTATAGTCTAAGATTCATAAGATTTAATATTATATGCGTTGCTCTATTGCCATTTACCATCAAACTCTGTTGCATTTGGACATTAAGAGATATTATGGAGCAGAAATTACAGCATTCATACATCCCTTATTTAATGAACATTATTAAGATGTATTTTGAGATTTATTTCTATTCCTTCCGGTGATATGTACTGCCATCGTGTGGTCAGAAACCACAAGTACAAGGTATGGTGTGCTCTCTGCCAGCTCCTTGCGAACTGACAGATCTCACTAGATTTCACGATAACAGCTCGTTCCAATGATCAGGCAAACTCTTTGTGAAGAAGCACTTCCCGATGCCAGTTCTAAACTGTCCCTCACTCACCACACTGAACCCCTGCATTCTTGTCATGTAGGCTTTATTTGTTTGCTGAACTACAGTATTAACATTCCGCCCCACCCCATCTCCACACACATCCTGGTGTAGTTTGCTCAAAGTAAGTTATCTTGCACAACCAATGAGCTCGAGTAGCTGAATAAATCTGAATAGCAAAAGAACAGAAATTGGTTTCAGAAATGTTACATTCTCAGGAGCTGACTCGGAAAATCAGAATACGGAGTGAATTGTGTTCCCTTTTAGGCTTAGGAAAAGATAATACCATTTGGCAATGGCAGAAATTGAAGTACTGATTGGCAACATAGGAAGCAATTATTTTTTCTGTCGTACACTGTCTGTGATATGAATATATAAGTTGGTGGTCGAGAACTCTAGCTTGAGAGAATCCTGGCAATCATTCAAGGAAAGCTCAAAAAGAAATTGCTTTCTTTATATTACGATTGTGGAGGTGGAGAGAGAGAGAGAGAGAGAGAGAGAACAATACATTGCATTTGTATAATAATAATCATTGTATTTGATATAATCTTCTAGACGTCTCAAAGCGCTTCTCAGAATATACTGTAAAGTTAATTTACTGTATATATTCGTGGGCGAAACGCGGCAGCCAATTATGCACAACGATGTCCCGCAAATAGTTGTGGATTGAATGACAAATTTATTATTGTTTTTGTGAAGGATTATTGTCAGAAGTGTGGAGTAAGGGAATTTGCACAAGGTTTTGCCCTGCCTGGAATCGAACCCAGGGTGTCTCACTTTCAAGGCGAGTGCTCTGACTACTGAGCTACGAGACTCCGTTCCTTTATAGCACCTTTCACGTCAGGAGGATGTCCCAAAAGAGTTGAAGTCTCCTTGAGATCATTGGTGGCGGAAATACAATGATAAATGATAAATGACTAGCGGCAACGGTGGAAATGCTGTAATAATAGTAATGTAATTAATGTTGAAACTTTAGCTGGTAGATATTCACTCTCAACATTCGGAGGAAGGGTCAGAGGTTGTGACTGAAAGAACAGGAGATTTGCTGGTCTGCAGATAGGGATAGTGTACGGTAACTGGATTAGCTGAGGTTGACACCCGCTCAGTTGGAAGGTCCACAAGCGATCATTTTCACCAAATATCAAAAGATTGCCACTGTTTACCTGGCAGTAAATAGGAACCTGGTTGTTGGTTGATTGGTGGATCACTTGCCGTGACTAATAATCCCTAACAAAGATAATTCCGTGACTCAATCCACGACTGTTTGTGGGACCCCAAGGTGCGCAATTGGCTGCTGCGTTTCACACACAGAATAAGTCAATCCACTTTAGAGTATACTCTGTGAAGTATTGTACATTGAGACATCTTGAAGACATGATAAGGCTCTAAACCACAATAATAAAATTGGTCATTTCAATCCACGACTGTTTGTGGGACGCCGCTGTGTGCAATTGGCTGCCGCGTTTCGCCCACAAATACACAGTCAATTCACTTTACAGTGTATTCCGTGAAGCGCTTTGAGACGTCTAGAAGATGTGAATAAGCGCTATATCAAATGCAAGGATTATTATGGTTGTTATCATAATGTCCTTTCTCTAGATGAGAAGCTTCCTGTCCCATTTCCGTCCTCTTCCAGGTATTTCTGCAGAAACTTCATTAAGACACCAGGAGAGAAGAGGAGAGGCGAGGTGACCCGATTCAGTTCGACTGACAGACAGATTGGACGATATCAGACACAAAGTGGATGCCTGGAAAGTAGCTATCCATAGGCTGGTTATTCTTTTCTACAAGACTCAGTCACTGTCAAAATTAGTCCAGAGTGTAAGTGCGTGCAGATTACACTGGTTTCTAAAAACCAGTATTTGCATCAGCACATACAAGTCTTTAATCAGCTGCGAGATTGCTGTTGAAACCCACTTAGTGCAGTGTGCGTGCGCATTATGGCTTCCCATGGCTGAGATTTGCAACACTAATGGTACCTTAGCAAACGCCTGTATTCAACCAGACCGTTTATGACAGAACGGTGAGGGGAAAGATCAGACGCAAAGGGAGGGGAGCGTGAGGCAGCGAAGCAACAAAGCAGCATTTTGTTCAGAGATGCTCGAGATGCTTTGAAGTGATTAGTTCAAGGTTATCAGGATTACTCAATGTACAAAGGCATTTGCTTCTGGAAAGTGAATGTCTCATTACCACCAAAACAACAAGAAGAAAATAACACTTGTACAGCGCCTTAAACATCAGGAGGACGTCCCAAGGCGCTGGACGGTCAGTGTTTCGAACCCGAGCTGGGATCGTGATGGTGAAGTATGAAGGGGAGGGAGGGCAAGGGGTGTAACCGATGGCACAGTTGAAGAGGAGGTTCATGAGGCAGGACTTGAAGGAGGCCAGGGAGCTGGTGAAGCCATGGCTGGGACTCTAGCTCCTCTGGCACCACCATTAAGAGGAAATGTGAAACTTTAGTGTACAACTCTGCCAGATCTGGAGCTCACGACCTGATCACCAGGGAGGGAGAGAGAAAAACACCATCATAAATACTGCTTAAAAAAAACACAAATGTGATATGTTTGTTCCTCTCAAACATTAAATGTGGGAAAATTAACAAACATGTCGTGCAGTGGTCGCAATGAAGCGTGAAATGGCAAATAGACTGATAGTGTAATTCAGGGATTTGTTTTGCCGTTTCATTGGGCAGATGTGCTGCTGAGCGCGTGGATGATCTTTGTTCTGTTCTGAGTGAGTGAGTGAGTGAGTGAGCGAGCGAGCGAGCGAGCGAGTGAGTGAGTGAGTGAGTGAGTGAGTGAGCGAGTGAGTGAGTGAGCGAGCTAGGGAACGTGGGAGCGAGCCTACCCGCCTGCCTGCCTATCTTCCTTTATTCATGACTGTTAGGCATCAATGACATCTCAAAACGCTTCACAGAGTTTACTGTACAGGTGCAGTGATTTTGTATTTTGTAGGCAGAGTGGAGTCCTGTAGCTCAGTGATTAAAGCACTCGCCTCGCAAACGAGAGACCAGAGTTTGATTCCCTGCAGGGCGAAACCTTGGGCAAGTTTCCTCAATCCACAATCTTTATTTTATGATAATCCGTCCAGCAAAAAAAACAATAATGATTTGATGTGTTTCGCCCACAAGTATACAATCAATTCACCAAACCGTACATTCTGCTTTGAAACCTCTCTGTCTCTCTTTCCTCCCCCAACCACCCACCCCCAGATGTGAGTTGGCAACAGAGCGACTTTTCCACAATCAGCTGGGGAAAAAAAAACTGCACAACCGATTAGTTGTGACTATAGCAACACTGCCAAATCACTTCCTATGTCGTCAATGTGGCTGTCAAAGTCTCGCGGCAACTGCCGATCTGACAATAGCCACAAAATTCTGAGCACCCAGATAACAATAATAATAATTGCCGGGTTTGATACCGTGACTTATTACGTCTGTTGTGATGCCTCAAAGTGCTTCACGCAGAATGCACCGCAAAGTGGATTGACTGTATATTTTGTGGGCGGAAAGTGCTCGTCTTGAAATCAAAATAAAACGTGTCAAAATAAAAGCAGGAATACCGAACAGATTGCGTGTACAAAATGAAGGAGGGAAGTTTGCTTAAATGGGAGTACATTTTATCTCGCACATGAGAATGAAGATGCAATAGATTGACACAGTAACTTGCGTACAATTCAGACCCACGCCTTGTTTGTCACAATCTCTTAACTGAATGATGCTGTCGGTATCCCAGCAGCATTTATTTATGTAGTTACCCATACGTCCAACACATTTCCCTTGGAGTGATGAGTTATCACTAATTATTATTGCACTTTTTAATGGACTGGGATAAACAGTGTTACCAAATACACACTGACTTCCCAGTAAACTTTTTGGTGTCTCAGTGACATGGTAATGCACTATATGTCATCTAGATTATTAATGTTGCCTCTGTTAGTCTAGGTTCTCCAGTTGTGGAATTGTACTAAAAGAACTATTGTTTGTAATCACTGAATTGAACCACATGGAGGCTCCTAGAGACTTGAAGTCTGTTAATTGTTTCCTTTTCCTATAATGAACAACTGGAGAGTAACTTTAGGTCTAATAAGAGAAACTTTAGACTATTATTGGAAGCTTTTAGAGCATTCAGTTCAATCAGTTGGCACAGTCAGTCTTCATTTTGGCACAGATTTTCTGCAAGTTCTTTTAAGAACTGTAGAAAACTGACTTCAAAGTTAAGACTGAATTCAACAAGTTGTCACATTCTATTTGCAGTAAAATGTTACATGGTTTCTAAAGTTTAAAAAATATATTCTCATCTGAAGATTTCTTTGGGAGATATTAACCAATGTTACTGAAGATTAAGCAGCAAATCACTGTTACATTGGCATCCGATTTGTCTTAGATGCATTTATTCTTTATATACATCATGGAAAGGGTGCGAAAAATCCAATTAATTTTATCTTTATCCTGGCTCTGTTACCATGACTCAGTTTGTTTCAACCTCACTTCTGAATCTGATGGTTGTGTGATCAATCTTCACATCGGAATTTAGGAACATAGGAATTAGGAGCAGGAGTAGGCCATTTGGCACCTCAAGCCTGCCCTGCTATTCAATAAGATCATGACTGATATTCTAACCTAACTCCATCTGCCCGCCTTATCCCCATATCCCTTAATCCCGCCACCCTTTAGAAATCTATCAATCTCAGTCTTGAATATGTTCAAGGATTGAGCATCTACAGCCTTCTTAGGTGGAGAATTCCATAAACTCACTACCCTCTGAGTGAAGAAGAGTTTCCTTAACTCTGTTCGAAAAGGCTGAGACGTAATCTTAAGACTGTGACCTCTAGTTATAGATTCTACTACCAGGGGAAACAGTCTCCCACTGTCTACTCTGTCAAGCCCCTTAAGAATCTTATAGGTTTCTATAAGATCACGTCTAATTCTTCTATATTTTAGAAGAGAATATAGGCCGAGTTTACTCAACCTATCCACTTAGGTCAACCCCCTCATCCCAGGAACTAACCTAGTGAATCTATCCTGCACCTCCCTCTTAAATGACTTTGAGTTCACAGTACAGTCTGGCCCTTCAGTGCAGTGCTGGGGGAGTGCTACGGTGTCAGAGACACAATAATCCAAGATAGGAACTCTCTGTTAAGGCAAACATTAAAGATCCCATAGGACTATTCAAAAAGAGAAGGGGGCTTTCTGCTGATGTATTGACCAACAATCCCCCAATTAGCCTCTGTTGTAGGATATCCCTGTGTGCAAATTGGCTGTTGCATTTGCCTGCAGTAACTCTTGTGGAATGCCATCCCTCAATCCCTCCGTTTCGCCTCTTCCCTTTCCTCTTTCAAGGCCGGTTTGAAGACTTTCCTCTTCGATCGTGCCTTTTGTTCCACCCCGAACTCTTTTACCTCCCCTTCGTGTTTCACCCCTTCCCAAACACTCCCCTCCCAGCTCGGGTCACACGCCTCTTGTTCAGCGCCTTGGGACGTCCTCCCGACGTGAAAGGCGCTCTATAAATGTAAATTGTTGTGTGGCATTTTGAGATCCTTTCAAGACACAATGCGGTGCTGTGTGAAATACACAGATCTATTATACGATGGTTCCAAAACTCCATGAAAACAGTATTACGAGCAGGTTGATGGTAGAAACTTGATGTTGCCGAGTGCAAGGCTGGCAATAGTTGATAATATATTCAGCATACGTCATATTAAAAACAGATTGTAATTTGTGGAACAAGTTCAAGCTAGAGGGGGTTGCAGCAACCTTATAAAAGTAACTGAGAACATTGTAAATTTAAATCATTCAAATTCACTCACTGGTCTCTCAAGAGCTAAAAGATTGCATAAATTATAAAATGTTATTAATGATATCACAACAGCAAAACATTTGAATAAAAGCCATTTATTTTTGAGGGGCCACTGATTACATTTATGCTGCAAAATGTTATTTGTAGAATCAAATGTAAGTTGGGAGGGTGTCAGCCTGACTCAAATCAGTAGCACCCTTTCCTCTAAGTCAGAAGGTCGTGGGTTCAAGCAACCTCTTCTCCTGCATCCCCGTACCTAAGTACCTGTTATTGGTGCATGTTTCATTGTGATGTAATAATCTTCAACGATTACGAAAACAACAACTTTCATTTATATGGTCTTAAGCCATGATCTGAAAGAGGGGAAGGAGGGGAAATAATAATAATTCTTGCATTTGATATAGTGCTTTTTACATCTTCTAGATGTCTCAAAGCGCTTCATGGAATTTACTGGAAAGTAAATCGACTGAATTACTTGTGTGCAAAACGCGGCAGCCAATTGTCCCCACAAACAGTCGTGAATGGAAATGACCCAATTTTTTTTTTTGAGGGATCATTATTAGGCTTCTAGAGTAAGGAAACTTGTCCAAGGTTTCGCACTGCCTGGAATTGAACCCAGGTCTCTCGCTTGTAAGGCGAGTGCTCTATCCACTGAGCTACAAGACTCAACGCCCTTCATGAAAGTGAAGGTGGAGGGATGGATTGATATAGAGAGTTCCAAGTATGTTGAGGTAGAGCTCAATCTTAAGTGTTGCATTAGAGTATTTAAATCCAGCGGGCAGAGTTTCATCTCTTACGCTTGCTCCTCCGCTAACTAAATTACCGGGCCAGGAATCCATCAGACGCTTTAAGAGCTGCCTGTATCTCGGAACTCTTGCCCAGGAGCAGGTTATGGTTTGCAGTGCGAGCAGAATGTTTTTTAAATTGCCGTTACCTTTAGCGAATTAATTTGGAGTGAGCGATGAGGCTGGGGAGAGAAGTGAATGCGTTTTGCGCATTCCCTGTGCCCAAATCCCGAATGAAATGAAACCTGGGGGTAATAGTGCAGTTGGCGGTCATCAGCACATGTTAATTATCACACCGCGCACTGCAACTGTTTTCATCCGCGCCCTCTGGTCAGACAAACCGAGGATGCCACATAAAGCGTTACATCGAATACATTCCCGTTAGTCCTCAACAATGTTTTGCTTTGTTCCTGCAGCAGCTGAATGGGTCTAAGAGATCGAATTTAATAACGATAATAATAACGATAATAGTAGTACTTGCATTTGATATTAGGGCCTTATCAGATCTTCGAGACGTCTCAAGGAGCTTCACAGAATATTATGTGAAGTAAATAAATATATATATGTATCAACTGTATATCTTGTGGACAAATTACAGCAACCAATAGTGCACAGCAGTGTCCCCCAAACAACTCGATCCAATTTGATTCTTACCTGACTCCATTGCATGTTCATGTGCGATAGTCAATAGACAGCAGGAAGGAATAGTAAACTGTGTTGATTTCTCCCCCCCCCCCACTCTCCAGCTCAGTTGTTCCAATTGTTAGCATAGTAGTTCCACGTAGAATCATTTTTATCTACATTTGTTTTACACTAAAAAAAATCTAAACCCGTGAACTACCAATATGTATTGCCTTCAATCTGAATAAATCTTAATTTGATGGTGCAAAAATCCGAGAGGGGCATTTTAGAACTGAGCTAATTTGAACAACCGTTGGTACAGCAATGAATTGCATTTATTTGTTTTAACTTCTATGATATCGGGTGAGCCTTTGTAGCCTTAGTCTTCACTTTCACAATGAATTATTTATTCAGACGTGTCTGTGGTACGAAGATAAGCGGCTGAAGGAAGAGTCATTTGTTTGAACTTGTTCGCCAACATGGCTCACTATCACTTAAATCTGTAAGCTACTTTAATGGATATATTTTTGCGAATAAAAAGAGAGGGAGCGGAGGTGGGGGTGGAAAAGGTTAGATTCCTTATGAATGATTTGTTCTGAGTCATTCATAACAAACCACGCATCATTCAGGTTATTTTTAGGACTTAATTTTCCCCAAATGGGAAAATGTTGGAGAACGGAACACATTTTTACAACAAATCTGTCTTAGATACCGAATTTTGGCATTTCACCCACAAATATACAGTGAACTCACTTTACAGCATATTCCGTGAAGCGCTTTGAGATATAATAATAATAATAATCCTTGCATTTGATATAGTGCTTTTCATGTCTTCCAGACGTCTCAAAGCGCTTCATTGAATATATCATAAGGTGAATTGGCTGTATATTTGCAGGTGAAACACGGCAGCCAATTGAACACAGCAGTGCCCCACAAACAGTTGTGGATTAAAATGACCAATTTTTTTGAGGGATTATTATTAGCCATATGGAGTAAGGAAAGTTGCCCAAGGTTTCGCTCTGCCTGGAATTCAACCCAGGTCTCTCCTTTGCAAGGCGAGTGCTCTTACTACTGAGCCACAGGACTCCACTTGTTAGGTAAACAGAGGCGGGTAGAGTAAGGAAACGTGCCTAAGGTTTTGCTCACCGTACTGCCGTCTTCAACACAGCATCGAGCTGTGAATCACATCCTAGTCTCAGCCACCCTTCCTTGCAAACCTTTTAGAGATGTGTATTACCCTTTGGGGTAAAGAAGATTCCTGTATTGCTTTGAGCTGGAATCGAACCAACAATCCCCACATCGAGATCCATCGTGACATACATTAAGCGAATGTGTTCCGAAGCATAGTGTATTGACACCTGTGTTGCCTGGGTGTGCACTCTATGAGTGCAATGGTGTGTGTTGGAGTGCGGGGAGGGAGGGTGGGGGGAAAGCTTAACCAAGAACAGGAGGGCATCCCTACAAAAATTCTGCGAAAGTGATTGGTACGATGACATGGTTGTGCTAATTGAGATATTCAAAGTTATTAATAAAGTGCTACAGAACATCTCAAATGTTACTCTGTAATCTTGTTGCTTTGTTCATCGTAACGTCGCAATTTTCTCTGGCTGCCTGCCCTGCAAACAATTTTAAATTGCCCAAGGGAATGCAATTGCGACAGTAAGTGTATTGGCACAGATTTCTGTACAAATATGGAAGTGATTTGCATTGGCACAATCCAAATGACCTCTAATGTATCAATCTCTGCTCACGTCTCAACAATCTTCGGCTGATTTACTGGGAAACTGGGAGGGTTGGAGGCAAGCCTAATTGCTCCTAATGCAATTTTCATTTATCGAAACGGTTTCTGCCACCCAAATGAATTGTGCTGGATTTTTCTACCTTTTACACGTTACTGTAAAGATCTTACTTGAAATATTATTCATTACTCCTCTCTTTTGCACAGACCTGATTTTGTGGTAAGTGGTAATAATATTTGTGTTAACCCTTACCTTGTTCCGTATTACTGGCAAGAGCTCCTGTAGCTCAGTGGTTAGAGAACACACCTTCCAAGCGTGAGACCTGCGTTCGAATCCAGGCAGGTCAGGGTGAAAACCTTGAGCAAGTTTCTTTACTCCACATGCCTAATAATAATCCGTCCAAAAAAACCCCACACAATAATACAAATTGGTCATTTTCAATCCATAACTATTTGTGGGACACGCAATTGGCTGCCATGTTTCACCCACAAATATACAGTCAATTCACTTTACAGTATATTCTGTGAAGTGCTTTGAGACGTCGATAAGATGTGAAAAGCGCATTATCAAATGCAAGGATTACTATTATTAAGATTTGCAATGATTTAGTGATCACATTCCTCTGGGAAATTTCAAATTGTTCACATTTGAAATGTATCAGGATTATCATGATTTTAATAATAATAATACTCCTTGCATTTGATATAGCGCTTTTCACATCTTATCGACGTCCCAAAGCGCTTCATAGAATATACTGTAAAGTGAATTGACTGTATATTTGTGGGCGAATCGCTGCAGCCAATTGCGCACAGCAGCGTCCCCACAAACAGTCGTGGATTGAAATGACTAATTTTATTATTGTGGTTTTTTGGGGGGAGGCGGATTATTATTAGGTGTGTGGAGCAAGGAAACTTGCCCAGAGTTTAGCCCTGACCTGCCTGGATTCGAACACAGGCCTCTCCAGTTTGGTCTCCCCAGCTTGCTCTAACCACTAAGCCACAGGAGCTCCACCTTTTCACCTTTGTAATCGTCACAGTTGATATTTCTGATATAACATCTTCAAAGAATTTGAACGCTTATCTGTAACGTGTTGCTTTAATCCAACCTCAAGTAAAATAATCAGGTTTTTATTAAAACAATAATATGAACTCTTGAATTTGATATAGTGCCTTACCACATTGTTGAGACACCTCAAAGTGGATATAAGGTACTGTGTATTTTGTGGGTGAAATGTGGCAGTTAGCCACGGAATGAGTGAACAATTATATTTGAGGGTACTGTATTGTCGGCCAGGACACTGAGAGAAACTTGCTTCTCTTTTTGATTAGTGCCATGAGACCTTTAACGTACATCAGAACAGGCACCTCTACTTAACGTCTCATCTAAAGGACGGATGTCTTTATAATATTCAGGCTGTTCATACAGTGCCAAAATTGCCTAGCAATGCAATGCCACAGAGTGAATGCATTTCAAAATGAGACATTATTGCTCAAACTTGAGTTTTCACCCACCACGGTTGACAAAAAAATGAGTCCTACCATTGCATAAGACATGTATTCACTTTTTCAGTTTGAGAGGGGTCAAACAACCTTTACAAAAGTCAGATTTCTGCACTGCAAATAAAGATTTGGTTTAGTTATGGTTTAGTTGCAGATTGCAAATTGTCCAGCAAAAACATATGCAGGAAGAAAATAAACAAACATTTAAGTGGAGTAAACTTAAATGTGTGCACATAGCACGCATTGGCTGTGTGCCAAAGCAAATTGTCAGTAACTGAGAAAGAACTTGTAACGAACAATAATAATCCTTGCTTTTGATATAGTTTCCTGTCGAGTCATTGAGATATCTCAAAGAGCTTCATGGAACATATTGTAAAATGAATTGGCTGTGTATTTTGTGGGTGCAGCGTGGCAGCCAATTGTGCGCAGTAGTGTCCCATAAACAGTCATGGTTGAGTGACCAATTTATTACTTTTGTTTGGAGGAATTATTACCCCCCATGAAAAACAATCTGATAATCGACTAACAACTGGGTTCCTACTTACTGCTAGGTAAACAGAGGAATATGGAGTAAAGAAACTTGCTCAACATTTCGTCCTGCCGGGAATCACACCCAGGTATCTCACAAGAAATTGCTTCCAACAACAACAACAATTTACATTTATAGAACGCCTTTCACGTCGGGAGGACGTCCCAAGGCGCTGCAAATACAGTGACTAGGCAAATGGCCACAGGCTTTTGGGTTTCCAATATATCTGTCAATCCTCTCAGGTTTCTGTATGATTTCTCAGATCTTTAGTCTATACCAAGGTGGCAAAGACCTTCATAAGGTTAATTTACATATTTCAAAAAATAAAGATATGTTCAGTTGTTGTTTAACACTCCACGACACTGGGGCAATAGAATTTGGTTTCATGGCACAGAGGAAAGCCAGCTGCAATAGTTGATCTGCAGCAATACAATAATAATAATAATATTCCTTGCATTTGATATAGCAGTTTTTCACATCTTCTAGATGTCTCAAAGCGCTTCACAGAATGTACTGTAAAGTGAATTGACTGTATATTTGTGGGTGAAATGAGGCAACCACAGTCATGGATTGAAATGACCAATTTTATTGTTGTGTTCTTTTCAAAGGGATTATTATTAGGTGTGTGTGGAGTAAGGAAACTTGCCCAAGGTTTTGCCCTGACTTGCCTGGATTCGAACACAGGTCTCACTCTTATAAGGTGAATGCTCTAACCACTGAGCTACTCCAATACAACACAATTTACGTTAATATTGCACCTTTTGTTTCGGAAGACGACACGGTGACTCCCAGGACCCGTTCACTTTTCCTGCCGGGAAGTCCCTGTGTGTGTGTGTGTGTGTGTGTGTGGAGCTTTCCCCCCCACCCCCCGGAAGATAAGATGGATGGAAGCAAAGCTCGCACTGTTTTGTGACGAACGTGAAGGGAATTAGGTCAATATGGCATCTACACGACAAGCTGCATTCAACGCTTTCTTACCGTGTGAATAGCCTCTGTTTTTGAGCAGGTTCGGAATTACATCTTCACAAAGATATATTTTGCTTTGATGGTTCAATTACCGAGAGTTAATTGCAGAACAACAACAGCTGGGAATTATGTTCATAGCAATCAGCCAATTTGGATTGAATTTTTTTTGCACTAGGAGAATTCTTTTAATTCTTCGCAATTATTTCCCATCCCCCAACCCCCAGCTTCCTCAATAAGGTTGGACACGGGAGCTCATCTGCTTGAAAGTGCTGTACCAAATCTAATTTTGTTTTTGTTGCTTGTCAGATTTGTTTCTCGAGTATTTTGGGCTCCAGTTGTTCCTATCTTAAGGATCGAATGCACCTTATTAGCGCTCATTAATGTTACAGCACTTAATTTGAGTCTACTAATCAAATGCTGCTATTTTTACTCTGTTTCTTCCTCTCGTCTCTGCCTGCCGCCCCCCTCACCCACCCCCCACCCCCACCACTGGGATCATTAAAGTTGTTAGACTTCCCTTTTCATTTCTCCAGATATACTGATTAAATTCAAAATCTTGCAACTTGGCAAACACGTTTTAAAATATGCAGGGTCACGGTTTGCGTTTAGGAGGAGCTTCTTTGCATAGAGAGTGGTGAGAGGCTGAAACTCACTGTCTGCAGGCATTTCATAAACCAGGGATTATGTTTTGGACATTACTGCATACAATACGCAATAGAGTAACCAATAATGACTCCGAGCAGAATTGTTCAAGTGGCCGGTTGCCTTTTGTGGCAAATCCAAATAAAACGCATTGACAGGCGTCAATCTAGTCACTCCTGGACTCATGGCCACACTATAATGCCAACAAGCTGAGCAAATGTGTTTTAATCATCCCATGTGAAGAATAGATTGGCTGTGGGGAATGGAAATGGCACCGACTGTCATTAGTTGTGTTGATTCACTTATCTCAATGGTTTAAATGTCAGTGGAGCAAATGAGGGCGACACACACACCACACCATCCAAACTGCCTTTTACACATTCCGTGCAGATCACGCTACTCTTCTGAGGCTGGAGTTGACATTTAAGTGTCAGCGAGGCTCAGACGGTAGAACTCTCTATCTCTCCTCTGAATTGGAACTTTATAGGTTCAAGCTCCTGCTGGGACTTTAATGTTGTAATCTAGGCTGGCACTCCATAGGTTGCTGTAAGGAGGTGCAGTATTACTTGTGGTGTAATCTTTGGGATGAGGTGTTAATCTGAGGTCCTGTCTCCCAATCCAGTTGGACATTAAAGGAGAAGGGAGTTTCTTCTGGTGTCCTGGCCAACAATCTTCCCACATAAAACTGGTCATTCACTTCAAGGCTGTCTGTGGGACATTAAAATACAGTCACTTCACTTTACAGTAAATCCTGTGAAGTGCTTTGGGATGATATCCCGATATGTAATATCAAATGCAAGGGATGATTAGTGAAGTTTGGAAAATTTTAAGGAAGATTGTTTGAACACGTATATATGTGTGTGCTGCCATCATATTTTTATAAGTTGTGCTGTGCAATTATATTTCATATAATTAAATTAACAAGGTACACTCACTGTCTTTTCTTTTGAAGATCTTTGAGGCTTTGAGTCATCCTCCTGATGTGAAAGACACCACCAGAAGCAGGAATCCGTATTATTTATATTTCCATGCATAGTGAATCATGAAATACACTTGAAATGGAATATTACACAGACTATATTAATAACTATGAAAGTCATTCCTCCTCTTTGATATTAACAATATTGAAAGTATAACCAATTCGAATGGGTTTAGGACATTCTGGATCACAATGTGGGTAAGATGTCATCTAATCTTAACAACTTAATATCTTCCCCTAATATCTTCTGAATGTCAATGAGGCCTTTGCTTTTTTCTGTGAATTGTTTGATGACTCTTGACTATTTTCCCAGTGATTTCAGCTGTGACGTGATTCTTGGTATTTCTCTCCCAACACTTATTTTCAGTGTTTTTATTAAAGCGTTTCCACCCCCACCCCAATCCTTTTATTTCTCCACCGCCATAAACTATTGCACCCCAGAACAGAACTGTGGAAAATTCTTTCAATTCCATATCAAGGGTAAATTGAAGGATCTTTCACAGTGCGAAGTCTTAAAATCTAAGGCAAATGATCGACTGGGTTAAGAAAAGGGCAAAAAGAATTTTGGGTCCTGTGTGTCAGCAGTGTTGCTGACTCAGTTCGGGTAAAACTGGTTCATTTTGATTCTTCATCTAAGTCCTATTGACATTCCTAGCGCTCTTTAGATGTAGTGTGTGGGCTTTTAATTAAATCCCTCAGTTTGCTAAGACGAATGCTAGACAGGTTGTGCTCAATGCGGCATATCACATTTTTTGCAGTTCATTAGGTTAGCAATCGGAGCTGACTGCTTACTAGACCACACATATCACTTGGGCCTTGCGATGTAATATTCTGCACTCCTCTGTGTCAACATGGAACACATTAGCAGCCTGCAATGTGCAGTGACTTACACCTAGAGCACCCAGCCCAGAATTTATAGTGAAAGGATGATGAAGTACAGAAAAGATGCAGCTGGCTAAAGCCCTTTCTTTATGCATGAAGCATTAGACGTCTCTTTATTGCGATGTTCCGTTCTTTTCATTATGTCCACGATTCTCTTTGCTCCATTTGCCTTCTCTCTTTAAACAGTCATCTTTGTTCATTATGCAGTAATGCGTCCCTTTGCTAATGGGCTTCAGTCACATTCGTTCGGCTACGTGAGAAGTACTTGATGGCACATTACACTATTGTCATCTTACAACTAGAGTCACCTAATCGTAATAAAGTGGAACTGACAGCCAGTTTATCAAGGATAATGCAAAGTTGAGCTCTCGGCTCCTGGCCTTTCGCAGGTGAATTGGAGCTTATGAATCCTGCGTTCGGAAAATTACTTTTCTCACTTTGATGTTCTTTCCGATCGTCTCCACATGGTTGATATACAGCAATTCAGCTGAGAATGTCAACAGATTTGTTCCGTAACTGATTCTTGGCGTGTGACACCACATTAACTTTACCAAACAAATATCTAGTGTCCCGACCGAGTCAGCCACTTGCGAGTTCAAGTCCCACATCGGAACTTGGAACTCCGAGTCTCGGCAGCTAGACTGCGGCTCTGCTGATAATAATGTAATAATAATAATAATAATAATCCTTACATTTATATGTAACGTTTTCCACGTCTTATTGATGTCTCAAAGCACTTCACAGAATACAACAAAGTCCCTCCATTTCCGCAACGTTGCCCAACGCCACCATTGTCTCACCCCTCATGCCGCTCAAACCCTCATATGTGCCTTCATTACATCTAGGCTCAACTATGCCAAATCCCTTCTTCACTCCACATACCGCAGATTATCCAAAACTCTGCAGTTGGTGTATTCTCTTGCACCATGCTCCACGATCCTGTCACACCCACCCTCGTCCGGCTTCACTGGCTCCCCATCCCTTAGAGGATCGAGTTTAAAATCCTTGTCCTTACCTTCAAGGCCCTCCATGGCCTTGCCCCCTCCAACTTCTCTGATCTCCTAACCCCCGTATCAACCTGTCCATTCCCTCTGCTCTACAGGCTCTGGCCTGCTCCATGTCCCCTGCTCGGCCACCCCACCATCAGCGATCAGGGCTTCCACTCGACTTGATCCCAACCACCCTTATCCCTGACTGACCTAATCCCTGACTGTTCAGCACCTCGGGACATCCTCTCATCGTGAAAGGTGCTTTAGAAGTGTAATTTTGTAATTTGTATATCCAGTGTAAAGATTGTCATTGTAAATACAATTTGTTTCTAATGCACGAATGACGCATTATATTCCTTTGGGGTTAGATTGTGACTGAACATATTGAAAGAGATGTGATAATATTACTGTGGTTTCCAAGGCATCAGTAAAGTTATTCTAACTGGCTGCATTAGCCTTCCTTTCGAACACCCACCCGCACCAGCAGTCTGCAAATATTGTTTTGTCTCAAATAGTGAACCTAATAAACATATCGCAGTATTACGGACTCCATGGCAGTTTCTCCAAATGGGTGAGAGACTTGTAGGTTGTTTTAAATTGAATTGGTTCCTTGATCAGAGATGAAATGACCCTTCAGTCTTTTGTGTGCCAGTGAGGGCCATTTGTTCATTAACTTCACAACTGTGTGTGGTTCAATGCTATGTGCAAATTGGCTGGAGTGTTCGCCCTTTAAAATACACGGTTACCAAATAATCTCTGTGTTGAGCATTGCGTTCTAACCGCAGGACTTCCTATGCTTCACAGTAAATCCCGAGAAACATTTTGAGACATCATCCCAAAGTAAAAGGTGCTGTTATTTTATTATTTAATTTATTTCCTCTCCTAAATGCTGGTGTAACTGAGCAAAGCCGGGTTTATATTGTCTGAAGATGCATTTTGCTTTGTTCAAGGGATTTGCAATCACCTTTGGATTTAGGTTTTTGTCTTGCTAAAATGTACAGTGAACAATCAACATTAAACACCCTTCTGTTTTTTAAAAAAAATTCTCTTTGGATTGATTGGATTTAAAGTACTATATAGGCAGTGCCTATAACAGAGAGCATGAGTCACTTTGCTTCTAAATAACATGTAATAATGACTGAAATCTGTTTTTCATTGAATAGCTGGCCTCTGACACACAGAGCACTAATTGTGTGCTACCTATTGAGGAGATGTCGTTGGTTCGCTCAACAATTTGTTTAATGGAAAATTTTACTTCTTTCAGCCTGAAACATTTTGTTCTCTCCAAGCTATTCCATCAGTGTCTGAATTCAGTAATTACCTTGTGTGTTTGCCTTGCTTCTAGAAGTCCTCTAAGTAAAACTACTTTACAGGAAAGAGCTATAAAGGAGCGGACTGTTGCTTAGGAAAGATTCAGTACTGAAAGCTATTTATATGTCTCATGTTACGAGATGTAATGAAAAGGGAGCTTACAGTTTGTGTTAGCTCTGGTACTTACTGGCTTTATTTATAATAGCTTATTGCTATGTTTATACTGTGTGTTTGCAGTGAATTTACTATTAAATCTGTGTAAATGGGAGCTTGAACAGCTTGGATCGTACTCTTGTTCCTATCCTGAAGGAGGTGGTTTAATAAACAGAGCGACAGGCACCTACAAGGCATAAAAAGGCAGATGATTGAATGCGATGAATGAATGGAGGAAAAGTGCTCAGATCACCGCTGATGTACTCCACCGAGTTCGTTAGCGACTTGCTTCCATGCACTCTAAAAACACAGCGGCTTGGGCCACAGTTGGCTCGTGTGCTTTGTTTATTAGTCTAATTACTGTCTGACAACTTTACCCCAACACACGGCCCTGCCTGTTTGCGCCACACTTTCAGCACAAGGACACACACTGGCATTGATGGTGATGAATTTCCCCCCCAATTTCTGCAATAATCCAGATGGTGGGGGCAGGGAAGAATTACAGAAAGGTCACAAAGGATAAGAGGCAATAGGAAGGCGAAGGTATGATTGATGTCATTTGGACATACCATGCCCTAGCAACCTGACGAATTGAACTCAGCAATGTACTCGCAGCGATCTTCATGTAAACAATTACAAACGCGGCAGCCAATTGCGCACAGCAGCGTCCCCACAAACAGTCATGGATTGAAAATGAGTCATTTTTATTATTGTTTTTTTTGGGGGACGGATTATTATTAGGCGTAAGGAAACTTGCCCAAGGTTTTGCCCAGATCTGCCTGGATTTGAACACATGTCTCACGTTTATAAGGCGAGTGCTATAACTACTGAGCTACAAGAGAAAGTATTGCGCCTTTCATGTCGGGAGGAAATCCCAAGGAGAGAAGGGGTGTGACTGATGGCACCATCAAATGGCGATGAGTGCTACAGCTCTTTCAGAAAATATTACAGTATATTTATGAGAGGGTAATCTTAGTGTGAGTTGAATACAGTTGTGTTTATTCTGTGGTTCATTATATATTAAATGTCTTCTATTTATTGAAAATAAAGTAAGGTCATTGAAAAACCTAATTTAACAGTTTGAATATTACAGCCATTAAGGTGTCAAGAAGTATCAGGAGAAAGTGATGCATCTTACTCCGATGTAAATATTTTGTGAAAGTTTTTATTTTGCTGCCAATTGAGTTTAACCTGTGAATAATTACCTGAGATAATTAGATGCACACGTGCATAAAACCTTCCTTACAATAATAAAATACATTAAGTTCCCTAATAAAGTGTCTGACACAAAATTTTCCTGGTTTAAAAAAAATGCGATGTATTTTTTCTACAATTCCTTTGAAATATTTAGCATTTCATCAGAAGAGAAACATTCCTGACAAGGGATTGGTCCTAGAGCGATTTTGGTGGTGTGGACCCTGAGATTTTATGTACCAAATGATCCCACATCCGAACAATTGGTGCTTGCAAAATATATTCCAATTGTACGGGAAACCAACTTGGCTGCCTTTTGGGTCATCACGTCAACATTGATATTATTTTGTGTGCACTGCAGTGAATGTAGAAGCCTGCAAACACGACAACGGTTAACATTGATATAGTGCCCCTCATGCTGGGTAGCGTCCTGGAACCTGACCAGTGTTTGGGTGGGAATCCATGGACCCAAACTAGTGCATCATAACCGAGCTGTGCTGTACATCGTACACGAGTGCATCAACCTGATATGTGAATGCCTTGCTGGTTCCCCATACGTACACCGATGTGTACCTGTTAAACTGCCAATCAGTCCTTGTATTAACCCTCCCGCTCACCTGTTCAATCACGGTGGCCGCTTACTTGCACCTCTCTAGGCATGCTGAAGACCTTTGCGATTTCCTCATCTCGGGAACAAATTAACGTGAAAGAATTTGCAATGCGTGACAGACGCCTTCTCACCTGGTTGCAAAATAAGTGACAAATGCCTCCCTTGTTAAAATCGATTGTTAAACACCCTGCAAATCAAACTGCAGTGCATTGCCATTTAGGAAAACTACTCGCAATAACTGTTGAGTGTTGATCGATGATAGATAAAATGAAATGTTTGTTTTATTTTAATGTGTTCTGAAGGGGAATTATAAAATAAATACATATTGTTTTCTGTTAAGAACTGTTAAGAGAGTCACTGATGCAATCTGATGTCCTCCTCGTAAACATTCTGACTCCTTGATTAATCCATTCAGTGCAATGCAGCACTTTCATTAGTCAGTTTTTAACTGGCAAAGAAGCTTCTTTGAGTGAGGCTACATTCTGGCTGCCTTTGAAAATTCCTGTTAAGTGGGTTTTATGCCACGAAAATTGTTTGACGTTTTTGCTGAAACTCCAATCCTGTAAAAATCCCTGCATTTGGTTTAACACATTTCATGCCAGGAGGATATCTCACAGCGGACATCTGACACTGCCACAAGGGATTGACTCAATGTAGATATTCCATTGTTCTACATGTGTCTCCTTGCTTCCCCTTCCCTCCTTTCCCCACTCCCCACGAAGGGTCTCTAGGGTCTCCATGATTCGTACTGACTGGAATCAGTTAACAGTGGATAAGGAGTTATATTAATTATAATAATCCTTGCATTTGATATGGCGCCTTATCACGTCTTCTAAACTTCTCAAAGGGCTTCGCAGCATACACTGCAAAGTGAATTTGCAATATGTTTTGTGGGTGAAATTGCTTTGCCAAACAGTTTTTACATTTTGATCTAGTTTTGCGGCAGATTTTTAAGAACAAAAGAAAGGCCATTTGGCCCAATTGATCTCATTGTTCCAGCATCTTTCCAAGCCCAAATTACTTCCCAAAGTCTTGTAACACCATAATCTCTCCATTGCTGTCTTAGTCAGTTCTATTAATTTGACCATTTTTGTGCCCAATAGTGAGAACTTACCAGCGCAGTACAGTGTTAACTAATCTAAAAGTCCACTCCTCATATCAGGCATTCACTGCCCTGAGTAAATTACTAATCTAATCCTTTCCCATCATTGGTTGACCAAAACCCATGCCCTCTACCTTTCGCTGAATCAACAATTGAACCCAATTCGCTCCTGATCAGTGCTGCATTCAGCAGCTCTCTCTTTCCCGGTGAATAATTCATCTACAAAGCCCTTTGCTTCATTGTTCAGACGTGTAACTTGGGCCTGGAGCAATTACTTTTAACTTCCTCTCTTTCCTGACGGAGCTCAATGCCAGCCTTCAAGAAACAACCTGATGTAAGTCGAGTGGCTCCACTCCCCATAACATGAGATTCAGTGAAATTGTATTTCTGTGACTTTAGGTTTCGCTTCGCTTCATCAAACGTGTTATCGTTTTCTTCCCCTCCCGGCACAATTTAACAGCACAAGAAAGGTAACCCCACATTTTCCTTGCAGCACTGTCAAGCGCGTCTATTTGCAATCACTGTTACTATTCAGCAGCAATGTCAATTTGCACTGAGATACACCTTCCTTTTAGCAAAACTTCTCAAAGTTTACAGGGAATTCGTAGAAACCTCAGCAAGATGATTATGTGGGGGTGAGTTAGCAGGGAATTGACTAAAATGACTTGGAGTGGGTTTGGCAAATTGGTGTAGGAGAGAATGTGACAGAGGGATTTACTTATTCTGCAAATGTATTTTTTAGATGTTAGCCCCTCTTATCCGCCTCTTATGCCTTGGGATGTCCTGCTGATATGAAAGGCGCTATACAAGTGTAATTTTGTTGTTGGTTGATCCGCAATGAGGAATGAAGCTCAGAATGTGATGGGGAAGGGCTTTACACCACCAATCCTTTCCAATTGAAAGCGCTCTGTGACTCAATCCCGTGTGAAGGCCTCTGAAGAAATGCACGTCTTGTTGTTTGTTGCTGAAAGGTTTTGTGTTTACTTTCTCCATCTCATACCCTGTACCTCCGTGCCTCCTCCAAGACATATCTCAACACCCTCCTCTTTGACAACACCTTTGATCACCCTCCCTGACCTCCACTCTCCCTGATCCCACCCTCTATTTTGGGTCCAAATCCCTGGCTGTCCAGATTCTTGGGACATTCTCCGAATGTGAAAGACGCTATACAAATGTAATTTCATATTATGTTGGTGTTTTCCAATTATTTTCTTTTCTAAGAGTTTGGAAACTTACTAGACATCAAGGACTTACCAAAATAGATTTCCCCCTTAGGACCTAAGGAAGATACCCTGAGATACGAGACTGTACCTTCACAATGTGCTTTCAACCTTATAAGAATTATATATACAAAATATATGCGGCCCACAAAATACACAGTCAATTCACTTTACAATATATTCTGTGAAACACTTTAAGATGTCTCGAAGATGTGATAAGGCACTATATGAAATGTGAGCATTATTATTATTATTATCATTATCATGGTTAATCTTCTTTATGCCTGTATCTTTTCTAAAGTCTGGCATTTAGTGAATATTGTACAGTAGCAGTCCATCCCAAGGCTGGCTTGTGGGAATAGGTAGTATTGTTTGTTTGTCAAATAAATAATCTTTAAACTTGCAGAACTGTTTATCTAAAACAAGCAGCTTGGTTTCACAGAAATGCCACCGCCTCTTTCTTCTTCCTTACTTATAATAATCCTTGCATTTGATGAGGGGCCTTATTGCGTCATTGGGACGTCTCAAAGCACTTCACTGAATATATTGTAGAGTGAATTGACTATATATTTGTGGGCAAACTTCCATTTTAATTTGTGTCAGTACCGTTGCTTGATATATTCATTGGAATTTTATAGGCTTCTTGGCAATTGGCTGCAGTGTTTTGCCCACATTCAATTCACTTTACAGTCTACTGTATTCAACTTTGAGACGTTTCAATGATGTGTGTAAGGCAGCAGAGGGGTCGAGCAGGACAAGGATGCAGAGAGAACCCTGATCATACTTTTTAAAATGTCAAACTCTGACACTTGAGTTTTCAGAATGCTTTACTTCCTGCAAAAGCTCAGCTAATAATACCACTGGTTATTCCGACAATACAGATACAGTGTATATAGAAGCCGTGAATCTCTCTCTGTTGTTGAGTAAATGATGGTTCTAGCTTCCCCACTGGAGCTCTCTATTCTGTTCCCCTTACTATTAAAGTACTCTATTCTTTCTGCGCTGGTGTTAGTTTTCTGCAACTGCCCCCATTTGCGCTTTCCACTCTAAACCCATTTGCCATTTCTCCACTGTCACTGGAGCTCCCTTTGTAGCTCTTTAATCCAATTGTATTCATGAGAACATAAGAATTAGGAGCAGGAGTAGGCCATTTAGCCCCTCGAGTCTGCCCCGCCATTCAACAAGATCATGACTGATCTTCTAATCCAACTCCACTTACTTGCCTTATCCCTTAAGGATTCCCTTTACTCACATGATCTCTGCAGTTGCTATCTGCTGCCTCCGCTTAGCTGGCTCCTGCATGTCTCTTGTGTCCTACATTCCACCAACAGTGGCCACACGTTCAGCCACTTTGCCCCAAAACTCTGGAACACTCATTCTCCGCCTTGCCCTTTCCTTCAACATCTCCAGATCGAGCCTAAAGAACTTCTACTTTGACAGTCCCTTCGGACCCCTTCCCCTTCTTCTGGCTCAGTGCCATGCTCCATCAAGCGTTCTCCATCATGCTATTCTGCGTGTGGGACGCTGTATAAATACAAGTTGTTGTTGTTTGCTAGAGGTGGTGGTACTTGCTCCTCTACTGAGGGGAAGGAGAAATTAAGCTTAATTTACAGTGAAAAATTGATGACGTTCTGGCATCTACAATTTGTTCTTTCAGAGACTAATAAACAATATAATATTATAGTTGCTTGAAATCTGATGGATTGCGCTGTTAGTGTTGCAGCTGCAGCAATATTTTTGTGAATTATTATGATTGAAGCGTTTTACTTGATCAAAAACAACCTCGCGGCAATTAATAAATGTGCTTACAATTATCTCTGACTTTGTTCATTTTGTGATAAATCAATTTACAGTTTTATTCACTGCATTAGATGCGCTAATTGCAATTTGGTGTCTCACTCAGTACAAATGCTAGTGAGGATTTAAAGGTTGTTTTCGTTTACTGTAGTTCAGGGTCTATCACACCAAATTACTTTGGGATGTGAGATGTGATCCACATATAATAATAATCATATTAATAACACTTGCATTTAACATAGGTGTAGTGACTGTATTTTAGGAGGTGCATGTGGCAGCCAATGAGGTAGGTCAATGATCAATTGTAGGACTAAGCTTGCATACCAACCAAGGAAGAGACTCCATTGATGAATAGTTCACACAGTATTTATTAGATTAAAAAATTCCCCCAATTCCATTCGCTCAGCTGTGGGCTACTGAATTGCAAAATTCATACAAAAGAACGCTTTCACCACAACAAATTTGATTCAAGTTTTAGTAGAAAAATGTCATCTATTATGGTAAATATTTGTAACTCTAAACTGTCATAAAAAACTCTTCTTAAACAGTATCTATAAATACTTACATATATATTGTGTTTATTCAGTGTAAGCCAATGAACAATACCAAAAGTTGGTTGAAACTGAATCCATGATAACTTTTAGAAGGGAATTAGACACATTTGAGGAAGAAAAACACAGAAGATTAATGGGAAAAGGCACTGAAATGGATAGCTCTTTAACTGAGTCAACATGGATAGAATGAGCCAAATGATCATCTTCTGTGCCATTACAATTCTTTAATTCTATCATTGTATCTAAAATTGGAGGGAGAAGGATTTAAAATAGAAATTGTTGGGAATACACAGCAGATCAGGTCGCATCTGTGGAGAGTGTAAAATTAGTTAATGTTTCAAGTCAGTATTTTGTCTTGCATTTAAAATAGAGTGGCTGGAGCTGTGTGGCATCCATCCTAAGTGGATGTCAGTTCGCTCTATTTTAATTTGGCCTTTGATGCATAATCTGGCGAATCATACAGGACAATTTGGAGGCCATAATTGTTTCTCCCAATGTCCCTTTTACTTATACGAGCCGGACTGATTATTGTCTCTCTGCCTCCTTCCACAAAATATCTTTGTCTGCTTTGGTTCAATCAAATGTACACGATTGCTTTCACTGTCTCTTATTATGCTCATCAGATTTCTCAGATTATTCCAGTTCTCTTTCGTACCCTCGTGTGCCACTAAATTGATACTTGGCTGTCTCACTCCTTCACTCCGATTCATTTAGAAATCAAATTACCCTCCATCCGTATTGCCAGCATCCTTTTCTGGCGGCACGAAGCTGGATGGACACTTCTTTTGTGTAGCAGGTAGGGAGTTGCAAGTTAACATGCTTTGCGATGGTCTGCTTCACTCTTCTCATTTAGTGTCTTTTCAACCAGAATAAGACAATTGACTGGGACTTCGCTCGCTCGTTCTTTTGTCCAGAGACAACATTAAGAAGCAGTTAGCAACTAAATCTGATTTTTATCCCCCTCACATCTCTTGCCTCATCTTTATCTATGGCAATCCTTCTCACGCTCTCCCTTCCCCCTGCTTTCTTTCTCTCTCCCCCTCTCTCTCTCTCTCTCTCTCTCTCTCTCACACACTCCCTCTCCCCTCACATACACACAAGATCTAACACTCGCACTGGAAGTAGAACTTTTGTCCAGGGCACATTACGGTATTATGGCTCTTCCCCTTTCCTTTGAATATTGGCCTCTAACTTTGCCAGCTGTAAATTTCAAGCCCGAACACTGCGTGAGAGACTGTCAACTTCTGACCTCTTAATTTTTGCCTCTGTGCGCCAGTTCTTATAAGCGTTTGTCATCCCTGGGATTCGAATCTTGGAAGCAAACATGTAAATATTCTGTGAGGAAAATAGATATTTGCCAATCAGCAGCTGGCGTGAGTTCTAAACCTAGGATTTATTGCTGTGAGAATACTAACCAGAACACAAGTGGAATAAGGAAGGGAAAGATATACGGGGTGGCAGCAGCTTAAGACATTCCCAATAAATTGATTTGCCTGATAGATGGTAAAGTAATAACAATGCATTTGATATAGTGACCTACCACGTCAGTACTCCAACTCGAGAATCTCAGTGAAACGACCCACATAAAATAACTGCAGCTTTCTCCTTATTTTAATTCTGGCTCTTAACTTCCTGAGGCTTCTCTTCCCTTGGACTTGGTAGACAGTTGGTCTCGGGCCAGCCACATGTTTTAAGGTGCACTTCAGGACAGAGAGGGACTGGAACTGAAGGAACTTCGCCTGAACTTTTCCATCCTGACTCCCCACCTGTGGTGATGGTCACAGAAAACCCCCAGCAATTACACTGGTAAATATATGGAACAGGCTCCCTAGGCAGACAGTGGAAGCAGAAAGTGTTGATTTTTTTTCCAAAGCAAATTAAATAGATTTATTGTTTGGAAATAATATTTGTATACTGTGGGATACAGTATTGTATATAGTACTTGGGGATATGTAATAATCCCTTTATTGATATAGCGCTTTTCGTGTCTTCAGCGCCTTGGGGCATCTTCCCGATGTGAATGGCGCTCTCGAAATAAAATTTAGTTTTTCTTCATGAGGGATTATTATCAGGCATGTGGAGTAAAGAAACTTGCCCATGGTTTTGCTTTGCCGGGATTGAACCCAGGTCTCTTGCGTGTAAGGCGAGTGCTCTAACCTTTGAGCTACAGGACTCCACAATGACATGTGACATGTGCATGCAACTGCCAGGATGGTGGAAGGAGACCTGGATGGACTTTGGTCTTCTATCGTCTAGCAAGTTTTATATTCTTACAAGAGGCACATCTTTGTCAGTTACGGACTATTATGGAAACGCGTGTATGATAGACAAGGTTTGCGATCGGTGGTGATACCTTTTTGCTGGCATGTCTGAGGTCCATGACTGATTACCTTTGAACGAGGTTGAAACAAACGCATTCGTTCTCAGAATAAGAGAAGCGAGCAGTGTCCTTCTCAACAATTCCCCCCAGACTAAACTGCTTACTCACTGCGGTAGCGCTCCGTGGGATGTGGTTGCTGTGTGTATATTGGCTGTCGAATTCGCCTACAGAATGCAGTCACTGCTGTAAATTCCTGTGAAATGCTTTGAGACACGACCCTGATGTGAAAGACGCTGTATCAAATGCAGATTACTCCAATTCAGCAACGATTTTGGCTTCCGGTTAATTTATTCCATGTCGGGATGGAAAAGTGATCGTCTCAAAAGCTGATAGATGAATAAAGAAACTAGCTTTAGTTTTCAAATGTCAAGAGAGATCCCTGGGAATGATTCGTAGCCACAAGCAAGAGAGTATGAGTAGTCCCTATTCCACTTCTTAAATGTCAAAAAAAATTAAATGATTATTAAGCATTCAACTAGTTCATTTTGCAAACGTAACAATTATTAACAGCCACTGGATGTCATGAATAAGTCAGGAAGCACCTCTATGCTATGATTGTTTTGTCAGTACAATCCTTTTTACATGTCAGCCTGTTTTTCATCCGTTATTATTTAGAAACTAACTTCACGGCTGTGGGTGGAACATTGTTGTGCTCAGATTATTTACTGTACCCTTCCCCCCTTCTAGTTCAGATGCCGCCTGAAGACTTTCCTCTTCAACTGTGCTTGAGGTCACCTCCTCTCATCTTGGCGTCAGGAATGTCCTCCCAATGAGGACGGGTGCCATATCAAAATAAAGGATTATTCACTGTGTATTTTGCATCGCAATATCCCACAAACAGCCCAAATGACCAATTCTATCTGGGATAATTATTGCAAGTTATTATTATCTTTCGCATCCACTGGAACAAGCTTTTGGGACACCCTCCTGACTTGAAAGGCGCTGTACAAATGTAATTTGTTGTTTAGATGGATCTTTCGCTCACAAACTATAAAGTCTATTCACTTTAAAGTGTATCGTGTGCAGCGGTGAGCGGCGTAACAATGATGCGTGATAGCAGATGCAAAGATTATTATTATTATTATCTTTAGCTTCCACCTGAACAAGTAGAGAAGGCATCAGTTTCACATCCAATTTGAAGGACAGCACCTCCAACAATCCCTGCAATGTTTCGGAGTGTCTGCCTGGATTATATGAGGTCCAAATCCTAGCGCTGAGTCTTGAACCCATAGCATTCTGACTTAGAAAAGAAAATGCTACCACCTGCATTGGGCTACAATTTTTGCTCCTGTTTTCGACTCATGCTAGTTACTCATTCAGCGCATGCTACTTGTGCCTTGTTATATACTCTTACAGCCATGAAAGAAGAGCTTGTATTTATTACCACTCAGTTCCAAGTCAAGCATTCTTTCCCATAATATTGAGAACAGACGCTTTGTTAAATGTAAGAAGATTAGATATAGAAGGAAGGTCTGAAATGCGAATTTAAACCGAATTTTGTTCTTTTGATGCTATTCTGAATCTTCTTTTACACCCATCAAAGTCCTTGCACTGACTAGAACATCTCTTCAGAGTTTGTTTTTAATTAAAATTGTATTCACTTCTAAAAAATCAGAGACTAAAAGTTTTTTAAAAAATGGCTTAAGAGTTGCAACTAATCTTATAAATCCTGCATCGACAAGATAAATTTCTACTGCATGCAATATCTGATTTGTTTTAACTCACAGAATTACCTTTCAGTGAGAACGTTTGCTTTCAGCACTTCTGTTGGTCAAAGCTATCTCGAGGCTTTGCTGTATTCATCTGTGGCAAAGCACCATGTCCTGTAGCTTGGGGTTGTCAATTCTCTTCTCAAATCGAAACCTGCTCACTTTATTATTTATTTATTATTTCCCGGCTGGGCAAGATTCCTGGCTCCACACGGCCTGATAATAATCCCTCAAGAAAATAATTAATGATAATCATTTGGTCACTCAATCCACGGCTGTTTGCGTGAGCAATTGTCTGCCGCATTTCGCCCACAACATATTCAGACAATTTACCGTGTGTATTCTGTGAAGCATTTGAGATGTCTAGAAGATCTGAAAAGTGCTATAGCAAAGGCAAGGATTATTATAATTATATTCCTCCATTTCAAGGATCATCAATTCCTTTTTCTAAAAAAAACATTCTTGCTTTGTGGCAGAGAATGCCACCTGCCAAGCACTCTTTGTCGACACCATCTCCTCTTTAATTGTTTTGTGGACTTTCTTCAAATTGCAACCTTTCATTAACTGACTTGGCAACCGATGGAACTAATGTATTATTATTTACCCTCCATAATCTTTATTGTCTTAGAATTTTCCCCAGGGATTTATCGATGTTTACTGTGTGATCTCTCGTCTGTATGCCTGCTGGCTCTGGGGTTAAAACTGTGTCTGAATCCATTCCATGCGATGACTCGTGAAATATTCGATGCTTCCATTTGCAATGTAAATATATTCAACTTTATCGAAACAGTGGATTAAAGTTGCTTGACACGTTTGCATTGTCCTTGCTAAACATTATGTTTTGGCCTTGGCATGTTCCAAAATTCAAAGCTTTTTTTTATCAGTAGGTTAACAGAACCACATTTAACTTTGGCCTGAGGTGCAGCACAATAAATTGAGATGATGGTGAGAATTTTTCTGTGACATTATACACTTCATTGACATTCAGTCATCCACTCTGACTCTGTTCCATACTACTGGCTCGCTCGCTGACTACCCAATGCAGTCCCGCTTTGATCAGAGAATAATGCGAGTCGGTGCCTTATTCCCATAAATTGGTGACACACGGTTCTCCGTTTCTTAATGAAGAAATGTATTGAGATAATGCTGCAAATACACAATTGCCGTCCCTTCCCCTGAATCATAAGTTCCTTCATAATAATAATTTGGTCACTCGATCCACAATGGTGGGACACCGCTGTGCGCAATTGGCTGCCGCATTTACAATATAGAGTAAATACATTATACACTTTACTGTATAATTTGTGAAACGCTTTGAGATGTCTCAACCATGTAATTAAGCATTATATCCGCCGCAAGTATTATTATTGTTAAGTCATGTAAATCAATAAAATCTAGTTGAGCCAGATTTAGCTATCTGTAAAGGCGTTAATGGACATACGGGAACAATCTAGGCACAAGCGAAATGCAGCTGTGATTCATGTTTATATGGATGCTGAGACCGGCACAAAAGACTTGAAGAAACAGTCCTCATTTAGGTTGAAACACAAGCCTTGTCATTTCTTCCTAGGTCTTCTAAACAATGTTGTGAGTGATTATAGTTGTCAAAACAAACGGCTTGTGTTATCGTGCAGCCCGTAGGATTGACGAGGGAACACCACAGTATGTTGTTAGCAATACTGGAATAATGCACCATATCGAGTTGTGTATTAGTTACGTGCTGGGGGCATTGCTCTATCCCTTAGCGTGGATGTGGATAAAACAGTATCTGTTTTCTTTGCAAAGGCAACAGAGAACTCAATTAGCTTTTCATGAAGTCCCCTGGGGAGGTCTGCTATGAGTAATAGATAGCGCAGCCTGTTCAAATGTACTCCCCCCACGCTTTCTCATTTAAATTCGGCAACCCTTAAGGCTTTGTTCGGTTGACATCAAGTACGCTCCATGCAACATTGCCCGTCACTGAGGTGGCGTTGCTAATCTCAGGGAATCCAGCATTGATTCTATGACTCTCGTCGTGGCTTCTCTGGTATCTTGGAAAATTACTATTAATCTCTTGTTGGGCCAAGCACATCCTCGTCAATTTCAGCTTGGGATGGAGCCGGCAAAACCAGGTAATGTGCTTCACTTTGTCACATGGCCCACTTGGCATGCAAGTTAAGAGCAAAGTACAAGCTGTCAGCAAAGCGTGCCTCATTCCACCCTCAACACCGTAATCGACTGCCGAATGCCAGGGTAACTGTTAACATTCGCAGACTTCTCAAGATAAGGATCTGATGTGGGCGATAAACACCGCTAGGGACAAGTTGCCCGAAGGACCTGTTCGGTGCTGTACAGTCTACGTCATTTAACATCCATTAAGCAGTGGCTTCTCGTGAGAAAAGGAAGGCATCGCTTTCTGCTGAGAATTTAATAATAATCATTTTTAAATCCTTGCATTTGATGTAGCGCGTTGCGCGTCATCTAGGCGTCTCAAAGCGCTTCACGGAATATACTGTAAAGTTAATTGACTGTAGATTTATAGGCGAATGCGGCAGCCAATTGTGCACAGCAGTGTCCCGCAAACAGTCGTGGATTGAAATGACTTTTGATGATTTTTATTTTCAAGGGATTATTAACAGGTGTGTGGAGTAAGGAAACTTGCCTAAGGTTTCACCCTGCCCAGGTCTCCCGCTTGCAAGGTGAGTACTCTAACCACTGAGCTACAAGACTCCATAATTTATAATTGAAAGAACAAATGGGGGGTGGTCCGGGGGAAACAGCTAGAGACGTCCCCGTTAATTACGGTTTAAGTAGAAGCAGCAGCGATGTTTTATGGATCATTTGGGGGGAAAGGAGAATGAAATTCCACCTGGATCTAGACTTAGTCCTCTTTCTTAGCATTTCCGAATGTCCAAAGTTCAAGCTTTTGAAGTCGCTCTTGACTTTGAAGGCAAGCAAGAGATGTAAAGACTGCAAATAACTGACTTCAAAGTTAAGACTGGATTCAACAATTGGACCAGATTTTGGATGCATCAAAAAGGCTACGTTAATTGAGCAAGTCTCGACCCAGCTGGATTTTCTCCCCATAAGTCCCTTCCCACGTCCACCCAAGTGATCATTCTTCATATGTGATTCCAGATGGCCGGCATCAAGAGGGTATTTGACCATTATAGAAAGGGGATAAGCACAGGAGATAAGCCTAACCCATTTACAAAATCTCACAACTTAACTGTTGTACAATTTTTTTCACATATATGTTGCACAATGTGGCATCCCTGTAGCGTATTGATTAGAGCATTAGCTTCACAAGTGAGGGAACCTGGCATGTTTCCTTGCTCCACATGCTTCTGTTTACCTAGTACCTGTAGTAACTAGGGACCCAACTATTCGTCAATTGGCGGATCGTTTTCTGGGATAAATAATCCCTCAAAAACAAAACAGTCACTCAATCCATGACTGTTTGTGGGACACTGCTGTATAAAATTGGCTGCTGTATTTCACCCACAAAATATAGTCAATTCACTTTATAGTATATACTGTGCTTTATAAAATGTGATAAACCATTATATCAAATGAAAGGATGATTATTATTAAAAACAGTTATTCTGTACAATGTTGAGGATTTACTTTTCTCAATTTTAGTTACTTCATGAAATCGTTTTCTTATCTGTGTTATTGAATGCCTTTGGTATGCCTTCTGTAATCCTTCTGAATGCCTTTTGTAATCCATGAAGGATGTTCCACAATGAGCTTGATTACTCTATTTATGTAATGTTTAAGAGTACCCAGAAGTTCGCAAATCGTTAAATTCAGTTTCGGGGGCTGAAGTTCTTTTTCTGTGTTTCTTAAAGAAAGTTCAATTTAAAAATTGAGAATTTAGCAAATTTGGGATGCTCTGACACATTACCACATAGAAGACCTAAATCGAGAATTTCTTCAAATTTATATGTTTGGCTCCCAGTGTGTCTGGTTTGGAAATTCTGCCTTGTGGTGATTTTTTAAAATCAAATAGCAGGCATTGAGGTTCAATGTTTCTAGAGCCCTTTACAAAATTAATTTACATTTCTCATACTTTTCAGGATTTCTAAAGGTGCAGAATAATCAGCCACAGATGATTGGAGCAAAATCTCAGTATTACTTTCAAGGGCCTGATTACTCTTGTCAATGGCGAAAATAGGTCAGTGAATTTCTCTCAAGCAACTCAGATTCGCTTTTGTTTCCCTTTGTTCAACTGCTTTAGTGTGAAGATGAAACCTATTTCTATATTAACATGCAGAGAGAAGGCGGGTGGAAAACAAAAAGAAAATTCTAACTGTGCACATAATGCAAACTACTGCACTTCATCTCCCGTTGAGCTCTGGGTGAAACTCCATCATCGTGCTCAAGAGTATCCAAACCAAACTGCTAATTTCATGCTTCCCACCTACAAAAACGACAGCTAAATTACATTTGTAGATGCTTTTCACGGCGGGAGGACATCTTCAAAAAACATTGGTCTCTCAATCCATGACTGTTTGTGGGACACTGTTGTGTGCAATTGGCTGCTTCGTTTTGCCCACAAAAATACAGTCAATTCACTTTATATCCTTAGGATATTCTGTAAAAAAGAATCTTGAGACGCCTAGAAGATGTGAAAAGTGTATGCCAATTGCAAGGATTATTATTAATATTATTATTATTATTATAAGGAGTGCAGGATGTGAGCAGCGGTGCCTGGATGTGAGCAATCATTACTGACCAAGTTTTCATCATCTCTACAGGTAGGCAAAACTAAATTAATCAGTTACACTTTCATTGTTTCCTTTGTACAGGAGGAAATATCAGATAATGACTAAACCATTTATCTCACCAGTATTGAAGGCTTTCTGTGGAAAACAATTGGATAACGTACACACTGACTCCTTCTTATCCCCCTACATCAAAGGAGCCGCAGAAGGATTTGCGCGAACGGCTAAGTAAGGCTTAAAGGAGCCTTTGCCCAGGGATTATTGCAGAGCACAATCTATTCTGAGAAATGTTCTGTTAAACAACGTGAATGCAAAAAACTGCACCCACGCATTTACTCATTGACCATCCACTAAACTGTGAGACTCCTAAAGTATCATATACATGATGGCTGGTTTAATGTTCTGTTTGGGCCAAAGTGTGGATATCAGTGAGAGCAAAGAACCTTTACCGATCTGTCAGAGACTGATTGGTAAAGGTTGCATTTTTGGCTGGAAAGAGTAAAAAAATAATAGTGGTTGCATTGGTATCGCACCTTTCACATCAGGTGAATGTCTCAAAGCACTTCACAGGATTTCCTGTAAAGTTTATTGACTGTGTAATTGCCATGGCGTGAATGTCCAATTTTATCTGGGATTTGTTGGCTAGGACCTTGGGAGAAACTCCCTTCCCTTTTCGAGCATTGGTGTGGGCTGTTTAACGTCCATTTTAACAGGCAGGCAGGAGCTTGGTTTAATATCTTATCCAAAGGTCTGCACCTTCAACATTGCTATGAAATATAAAGTTAGAAAAATCGAGTTTAATAAAGGAAAGTCAACACAGATTTGTTAAAGGCAGAACAGGTCTGACAAACCTAATACTGTAGTTTTTTTGATGAAGTGACTGAAAGGGTGGATGCAGGTAGTACAGTGGACATAGTTTATCTGGATTTTCAAAAGGCATCTGACAAAGTGACACATAAGAGACTTATAAACAATATGGAAGCCCATTGTGTTAAAAGGACTGTGGTAACGTGGATTCAGAACTTGCTTGGAGATGGAAAGTAGAGAGTGGGTCGGTATTGGGAGTTGGATTGCTCTTTTCGGAGCCAGCGCAGTCATGATTGGCTGAATGGCATCCTTCTGCAATGTATGATTCTATGATCTCACAGCACTGCATTGGAGTGTCAGCCAAGACCATGTATGTTTAAAGTGCTGACTCAGAGGCTTAGAACACAACCAAATGAGCCAGGCTGACACCCCACCAGGAAAGGGTTGTACATGAGAGATTGCAGGACTCTTAAATAATAGTTTGATGCTGTAATGGGAAGTGGAAGGCAAACTGTTCGGAAATAATGGGATCCAATGAACTGAGCTGTCCTCTTCATCTACATCTCTACTTGGTGTATTTTTTGAGGGGGCTTATCAGAGGCAAAGCATCAGGCTGTAATTTGCAGTCTGCACGTTAAATAGTCAAACTTCGGAACAATGCTAGTGTTTGCGCAAAATAGTCTTGACCATGCTTAACACAGCATTTCACTCCTGTCTGGCGATGAGAAGCTACATAACTACCTTTTAATTAAATGGTCATCCTCGATTGGTTTTAAAATGAATAGTATATTCTCTTGGTATGAATTTTGTCTAACTGATTCTGACTGAGTAGGCTTTTTATTCTTCCCACGTGCCTGTTGCATCCTCATTTCCAAAGTGCATCTACCAATTTTATTTTAGTTCCAGTGGATAAGACAATCTAAAAACCAAACAAACCTAAGTACTGTATTGGAAGAGCCGTTTTAAATAAAACTGGACAGATACATTAGAAACTATTGAGGCAAAATTAATATCAGAGAAGAGAATTTCCTGTGGTGTCCTGGCCAGCAATCCCTCAAATAAAATTGGTCACTTTATGACCATTTGAGTATTGTTGCTGTCTTTCAGTTTCCAGCTGCATTCACTTACAAAATGCAATCATCACCACGAGAGCAAAATCTTCGGAAGTGCTTTGAGATATCCACGTGGTGGGAAAAGTTTTATCGAATGGAACACCAATAAAATTACAAAGCAACAAAAGTACAGGGGCTTTCACATCAGGAGGACGTCCCAAGGCGCTGGGCAGTTCATTGTTTGGGACCCGAGCTGGGGTTAGGGATGGGGAAGGTGGAAGGAATATCCTGCTACTGTGCTGTAATATTCCATGATTGTATGATTCTTTGGATATTTCAGAAGAGGCTGGAAGTTCTCAACACGTTGATGACGACGACGACAACAACAAAATTTAATTTGTATAGAGCCTTACACGTTAGGAGAATGTACCTGAGGGTGAGGATTGGGGTGGGTGGAGGCGGGTGGGTGCTCGAAGGCAAGGTCGAAGAGGAGGGTCTTGAGATGGGTCTTGAATCAGGCAAGGGAAGGGATGAGGCAAAGCACCACAGGCATTGATAATGTTTAAGCCAGGAACTCTCTATGTGAAGGGCTTTGAAATGATTACCGTGTGATAAAGGGCTATATTTAGCTCAAGGTTTATAGATTTCCATTGTTTGAGTCAGGAACACACAAAAAAGCTGCTTTAATAAGAATATCAGCTATTTGCTGTCCAGGGAGTCTGTACAAATAACCTTTTATTTCCGTTAACTGTGTAGCAAAACAGTGCAATACAAATGCTTTGCATTAGCCGGGTGCTAATGCATTCCATATTCAAAGCTTTTTCCCAAGCCATTTTTAAAATTGTCTCCTTTATTTCCAAAAAAAATAGAAGAACAATCTTCTTTTTGGCAGCTCTTTCCAAATGTCACAAAGAAAATGTCTACTTCCAAGCCCCATGCAGTATTGATTCTGAAATCCTTGTGCAATAATTAATGTTCCATAGTCTGATAGAATTGTGGTTACCCACCACACCACCATTAATTCAAATCAGAGCATGTGTGGGAGAAATCTGCTGGAGTTGAAAGACTGTCAATTAATGATCTTTGTAAAAAGCCTTCTGTTGTTAATTACAATTAGGGGAACATTTATTGTTGTTAATTTAAGGCATTATGTAAGACTGTTTGAATAACTCTTTCAACCCTCCCTTGGTTGATAGAGTTACCCAGTTTAACTCCACCCACCCCACCATTTTGTTTTCTTGACTTAAATATAATTTAAATATAATTTTTAGTTGCTGGGGCAACGTTTAACACAATTTTTTCATTTGATATTTGCTTTCTGGCCTGGACCTGTCAATATGGCTACAAAATCCACAGTCACTACACTATATAGTAAAATCCTGTGAAGTGCTTTGAGACATGAAAGGCGCAATATTAATTGCAAAGTATTTTGCTTCAATCTCTGCGCAGAAATTAATTTCCATGCGATTCCGAGACCAAGGCTGGACACAAACCCCGCAGTAAATGTGTGGTAGCCTCATCTGAATTAATAAAAATGTAAGAGTTTAAGAATTTAGCAACCATTTCATGTAAGGCAAATGTCTCAAAGCTTTTTGAGGCATGAACTGTAAAGTGACTGTGTGCCTTGTAGGCAAATATGGCAGGCAATTTGTCACACCATAAACATCCCTGCAGCCACTGATCAACTTTATCCGGGAGATTGTTGGCCAGGACATCTGGAGAAACTGCCTTCTGTTTTTGAGTAGTGTCGTGAGATCATTAACGTCCACCTGAACAGCTAGACATTTCCTAATGAGTGTGCTATGAGTGTGCACTTCCAAATGACTGCATTAATGGGTCTGGGGAGTTTCCTCACTATGTGAAAGGCGCAATACAAATATGTCCTGTAATTTGTTGAGGAATTAAATTTAATGGCGCAGCCCGGTTCTGAATTGGAGCGTCGGGCATGGACTGTGAGCTCAAAGTCCCAACGAATAAATTAATGGTTTCAATATTCAGTAGTGATATTTCATTATTAAATTGAAGTTTCAATAAGCCCCCTCTTTGTTTCCGAACTAACACAACACAATGTACAGACATCGG
Source organism: Hydrolagus colliei (assembly GCA_035084275.1). Lineage (NCBI taxonomy): Eukaryota > Metazoa > Chordata > Chondrichthyes > Chimaeriformes > Chimaeridae > Hydrolagus > Hydrolagus colliei. The sequence goes on along the minus strand of CM068751.1, from coordinate 16,324,020 downwards.
TTTCTATTTGGAGACTCACACACAGCTGATAACATGGCGATAAGCTGCAAAATGTGTCACCATAGCAGCAAGCAACTATAAACTTAACAAATGAAAATTAAATTAAGGTTGATATCATTTTTTGCATTGCTTCACAATTAAAAATCCATTTGAATTGAACTTTTCGCTAAATTAATGAGATCCATCAAACACCTTAAACTATCCAAAAAGTACTGTTTGTGTTTGGTGAGAATTTTGGAAGGAACATTTCCAGATTGCAATCCCTTCAACTTTCATAATTATAATTGAGGTTTTATTGAATCATGCTAAAACGCAGGGTGCCTGCGCTAGCTAATCAAAGAAAGGGTTGCTTTTCTAAATGAGTGTGTTATAATTAACTGAACCGACAACTCTATGTAATGGAGACGTGATGCTGCAAGAACAGCCAGTTTGTTCAAAAATGAACAGCTTTTTATTTTGTATTGGCTACAAATATCAGCCTGGTACAGTGATAGCGTTCTCATCTCTTAGTCAGAACTTTGTAGGTTCAAGTTCTACAATGGGTTTTGGAATCACATAGACTAAGTTGACATTCCAATGCAGTGCTGGGGGGGGGTGGTGTTACATCGTCAGAAGTGCCGTCATTTTGGATGAGTTGTTAGACCACAGTCCCATCTGCCTGTTCGGGTGGGATCCCGTGACGCCATTGGTAAAGAGAAGGGAGTTTCTCTCTCCTGGTATCATGGCCAGCATTTTCCCAAATGGTGTACGCGAACTGGCTTCCGCGTTTTATCCATCAAATACAGTAGTCAATCTACTTTACAGTACTGTATATCCCGTGACGCGCTTTGAGATGTCTCAACGACATGATAAGGCATTGTATCAAATGCAAGGATTCTTATTATTTTGCAGTAACATGCCTGGAAAAGAATGATCCATTCCTCATCTAGACAATTTGCTCAGTTTATGCTTGTGGCATAGCAACAAAGGCTTTTGCTGGGATCCTGTTTCAAATAACAAATAATGTACTAATTTTCCCACTGGGAAAAGGAAGATTGGGTGAGTACTGTTAGAGGTCCCTAACACGATGAGCGACTTCGACAGAATACATAAATAAAATAGGGCAATCAGTTGTTCATGGTTGTTTGGCTCCCGACGTGAAAGGCGCTCTATAAATGTAATTTTGCTACTGTTGTTGTAAAAGGAGCAATATCAAATGCAAGAATTATTTCTATGACACCACCAACAATCCTGAAGCATTGGGGGGTGTGGGGAGAGAGGAGGAACGGGGGGAGGGGGGGGGGGGGCGGAGGTGGAAAAGGTGGCTTAGTGCCATTTCATTGCCTTGGGAGGAAACTGCTTTCAGACAGTTGAAGCATTCAGGGAAAACAGGAAAAGCGATGAGTTTGATCGATCTTTTGCACTTCCTGGCACATCATGACCCCCAAGCCTTGCTCCCAGGATGAGTGGCGAGATGCTTCACTTTCCCCAGAGGCGTGCGCGGGCATGTGTTAGCTATGCGCACTGCCATTTCCTGTTGCTCCAAAACCAATGTGAGAGAAATGGCATTGACTCGATCGATCAGTCAGTCAGTCAGTCAGTCAAAACACAATAATAAAAATTGGTAATTTCAATCCACGACTGTTTGTGGGGGACGCTGCTGTGCACAATCGGCTTCCGCGTTTGGCCCACAAATATACAGTCAATTCACTTTACAGTGTTTTCTGTCAAGCGCTTTGAGACGTTGATAAGATGAATGAAGTGGATTGACTGTACAGTGTATTTGTGGGTGAAACTCGGCAGCCAATTGCGCACAGTGGTGTCCCACAAGCTGACAAGAAAGATAAGCCATTTATTATTTTATTTTAGGGATTATTATCAAGAGTGTGTGTGTGTGTGCGTTTATGTGGAGTAAGGAAACTTGCCCAAGGTTTCGACTAGCGGGAAAAAAATCGCAGTGTGGCTCTGCACAGGTGGTGGTGGTGAGAGGAAGAAAGTAGGTTAGACAGTGACTAAAAGGTGTCAATTTCAAATAGGTATCAAAGAAGAGGGAAGATCAAGAGGATTTTTTTTGACACAGAGAATTGTTCGGGAATGGAATGTCTTGCTGGTTGCAGTGGTTAAATCTATATTAGCTTTCAAGAGGAAACAAGATAACTATCGAAAACGGTGCTAATTTACAGTTCTAAGCAGGAATAGGCAGGTAAATGGGACTAAATGGATTGCTCTTTCAAAGAACCAGTACTGACACAACGGGCTAAAGAAATGGCTTTCTTCTCGGGCTGTGATGTGCGATGGTTCTATCCCTGTAAGAAAACAAAATCCATATAAATGTTAAACTACGCTCTCTAGTTCTCAAATTCACGGTTGAAGTTAAACACCCAAATCTTCACCATCTCTTCTCCGCTCTCCTTTTAAAGGCTTTGGGTCACCTTCTCCTCTTCTCCAATGGTAATACACTTAATCCTAAGAACCTTTTGTCCTGACTTACAAGCTCTACTATCTAGTTGTTTGTGAAACCCTCCTGTGGGACGTCCTCCCGATGTGAAAGGTGCTCTATGAATGTAATTTTGTTTCCCTTTACCTCCCTTTCTTCCCATTTTTCCCTGATTTTAACCCAGCCCCACCTTTCCCTCCCTCTCCCCCTTTACCCTCTTTTCTCCCTTTCTCCCCTGGCCGTACTTCCGCAACTGTTTGTGGGACACTGTTGTGCACAATTTGGCTGCCGCGTTTCGCCCACCAATATACAGTCAATTTTCCTACTCTCCTTCCCCCTACGCCCCCAGGAATGTGCCTACCCTGTCATTTTGACTTGAATTGCTCTTTTCAAAGACCCAGCACAGATTCGTTGGGTCAAATGGGCTCTTTTTGTGCTGAAAAATTCTACGATTCTATGAATCCATGAAATGCTTGACCAATTTTATCTAGGACATCGTTGACCAGGACAATCTTTTTGAATAGCGCCATAGGATTTTTCGCCTGAAGGGTGATGCCTTCAGATGAGACGTTAAACTTTTGTATGTAAGCGGGTGACGCACAACTCTATCTCTCCGCTTCTACCCCCGATTCCAGGACCACTGACGTTGCGATCTTTGACAGTGCCTTCGGTCATTCTCCCACATCCACACCATTGCTTTCCACCACTTTTGACTCCGACCCCCAGACCTTCACTGTCCAGCGCCGTGGGACACCCTCTCGATATGCGATGAACGCTACATAATTGCAATTTGTTGTTGTGGTTGCAATACTACTCCTCTTTCGAAAGTCAGTCTCAGCATTTTGATGTGGGACTTGAATTCATCACCTTCAGGTTTGGTGGCAAGAATGCTACCAACTGACAAATGACTGGCTGCCTAAACAGCCCGAGGCAATACGAAACCAAGAGAAAAGTCACTTTTCCAATAAATTTTCTTGACTTAATTTTCAACTGTCTTTAAGGTGTGTGGAGGGGTGGGGGGGGGGGTGCGAAAGGAAATCAATGATTTTTTTCACCGTGGTATCACGTACTTATTTGAGTAGGATTTTTTTTTAGCCAAAAACATTTTTGGTTGACTATTAAGAGGCTGGTTAGCTGGACAAGTTTATCAGAGCTGTCTCGGTGAATTCAAGTCTGTGAGAGATAATATAATAACAATAATAATAATCCTTGCATTTGATATAGCGCTTTTGATGTCTTCTAGACGTCTCAAAGCGCATCACAGAATATACTGTAAAGTGAATTGACTATATGTGGGCGAAACGCGGCAGCCAATCAGGCACAGCAGTGTTCCACAAACAGTCGTGGATTGAAGTGACATATTATTATTAGGTAGGAAACTTGTCCAAGGTTTCACCCTGCCTGGAATTGAACCCAGGTCTCCCGTTTGTAAGGTGTGCGCTCTAATTACCGAGCTATTAGGACACAAACAATACGGTACAATGTATCTCGAGCGATGGAAAATAGCTAGCTGCCTCAGTTTGTGTCTTCAGAATGGTCAGTTTTCATTCAGCAAACCACAAGAGCTGCACTTCCACTCGATTTGCCAATGACAAAATAGAAGTTTATGAAATGATGCCAGGCAACAGGGTCTGGCTGAACACAATGCTGGAACAGAATGTTTTCAATCGCTCGCTAAATCAAACGTTATATTTATCCGGGATTCAGCTGCTTGATACATTCTGTGCAGATGCATGCAACTGCTTTTCATAAGGACACAAACAACTGGGGACATCTGGTTTGCGTAGACCAGAGATACAAGATATTAATAAGAATAATCATGCTCGTGTTGGATACAGCACCTTAGCACGTCTTCAAGATGTCAAAGCGCTTCACAAAATAAACTGTAAAGTGAACTGACTTGATATTGTGTGGACGATAGCATGTTTCTAGCTGTTGGCACGAACAAGCCGGTAATTGCATCCAGGGAGAGACACGTCTGTACGTGCGCTTTCATAACAACATGGGAAGAGTACAGGACTGGATAGGATCCTTGCTATTCTTCTGTTCAGTTCACTACCCCCCCACCACCCCCAAAAGTCCACAAACTGCTCAGCCTCTCATTTGATGTCAAGTGACTATTCTCCTTTGAAGGGCATTAAGTCGGGTGTCCTTGGAGTTGAACTGCCTTCAAAGGTGGGTTTGCAGGAATCCAAATCCTTGCATTTGATATAGCGATTTTCGAGTCTTCCAGATGTCTCAAAGCGCTTCACAGAATATACTATAAGGTGAATTGATTGTATATTTGTGGGCGAAATGTGGCAGCTAATTGTGCACAGCAGTGTCCCGCAAACAGTGGTGGATTGAAAATGACTAATGTTTTTGGGGGGAGGGATGATTATTAGGCACACATATGTGGAATAAAAAAACTAGCCCAAGGTGTTGCCCTGAACTGCCTGGATTCGAACACAGGTCTCACGCTTGTAAGGCGAGTGCTCTAACCACTGAGCTACAGGATTCCGCAGCCAGTCTGGCTTTGATTTACATAGTGCCCTCCATACCGGACGGCATTTCAAAATCATGCACTTTGATGAAAACAAGGTGAACGAGAAGGGAGCACTGTTTGGATAACAACAACAAGGATAACAACTCGGATTTACATAGCGCCCTCCGTGACAACGTGAGCAGCGAATATTTTGAGACGATTAAGAAGTGAGCACTTCTTAGATTTTACGGTAACAGTTTGACATTTCACATGAGGCTGTACAGGTATTCTATTCCTCTCCTATCCTTGCTTCTGTTTTGAGCAACTGACATAACTTGCCAAAGGAATTCTCTGCATAGTACTATTGAATAGGGACAGTCACTTGTTATGCTCTTTGCACACTGTGGAGAAATAAAGGCACCATTTAATGGACAATTGGAGACAGGTCAATCCTACTAGCAGCAACATTAAGAGGCAGGTGCACACACTGTGATCAATTTGGCTCTCGTCACTCCGAATTTTCATTCCACAAAAAATGTGCGATTTGCGAAGCTGCATTAGCTTGATGTTTTAACAGTAGTTTAGTTTAAGAAAAAGAATGTGTAATTATCGGTAACTGAGATAGGCTGATGCATTTTCTCTCTGTTGATCTCTTTGGAAGAATTATATATGGAGCTGAGTGGATCATTAGGTTGAGTTGCTAAATGTGTGATGCAGCTAAGAGTCATTTTGAAATGATGGAGAGGAAACTCATGATCGAAAAGGGAATAGACTAGTTGGGCCCAATGCCCTGTTTCCATTCTGTAACATTCTATGTAATCGTACATAAATAATTGCTATCTTCCTCCTAATAAAATTGCTCACTCAATTCACAGCTGGGACATTGCTGTGTGCAAATTGGTTCCTACGTATGCCAACAATCACACAGTTGCTGCCCTTCACAGTAAAGTTTGGTGCAGTGGAGTCCTCATCAGTGTCATGATTAGGGCGCTCGCCTCGGAAGTGAGAGGACCCAGGTTCGATTCCCGAGCGGGGTGGAGCCTTAGGCCAAGATTCCCTTCTCAACATGCTTCTGTTGACCTAAGCAGTAAGGAGGAATCTATCTGGCTGTTAGTTACTTGCCCTCAAAAAAAATTGGTCGCTCAATCCAAAGCTGTTTGTGGGACTCTCCTATGACAAAAATTGGCTGCTGCATTTTGCCCACAAAATAAAGTCAATTCACTTTACAGTATACTCTATAAAGCGCTTTGAGACGTCTCAGCAATGTGACGAGGCACTGTGTCCAACGCAAAGATTATTATTCTTATGACTTTCAATATTGGGTGCAAATAGTGATGTTTCATCGACATGTCCACACGCTATCGAACCTCACCAATTTCAATCCCATTTATCCAACGTTCGATCCCCAACCTCAAACGGAAATAAAATAATCGTATTTCGTTTCAGACCTGCGGTTTGCAATGTCACTTTGATTTGCTCGCGACTTATTATTTGAATTTCATTTAGGATTTGCCATGCACCCTTGTGTGTGTGTATATATATCTGTGTCGTGGTGGGGGTTGGGGGGGTGGTGGGGAGTACCACATTTTGCTTTAAATACATGCATCGAAATATTGCAGACAGGGAAAATGATGAGCATGGTAATAATAATAGAAGCATCAATATTACAGGAGACTAAATGGAGCTGAATGCAATGAGAGATTGAAATCTTGTCAGCATGTTTAGATTAACCTATTGCTCACACTCCATTTCCCCTTAAGAATAACCATTGCTATCACCTCTACCCACAATCTACAGGTTGCTGCCTAATTAGTTTGCTCACTCACACGAACAGGGTAGATTAGGGCAAACTCAATTTATTTAATAATTTCAGTTAATTGCCTTTTAAAACGCTTGGGGAGTTCTTGAAACGCTCCTGAAATTGAAAATAACATTTTAAAATAATAGAAATATTTTTCTCAAGAATTTTTCTTTATACTGTATATGTTTTTAAATATATATATGTGGAAATCATTGAGAAAAATCAGTTGCACATCAGATAGCAATTTATCACCATCAGGGGTGGAGGTTTTAATCCACAGAAAGAATGTATATACTTCTAACCGACCTGAAAAAAAAGCCTTTTAAAATCTTCTCTGCAAATTTCCCCGTTCATCATTAAGTGTTTCTCTCCAGTCGCATTCAATGCTTGGTGGGTTAATGTAATAGGTTGAACAGCGCAGCCTATTGAGACACAGTGGATGGCGACTGAGTGAGTCAGTGAATATAGTGTGCTTGTGTGTGTGAGGGAGAGAGATTGAGAGACATACACACAGGAGACCTAGACAGAGCACAGATTGCTTCAAACCTCATCGACCTCATGATCTGAGCTTGAGAAACCTTTGAAGACAGACAAAGAAGCCAGGGACCGAGACACAAAGCCAGCAAAACACCACACACACACCGTTTCTGTTTTCATAAAGTGCTGTAAGTAGTAGAAAACAAAGTATTTTTATTTTTTTCCTATCACCAAATCTGTCGTAGAAGTATATTAATTAAATTGAATCGATATTTGTATAATTAGATGTATAAATTATAATATTTTAAATGTTAAATTATGATTCTAATTTAGATTATCCTGTGATATTTTCATATTTCATGCAGCAGATTTATTTTTTATTTCATTTTCATATTTTATTCCCCCTCCTCCCGCACACACTTTCATATTGATTTAGAAGGTGAATATTTTTTTTATTGAATGTCATGGATTTGAAAAGTTGTTTTGAAAAAGTAGAGAAGTTTCATGGCCTCCTTCTGTGCTATAATATTCTATGATTCTATGTGTTTTCCCTCTCAGGTTGAAGGAGCAATAAAAGGGAGGTAAAGGGAGAGCAAAGCGAAAGGTGTGTGTGTGAGAGAGAGAGAGAGAGAGAGACAGGGACACACACCCAAATATCAAACCACAAGCCATGCAACTTTCACAAGAGCCGGAGGATTTTCCAGGCAATTGTTCAGACTTATCCCGTTCATTGATGGGAGCTGTACATGGCTACCTGTGTGGCTCCGAGCACCCAAACCACACTGACAACCACAGCGCCCTAGCAAAGGAGGAGCTGCTCCTGAAATACCTGGGACCCAGGAAATCCAGCGTCTTCACCCCCATCTGCATCATCTACCTGTGGATCTTCATGGTGGGAGCCTTGGGCAATGCCCTAACCTGCACCGTCATTGCCAGGCACCGGGTCATGAGGACTCCCACAAACTACTACCTGTTCAGCCTGGCAGTCTCGGACCTGCTGGTGTTGGTGTTGGGAATGCCGCTGGAGCTGTACGAGATGTGGAGCAACTACCCTTTCCTCCTGGGCCGGGCCGGCTGCTACTTCAAGATCTTCCTCTTCGAGACGGTCTGCTTCGCCTCCATCCTCAACGTGACGGCGCTGAGCGTCGAACGCTACATCGCGGTGGTCCACCCGCTCAAGGCCAAGTACGTGGTGACCAGGACCCACGCCAAACGGGTCATCGCGGCCGTCTGGCTGGTGTCCGTCTGCTCGGCCATTCCCAACACCAGCCTCCACGGCATCAGTTACCTGACCGTCCCCTCCGGCGAATGGATAGAAGACTCTGCCACTTGCACGCTCCTCAAGCCGGCCTGGATGTACAGCCTCATCATCCAGGTCACCACCATCCTGTTCTTCTTTGTGCCCATGGCCACCATCAGCGTCCTGTACCTCCTCATTGGCCTCCAACTCAAGAGGGAGAGGTTGGTGTCCGAGCTCAAGCCGGCCCTGGGCAGCGGCCAATACCTGACCGTCCGGATGCAACAGGAGAAGAACAAGAGGCGTCAAGTCACCAAAATGCTGTGTGAGTTTATCGACCGCTCGTGCTTGCATTGACATAAATGATCCTTGCGTTTGGTACCGTGCCTTTATTATTGTGTCTCTCGGGACCGGAGGATGTCTCGAAGTGCTTCGGGGGATTTTTGCCCCCGGCGCAGCAACTATGTATTTCGTAGGGGAATGCGCCGGGCCAGTTTGCGCTTGCGTCGAGGGTCATGAAGTGAATGACCCTGGGTACCAGGCAGTAAAGCAATCAAAAGCAGCTTTGAGTGGTCCTCCCGACAATAAGAAAGGATAATGATGATAATAATAAATTGGTCACTCAATCCACGACTGTTCGTGGGGACACTGCTGTGCGCAATTGGGCTGTCGAGTTTCGCACCCAAAATATACAGTCAATTCACTTTACAGTATATTCTGTGAAGCTCTTTGAGGCATCTTGAAGATGTGATAAGCGGCTATATAAAGTATTATTATTTAAAAGAAGGTGAGCTATCAAATGGAAGGTACAGTACTGTACTACACCTTTGATCGGACACAAGTCTGTAAACTTCCCTCTAGCATTATAGACATGTTGCTTTATGCTCCTACGGCAGCTTATTGCATCTAAGAATTCAGTTCTGAGCGATTTTAGACAGTTTACAGATGCAGTTACAACTTAGACTCCGAGATGTGACTTTAAAGCAATGAAACTGTTTACATTCGCTCACACAGCTTCCACAGTGCCTTAATAATAATAATAATCCTTGCATTTGATGTAGCGAGGATGTTCACTGTTCAAACCTGCTCCGCTTACATGTATCTTCTCACTAATTCTCCCTCCTCATCATCCTCTGGGTTTAAGACATCTGCACTCCTTACAGCCCTCTCCTTATTAATCACCAGATGGTCAGAAGCAACTCCAAATGATTTATGAACGACAGAAACTAAGGTTGTGTAAGTTTGCTAACCTGGTGACCAAACTGTTGACAAGTTCAGTTCTTTGTCAAACACATTTTAAAAAATCCACAGCTTTAAATTGCTGAAGAACATGTCATTTTTGTGGAATAAACCCCCGGTAAAGATTGTGTTACTGTTTAATAAAATGTTAGAACGTTTGTATGGATATTGTAAAGCCCCATGGCTCGGCGAGCTGCATGAAGGGTGCAATATGAATACAAGTTGTTGTTTTAATAATCCTAACAATCCTTGCAATTTAATATAGCGCTTTTCACATCTTCTAGACGTCTCAAAGCACTTCATGGAATATACTGTAAAGTGAATTGACTGTATATTTGTGGACAAAATGCGGCAGCCAATGACGCACAGCAGCGTCCCATAAACAGTCGTGGATATTAAAATGACCAATTTTTATTTTAGGTTATTTTTGAAGCGATTATTATTATTATTATTAGGCTTTGTGGAGTAAAGAAACTTGCCCAGAAGGATAAAGCACAAATTGTACAGGTTTAGTAAAGGACTGAATGAGTTAAGACTCAGATTGATGTAACACTACTCTCCCACAACCCACATTAGCCACTGCAAAGAGATCCTTGCCGATCTTCAGAGAGGCAGATAATGACAACACAGACTGTCATTCATTCAATGAGCTACAATTTATCCTTTGCGATGCTATGCCCATTCGCTTGCAAAATGAATGTACTGCCTAACCTCTCATTTGTGCTCAAACAAATAGATGCACCTTCAAGAGATCGGCCAAACGAGATGTGGCTACATTAAAATATTAGATATAATTGCTCATTAACAGGCGGCTTCACAATGTAGTGCGGAGCTATCTCATCATGCAAAGGTTTTTAAACTAATAGGTAGTTGTTCTCGTTGCTGAGATTATCAATCCGTTCAGAGGCATCAAGGTCATTTTTGGGGTGTGGATAGATTTATGAAATAATTTTAAATAGGAGGATTTTAAATTCACGATGGGTTTATCTTTCTCTATGTTTCTGTTCAAATACTCTCCAAATGAAAAAATCTTTTAAAACTAGGAAATCTGCGCACATCAGTGTGACTTGGTTGGATCCAATCTTCCAAGTAAATCAATGAGACTTTTTGAGATAAAATTATGGAAAAATATGACATAGTAGGAGGCCTTTTGCGTTGTTTGTGTTTGTGCCTTAAGACCCATTTTCTTTTACCTCTCGGTGGCCAACTTTCACCTTCCAATTACCCTCACGGTATGAATGTAAGCTGGTGTTGCTGTCACTGAATTATTACAACACTGGAATCATCGCGATCATAGTTCTATACAGGGACCCAACCGGGTAGCTCTTTCAAAGAGCCAACACAGCCAGGATGGGTTGAACGGCCTCCTCTGCTGTGAGATTCTATGATTATATGAGTGTCGATGTGTTCTCTCACGGGGTCTCTCTTCTGTCTTTCACAGTCGTGCTGGTGATTGTGTTCGGGATTTGCTGGGCCCCGTTTCACACCGAACGCTTGATGTGGGTCTTGATCCGCAACTGGACCGGGGAGCTGCACAGGTTGTATCAGTTTGTACACATCATTTCGGGCGTCTTCTTCTACCTGAGCTCGGCGGTCAACCCGGTGCTGTACAACCTCATGTCCACGCGGTTCAGGGAGATGTTCAAGGAGGTGATGTGCAGACGCCGGGGGGCCCGGGGATCCAAGCCGAGCCGCTACTCCGCCAGCATGACCAAGACCACCACACGCAGCTCGGTCCTGGAGTCCGGACACGGAGGGAACGGACCTCCCGTGTCCGACGTGGAAGATTACTAGTGACTAAGGATTGGTAATATTGAGCCCTTGAATGTGGCGACGCGGATGACAATGACGTTTTATTTTTTGCAAATTGTTAGAATGATCGCAGAGGCTCGCAGCGTGGCGTGGCCTTCGGCACAAGTGTTTTATTCCCTTCCCCCCCACCACCCTACCCCACCCCCACCCATCCCACCCCACACGGTTGTGGATTGAACCACGATAGGTCTGTCAAAGCACGCTGCGAGAAGGTGTGTGATGCTCCTTCACTTTCTCCTCTATAATCTGCATGGCTACAGGGCAGCCTCGACCGTTGACGGACTCAAACTGCGGAGATTCATGACCCAGCATTGTTCAGTGGCAAGTTAGTAACTCCTCTTCGGTACTGGTCGCTCGTCACGCAGCTTGGCGTTCCCATTTTACACATCGCGCACGTTGCCTCCAGTGGTCTCAACGTCAATGAATGCAAGGAGCCCTGAAGTCCAATGAGAATAGTATAGGAGGGACAGAGAGAGAGAGAGAGGAATGGGTGAAGACTTGTGTGTGGAGTATGAACACCAATACAGACTGGGGCTGTTGGGGCTGAGTGGCTTGTTTCCGTGCTGTATATTTTTGGTGAATCACTATCAGTTTGTGATGTTCATTGTGATTGTGGTGATGGACAGAGAGTGACTGGAATGGAGGGACCTGGTTTGTGAGAACCTCACTCGCCAGACCCTCATAGCTGCTGGTGGCTCATGGCAGGGAACGGGACAATAGGACCCGATATGCCAATAAGTTCCACAGAGAGCGCTCACCACAGAGAGCGCTCCCGATATAATAATAATGATGATGAGAATCCTTGTATTTGACCATGCAGAGTGAATCAGTCTTAAAAATTCCACCTCCTCTCTTCCCCGCTCGGTGCTTCCTGCCATCTCCTATCATGGAGCACTTTGAGAAGTTTATCCCGTGGGATACAACACAATTTTCCATCTTGATAGCGCCTTGCACGTCAGGAGGCTGTCTCAAAATGTCTCGTAAAGAATATTGACCAAAGAGTAGAGCTTACATGGGCTGTAAAAACAAAATGTGGATTTTCGGAAAGTTTGCAGACTTGCACGGTTGGATTTTACTATTGGCAAAGACTCCTATAATCTCACTCCGTCAAAACCTGTCCACGAACCAAAATCCAGAGAATTCCCTGCGTTGTACTGTGTGTGTGTGTGTGTGTGTGTATGTGTGTACGCGCGCGCATGCGTGCATGTGTGTGCAATAACAATGAAGGCAGTCCAAATTGTACCTCGACTTGTATTTGTTACATTTATAGAGTTATCATGGGCCGTTTATCAATAATAATAATAATTCTTGCATTTGTTATGGCGCCTCATCAAGTCTTTTAGACATCTCACAGCGCTTCACAGAATGTATACTGTAAAAAGTGAATTGATTGTATATTTGTGGGTGAAATACAAGATGTCCTATTAAAATAGCGTTGTTCACCGCATAGATTTTTTTTAAAAAAACTCATTTTTTTCTTTTTAAAAACAATCTCTGTATTTTTAATTGAATTGTGCTTTTTTTTTGTTCCCCGGAGTTTCAGTCTGAGAATGTGTGCAGAAAGCTGAATGGTTTATTTCACTGCAAATTGCCACTATAGCCCTGCTTTTTTTTAAAAAAAAGATATAGAAATTGCTCATGCACCAGTTTGATCGGGATGTCTGAGAGTCTTTCAATAAAGTGTTCGCAAAATCACAGTGGTTTGTTTGGTCTTTTATTGAGAAAAATGATTGTTTGCACCTTTAAGAGCTGTGGATGATTTAGAAGAGAGTGAAAGACTGTGAAACTGCACTGTGAAAGGTGCTTCTCAACTGATCGGACTTGCCGCTATGCAGCTGTTTCGCCAGATGAGATTTTGTTTTTGAAGGATTTCATTTTTTGTTGTTATTTTCATGTGAAATCTTCCGCCCGGTTGCAAGTCGCCCTGCTCACCTTCGAGACTCTCCACAGTCTTGCTGCCCCCCCTACCTCTCCGACCTCCTAATCCTGTATCAGAGCATTTAATAATAATATAATAATCCTTGCATTTATTATTGATTTATTATTATATCTTATTATACAGATTATATTCGACTTATTATTTATATATTATATACATATAATTATTATTTATTATACCTTACAAGCGAGAGATTTGGGTTCGATCCCATGCAGGGCGAAACGTTAGGCAAGTTGAACGGTTGCCAGCAGGCCAACAATCCCCCAGATAGAATTTTACAGACACCCACGACCACAGACAGCACGGAAACAACAAACCCAAAGAGAACAGCAGGAGAAGAATCCATGCTTTGCTTTACAGAGACACTCGTGGATCCAAACCCAAATCATTTCTAATCGGATGTGATATGTATGATCCCAATGGGTTCTTAAATATCAAACACTTAATGGGTGGGTTATTGGTTTCTCACATAGTGCTTCAATTATTTATTCACAGTGCATCTGAGCGACAAAATTATCTGTTTTTACATAGCAATAAACATTTAAAGCGAACATTACATGCTGTTGCCTTATTAAAATGGAGACAGTGTATTATAAATCTGCACGATTCACTTTATGACTTCATCTAACTTCATTTTGTCAATTGCTCACCAATTCCCTCTCCTCACCTGAAGGTGTGTGACTATTTCCAGTCCTGTGTGATGGCATTTCCAACTCCCTGTAATTCAGAGGAGCAACTTGCATTTCATTTCCAACTTGAGCTGTGGCGTTCTGCGGGTCAGTATAATGTTGTCAGAATAACTTACCCTGGGGTCCTGGGTTCAGGTTGTCCATGTCGGATGTCTGCAAACATTAGAGTTCAGTAGATATTCCAAAGAAATTGGCCTCAGATATCCCTGGTTCCCCTGACAGCATCTTAACCCACCCTGTCACCCATCGCCCAGAGGTACAATTTGATCTTCTATAACCCAACACTTATGAATAGTCATCCAATATTGAACTGGACCAGCTGTGATGGGAAGAAACTACTTACATAGGCAGGGGTGCTGTGTTTGCCAAATGGTGAGTTTGATTTCTGTATGTGGAAGGGGAGGAAGACAGGACAGGAACCTGCAATTCTTTTGGTTAATCTTCCAGTCGACAACATTACATTTAATGTTTTGCATTGATTGACATCTCCTGTACGGCTGAATGTTACATTTCCAAACAGATTTTTCCAATCATTTCATGGTCAGTTGGACATACTGCTACACACGGTGGGTGGCTAATTTGTGGTGGCTGTATTTCAAAATAAGGGATCTCAGTGGAACAAATGAGGACTCCTTCTGGTAACCCTCTGATCTACTGATGGAGCAAACTTCCTGTTGGTTGATGGAATTGTAAAAGGATTCCACATTAAAAGATACCGCAAATGTAGACCATATTGTGGCAATATTGGGTTGTGTTATCTCTCCCCACCCACCCCCCGCTCCCTCCTTGCATATGATACAGTACCTTTCACACTTGGGAGCATGTCTGAAAGCACTTTACAGTAGTAACTGTAGTTCGTAGTGACTGTATATTTTGTAGGCGAATGCAGCAACAACATCAACCACAACAAAATTACACTTGTATAGCGCCTAGGCTAGGGAGGGAGGTGAGACTGCGGGATGGAACTCCAGAGGTTAGGGGCAGAGTGGCTGAAGGCTCGCCCGCCCATGGTGGGCAAATTTGGGCAACAGCAGTGTCCCCACAAATAGCTGTGATCAATTATAACTGGGGGATTGTCGGACAGGACATCAGGAGAAACTCCCTTTTCGAATTGTGTGCCAAGATCCACCTGAACAGTCTTAGACGAGAGACCTCAGTTTAAAGTTTATGTTCAAATCTTGATGTGTTACACCACCAAAAAACAAATAACTCAATTATAACTGCCTGGATTATTATGTTGGAGATTTGCAATGTTGATTTATTATTTTACAGTGGTATGTTTACATTGCTGATTTTTATTTTAAAAATATAGCAATAACATTGATAACAGTCGGCTTTCAATAAAATCAAATTACCTCCTGCCTAAAGGAGTTATACCGCAAACAAAATAAATACGATAGCAAAATGAATATAATAAAGTGCATTGTGGTGGAAATAGTGTGTCCGACTGTACAGTTATTCTTCAGCTGGTAATAGTTATTGTAACCCTGGAAGTTCGGCAGACAGATGATTTAGTACTGTTACTCAGAAAAAGGTTGGCGTATATTGACGCCTTGTGGTTGGAAGATGCCATTACACACGGCCACGAGTTCTTGGTTATCTTGCAAATACTGTAGTACAGTATTATTAATAATAATAATCCTTGCTTTTGATTCAATAATCCTTATCATGTCTTCTAGACGTCTCAAAGCAATTCACAGAATATACTGTAAAGTGACTTGACCATAATCGTTCTTGTGGGCAAAACGTGGCAGCAAATTACGCACAGCAGTGTCCTACAAACAGTCATGGGTTCAAGTGACCAATTTATTAGTGTTATTTGGGGGGAAATAAGGCGTGTGGAGTAAGGAAATGTGTCCAAGGTTTCACCCTACCGGGAATAAAACCCAATGCTCTAACCACTGAGCCACAGGACTGCGTAACTGATTACTCCATTTGGTATTGCTCCATTTAAAAAATAATACTAGCATTATTTATATTATAACAATAATAATTCTTGCATTATCCACATCATCAAAATGCGCTTCACAAGATTTGCTGTGCGGTGCCGTGACTGTATTTTGTAGACAAACACGGCAGCAAATTTGTGCACGGCAACGTCCCACAAACAGCCATGAAGCAAATGGCCAATTTTCATATTAGGGGATTGTTGACCAGAGTAGTAGTGGTGCTGAAACCCTCAGAGGTTGGGCAGAGTGAGGCCATGGAGGTGCTTGAATGCTTGTTGCATATTGCTTTAACCACATAAGTGGCAATCGAATATGGATGTGCAAGTATAAAAGGATTCTGGGAAGAGTGACTTGCAGATTTGAAAGAGAGTGTTTGTAAAGTTTGAATTGAAAGATTGAGTGAATCTACATTGTGTTTTGTGGATTAAATAACATTACAATGGTAACAGTAGAACCCATCATGAAATTCTGAGGCACAAAAGCACAGGGGAAGGTAAGAATCCATCAATTATATAATTTTAACACCTGCATTTTAAACAGTGCCTGTAAAAGCTGAATGGTTAAACTTTTATAAGTAATTATCAAATGCAATTCTTGCATGTTTGTTAGCAAATGCTGCAGGTAATTTGTGCACAGTGAAGTCTCACAAACAGATCTCTCTGACGTTAATGACAATTTCTCCGTGGCATTGTTGGCCAGAAAAGTCCTTTCTGTTTAATAATAATAATAATCCTTGCAGTTGGTGTAGGTCTCTCATGTCGGGAGGATGTCCCAAAAGTTTATTGTGAAGTACAATGTGTATTTGTGGGGATGAATGTGGCAGGCAGTTCCACAATCAGCCATGAAATAAATGACCAAATTTTATTTGGGGGATTGTTGGCCAAGACACCGGGAGAAACTCGCTTCTCTGTATGAACTGTGCTGGATCTTTTAACATCCAGCAAACAAGAGAAAGGACCTCGGTTCATCGGACAATCAGAGTTGTCCATTGATCTTAAAAAGAATAAAATTGTGTCATTTACAACAACACCAAAATTACATTCATGAATGGCCTTGGACGAGAGGACGAGGATCTTGCATTCGATCCTCTGGGGGATGGGGAGCCAATGGAGCCGGGCAAGGGTGGGAGTGATGTGGCCTTGGAACTTGGTGCGAGTGAGGACACAAGCTGCGGAGCTCTGGATGATCTGCAGCTTGTGAAGAGAAGAGCCAGGAAGGCCAACGAGGAGGGAGTTTCCTTAGTTTAGTTGTTCCAATTGAATTAAGTGTGTACATCCAAGGTGTGAACTCTGATTGATGCTTGGCAATGGAGTTATGTGGTCGGCAGGCTCTGTGGCAGGCAAATTCACTGTAGATGGACTTGATCCAGTACAGTCTTCTGCTACACCTGCTGGTAAGAGCTGTGAAGGTTAGATTATATTTCCAAGTCTTGCCAAGTACCACAACTGAAACGTAATGGGTTATTGAGCTGAAGAGCTCCCTGACCGATGGTCTGCCCGTATCTCATCCACCTCCACTCCTGAGTGCCAGAGAAATCAACAGGAACGTTTCTGGATGGATTTGTTTTAACATATATGCACACGCACGCATGCGCAGACACACGCAGGGCGACGGAACCCACACGCGCTTCTGTTGAGCCAGATTGGCTTTCACATGGGATTTGAAACTGAACCAGAATGCTGGAACTGCTCTGTTAATGAGCATTCAAGTTGTTTGATTTTGACTGTTTGAGAGAAACATTTCCATTAAAGAACAACAAAATTACATTTGTAAAGCGCCTTTCACATCGGGAGGACGTCCCATGGCGCTGTAAAACCTTTTATTAAGTCTTCTTTAATGTTGTCCCGCAAGACTTTAATCCCTGCAGCATTTCACAGTGGCGAACATTTTACTTTAGTTCACTCGCTTGCTAATGGGGAGATTAGGCTGATTGAAGGGCAGGCAGCCTCCCAAGGAAAGGAGGAGGATCACTTTGGAGGATTTCTGAAGCTGACCAGGGCAACAGAAGGAAAACTTCCCTGTCCTTTAATCAGCCAAGTAAGTTTGCGTAAATTAGTCAACTTGCAGAGTCAGCTGGCAAAGCATTCTGATGTGAAAAAACATGATTTGACATGTAAGTTGCTGTTGTCTCAAAATGCTTCACAGATAATTACTCTTAAGGGGAGGTATTGGCAGAGGTATTTGTACCAGCCAGGTCCCATAAACAATCAAGCGCCTTAGTGACTGATGGTCATAGTAGTACAGGCGCCACTGCGTAATCGGGAACCACTTAAGTGGGATCATCGCTTAATTGGGACGAAACAGCGTGTGACTGTTTTCGTGCGTGTTATTTGCATCGGATAAGTGAGACTGCACATCGCTTGGATGGGACATTTTTTGTCAACACAGATTTTAGTCGAAGAATTATCCATCAGTGCAGTTCTCATTTACTCTCCCCCTCTGTCCATTTTACCCTCATGTACCGTAATCTCTTTCTTTCTTCATTTCTTATTTCATTTATTGTTTAAATTCTTGTTTGTTACAAACAAATTTATTACCAAATCACGAAGTTACGCATCCGAAAAGTTCCATTCAATTCGTACGTAGGTTCGATCGTCATGTGTGCATGACTGTATCTTTACTTAACTTCGATGCATTGGTTACGTAGCCAAAGTGGCAGTAATGATTCATCGTTATGCCTTTTTCTCATCAAAATGTATTGCTTTAAAGAAGGTTTTTGTTTTAATACCGAAAAAATAACATTGTTGATTCTTTCGTGATTTCCGTGTGCGCTTTACCCGTGTTTGTTCATGCTGTGTTATGATTCTGGTGTGTGTAGAATGCACGTACTGGGCTTTGTGTTGGGTGAATAATGCGTCTGCTGCTTGGCATTGCCTCAACGGGAGCCTCGCTTAAACAGGACATTTAATCATCTCGCGAGCTGTCCCGCTAAAGCGGGGGCTACTGTACAAGATGGAGTGGCTACAAACGGTGTCAATAACTTTTATCGTTCACTTGAAGAGCAGGGAGATGGACTTTGGGTTTAACATCTCATTCGACATCACCAGCCACCTCCCAACCCTCCTGTACTGCATTACTCAGTGGAACTGTCGAGTGTCAACATGGGGAGGTGCGGGGCTCGAATCCACAGCTTTCGGACCTTGAGGTGGGTACAATCTACTGAGTCAGCCTGTGTGGAGGGGAAAAAAAGGACAAGGTGCTGGATAAGCGCAAACTGTTTTTTGGCTGAATGTCTGTTTCCTCTCAATCCTTCGCAAGAAGGATTTTAAATATCCGACCACAGATCCTGGCGATCTGACGAGCTATAATTCGAATGGGAGCGAGTAAACCATTGGAATTCCCATTGGATGCGAACATAAATGAAGGCTGCGGCATTCCAATCTCAAGCCAGAAGCCGTATTGATGTTTGAAATGAATTGCCCCAGTTGTTTTCCGATTGCTAAGGCGCTGTCCACCCATGGGAGACCTTGGGTTTTCTCTGCACAAAGGTTTCACACAGAGAACTTTCAAACATGTGCGGTTAACTACAGAATAATGGGCAACATCTTGTGACATTTAATACGTTCCAGGATCTAGTATTTCAAGTTCTAATTAATGTTGTGCCTCTGATTATTTTTATACCCTGTGGATTTTTTGGTGCAATTATGCTGGAGAGATGTTCAGCGAAATTCAATGGATAGCACTTGGGGAAATTTATCTTCTGCGAAGTGAGACCTCCGGTTTCTACTCAGAAGTTTGCAACGTTACCACCTTTTTGGATTAAAACATACTCGAGGAAAGGAATGACTCAATCTCTGAGTTAATTAACCTGCTTAAATACTGAACCTTTCCCTCTTGTAAATCCTGCCCGGCAAGTGAGAGGATCTAGGTTCGATTCTTGGGTAGGGGAACCATTGGACAAGTTTCCTTTAGTCCACATACCTCTGTTTACCTAGCAGTAAGTAGAAACCTGGTTGTTAGCCGAATGATGGATTGCTTCTCCAGGGCTAATAATCGCTTCAAACAGAGTAAATAAATAATGACTTGATCACTTGGCTCACCACGTTTTGTGGGACACTGCTGTGCGTAATTGGCTGCCACATTTTGCCCACAATAAATACAGTCAATTACTTCAGTATATCTTGTGAAGCACTGAGACGTTTCAAAGACATGGTAATGCGCTACATCAAATGCAAGGATTATTATTATGTCACTTAATTCTTGTGTCTCTTTCTTCCATTCTTTGATGGACTGCCTTGTCATTTTTATTTGTCACTTGAAGTTTACCTTTCTTCCATCTTGATGGAACCTACATTATCTTCTGAATGTTTTTCCGACTTAAAGTCAGTTGAAGCTGTCCTTCCCTCTCTCCCAAAGCTTCCTGTGTCATATTTATAGATAATAATAATCATCCTTGCATTTGACAAGCAGATTTGTATACAACAATGTCCCATACATTGTTGTATCGTGTGTGAATGACTTGATTTGAAGGTTTGTCAGCCAGGGTACCAGGGAAAAACTCCCTTCTCCTTTTGAAATAGGATCATGGATCTTTAACATCCACCTGAACAGGCAAATGGTACCTTAGATTAACAACTCAACCAAAGGACAGTGGAGGAAAATAGAAAATGAAAAATGTGGTGTGGCTTAAAAGTTTGGGTGCATTGGAACAAATACTTGTCAGATTACTTGCACGCAACACAAGCTCTTTGATTTGCCTCAGAGTAGATTTCCAGCGTGTTATATGGCAACCTTCTGGATTGAGCGATGACTAGACCGCTAGATAGCCAAGTGTAGCTGTTGTAATGCGCTTTCCCAACAGGTGGCAATGTTGATTTGCACATGTCTAACAACATGAACAAGTTCCAGATGTGATGGACCTGATGTAACTTTGTGGGATCCGTTTCCCTCCAAATCTGTTTATCAAATTTGCCCCGAAAGACTCAGCCAACAGCGGTGAACGTACAGTGTGTTCACCATTTGGAGAGCTATAATAACACTTGGGCAGTGGAGAGATGTGAGGCTGCAGGCACAGTTTATACTCACCTGCTCCACATTGCTTGGGGGCATTAACAAAACACGCGCACAACCTTCCGAAGTGGAGGTGCTTGTTTTTATTTAATGTAATGTAGCACCCTGTTACTGTTAGAGATGGTCTCTTGACTGACTCCTTAATATTTAAATACAACGTCTCTGCTCCAAGATCTTGACTGTTTGAATGGACCACCTCGGGATTTTTACTGCTTCTCTTATTGGAACAAATCCACTGGGACCCACATCTAGTGGGTTTCTATTGCACATCAATTGCATTACAAAATGGCATTAATTTAACCTTTACGAGTATTGTACTGTAACTTTCCACACTAATGAACAGGGGTCGTAGGCAGCCAGGATAATATTGTATCTGTGGCAAGTACACTGCTGCCTATTTTATCTCTTGGTTTCAATTCCAAATTGCCTCACCTTTAAGTGATCTGTCATCTCACTTAAGGGATGATCTCTGATTTCCCTTATTGATGACCATTGCAGGGTCATAGGGGCTATCACCATATTGCCATAATCCCAGTGTAAATGTATCCGAATGATGCCTGTTTCCAGAGGCGAGAAGGGAACTGTGAATAAATCAATTTACATCGATGGGCAAATGAACCTGTCTCGCTGACGGCAACCCGTTTTTGAATTTGTAACGTTGGGGTTTCGTGGAAGAACTATTTCGATGAAGTACTGTACACTTTGGAAGGTGCAGAAAGAAAGGTAGTAGAGTAGTGAACAATACTTTTCTTCCTCCATTTACTTTAGATTCGGTCTTATTTGCTGTGGCGAAAGATCTCAAAGGGTGTTTTGTATTTTGTATCTTAAAATAAAATATTCTGCCGTTTATTTGGGAATTTTGTCTGAAACTGTTGTAGATACTTGTGCGCCACAGATACATTTCAGTGCAAATTGGCACCCAGGTTTTGAGGGAGAGGGAGAGAGAGACTGTTCTCTGATGTCAACCCAAATTCCCTTTTTTCCATATTAATTCAAAGTTAATAATATTAATCCTTGCATTTGATATAGCACTTTTCACGTCTTCTAGAGTTCTCAAAATACTCCACAGAATTTACTGTAAAGTGAATTGACTGTATATTTGTGGGCAAAACGCAGCAGCCAATTGTACACGGCAGTGTCCCACTAACAGTCGTGGATTGAAATGCTTCAGTGCAATGCTATGGGCGAAGCAGTGCCTTGTTGCAGTTATTGATCTGTCGGTTGAAACATTCAAACAAAACAAAGTCCCACCTAACTGTTTAGCTGAACATTAAAAAACCCTTGACATTATTTGAGAAGAGGAGTGAGTTTCGCCCAGTGTCCTGGCCAAAAGTACCTTAAATAAAATTGGATCTCTACTCTGTGACTGTTAGTGGGACATTGTTTGGTTCACGTTGGCTACTGTGTTTGCCTACAAAATACGTGATCACATTTTACAGTAAATCCTGTGAAGCGCTTGGAAACGCCCTCTCGACGTAAAAGGTGTTGTGTCAAAGGCAAGGATTATTATCGCACCAAAATGCGCTCGCGACAAAACACTTGCTATGTGACGGAGTGGGGGTGGCCAAGTAGAGTAAAGCGGTATCATGTTTGATATTAAAATAGTGACATTGATCCTTTTATAAAGGTACACTTCACTTTCTGCTATATTTTGTCAGAAGAAACGAGAGAGAGAGAGAGAGAGAGTCTCGATGTGCTTTAACTGCCCAAACTAATCGGAGTTGCTTGAGTGTAAATGAAAACCTTATACCGTTTTTATCACTGAGCCCAAAGATTTGATATAGTCTTTTTGTTGCTTTATTACAACACGTTTCGATAGGACATCCTGTGTCTGGTTGTTGAACGGTTGTGTGGGAGCATAAGATTCTGAACTATTGCCGAGTTATTTAGTTGGAGGCAAAGAAGTAGATATTTCACATTGGGTGTTACGTTGCACCCGTGTGGCCGCAATCTGTCATCTCTCATTTTGCGCTGCCTTGTTTCCAGCTTGACAATTCAGGGCATTAGTTCTCTCCAACGGGGCTGAACGTGTGGACTCGTTCCAGAGCTCAAGGAAAGCCACGCCGTGTCTCCGAAACTGCGGCAAACTGAGAAATGCCTCAAACTGAGACTGAGAGGAAGAGAGAGAGACATACAAACGCGCTGTATCGCACGGCGAAAGAGTCTTTATTTGGGGCCATGTGAACCATATTGTTGCATATTAATAGAATCTAACAAGTGGCTATCGCGTGTGTGTATTTGTGAGTGTGTGTATGTAAGTGTCTATCTGTCTTATGTGTGAGTGCATGTCTGTCTTTCGGTGAGTGTCTGTCTGTCTGTCAGTGTGCGGTTGTCTGTGTCAGCGAGAAGCATTTCCTTATCCCCGAAACTCCTTCATGCAAGGCCAATAAGAACACAGGAAGCCAGTGTGAAGGTATTCTCTTTCTGCGAAATGGAACGCAGGGACTCAGTTCAATATCCCAGTTTGGCAGCTAAAAATGCTGCACAGAGTGTGCGTGGCAATTCACAACGCTGAATGGGTGAGGGCTATTCTCGTTGCAATGAGCTGATTCTTAGAATTAACAGAGAATTCCTCTAGTTTAAAAAAAACTCCTCTGTATTGATATCCTTGGTCCTCAGCTGCTCCTGTCACTCTGGTCAAAGGATATAACCTGGTCCCCTATTACCCTGTGCTCTAAATTACTTTTAAATCCGTGCTTAATCAAATGTTAAAACTGAGGTCCTGTCTGCCTGTTCAGGTGGACGTTAAAGTTCTGTAATGCTATTCAACAAGAGAAAGGAGTTCCTCCCGGTATCCTGGCTGATAATTTCTGGATCAAATCGATGATTAAATTCACAATTGTTTGAGGGACACCGCCGTGTTCGAACTGGCTACTGGGTTTCCCTATAAAACATATTGTCACTACACTTTACAGTAAGTGGAGTCCTGTAACTCGGTGGTTAGAGCACTCGCCACGCAAGCAAGAGACCTGGGTTCGATTTCCAGCAGCATGAATTGTTGGTCAATTGTTGGTTATCTTACTCCACATGCCTGATAATAATGCCTCAAGGAAGTAAATAAAGTAACAATTTGGTCACTCAATCAACGTCTGTTTGTGGGAAACTGCTATTTGCCATTGGTTGCCACATTTCGCCCACAGATATACAGTCAATCCACTTTAGTTTATTTTGTGAAATGTTTTGAGACGTCCTGGAGACATGAAAAGCACTAGATCAAACACAAGGCTTATTATTGTTAAATACTGTGAAACAGTTTGAGACATTTTGATAATGCGATAAGGCACTATATTATTATTGCTGAAAAGCATTGTTAAATGCAATAACATGTGTGAGTGTGGAATTCTTCACTAAGATACTAACTGAAGATGAGTGGTTTAGTCTATGATTAGAGACTGGAGAAACTCAGACTTTTTCCGCTGGAAGGGGGGTGGGATGGGGAGTTTGAGGCATGGCTTGATAGATCTTCAAAATTCTGAGGTGTTTTGATGGTCAATAGAGAGGAATGATTTCCACCAGTTGGTGAGTCAGGAACAAGATGGCATCAATTTCAGGTACTGTACTTAGTAAATGGACAATTGTGGTAGTTAGATTTTCTTTTCATGCACATAATATTTAGGATATGGAACGCCAAGCAGGGAGTGGGGGTTGAGCTAAAATCCATATTGTGTCAAGAGAGTATATTCTGTGAAGCGCTTTGAGACGTCGGTAAAATGTGAAAAGCGCTATATCAAATGCAAGGATTATTATTAATAGTATTATCTTTAAAAAGAGTTATTTACAGGGGTCTAAAGAAAAAGCTGAAATGCCACCTTCTATCAAATTCACTTGATAGTATTTTGTGAAGTGCTTTGAGACAACTCTAAGATGTGATAAGCTACTATATTAAATGCAAGGTTTATTATTATCGTTCAAGAGGACCCCGGCTCGATTCACAAACTGGGCAAAAGCTTAGGCAAATTTCCTTACCTGTTTATGCAGCAATAAGTAGTAATTAATAGGTAGATTACGTTCTGGTAGTAATAATCACTGCCCAACCAGCTTATCAATTTTTAAAAAATTGGTCACTCAATCCACAACCCACTGCTGTACGCAATTGGCTACTACGTTTTACCGACCGAACACAGATAATTCACTTTACAATATATTCTGTGAAGCGCTTAGGGACCCCTCAACAACGTGATAAGCCACTATATCAAATTATTAAATCACAAGGATTTATTATTATTAAACATTTCTACGGTTCTAAAGGCTCTGATGGGAAATAGTTTGCATTACCAGAACATTGCCTCTAGATGGTACTGTGTCAACACTGCTTCAACAAGGCCAGGAGTGATTCAACATTGGGAAGGGCAAGGTGAAACACGCTGCGTACAGTAAAATATTAAGTGTCTAAAAACTCAACTTACTACCTTAGAAGTACATGGCTGGGTTGGATATAAACACTGTGTGTAGCCAGCTCCTGTGCTTTAATTGCTGGGCTAAGATGGTAGTCTGCAGGGAATAATAAAGGATAAAAATCCACTAAGAGTTCATTGAAGAGAAAATATTGTGACAGCTTCCATAGGTCAATAATATCCCCCCCTCCTGTTCTGCAGGTTGACCTCTTCAACACTGGGAAACATGTTTTGATACAGGAAGCTGGTTTTCAAGGAGAATTGGACCAGCCGGTCTCCAACAGTCTATCACATGAACTGGAGAACAATTCCAAAGGCTTGAGTCCCACCCTTTTCAGATTGCAAAGTCCAATGGTTTCCTGGTTTGGGCTGCGTTGGAAGCAGCAGCGCACTCCCTCAGGAAACCTTCATGCAAGCCACTGTTGTGACCGAGGTGAACTGTCTGTGTCAGTCCTTCTGGTGCCTTTACATTGAGAGGGCGGGTGCTTAAAGGAAAGATGCAACAGTCCACAGACGACATCCAGTGGAGCAGGATTCGGGTCACTTTATCTAGTCTTCTTTAGCCTTTTAGGAATGCACGGTAATTAGCTGCGGAAAAAGATTATTATTCCACATTTAGCGAGCGCATGGAGGAAATATTAACAATAGCCGACTGGCGACTGGCTGATAATAAGTCAAGTTACATTGGTGGAAGGAAACACGGGCTTATGTCAGTGGAAATAATAAAACGGGGGAGGGGTGGGGGCACTGGGGAAAAGGGAAAGGCTTTGCGTCTTGAATTGTTATTTTACGTTTAAATGTGAGAGATAGTGTGCACCCGTCATTGCTCTTGTGCAGGCCACAGGAAAGCATTCCTCTGAATTGTTCACCAGCCAAAATACACAGTCACTATCCTTCACAGTAAATCCTGTGAAGCACTGCCGGCCTGAAAGGCACTGTAACGGATGCAAGAATTACTTAAGAATTGGTGTGGAATGCGAGGATGGTTGGAGTATGTTTAAATTGTAGCCGATTCCAAGCGCAGGGAAGCATGATATCGTAAACCACAGAACTGGTAGCTATCAATCCATCAAATTCGCTCTGGTGATTCTTTCCTCACGAGCTATTTAATTTAGTCCCACTCTCACTCCCCGTTGTCCTTAATATTCCACCTTTTCTAGAATTTATCAAAATCCCTTTTAAAATAATTCATGGCTTTTTGTGCTGAAATAACTTGGCAATTTGAAATGACTGTGTTCCGAAGTGAGATTTCAATGTGTGTGTTTTTTTTAAAAAAAGGGTCCTTTTTTTAAAAAAAAAACCCGAAAACCTTAACTAGTGTAAAATATCTGCAACACGTCAACAGTACAGAACTGTTGTCTTTATTGAGGGTGGCATGAATTCTCGAATGTCAGAATGAAAATGAAATGGATATTGTGGGCAATATCGATGTTGATGTTAATTTACACTTCTGGGATTTCCTTTCAGTGCAACATTAAAATCCTAGCTTCCCAATGAAATGCAACCTCGTTTCTCAAACCCGGAGCAATGTTACACCATGAGCAAAATGTGCTGCTTGAATTTTTTTTTTTTTTTGATTTTTTGAATCTAATGGCTATCGATGTTAATGATATTCCAATCTTTTTAAGCGCAGATAGTGGTTAATGAGGAGTAGACGTACCACTCGAATAGTATATTTGAAAAAAAAAAGAACATTAACGAGAAGTTTAGAAAGAATGTGCAACGCGGAGACAGGTCCATGCCAGTGTCTATATTCCGCATGAGTTTTCACCCATTGCTTAACTTCTTCCCATACCCTTCTGTTCCCTTCTCCCTTGTGTGAAGGTCTACCCTTCTCTTGAATGCATTTATAGTATCTGATTCAACCATCCCTGCAGGCAGAGAATTCCACAATCTCACTACACTGTGAAGTAGTTCCTCCCAAATCCTCTTATTAGTTGCTAGCTTAATATTTGTGTCTCCTGGTGACTGACTCCCCAACCAATGGAAACGACCTGTTTATTGCAAAAAAAAAGCAACCTATTTTGATAAGTAGCGGAATAGACATGACTTTACGGTGAGCGAAGGTTCAAGCCTCCAGTGCTTCGGGTGGTTGACCGAAAGAGGACATTTCAATGCCAGGAAAAACTTGTAAAGTACATTTTGGAGAATGAACAGCATCAAAAATTAATAATATAACAATAATGATAATTCATCCTTGCAATTAATCTAGTATCTTTCACATCGTCTCCAAGCACATCATTGTTTATTTGCTATAAAGTGAAACGACTGTGTTATGAGGCTCTTTAATCTCACCCCACCACAGGAAATAGTTTCTCTGCATCTACCCTATCGAATCCCTTTATTAGTTTTAGAAACTCAATCAGATCACCCCTCAACCTTCCAATCTAGAGGGAATGCGGACCAAGTTAATGCAACCTGTTCGCCTAATTTAACCCTTAAGCTCTGGTATTGTTCCAGTGAATCTGTGCCGCATCTCCCCCCCCCACCCCCACCCCATTCAGGGCCAATACATCCTTCCTGAGGTAGGGTGTTCAAAACTGGATGCTGTATTCCAGATCCAAAACTCTTGGATCATCAAATAAAGATTCAGCATAAAAGATTCTGTGTCATTTTTTTTATCCTGAACTCTGATGGTAATTAGTCACTGAATACAACCAGCACTCTTAGGAACTGAAGCACATGGAAGCCTTTGAAAGGAACACTTTGCAAGTGTGTTTTTTAAAAAGCTTCCGCACATCAAAAGGGGGGATATACTGCTGGTGAATTGGCAAGGTGCCAGAGGTAAACAGGTAGTTATTTCTGGGCTCATTTAGGGTGGATGTTCTGAAAGAACAAAATCAATTGGGCCAAAGAGTTTTCTTCACCTGAACCAAGCCTGTGAGCTTTGACCAAGAGGCGAGAATGTAATATTAGTAGTAATAATAATAATCCTTGCATTTAGGAAGAGAGCTGAACTGGTGCAGCATGATGAACATAGAGAAAACTATTTCTTTTCATCTCTGAAACATCGGAATCCATATTTTGGAGTAGTAGATGCATGAGGTCTCGTCTTATTAAACATATTGTTAAATATGTTAGAGTCCTGTAGTGTAGTGGTTAGCAAGCAAGTGAACCTGGGTTTGATACCAAGGTGGAGTGAAACCTTATGAAAGCTTCCTTACTCTACACGCCGCTGTTTACCTAGCATTAAGTAGGAACTTGGTTGTTAGTCTATTGGCGGATCTCTTTCCTGGGGGTAATTATCCCTTTGTAAAAATAATGTAGTCACTCAATCCACGACTGTGTGTGGGACACTGTTGTGCACCATTGGCTGCTACGCTTTGAGACATCTCGATGACATGATGAAGCTCTATATCAAACGTAAGGATTATTATTATGTATATATTAATGCTGAGTGTGTGGCCCAGGCCAACGGCTGTTGAATTATTACATGGTGACTCTGGAGCCGTTCATCACTGGTACATTATTGAAGCTGCAACATGTTCTTGCCTCAGTATTTCTCATAACATTACGGATGGACTGTGGTTTTCTATTTAAATTCAAGATTAAAGATTCTTGTAAATCTTTCATTCGATGGCTAACTTGGCTAACTGAATTTTAATCAGCCAGTTAAATTATTATTGTGGGTTGTAAATGGTTTTGAATGAGGGTTATCGATGTGATCTCAGGATTTAAGTGGCAGGACATTAAATGAACAATTCATCATCTTTATATGGCTAAATGGCTGACCCGATCAAATGTATATTTAATGACTGGTATTGAATGTTCACATTGCTGGGTTTGCTTCGCACAAGAAATCATGATGTGTGCAGCATTGCAGCATCTTGTTTCAGAAACGTCAGTGAGCATACTGATGCCATATATTTCGACAAATGGCTAAATAAATGGTTCTGAGCTCGCTTATTTTGACTTTTGATTAACTCAAGAACGTAAGATCGGTTCAGATGAAGAAAGTCCTTTGGCCCATTTGATCTCAGCTTTCCAGAACACCCAACCTACCCCTCTCCCATCTGTTTTTAAAAAATGAATTCAGCATCCTTTTAAAAGAGAGATAGTTTATTTGGGGAGGTTTGCGTGGTTATGGGGAGAGAGCAGGAGAGTGGGATTGAATTACTCTTTTCAAAGAGCTGGCATAGACTCAATGGGCTGAATGGCTGCCTTTTGTGCTGTAAGATTCTATGATTCTATGATCCTGGCCTTCCTAGCAACCTGTTCCAGTTGTTAATTATGCTCTTGAGTATTTACTGATATCTGGCCTGAAATTGCCCTCTGCATTCTAAGCCTATATCTTGTTCTGTTGTCTCAGTATATCTAAAAGTGTTAAGTGCAGATTTGTATGTGACTTCTGTCATGCAGGTGAAACCTTTGCTTGTTATGTGAGCTATTGTATCTGAGTTCTATACATGGGCATTAGGAATCAATCCTTTCATGTTATTGATAATAATAACAGTAATAATAAAATCTTTGCACTTGACATAACACTTTTCACATCTTCTAGACTTATCAAAGTGCTTCACAGAATATACTGTAAAGTGAATTAACTGAATTTGTGTGGGCGAAACGCAGCAGCCAATTGTGCACAGCATTGAAATGAACATTTTTTTTCCTTGAGGGATTATTATCAGGCAAGTGGAGTGAGGAAACTTGCCCAAGGTTTCGCCTTGCCAGGAATCAAACCCAGGTCTCCCACTTTTCAGGTGAGGACTCTAACCACTAAAATCAAGTTCTGTTCCCGTGCGAACATCTAGCGGTAACTGTTAGAACAAATGACAGCAGGAAATTGTGCTTTGTGTTTCTCTGGAAAACACAAATGTCCCTAGGGTGGAAATTGAACAATATCCCTTATAAAAAATACTACTAATTTGGTTAATCTATCCATGACTGTTTGTGTGACCCGAATGTGCGCAATAAAGAACATAATAAAATGCAAGATGAAAAAAGACCAAGGTCTTATCTAGTTCATCTTCCACCATCTTGGCGGTTGCATGCACATATGTCCCAAACTACCTATGTACTGTACTATATCCCATAATGTAAATAAGAATATATGAAATGCTAGCTGAAAAAAGAACCAAGGTTCATCCAATATATGGCATAAGTATGTTTCACACACAAAATATACAGTCAATTCACTAAACAGTGAAGAGCTTTGAGACGTTTCAAATATGTGATAAGGCGCAAGGAATATTATTATTATTATAATCCATTGGGGAAATATGGCCGACGTGGGCATGAGGCTTACATTAAGAACAGAGTAATTTGAAAAGAGGAAAGAATATTTAATCCATTGAGTTACACTCTCTCTCTCTCTCTCTCTCTCTCTCTCACACACACACACACACACAAATTAAACATTCACGCACTCCACCCTACCTGGAAAAGAAATGCCACAAAGACACTGTCTGATCTTCAAAGCAAACCAAGCACATTCCAGAATAATAATCAACCTACTTCCCTTTGCAAACCCTTTCTCTGCCCAGTCAGGCTGACAATCATTCCCCCCACCCCGTTCAACTGATAAAACTAATCTTTCACTTAATGGCTGTTTATGGGACTTTATTGTGTGTAAATTGGCTGCTGTGTTTTCCTGCAAGGTACATAGTCCTTGCAAATCACAGTGAATCCAGTGAAACCCATTTTGATATGCTCTACCGACCTAAATGGTAATATATCAAACACAAGAGTTATCGGTAGCAATATGTTGGCCTGGACTTATCCCTGGATCATCCTTTTGTCTATATTATTGACCTTCTTCTAAATTATAGCTCAGTGGTTAGAGCACTCGCCTTACAAGCATGAGACCTGTGTTTCGAATCCAGGCAGGTCAGGGCGAAGCCTTGGGGAAGTTTCCTTACTCCACACGCCTAATAATAATCCTTCCAAAAAACCCCACAATAATATAACTGATCCACAACTGTTTGTGAGACACTGCTGTGTGCAATTGGCTGCCGCATTTCACCCATCAATATACAGTCAATTCACTTTACAGTATATTCTGTGAAGTGCTTTGAGACGTCTAGAATACGTGAAAAGCGCTACATCAAATGCAAACGTTATTATTATTAAAAAATTACAGGCGTAACTCAAAGAGCCGGCACAGACTAGATGGGCCGAATGGCCTCCTTTTGTGCTGTAAGATTCTATGATTCTAACTGTGAACTGGTACAATTACTTTGTTGGGTTATTGGAAACAAAAAGGACGGCTGCTTGTTTTGTTTGACTGAAATTCCATTTGTCAGTAGACACCACTCTCACTGCCATACACTTGTGATGGAGGAATCCCATTAACAGCAACTTGACTCCGAAGTGGAATTTCATCTTACTCTTGTTCACGTGGACAAAAAGGGACGCTGAATTGGTTCTCAATCGCAGATCAATTCCGAAGGAACCTGCGGTAGCGGCGTAAAGGGACGACTTGCCTCTTTATCGGCCTATTTTTTTCTGCACTGAAACTCCTCGTATGGAGTTAGATTGGCCCGTAAACTGATCATGTGGAGGAGAGGAAAATTTATGGAAAAGTGGAATAAAATTTGTAGTGCTGTAATCCTAAAATTTGCGCTTGGTTACTTTTTAACACTGGTGTTAATTGTTACTGCAATTAGTGGTGTTTTTAGCGTGAACTTAACTTTCTTGATCTGGCCACGAATGGCAATGTTCTTCCCCCCCGCCCCTCTCCCTCCCCTATATATACTGTATATATTTTTATATATATATATATAATTGCATGACAGGAAGATAACTATTGATTTTTTACTTAATGTTTGAGAATGATTTGTATTACTGTCTCACACAGTAAGTGTTGGCCAATGAACAGCTAATATTAGTGATAAAGGATTAATTCAATTGAACGAGTTTGGTATCGAGAATATCAGCAAAGGGCTGAGACTGCGGAATGTTTAGACACGCATAAGACCACCTCGTTGCTATTCTTCACAACCCTATTGATTATTTCTGAGATGCAATGTTTTGACTCGCAGTTTGGCGTCAATTTCGTTCCTCGCAAAGTGGCGTGGGTGATGGGTTAACCTTTTATTGATGCCAATAAAAGACTAGCACTGTGCATCATTTTATGCAAGAAAATCCATTATAATCCCCCACCTACCCCCCCCCCCCCCCCCCCCCCCCCCCCACCACCCCTGTAGTTTTGGAGCTTATTGGCTGCTGAGAAGGATTACAACGTAACTCTATTGGTATTCTCCTGTGTTTTGGTGCTATCTGAAAATAATTGAGAGAGCAGTTTATAAATTAATAATAAAAAAAAGTTAACTTCATTACCCACTTGGTTCCGACCAACCATTTTTCTAATGTTTTACTGATTGAATGTGAAGCCCTCCAGGATGCTTATACAATCCTTAAAGAGCTGGTTAATGGAAGTATTATTTTTGTAATTACCATATAAAATGAGTTGGGTCTGTGCCAACTCTGTAGCGAAGCCTTCATGTTTGTGTGGTTGATTATGGCACAGCTCAGACCCTGGGTTAGGAACTCACGGGATTGAATGTCTCCCTCGTTTACAATGACTGAAGGAGAGAATTCAGCCCACGATAATGTGTCAGCGTATTTTTGCCCGTTGGTTTTAGTGACTGGGTGCATTGTGGAGACTGTCGGGAGCTCCTACGAACCAGATACATCCTCGGTTTCAAAAACATATCTGATCTCAGCAAGAGCGGTTCGAGTGCTTTCTGCACTGGAAGCTGTGACACTGTCCACACTGGAGTGTTGAGATCAGGGCATCGCAGCTGAGTCTGATCTCTCATTGTGTGACCTCCTCCGCCCCCCCTCCACCCTGCTACCACACACTCATAAATAGTAGAGAACTGAAACCCTGGTTTATTTTTCTCCTCTTTAGTCCTGTGCAAAGTTAGGAGCTAATTTAATCTCCTCGTACAGCAGTAGCTGAGACCAGCAAGGTCAGCTTGGAGTGGGATTCGAACCTGCACTGTCCCCATTCGTAAATGGTGGCTCTATCCTCAATACCATTGGGCTGCTTCCTCCAGCTCAGTCCTACATTCATTCCTCAGTGGTAATCTGCCAATTTAAGTTTGAATATGTGAATGAATGCTGGATGAGGACAACAACAACAGCAAATTATATTTACGCCTTTCACATCAGCTGGACAGTTAATGAATGACGCTAAGCTGGTGGGGGTTGACAGTGGTTGCGGGCAAATAGGAAGGTCTTCAGGCGCGACTCGAAGATGGGGAAGGAAGGGATGGAGGAAGAGTGTTCCAGAGTTTCGTGGCACAGTTGTTGAAAGCTCGCACAATATTCGAGCAACTTAACTGAGGCCAGAGTTTGCATTCAGAAGGAAGGCGAGAGAAATGCTCTCAGAAGAAACACCAATAAATAAGCCGCCTCACCTTGTGAACCAGTTTTACCGTTTCCCACCCTCCCCCTAGTGGTGGCATGTCAGGAGCAGCTATTCCCCTGTAGTATCAAAGGCAATTATCCATCCGCACACCAAGTACTTAAAGAGTTCATTAGCGATGAAAGCAAAGTCAGTTGTGCAGCATCTGGAGAAAAAAAATATTTCAAATGTAATACAAGTCTGCACTTTGATGCATATTATGACATTAATGGTTCATTAAGTAACTTTCAAATGCATAAATCACCTAATTAAGGTGCAGATGACATCTCTTTTGCATCTGCTTCCCAAGCAAGTTTATACCAGGTTTATATTCTGGGATAATAATAATAATTGATCATACAATAATTCAAAGATTGTTTAATTTGAACTGGTGACAATTGAGCATGTATATTATTTTAAATCCCTGCCTTCCGATTGCTCTCATTTAGGGTGGGAGCGCACTGAATAAAACACATTAAGATATTCACAACAACATCTGAACTGATAGACGCTATTTTTAACAGCAGATTGCGGTTTGAAGTGAAATCAAAAATGGAAGTTTTAATTGACGTGGGCCTTGAATGACATTTAGTACTTCACCCAGGTAGCCTGGAGGTGTCCCATTCGCATTCCCATGTCCCATCCTTCAGATGAGATCCCGTCAGTCTGTTCGGCTGGGCATTCATGATCCCACTGTTGGAAAAGAGAAGGGAGCTTCTCCTGGTGTCTTGGCCAGCAATCCCTTTTCACTCCCCCAGATAAAAATTGGTTGTCCATTTCGTGGCTGTTCATTGGACCTGGCTGTGTGCAAATTGGCTGCCGCATTCAAGAAAAAAATACGCAGTCACTGCACTTTACAATGAATCTTGAGAAGCTCTTTGATACGTCCCCTCGATGTGAAAGATGTATCCAATGTTAGTATTATTATAAAGTCAGTACTGTACTTACAATTGTCTATGACACAATTGACTGACCAGTATTCCTTCTTTCCCTGTTAGATTTTATATCTTAAAATAACATTGTGTGGTGATCGTTATCGAATTGTATAAGCATTTACAACCTGTTGGTGTTGAAGTATAAATCTCAGCTGAACACCTTGTGTTTTGATGGTTAAAAAAATCGATTATTATCCTGTTTAAGGTTTTTGACTGTGTTATGTTTAACTGATTTTAATCTTAATCTATTAAAGAGCAACGCATTTAGTATGTGTGAGCTCCCACATGCCTCAACGTCCATTCACTTAGCATAATCTCAGCATAATCTCAACATTGCTTCTAAACCAGTCGAAGGGGAAGTCAGAAACAATTGCTTACATGTGATGAGCTGTGGTAGTGTGAGTGCATTTTCCTAGAAGAATCTAGATTATATTAATAATCATGTTTTAATGAATATTAAATAATAATGAATTAGTAATAAAATATTTAAAACCTTACATTTGATAGCGAGCTCTAAATTGCTACAGTGAAAACACATGCCCTAAGGCAATTTAATCAATGGTATTTTCGAAAGTAAAAATGGGTACGCAACACTTGCTAATTCGCAAGTGCTCTGCAATGCCACTCTGCGCGAAGTGGGAGTATATAAATGCAAATTGTTGTTCGTCATGTTAATTCTAAACAGTTTCTTCTGTAAGATCGTGGCTCAATGTCATTGCCCCGTGAACAAGAAACTTTAGTTTGTGCTACATCACCTTTGCATGATGTGACCATCTCGAAGTGTTTCTCAGTCCAGTGCAATGGACTGTTATGTTTTGTGGGCCTAAGGCTCAGCAAGAGTTGATGGAATACGGAATGATCTTGTTTTTTTTTTACCAATGGCCTTACGAAAGCCAAGGCCAACATAGCACTTGGGAGAATTAGGTGCACACTTAAGGAAAAAATAATATGGGGGACGGGGGAGAGGAAGGGAGCAGAGGAATGAGATTAGAGAAGATCGCTGCAGTGGATCAGGTACATTAGCTCAGCACATGTGGAGCTTAATCACCTCCTGCGCTAAAATGTTCCAGAAACCCTGAGCCAGAACCCAGTGTATGTGTGAGTGATATGTATTGACTCTTTTTTTCTCTCTCTCTCTACCTTTGTGCTGCATGAATAACAACTATTAATGAGGAGTTCAAGTTTAGATGCCAGCAGTACCTTGTTGCTCTGGTGCGTTAATACAAACAATATCAAATAGTTCTTGGCCTACAAGCGAGGAATCCTCCCTTTAGTTGGTGGGACGCTTGCCAGACACATCTCTCAATGTCAAGCTGTGCGGTTTTAGCTGGTTTTAACTCCAGCAGTTATTACCTCCAACACACAACTCTAACTCAAACATGCATAGCTTGGCTCGCACCAACCTTCTCCAAGTACTCTCTGTGATTTACTAAACAGGATGACACCTGAATAAGACGCACATTTGAACAAAGAGTATATCGACTGAGCGAGCGAGCAAGCAAGGAGAATGGGATTAAATTCAGTGGAGAACAAAATACAAGTGCGGACCTGATGGTCCGAGTGGCCCATTTCTACTCTGAGGAGCTGTCTATGAGGAGGATGAGAGATATTAGACAGGAAGCGGCGTGTTGAAGTTGCACAATTACTCCAGTGACCTGCCCAGAGACCGCCTGGTGTGGTATAAATACACTGTGCTGCCGATATGGCATAGGGCGAGTGTCAAGGCACGCCGTGTCGCTGTTATTCCTAACGTCAATATTTAAATGGTATTTATCTTGACGTTTAAGGGAAGCCAGTAGCACTCTTCACGGTGTAAGAACATGTCAGTTTCTAGTATCTGTACTGATAGGGTAACTGTAGCTGGTGGTAAATCATAACAAGGGCGTGTAACGAAGCCGTGTTTACAGTAATGTAGCATGCTGAAGTGATGTAGGAATTCAGCAAGGAAATTGGACGTATAACTTAGCAGGAAAATAACTTTCTTTCTACTCTCCCTGTGTTAAATGTTTATACTGTAGTCTTATTGAATTCCCTGCATAGCTGCGGGTTTACACTGAGCTGCTTATCTTCCAAAGCTGCGTTAGTTAGTGCACCGTCTCACAAATATACACACATCCATACACTCGCTCACTCATTCTCTCACAAACATACATACAGATACTCTCTCACACATGGGTACACATACACTCTCTTTCTCTCTCACGCACACACCTCTCTATCTCTCACACACACACACATGCACACGCGCATTTATGGATTGACCCTGAGGAATAGCCTCTTGCTGGAATTTCACTTCCAGCACGGTTTAGGCACAGGAACAGTCATCGAGCAGTTAACCAATGGCTTATTGCGGGGACAGAAGAATATGGTCGAAGGCTGCTTTCCTCTGTGAGCTCAGCTGAGTTCCAAAGGTAGTGGGCACAACAATGGGCCACATTGTCGAGTGCTAATTCATCCTTAGCAACATCTAAGTCTGAAAGAAAAATGACTTCATCCTCTGGAATCCAATCCGAATTTTTTTTATTTTATTTTGCTACGCTTCCTCTAAGTTCAGGCTCTGCTTCCCCCGGCGGAAATAGGTTTTCTTCACCAGGGCCACAGCCCTGGTCTCGCTGACATTCTCCTGGCACAGCAGGGTAGAGGAGGTCTATGCCTTGTCTCCGCACCGGCGTAGGAAGGGCCCTTTGCAAGCGACCTTCCTGCCTGGTCGGAGAGAGACGGTGAGCTACTGTGTGCCGAGGGTCTCTGCATCCATCAAACTCTGGGCCACCCTGGGGAAGGGAGTCACTTTCAGTTTCACATCCAACATGGCAGCTGAGTGATTGAAAAAAACACAGCTAAGTGGGTATAAAACAAAGAGCGCTGCCATAGGTCAACCGAGGTCAACGCGCACATTTCTGTCCGATTGTTATTCAGTCAACTGAAGTAGACAAGGCAGCTTAAATGGCTTGGATGTCTGCCTGTATGCAGAAGACATTGTTTAACCTTTAGGTCTTGGTAGCTTTTGTAATTTTTTTTCCCCCCCCCAGAGCACAGGGAAAAAGATTGCTTGTGTGTGTGTTTTTTTTAAAAAACAAAATGCCTCTTTGGCGTTTGATTTAAGGCGTTCTGGAACGCTGCAAAGGACAGAGGGAGGAATCACGCCAGACTTGTGGACAGAGTGAACCTTATTGGGCTATGCCAATTCTGCCTGTATATCTCTCTCTCTCTCACTGCTTGTCCGATGAGTTTTTTTTTTCCTGAATTTGAATTTGTTCACTGCCATGGAACATGGAGTGAAAAAGCTTCCACATTTAAAAAAAAAGAGACATAACTGTATGTATGTGTGCAAGTGTGGTACTTCTATACATTTATAGATGTATGTTAAGCATACATGGACACTCACACTCGTGGGCGTATTATATATACACATATGTGTGTGTGTGTGTGTTGTAGCGCAGTGGTTAGAGCGCTTGCCTCGCAAATGAGAGACTTGGGTTCTATTCCTGGCAGGGCAAAATGTTGGGCAACTTTCCTTAATCCATACGCTTGTGTTTACTTAGCAGTAAGTAGGGACCCTGTTGTTAGTTGATTGGCAGATCGCTTTATCCATGGCTGTTTATGGTTCACTGCTGTGCGCAATTGGCTGCAGCGTTTCCCCACAAAATATACAATCAATTTATTTTACAGTATACTCCGGGAAGCACTTTGAGATGCCTCGAAGCTGTGATAAGCCGCTATATCAAATGCAAGGATTATTATTACATATAACCGTTTGTGTACATGGGCAGCCCAGGCATTGCTGGCTCACTCCCCTAGTGATGGAGACCATGTTGGTAGACTCCTTCAGGAAATAGTGATGTGTCTGATCCTTTGTGTTCCTGCCCTCTAGCCCAGCTTTGAGAACACCAACCTAGCTAAGCCTTTAATTACAGATGCTGTTTAAAGATGGGATGGCACGTTTAACTTGTCTCTGTATAAATGTATTTATCAAACACACCAGTTTGGAAACTATACTGAGGTTTTTGTGTTTGAGGCTTCACCAAGCCTAACATTGCCCGATACACGGAGGAGATCTGTAGCCTTTTAAAATACTCCCATCCTGTCTGGTGATGCGGTTCTGGTCTCACTGCATAATCTTAGGGATGTAAAGCTACATAGAGATACTCCACCTGGACAAGCCAAATAGCGTAGTGGTTAGCGCACTCACCTCACAAGCAAGAGAACCGGGGTTCGATTCCCAGGAAGGGGGAGGGAAACCTTAGGCAATTTTCCTTGCGACACACACCCCTGTTGACATAGCAGTAAGTAGGAATCCAGTTGTGAAATTGCTTTCCAGGGTGTGATAATCCCCCTTCTCCCCACTGCCAGCCCCACACACTATTTGATAATTCTATGACTGCTTATGGGACATTGCTGGGTCAGAATTGGCTGCCGTGCTTCGCCCACAAATTACAGTCAATTCACTTTACTATATATTCTGTGAAGCGGTTTGAGACGTCTCAAAGATGTGATCAAGTGCTATGAAGAATGCAAGGATTGTTAATCCAAACTGACTGGTCATCTTCCCTCTCCTGTGCTTGAATCTGTGCTCCCCTTTCAAATATATTGACCGTGTTAAGTGCGTTGTTTGGGTTTGATTCATTTGTGGGGTTTATTGAATCATTTTTTTAATAAAATGAAAACTCACCTTGTGAAGCAAAACTGCACCCACAATGACATTGACTGGCATCAAAAGCAAAGATACAATCATCTAAATGTGTACGTTCATTCACTCATTGAAAAGCGGGAGCCTGACCCTTGACTGTATTGAACTGACCTATTCACTCGGATTTTCATCTCATTGCACATGATGAACATTTAGCAATTTATTCCAAAGTGCAGTGGCCGTTAAGTAATTGGATGTGAGGACTCCTTAGGGTTTCTTACAATGTGCGGTTATTTCCCTTGTATCTCATCGGAGTGAGGGTCACCTTGATATCCCAGTGGAAGGAGGACATTAATAAGCTGCTTCTACTCTTTGAGGAGTCCAACAATCCGGATATAAGCTAGCCACTGGTTGATCTAACATGACGTTTGGGAGCAGCGTCATTCGATAGACAGCGGTGAGAATGTGGAACTTGCTCGCTTAGGTTACGATTGAAGCAGAAAGCATCGACATATTTAAGGGGGTTATTATAGAAGAGGGGAATCGGAGGGATGGAGACTCATATAAAATATAAACAACGGCGTTGACTATTTGGGGCTGTGTGCCTTCTTTCCACGCTAGAGCAATTCCGTGCAAGTATATTACTAAACCCTGAGATTTCAATGAGACATAACAATGTGCGGAAGCATAAACGACCAATGTGACCCAACTGGTCGATCCTAAAGGAAGAATAACTAGTTATTTGTACAATGCAGTGATTTATTCCAGAGGTTGAAATCCCAATCAATACAACAGCTATAACAACAAAGCTACGTTTGTCTCACTTGGCTTTTTTTTCCCTGTGTGTTCCAAGCGCCCGATAATTGTCTCACCCCCTGCCCCGAGTCCACAGTTGGAGCAAGTCTGCTAATTGGATATGAGCTTCTGGGTCCAGTTACATAATTAAAGGTTAGTCTGCAAAGCAGCTGTCTCTGAAAGTCCCACCACCTCTCATGCTCCGAGCCCAAGATATATTGTATTATGGCTGGCAGAGTGATTGTGATGAATAATTTTCACCAGTGAGGTTGGCTTTGGTAGCAGATGAGAGCCAAAGTGATAAAGTGGAGTGTGACCTCCTTCGCAAGTGGAGATTAACGCATTATCTCAAAATTGCCCATGACATGCTTTATTTATATCACTCAGAGTATGCTTTCTACATTTCAATGAATGTTTCTGTGGCTCCCCCAACAACACCCCCCCCCACCTCACAAAATAAAATATCATTTGATGTTGCTTAACCATACTATTTTATGGACACTGCTGTGCAAGTGGCAAGTACACAATTATTATTATAATAAAAATTGTCACTGTGATGTCGTGACCAGAGTGGAATAACTTTTCTTTCCAATGACGTTTCTTCACGCAAGCTTTCTAAATTTAAAATAACTAATTCTTGTCTTCTTGTGCAGCTGTGGGATATTCTGCAAATAATAATTTTTTTAAAAATGTCTCGTTTCACATTCCTTGCTCTTAGTATTAGGCGATCTGATTATCCTGCATGGAGCAATGTCCCCTTGCTTCTACCAGAGATCCCATAGTGTTTTTCCTATGCAGTCTTTACAGGGTTTAACGATGTTATGCATCGTGGAGGCAATATTAAACACAACATTAACGACAAGCAGCGATTGAAAGCAATGGTTTGGGGGGAATTGTGTTTCAATGCATCAATGCAATTGAATATTTGCAAACATTGTCCCCTTTTGTCTTGCTTTTTATGTTTCACTGCAGGGCTTATTATATTAGCGGGTTTGGGATTTGGAGTGATTTTGTGATGTGCGAATCAAATGTATTAGCTATGCGTGATATGGTTGTCTTGAAGGGTTTATGATATCAATGGGAATGCAGTACAATTTGTCTGTTTGATCTGCCTGGCACAATTCCAGATTTCTCGTTTCAGATTTTTTCCCTTCCTATCCTCAGGCTCTTGTTAGGTGTGTCTGTGGAAAGTCCTAGTGATGAAATTATGCCCTTTCCTCTACTTCCTGCCCTTCACATTGGATCTAATGTTGGATCATTCTAGCTTTAATTGTTTATTTGCACCCACTTCCTCTGCTCGGCTTCCCGCATTCTCAGGTGAGTAATAAATAACCCACCACACTATCTGACAAGGAAAAGGGTGTTTCCAACCTACCCCACCCTGCCACCCCGCCATTATCTTACCTCAAAACCTCCAGGTACATTGGTCGTTCCCTCTTAACCCTTTGTAAGTCCTTGCTGTTGTGTGCAAAGTAACAACTATCTCGGGCTGCATGACGTGAACCTGACACTTCACAAGTTTGGTTTGGAGAAGGCCCTTCAGCCCATCTGATTTTGTCCTTCCAGAATACCCTCTCTTCTGCCTTCCCATCACAGCATCAAGTGTCCAGCATCCGTCCTGGCCTCAATCACCCTTCTTATCGGAGGTGCCGTCCTTCAGATGAGAAGTTAAACCATGGTTCAGGTGGATGTATAAAGATCCCAACGCTGTTGCTAAAGCGAATGCTATTGCGCCCGGTGTCCTGGCAAACAATCCCCAGATAAAATGGGTCGTTCACTTCATGGCTGTCTGTGGGTCGCTGCTGTGAGTAAAATTATCTGCATTGCTGCATTTGCCTGCAAACACACAGTCAGTTTACTTTACTGTGAATCGTGTGAAGCGCTTTTGAGAAGTTTTGACGATGTGATAAGGCGCTGAATGAAATACAAGGATTATATTATTTTTAATTATTGTGTTTAACTCTTCATTATGGCATTTAATCCCATTTAAAATAACCCTGATGTTTTCTGTTGCCTCTGTTCAATTGGTGGGTAGTTTGTTCCATGCATTTATCACTCTTTCAATAAAATACATTTTTCCAGACATCTGCTCCAAATTTGCCTCGCACTAATTTCCATTCATGTCCTCTGGTCCTACGTTCTTGGCTTACTTTGAAGTGAGAGTCTGCATTTACCTTATCTATACTTTTTTATTCCAAACTATTTTATGTGCTTCATTGAGGTCTCTCGATAAAAGCCTTCTTGCCAACAGGGGTCACTGGATAGTGATCAGGCTCAAGAACTCTGTCTGATTTCCTTGCCTGCAGCAGTGAGTCCACTTTCAGCGCCCCACTGCTGTGCGCCCAGCTGAGATCAGCAAGTTCAGCAATGGTAACAGAGCAAACCTTCTGTTTGCCT
The DNA here is from genome assembly GCA_035084275.1 of Hydrolagus colliei. Classification (NCBI taxonomy): domain Eukaryota; kingdom Metazoa; phylum Chordata; class Chondrichthyes; order Chimaeriformes; family Chimaeridae; genus Hydrolagus; species Hydrolagus colliei. Next base: position 16,281,489 of record CM068751.1, on the reverse strand, counting down.
CAATTCTACGTAGTTCCTTGTGTGTCAGCTTGGAGCAGTGGTATTGCTCTCAGCCTCTCAGGTTGAAGGTTCAAACCCCACATCAGGACTTGGGAATCGTATAGTTTAAACTGACGTTCCAATGAGTTGCATTGTCAGAGGTGCCGCCCTTTTGAGGAGATGTTAAACTGGGGACCTTGTTTAGGTGGAGGATAAAGATTCTCATGGCGACTCCCACTGTTTTGTACGTAACTGGCTGCTGAATTTCGCCCACAAAATGCACTGTCAATCCACTTCACAGTAAATTTTGTGAAGCGCTTTGAGATGTCTCAACTACATGATTGCGCTACTGAGGTGTCGGCCTGGTTCTCGCTGCTGAATGAGTTGTTTGTGGGTTGTCAAGCCCCACCTTTGAGATTTTTATCTCAGTCTAGGCTGACACTCCAGCGCAGTGCTGGGGAAAGTGTTGTAGATCAAGAGCACTGTAAAGCCTACATATAATCTGGCATTTGATATAGTGCTTTAATGTCTTCTAGATGTCTCTAAGCTTTTCACAGTATATACCATAAAGTTAATTGATTTGTAGGCGAAATGTGGCAGCCAATTGCACACAGCAGTGTGTCATAAACAGTCATGGATTGAAATAACCCATTTATTGTTGTTTATTTTTCTTGTGGGATTTTTATTAGGTGTGCGGAGTAAGGAAAATTGCCTAAGCTTTTGCCTTGACTGGAATTGAACCCAAGTCTCTCGTGTGTAAGGCGAGTGCTCTCACCACTGAGCACTCCACAAAAGCGAATTAAAAGTGGCTTTATTTTTGTTTAGAAAAAAAGTCCAACTTGAGGCAGACAGGATCTTGTTTTAATGTCTTATCTGAACGTTAGCTGAGAGCAATGAAACGACTTGACTGCAACATGAAATGGATTTCGAGAACTCTCAAAACGCTGTGGCTTGTGTGCTGTTTTGCTGAACGGATAATCTTGCCTAGGAATAAGAGGTGCCGATGATTTGTTGCTGCTCGTCTGTAGAAACGTGCTGGAAAAGATTAAAATACTTTCTGGTTTATGTATCGTAAACATGGTGCGGTCAGAAATCTGTTGTAAATAGCAATTTGTGACAAAAATAGAAGGCGCAAAAAACATCTGACTTTTGCAGCTCTGTTCAGACCCTGTGGGCTCGTGCCAACTGGGCTGAGCCTGCAGCCGTTCAAATTGTCTGTAATCTTCATGTCACAGGGAGAGGGAGAGAGGGGAGACCCATCTGTACAAACAGACCTCATGTTCGCTCTCCTCCGTCATTAACTGGACAAATGTGATTGTACAAAACAAGTTCTTAGCTGCAGATGTTGGATGTGAGATTCTTGTTTGTTGTTGTTCAGATGCCTGCCAAATATTAAACTCAATTGTGAAGTTACCCACAGAGTGGAAGTACGGTTCAATTGTTAACTTTCGAGAGGGAAATGGATCCTATGCCCCGATCCTCCGGAACCTTCTCCCTCTCTCCCTTGTGTATTGTCCCCGCTCTGTCTGTCCTTAAGTCCTGTCATAAAACCTACCTATGTGACCCCTACCCTCACCCCTACCCTCACCCCTCCTTTCCCTTGCTTGGTATCCACCACTCCCACCCCTGCTTGCAAATCACTTCTATGGATAGAATCGTATAACGAGCGTGTTCTATAAATGCATCTTGTTATTCTAGATGGATATTTATAAAGGAATAATTGCAAAGACCATATTTGAACCAATGTCTCTGTTTAGGTCAATGTTAAATATCCCATGACACAACTCAAAAAAAATGGGAGTTTCTCCTGGTCTCCCGACAGAAAATCACCTGGATTAATTGACCATTGATTCAACTTGTGGCTGTTTATGGGTCTTTGCTGCACGTAGAAAATAGTTACCTACAAAAAGCAGTCACTATACATGAGCGTAAACTATTATGAAACACATTGAGATATTTCAACAGTATAGGCACCATCCAAATATAAGTTACTTCCTTTCTGTGCTGTATTCCTGGCTCCCTTCTCCCCCACCGCCTTCCTTTCACCTGTCTACTTCCTTGCTTCAGTTTGCCACAATAATTTGTTGAGTCCACTGGAGGCAGACTTGTGGCTGAGAACATTGCCCCTTCCCTCCCCAAAGTTGAGCACTCTTTCCTGTACAGGTCCCATCAATAGCTCTCACTGACAACTGACGAAACTCAAGCTTGTGGTTTTGGGTTCTGGAATTCACTTGGCTCCTTGTGGTTTGGAGAGACGCTTGGGGAAGGGGAAATCAGGAGGCAAATTGATCTTAAGTGATCCTGGACTGAAAACCATCGTGTATTATGCTGCTGTTAACCATTTTTGGGGTTGCTTTAATGATGTAAATGTTTAAACAGTGTGATTTCTGGTGCTTGAAACTGTTTGTGATTTGTAGGTTTCGAAGTAAAGCGTTTCAAATTCTAACTTTAAACTCAATTGGCATGACTCAAAAGTCACAATTCACATTTCGAGCAGGTGACTTTTCCTGCTCTTTATGACGCCTTCTCCTTTGTCCAAATAGTCAGTGCAGAATTAACTCATTTGGGATGCTTGATAGCTTGACCAATTGAATGTGCAAATCCTTGGTAGATCTGAGCTTTGAGCGGAAACAATTTTTAAGAATAAAACCATCTTGTCACACGTCTTCACCTATTGATGCCTTTGCAGATTCACAGTCTATACCTGGGAGCAGTATTATCTTACAGAATACAGCAGAATGTGTTGTTAAGGTGATTGTCGGAGGGAGTGGCAGAGAATTCCGACTTGCCCTGTAGCTGTTTTTTCCCTCTAATTTTCTCCTCAACAATGGCGATTTGCAATTATATAAAGCCCTTCATCCGAGGATAGTGTCTTGGAGTGCTTGGTCTGACCTCTTCCTGAGGCATTGTCTGCTCTCTGCTACCCCTGGCCCAATGGCCATTGTTCATGTTAGCCTTGCCAGTGAGTGTCAGCTGTTTACTCAAATGTAGAGGGCCTCATAGTTGGGCCTGACCTCTCCACATGGCTTCACAACCAGTAGTGGGTGCTGAAAAGAGAGCATGGGCAGTAATCCTGCCTGGTTTTCTACCACCTAACTCTGGGAACACTGGGGTCAATTTAGCCTCCCTGTGTCTCAGTAGACCAACAAAACTCAGCACAGTGAGCTCCTGCTCTGTAAGCTGTGTTCCTGACCATTACAGCAACAACGACAACAACAAAATTACATTTATATAGCACCTTCCACATTGGGAAGACATCCCAAGGTGCTGAAACCTCCCATTTTTTCATTTATCTGCTCAGTCAAACTCGCAGAAATAAACGTTTTTTGTGCGTGGTCAGCTTGCTTTCTTGTGCCTGCCAATTTTAATGTTAGTTATTTGAGCAATGACATTCTTACCACGGCTTGCAATGGGGACGGGGGCCTGACTGACAGTAAAGGTCCAAGATTGAAATTGGTGGACATTACAGGGACTGAGATTTAGCCTATGGTGACTGTGATATACTGTAATATAATAATAATCCTTACATTTATATAGCCTTTTCCACGTCTTATCGACGTCTCAAAGCGCTTAAGTGGTAGTATATATAAACACAGTGCAACCGCAAAGTAGTAAAACTTTGAATGTGCCTCCCCAAATGGTTTTGTTTATCCTAGCTATAACAGTTTATAGAAACCACAGATACCACAGATTTTGTCAGGCAAGCTAATTGCTCTCTATTTGTTTGAACAGTTCAAAAAGCATTGCTAATTATGAGAGAAATAGAGCAAGAAAAACAAAAGGAATTTGCCCCCTGCCCCCCAACCCCACTCCCTTTTCCCTCGCTGAAACAATTCAGTTTCTCAGCTTGCCCGTGCATAATATAACTGAGTCCTGACAATCATTTGGTTCTGAAGCACTGTAGTGGAGAACTACAGGATTTGTGTTCTGTGCAAGTGTTCGTTGGAACCTTTCGTTTCAGGAAACTTACAAATATCTTTTTGATATTTCCAGAGTGATCCTGTCTCACGTTACAATGTCTGAGTTGCTTCTCAGAGGACAGGAAGGATTTGAGAGAGGAAGAATGAAAAGATCCCATTTAATTACTCAAAAAAGGCAAGGGAGTTTCTTCCAGTATCCTGGCGAACAATGCCTCACTCAATGGCTGCATTTATATAGGGCCCTCATACTATATCAGGCACTATATCAAAAGTTATTATTGAACTACTTTCCAACTCCTCTTGAATGAATAGAGTTGGGGTTGAAATGAGGAAGGGGGAATGTGAGGGAGCAAAGCACTGTGTAAGAGGAATGCAGCAGTACTGGGGGAAATTATTTTTCATTGCTGATGTTTGCAAAATATGTTTTTGAACTCAAGGTGAATATACTGTATTTTCTTCCATTTTGCACACTCTCCCCCCACACCCCGCTCCCCCACCCCCTCCATTTACATTTAAATCTAAACATTATTTGAGCTTTAACACACAAAAAAGGAAAGTTTTGAGTATTGACCGGGAGTGAGACCAGTGGGATAGAACAGGGTTGCAATAGGCCCACAACGGATCAGATGAACTAAGAAGGAAACCCTAAAGGAGTTGAGATGGAGTGATAAGTCCACTAATGTTACTTCCCCTCTCCTTCGGCTGGTTGACGAGTGGAATTTTCCAGCGCGGACTGGAGGAATTTTGTGTGGGGGGAGGAAAAGAGTAAGTGTTATTCACTACAACAAAACACACCATTTGAGCTGAAGAGTTAAATGTCATGATGGGAGGCAATCACTCAGGCAGGTTGTCCATGATTGTACACTACACTGTAAATCTCCTAGCCTGGACACATTTGTGGAGTCCTGTAGCTGAGTGGTTAGAGAACTCGCCTTACAAGTGTGAGTTGTGTTCGAATCCAGGCAGGTCGGGGTGAAATCTTGGGCAAGTTTCCTGACTCCACACGCCTAATAATAATCCCTTCAAAAAAAAATAACAATCTTAAAAAATTGGTCATCTCAACCCATGATTGTTTGTGGGACACTGCTGTGTGCAATTGGCTGCCGCGTTTCACCCACAAATATACAGTCAATTCACTTTACAGTATATTCTGTGAAGCGCTTTGAGACAGCTAGAATAAGTGAAAAGCGACATTCCAAATGCAAGGATTATTATTATTACTTTCCGCGTCTCCTGGAAACTTTGGGCTTCTTCCTGTCAGCCTGCCTCACACCGCTTCTTAAATAATCTGTACATCTGGTACAGCAGCTTTGATGTCGGGATGACGTCTCAAAATGCTCGACTGGATTTGCTCGGTATTGGAAGGCAAACTCCAACCATGCGAAATTGACAATTAATATGGGAACTGCGCTGACACTTGATCGGCTTCCAGTCGGAAAGGAGTTCCTGTGGATAGTCAGCTTTACGGTTGTGTGAACCGTGGGGGTGGGCAGGGTGAAATGCTGCTCCCACCCAGCCTCCCCCCCCCACCCCCCACCTCATCCTCCTGGCTCTTGGCCAGGCTATGTTAAGTACTCCATGACTCTACTCAGCAAGAATGGCACTATATAAATGCATGTTGTTGTTGTCACCCGAGTGAGTGTCTATCAGAGGGACACTCAAATCAGTTTGAAACCCATTGTTGCAATTATGTTGTTTTCCATTCCCAAATCTGTTTCTCCTGCCCTGTGCAATCATGTTTCCTCCAACTTTATGGCACGAAAGCACGCTAATTACATAGGTAACAACAATACTTACAGATGTCATCTTCATCCAGCCCCCTCCCCCCCCCCCCCCCCCCCCACCCCCCCATACCCACAAATTATACGTCTAGGTAGTTACACCTTTACTCAGTGCTTGGTGTTCACATACTTTGAAAACAAAATCTAATCTTTTAATGGCTATTATCTATTTTTCCAAGAGAAATGCTTTTTCCGCCCAGACTGAAAGCTTTTATTGCAGTTCCAGTGTTAACATTTACAGTTGCTGAAAACCGGGGTCAAATTGCAAAATGATTCACAACGCAAGGAATGCAGGCTTTGCTGGTGAAATTGAACATCGCACTTGTCTAACAGCAAATATTTTCTTCCAGAAAATAACGCAACCTTTTAGGGGTAGATAATGAGGAATCATCACTGCTCCATTTATATTTTAAAAAAAACGAAATCTTACTCCACCATGTACTGTAACACCAAACCCGAGATATTACAACTTTGTTGTGAAATCCTCCCAGACATTATCCACCACTTAAGGAAAATATATAAAGGCAGATTGCTGCTGTTGTTGTTCATGCTGGTTTCTACTCTGACGGCATAAATAGATCGGGTTCAGATTATGCCTTTTTTTTTGGCAATGTCTTTCAGGAAGGATGGTATCTCAGAGTACTGCAATGTCAGGGCTGGACATCGAGAAAGGGGCGGTGGTGACTTTAATCAAAGAGCTACGTTGTAAGATTGAAGTTTAGAGACGGTTGAAGAGAGGGCAAGGTGTTACGGAGGTTAGAGGTATAGTGGCCCGAGACACGGCCAGCAGCGGTGATGGTGAAGGAACAGGGAGATGAGGAACAAGCCTGTGCCAGCTAAGTGATGGAAGAAGAGTGGTGTATGCGTAGTGGGGAAGTGCTAAGTGGTGAAGAGATTTGAACTTGAAGGTGAAGATCTTCAAGTTGTTCCTTTTGAGTGACTGTTATCCTATGCTCCCTACCATAAAATGACACCCAGTGAAGTATCGGTGTGTTTTTACTTTGAGCAACGCATGTAATCTAGGAAGGGTTGAAACTGGTTTGGGTGATATCAAAAAGATATTCACTCTTACTGCTAACATGCTTGACTTGGTGCCACAGAGTGTGATGGGAACAAGCTGGAGAAGAGAGTTTTCTTCTCAGAGGGTTAGGTTCCAACTGTTTATCAGAGAGCCATGCACATTTGAAGATATGACCTACCAGTCCTGGTTATCCATCACATTGTTTCTGCAGCATTTTTCAACGTTGTCTTCTGGCATCGTACAGCATGGGTTTGAGGGTCACTGTGAATGTTACAAGCTCAATGTGTCAACATTGGGAGAAGGAAATTCCTGGTTCCCTGAGCACGTTACACTTTTTTTCCTGAGATGAACGCAACTCCTATTTGTCTCATCTGAAGTGAATAAATGGCACAAACACTGATAGAGGAGTTCAACGTGCCAAGGAATCGAGACCCTCTTAAGTGGTTTCTACTGTTTGATCTGTCGGGGGCTGACGAAGCCCAGAGCGCAAAATACCGAAAGCACAACCTTTAAAAGGTTTTCCGGGAGCAAAGAGAAAGCAACACTTTGTAACTCTTCCAACTGGCTGCTGGAACTGTGCTAAATTCCTAAGCAGGCAGCCATTCTGTCTCCATCAGTGAACTTTCTTGGTTACAAAATGCAAAGGCTTGTACGGATCCATGCGGGGAACTATCAGTCTTGTCATAATGCTCCCAGATTCCTTAATTCAGCTGCAACTAAATTCCACACACACACACACACACACACAATCAGCCATTTTCCCACTCACACACTTTGCTGAATTGTCGCTGCTTTGAATTGAACGAAGCTGTCTGCATATTGAATTGGATCAATTATTGCCCTGGGTTTGTCTAACTGTTACCCTTGACTGTCAAATGTTTGCTGACGATGTTACAAAGAGAAAACACTGCATTTCTTCTGAGTTATAATTATCCTTACCTATATTACAGTGCTTTTCACGTGGGGAGGGGGGCGTTGCTACTTCACAAGATTTACTGTAAAGATAGGGTGACCATATTTTGTAAACCAAATCCAGGGACATGTGTGTATATATTAAAAAAAAATTGAGCCCTTCACAATTCCTGTTGCTGGCAGTACTAGAGAAGCTTGTTTTATTAATCTCTCATATGGGTGTATCTGTTTTGGATTTACTGTATATTGTTCTGGTTCAGTTTGTTGCTGAACTCAAGATGGGGCAAATTTGGCCTCAGGGACATAATAACTCATCGATAGATTGTCCCTGGTAATCAGAGGTGTATACGGTTATCATAGTGTAACATTCTGTACCTTTGTGTTCCTGGCTGGTTTGAAGCTAGCCAATTGTGAGGAGGACACTTTTCTCTTTCTCACAAATGGCAGAAGTCCTAAGCGTCATCACAATGTGCTTTCCTGAAGCCCGAATTCGAGATTGTTTATTTTCGAAGAACTTTGATCAATCTAGCTAAGAAATACTGCAAATTATACCCTTCACCCCCCCCACCCCCGCTCACCTTGCGTTTGCTTTCTTTTCAACACAGACGGTTGCAATCTACAATTGACTAGCTCCAACTAGCCTCGGAGCAGAAAGCTGCAGAAGGATACAAATGATGTGTTCCTGGAATGTTTTTGATGCAATATCATTATCCTGCCAATCGTATCTCTAAGGTAGCCCTGAGTGATGCAGTCTCTGCACACAACACAAGGGAGTCATGTACTGACTGAAATCAAGCTACAGACTGATGTTGCGGTCTTGGAATCTTCCCACAAACATACTTTCCTTCTAAGTACCCTGCATTAAGATAGGATGTACAGTAAAACCTTGGCTTCCAAACGGTGGCTGAGAGTTTCACCAGCACATGCTGTGTCAACCCTGACTACTCTTCCGATTGTTATTAAACGGAGTGAGATTAACATAGAAATATGGGAGCAGGTTGCCTGCCTGCTTACTTGGCCATGCGTGGAATTGGAGATGTCCGTTTTGAGGAAGAAGAAGAAGAAGGTAATAGTGGGAACTGGTCCTTTCGCCTAGCAACGGTTTAGACACGAGCATTCATCCCCAGCGCAAATAGCAATATGGCAGCTTTGTGATCCATTAGCCATGCCAGCTGAACATGTGTGTGTTGTAGTGCAAAGAACCTCAGACAGCAATTTCTGAGACGTATTGAATCTTCGACCAGCCGGTGAAGAGATTGTGCTGGCATGAAATAAAAACGAAATTGGGTCTATCATCTCCTCTCTCTCTCACTCTTTCTCTCTGTCTGTCTTTTCTTTAGGGCAATTGAGCGTGGGAATTTTATGCAGAGCAGCAAATTCCAATTACAATCCCCCAATCAGACCAGAGGAGAAACTTCTCTCGGAAACTAATTAGAATGGCAAATCAAACCTCTGTACAAACTCTATAGCAACAGCTCCGCTTTGCCTACGACTCAGTAATGATACTCAAACAGTGGTGAATAGAGGAACGAGGAAAATCTTGGAGGGGAGAAAAAAATCACAATACATCAAACAAAATATTTTTGATTTTCAATTAAAATGGCACAATTTTTAAATCTTTTACGTGCAAGCCTTGATGCCGAGGCTCTACTAATATTCTTTGCGATGCTTTACGTTCTTCAACTATGCGTTTTGACATGAGTACAATTTGCAGGCTGAATGCTAACGTAGAGGGAATGGGTCGGTTAGGAGTCCTTTGAAGCCTGAAAATCTACCTTGTTTTACTTAGCCTACAAAACGGTATTGTCTGAAAAAATCCTAATGCAGAGTAGTGGAAAATTCTTAAATTTGGAAACTGCTTTTTTGTTGAATGTAACGCTGAAATTAAGAATGTCCCACATTTCTGCGTGATTCTCACTCTCAAGATATTCTCGCTTGATCTGTGCTATATAGTCTCTCACTAGACACTATGCTATGGGACTTCACACCATAATCAAAATGCATGAGGCAAACAATACACATTCCATATCTCAAATAGCTATTTGTATACATTTGTGTTTGTATACACATTTAGCTGAGTGCATTGTTGGGAACCTCTCTGCTTGCTTGAAGCTAGTTAGGTAAGGCGAAGGCCTGTGGTGCATTAGAGACATTTTATCGTTGAAGAAAATAGGATGGAGAAGGAAGCTTTAAGACTTTCCTTCAGATTTCCATCAAGTCTTTCCTGTGGATTACAGATGAATTCAGGACTTTTGAGTTGACTTGAAAGACTTACAAATAGAAGAGATTTCCATCCATCCAAAAAAATACATCATGGAGGGAACTTAACACCAGCTCCTGTAGCTCAGTGGTTAGAGCACTTGCCTTACAAGCATGATACAGTGTTTGAATCCAGGCAAGTCAGGGGGAAACCTTGGGCAAGTTTTGTTACTCCACATGCCTAATAATAATCCATCCAAAAAAATACACAATAATAAAAATTGGTCATTTTCAATCCACCACTGTTTGTGGGGACACTGCTGTGCGTAATTGGCTGCCGCGTTTCTCCCACAAATATACAGTCAATTCACTTTACAGTATATTCTTTACAGTATATAAGAAAAGTGCTCAAATGCAAGGTTTATTATTGGTAGTATTATATGTAAAACATGTGCAAAACTGTACTCATAGGGAGACTTAGCTTCTTCTTGACCTTCGTTTTGAAGGCTGTTGTGTTCTACAAATTCCCTACCATTACCTTTGCTCCGAGTATGAGCAAGAACAGCAACAGTGCAATTGACACCATCTCTTCAAGGTGAGCTCGGTAGTCAAACTCCAGAGATTCCACTTTGGGAAAATTGGTCAAACCCAATTTGCACTTTCCCACAGGATACCGCGTTGGGAAAAATTTGGATCTTGTTTCAGTTCGGGTAGTCACCTATGCTGGAATATCTCTCTTAATTCCTGTCCCAAAATGCGTTAAGTTTTTGTAGCTGTACTTTTCTTTGCTTTTTCAAAAAAAATCCTTCAGTTAACTTCAGACAAATTTTTTATCAATCAAAAGCTATCGTGTTCACCTGCCATTTCTTGTGGTTTGTTAAATTTTTCGCACTTTGTCTTTGTTTCCACGATGTAAGGATGCCAAGTTGGCAACCAGGAGCTTTTTCTGCTCCAGGTTTGCTTTCCTGCTGAAATCATGTCTTTGTGTGTGATCCTCGTACAAGATTTCACACTGCCAAGTTACTGCATTATGATGTCTAATCGAGCTCCTTTCGAGTTTTGATGCTATTTTACATATCCATTATGTACTGGTAATGTATATTTATGACACAGTAATTCACCCTTTTATTGTATCATTCGCTTACAAATACACAGTCTTCACATTTTACAGAAAAACTTTTGGATGTGGATAAACCTCTATAACGAAAGCAAAAGTTATTTTGATTATCGCCTATTGTTTTTTTTATTTGCTGAAGGTTCCCATAGTTTTTGTACAACACTTTGAAGCTTTCTTCCACTTTTCTTAAAATGGTTGCATAAAAAAGAACTCAAGATATAATTTCATAGAGCAAAAATTCAGCAAGCAAACTTAGCAAAACTAATGGTTTGAGAATGCTAGTTCATTTTATAAAGAACCTTGAAAGGGAAATAAAGTCCATATTTATGAAACGACAGAGAAGAATTGCTTTGGAAAGTCAAAAAGCAATTATTTTATTATCAGACAGATTTTTTTGGGGGGGTCGTAATTTCTTACTCATAAATTTCACCAGTGTTAATCACACTGCAATAATCCTCAGCAAAATACATCTCACTGTCAGAAGGAGCTGGATACAATTGGCTTGAGACAAATGTTATCCATTGCAGCTTCACACATACATCATGTTAAGATAAATAATGTGCTCTTTTAGTGCTATATCTCTTCAGTTCAATTGTCACACATTCTTCCCAACTTCTGCCAACCCCAAAGTATCTAAAATGCCTTTTTCCATTCGTCATACATTTGCTTCCACCCACCTCCACCCCTCAACTGTCTGTAGAAGAATAAAGACTTTGAATTAACCATCAGTTGGTCAGATCTTCAGCCTCTCTGCCCCCACTCTTTGGAATTCCAGCCCACAGCCTCTTTATTTAGCTCCAACCCTTGCATCTTTAAAGGCCTGTCTCAAGATCTCCTCTTCACGCCTTTGGTCACACTCCTACCGTTACTCTCCCCGCACTCCACCTCTCCTGATCCCAAGTCCTTGACTGTCCAAACCCCTGACTGCCCAGTGCCTTAGGACATCCTCCAGACTGAAAGGTGCTATACAAATGCAATTTGTTGTTGTTCGAATTCAAAATACATTTCCCTGACAGTGTTTTATTTTGTTGACAAGGTCACATTAATGCAATAACTGGCAATAGACTTTCCACGAGCCACCTGAAATATTCATCAGATAGCAGTTTTACTCAGTGGATGAAAATGTGTAACTGAATCTATAATAAAGTTTAAAGAAAGCTGAGGGCTATTGTTAATTTCTTACTGCCTTTCATTTAATTTTGCAATTCTTCTTGATTAGATCCCTGGAGTATTTTTTTACTGATTACCAAAAGCTACCCTGTGGTGCTTAAAAATGAGTCCCAGATATTGTGCTCTTGTCTTCAGTCTTAACATAGCTTTTTATTGTAATTGCTACCACAGATTTCTTACTGAAGGTGGATTACTTGCAAACCATAACATGTATTAAGTTTAAAAGCAAGCCCTGAGGATGTTGTAAAGGATATGTCGAACTAGTTACTTGTACAACCATTATCGTGTTTTGCTCTACTGATGCAAGTGCATCTCTGCATATGCAAATCGATGCCTGCGTTCAACAGCCCTGTAACATGCACCTCTGCGGAATACATTTGAACCTGAAAAAACTGAATTTATTATCTTTCCTCCTCTTTCACCGCCCCTTACCACCAGTTTTATTCCCTCCTATTATGAGATCACGAGAGAGGTTTGGGGAAGAAGTCTCTCTTTGGCTCATTTGATCTCATCCTTGCAGAATACCAGCACTTCTCTGGATAGAGTGTTCCCATTACAGCATCAAGATATTTCTTCAATTAGTTCATCGTCTTGGCTTCTGGCTCCCATCCCATAAGCCCATTCCAGTCTTTAATCACTCTGCGAAAAGGAGTATCTTTAAGATGTCGAGTCTTGCTGCTCTTCACATTAGAAGACGAGATAAAGTGTAGGCTGGTTATTTGACTGCACCTAAAATTTAGCTGACTGTAGGCAAAATGTTCAGGAAATTTTCTGTCAATGATTATCTATTGTCAAAGAGCTGATGCTGTGAGAAACGTTCAATGAAAGAAGATTTTGTTTGGTAGTAGATTTAAATTGTTTGCATAAAGACTGCAAAAAATTGTCCTGGATCTCACGTTTTGAGTGGGTGCTACTGACTTCAGCAGTACACATCTTGCGTTCATTGCCTTTCTTAAACTTCATCTCGGAGCTTCATCCGAGATGGCCTTTGGAATCATTTAATCTCACCCTCACAGATTGCTCACTCTACCATCCTTCACACCGTTTTGCTGGAGTGAATGGTGCCCCACAAATATTTTTCAAAAGTTTTAAAAATTAGAGTTTGCTGGCAACCAGGATTCCAAATGTAAAAACTTGTTGACTATGTCAAAATCCAAATTGGTGCTCTGATTGATGTCTCAAATCGCCGAAGGCAAAATATTTTCTACAGTAGGTGGGGAAGGAGAACCTGTCATTAACTACACGGAAAAACCATTTGCTTATTGTAGCCTTGCAATAATTAGCATCGCTTGTAAAATGCGTGTCGATGGGAACTAAAAAAGAATGTTTTATTACCTTTGAAGAAATGTCACACATTTTGCCTCCAAGAATGTACGTTTGTAACCTCGATGTCTGCTAATCTTAATTTTATTTTGTTTTAGGTGTAAGCAATGTGTTCTTTTGGAGCAGTACAATTGCATAGCATTTTATTTCGTTGGCTTGGCAATTGTTTTTTTTTATGGGTCTTCCTCCCCCGTCTTAAATTCTCATAGTTTTACACTGACCTCCTCCTATGAATGTGGCGGTGAGTGGAGATTTCATTGATGTGGTGCGAAGCTATGCAGACAAGGGATTACTATTGGGCATCCCACTTAAACCACTGGAAAGAAACCAGTTCTTGGTCTGCCAGCTCTATGTGTGGTCAGTTTGGCAGAAACTGATGACTACTCTGCCACTAATGAGTGAAACCTACTCTGCCTCTTTGTTGTTTAATGCCAGTGGATAAACCGGTGACCAAGTTGTCCAGGCCGTATCCTGTGTAAATGGAAATTCAACTGGAGCTATTTAACTCTTCATCAATTTTTCATCAGTGGTGTCATTTGCCAGCATATCTTGTCTTTCATGTGTGTTGAGAAGAGAGTCTGGACTGGACGTGATTGCGCTGTGGGTAGTTCTGTTTAGGTAGCTGCAGCTGCTCCCCATCCCTTTTCCTGTCTCTTGATGAGGAAATCTCTGGGATGCTACCCACTCTTGAGGGGCACTATATCAATGCCAGTTGTTGTTGCTGTTGAATCACAAATGGAGTTGAATACATCTGCCGAAAGGCTGCTCAACTGATAGCCACAATCCTGGTTTCCTCGGTTCTAATTTCATAATGAGGACTGGTCTCTATGACTCTATGTGTGGGTGTGTGCACAGCATTATTTGGGTGGCTATTCATCTTGACTTTCAGGCATGGTATGGATTTAACTAATGTTTTGATCAGAGTTTACCAGCACTGTGATCCCCCTTACAGTGAATGCGGTGGTGGGAGGGGGCGTGTTAGTAGGGTATGGTGGTTTTGAATGGAGGAACTGGTGTGAAACTGGAAGAAACTAGAAAGTAAAGTGATTACAACAACAACAAGAAATGACAAAGAAAAATAGTGACAAACAACAACATCTCGCATTTAAGTAATGCTCTCTGCACCATCGGTTTATAAAGAAAGGAAACTCAGAACTTGAAATGAAAAATAAAACTCAAATTGAAAGGGGAAGATGGCCAGAAAGAATAGACCAATAAAATGGTGGGGATGAACGGGACCCAACAAAAGAAAATTGGCCACAAATATGTCTGGATCTTTTATTAATCTCTAGTAACCACAAAAATAGAAGTTTTGTTTCATTCCACCTCTGTGTGGAAATAAATCACGAGAAGGGAATTAATCAGTTGTTTATGGTTAACTTGTTACTTGGTAATTTTTTATTTTGCATGTACCAGTCAGAGCCCATTGCCATAAAATGCTGTTCTGTCAGACATAACTAATTAGCTGTTGATTTGAATATGTGAATTTGTTTACCATTTGGATAAACAGCAACATGTTTATCCAGTACATGATAGCTTTCAGCGAGACCCGTGGTAATTACAAAACAGGAAGAGGATATAGATAATATAAAATATGGTCTTTATTAGAATTATTCTCCACATGATTACACAACAAAAAAAACCTTTAGCGAAGTAAAGCCAAATGCCTAAATCCTCAAAGGCACAATACACACACACACACACACGCACGCGAGATTCTAGCCATCAGAAAAAGCAAGAGGCAGAATTATTAGGTTAGGCTATAGAATACACATGAACAAAGTCAGAAAATATTAGGAATGTGTTACCAGTTGAATATTCTATTGTGATCTGTCTCGGCTTCACTGTGGTGGGCAGAACATGATCTGTGAGACACAAGACATAAAAAGCAACTCTGTCTGAGGTTTTCCGGAAGCTTATCCCAGAAGCTTTCTGATAAAGCTTACTTATATCTTCACAAATCACTCTAATTAATGTTGGTAGACAACCAGTCTGACTGTGACCTGAAGCTATTGAGACCCTCTGCTAAGAAATGGGCCCTATTCCAAATGCTCCATGCGAGCCCATTTCACATATTGGCAATTAGCATTGCATGCACATTGATCTGCCAGTGCTGCTCGTATTACAAAAATCACGTTCAGTGCTTGCAATGGGTCTGTGGAGTTTTTAAGAGTATGCAACTGTGATGAATTATGGAATAATGAAACCACAGGGAAATACTTGTGTGTGTGTTTTGTAAAGCTTGCAATGCTATATCAAAAAACACAAGCAAGCACTCTATCATCATTATTAACACTCCCACAAACTTGCTACGTGGAGAAGCGTCCTGGGTCTTCTCAAAACATTCCTGCAGGACTAAGGTTTGCAGAGAACAATTGCAACTGCATTTTATTTGAGCTGCATTTTTCATTGTAGGATTCTGGAGGTAGAAATTCAGCAGGCATCATCACATGAGACTTCTGATTCATGCAAGGATTTCAGGGAACGAAAGATGGGAATGCAGCTTTCATGCAATGAGGATTTATTGGAAGGTATAGTAACCATGTCAACTCTTATTCCAATGCCCTGTTCTTTCTGTGTCGGCCTGGCTCAGTTGGTAGCAATCTTGCCTCTGAGTCAGAAAGTTGTAGGTTCAGATCCCATGTTGGGACTTTGAGCTCAGTCTAAGTTGACAAACCAGTGCAGTGTCGGAAGTGTGCTGCGACGTGGGAGGTGAGGTCCTTTGGATGAGATGTTGAACCAAGGTCCTGTCTGCCTGTCCAGGTGGAAATTACCGGATCCCATGATACTATTTGGGCAAAATAAAGAAGAGAGTTTCTCTCAGTGTCCTGGCCAACAATCCCCCAGAATAAAATTGGTCGTACACTTCATGGCTTCTGCGCAAATTGGAGATTGCTTTACCCTACAAAACACACAATGACAACACCACACAGTACACCCAGTGAAGTGCTTTGAAAGGACCTTTGACAAATGCAGGGATTTTTGGAATATAGTCATCCTCTTCAGATTTTTATCTAATTTCCTATTGTACCCTATATTTTCAAGCTTAATTGCCACTTATAGAAAAGGATCCCATATTCTATAAACACTCGCTCCATCTCCAGACCCACACAGAAGCAAGGCTTTCAAGACAAAGCACAATGAGGTTGTCATGACTCCATTGCTGGGATGCTTGCCTATTGGAATTATACCACTGAGTGAAAGACTTGTTAAAACTCCACGCCCACACAGCCCACAGTAATTAGTCACAAATTTAGATTTGGTCTTGAATGCTTCCAGAGCCATTCTTCGCATTGAAACAAGGACCAAGGAATCATTTTTCATTGGTAATAATAAAAGGAACGAAAATAGATACGTCCATCAAGTTGGTGGACGACCTGCAGACAGTTGTTGGCGAGCACACATGTGATCCCGTAACGTTTGGTATTTAACCCTTCGAAGGATTGATTTACTTTTGCAACTTGAATCAGCATAACATTCACCAGTGGTTAACCAGCTCTGACATTTGAATCAATAGCTATTCTGAATTAGAAAAATGCTACATGAAAGTTATTCCGCTGCCATTAATGGTCCCCAAGTACTGGAGCCACGGATACTGTACCCTTTGGAACTCCATCCCATAATCCCTTTGCTTTGTTCCTTCGCTTGCCTCCTTCAAGGCCCAACTGAAGATCTTCCATTTTAACCGTGCCTTCAGTCGACCTCCTACCTCTCCTCTCTGCCCTCCCTCATCCCAACCCTGCCCTGCATCCCCCACCTCCATGCTCGGGTCCTGACCCCTGATTGATCAGAACTCGGGACATCATCTCGATGTGAAAGGAGCTCTACAAATGTAATTTTGTTGTTGTTGCTCAAACGTGTCAGTCTGGCTCAGTCACTAGCACTCTTGCCTCCGAGTCAGAAAGTTGTAGGTTTAAGCTCCACAGATCCTGTTGCACCTTCTATCCCACCATTCTTTAGGACGGCCATCGGGTTGTGCAACTGACAATCTGCCAGGTCCAGAATTTACCCCAATGTGCACTTTGGAGGCCCCAAGGCTTGGCAGTTGCCCTATACTCAACAGAATCAGGGAAGCAAGGTGAGGACCTCCAAGGAGAGAATATGCATTGTGTTCCAGACACAGGGAAGTTTCCACATGAATAGTGACGTACATATGTGCAATTCTCAGTCTGGTATGGAGACTCTCATCAACAACAAAATTACATTTATAGAGCGCCTTTCACATCTGGAGGATGTCCCAAGGTGGGATGATGGTTTATCGCAGCTCTTACCTGGCTGACCAAATTAAACTATGAAAAGTAGAGATCTGGTGGTGAAGTCGTTGAGAAATAAGTCTTTCAGTTCTGGGATCTGAGGTTGAATCCAAACCTGACCGATAGGTTGTCTTTGTGGGGGAACTGAGGTGAAATCTGATAAAACTGACAAGTGAGAATGGATCATCTTGCCCTACCTCTTATTCAGCGTAAGGAGGGGAGGAGAGGATCAGTGTAAAGTGTACTTAATTTAATATTAAATTAGCAGTTTTGCAGCAACCATATTGGAGGATGAGGCATGATCGTATGGCACTAGTAGACTGAGGAACACAGTTAGACGGGCAGATAGAGGGTGGGTTTACCCTGTACTTTGACAGTGCTGTACCTGGATCTGGGTTCAGGTTTTATGCTTTTACACCGGAAACCCGAATTAGGAAAGAGGACTGGCTTCTCAGCACTAACATCCTTCACCTTTTAAATAAGTGTTCGATTAACTTTTCTTTTCTGAAATGTTGCAGGACCGTATTTCATAGGAAAATGCGCTTATCTAATCCCATTGAAGGATACCACTGCTTCTTAACTCATGGCACTTTTGACAGCACTGACGACATTGCTTGTAGAGCTGCCCATATGTTCCCAGAATCATTCTCCTCTACATCCCCTTCCATCCGACAGGAATTGACCTCCAATGCTTGTGCAGTCATTTTTCTTCCACAGCTCTGGCATAAGCGTTTCCCTTTTTTTTTTCTGCCTAACTGGCCCTATTAAGTATAATGGGATCCTATTGTATATCCATCCACTTCAATTTCAGATTAAACTACTCTGCAAAACTTTGTGTAATTCTGAACCCTTTGTTGTTAATTCCACCTTTTTGTCTTCCTTTGAAATCTTTGTGAGCCAGGCTTTTTTCATTAGATTGTTAATCTCTGGCCAGCTGTCTCTTGCAGTTTGATGACTTACAGTTGCTTCTATAATGAGGAGACTTGAGACAGTGGCTGGCTGCCAGTATACATGCTATGGAGCATGGACTAGGGGTGGTGGGGGGGAGGTTGGGGGAGGAGAAAAGCCATGAGTTTCATTCATTGTAACCCACAGAGCAAAATCAGGATGCATTAATGGATGGTTGTGCTGTGAGGAAAATTTTCCACCTGGTATTTTTTTTACTGGCTGCCACAGATTCAGTGGAACAGTCTCCATTTAAGATTATCCGTAAAAGATAATTTTTAAAATACATCTTTATATAAATGCAACTTGGGGTTTGCAGACTATCTTACAACAAAATAGCTTTGTTGTAAATTTTAAACAGTGCATTTAATAATAATAATAATAATCCTTGCATTTATTATTTATTATTAGGTCTTATTATACAGATTATATTTGACTTATTATTACTTATTATTTATATATAATTATTATTTATTATACATTACAAGTGAGAGACTTGGGTTTGATTCCACGCAGGGCGTAACCTTAGGCAAGTTTCCTTACTCCACACACCTGATAATAATCTCAAGAAAAAAATAAAATAAGTTGGTTATTTCAATCCACTACTGTTTGTGAGACACTGCTGTGTGCAATTGGCTGCTATGTTTTGCCCACAAGTCTACAGTCAATTCACTTTGCAGTATATTTTGTGAAGCACTTTGAGACGTCTAGAAGACGTGAAAAGCGCTATCCCAAATGGAAGGATTATTATTATCATCATTTTATCAAGTTTTGAGATGTCTGAAAGAATATGCTGCAAAGTGGATTGCCTGTATATTTTGTGGGTGTTCAAACATTCAATGTATAATTGTTAGAAATGTAAAGAAAGGGAATCAGTTACATAATAAATGGTGTGTGTGGATGGATTTGTCAAAGAGTCTATTTGCCTTTGTGGTTCAGACTGGTTGATAAATATCTTAACACTTTGATAGTTCTCAATAGTTGTAGTTTCAACTGTATGTGAATTTTGGAAGCCCTTTTGTGGAGGAGGAAAACCCAGGCTATAATTCAGAATTCAACGCGAATTAACACTAGTACCCTTCTGACATGAAAGGCGCTCTATAAATGTAACTTTGCTGCTGTTGCTGTTGTTAGTGAGAAGATGGTAGGGTTGTTATCGTGGAAGGATGAAATCAAATGGAGCAAAAAAGCCACCAGAAGGCAAAAGAGTAGTTGACTTGAGAGATGGAAAAGGGTTTTGTTTCACGAGCGTTGAGGTAAAGAACCTTTTCACCAGGCTGCCTGAGGAGAGCTCTGGATTTGTGTTTGACATGATCTGTCCCTGACCTCATCTTGTTATGAATTTGGAGACGTGAAAGCTACACTTCGCAGCAAGGCTCATTCTTAACATTCATGAGCACCGCATTCGCTGACCATAAAAATTATACAGAAGGCAGAATATGATAGCTAACTACTATTTCTTTCTCCGTTTGGGTGGAGGGAGCCTGCAACAGGGTTCTGAGAGGGTTTTGTTATGATAAGGTAACAAAAATAATTAATAATGGTAATAATCCTTGCATTTAATGTGGCACCTTTTATGTTGGGAAGGTGTCTCAAGGCGTTTCAAAGGGTATGCTGTAAGATGTGAGGTGTATTTTGTAGGCGCATGTAACAAATGAAGTGATATGGTACTTATTTTGTTAAATAAAGACATGTCCAGCAAAGTTTGTTAGTTTCCAAACTTGCCGAAGAATCGGATATCGTGTGGGAGGTTGGCTGAAACGGCCACTGTGAGAGTTTAAGTGGTTTGATTCCATGCTATGTTATCATAACTTGGCTGCTGAGAAGGAAGATTGATGGGAGCAGAGGATTCAGCTGGCTTTTGTCTGTGAGATGACCAATGTTGCCCAGACTGGGGTCTTTGATCAGTGTACTGATGGCATGGCTGTGATATGCTCCCGTGGGCTTCGATTTTTGTTAGACTCTCTAGCCATTCTAGAGTTTGTGTGGAGTGTTTGGTTCATGGTTAAGGGGAGTAAATAAAAAGAGAGGTTTGGAGGAATTTATTCTCCCAGGATGCAGAATGGTTCGACAGGAGTAATCCTATCACCTCCAACTTCTCCTGGCTCCACTGGTTCCAGAGCCCGCCAGAGGATTGAGTTCAAAATCCTTGTCTTCAAAGCTCTCCATGGCTTTGCTACTTCCTACCTCCCTGACCTGCTAACTCCATATAACTTTGTCCACTCAGCAGACTCAACATCTCCTTCCCGGCCCGGCCTAGCCCTGCCTGCCCCACCATTGGTGGTTGGGGCCTTCAGCCTCTCTTCCCCCAATTTGCATAAACATTAAATTGGCCAACATTATCTGGGAGAAGTTTTTGGCCAGGACTCCTTTCTCTGTTTGAATAGAACCATGGGATCCTTAACATCCAGCTCCAACAATCCAGCACTTGCTAGCACTGTATTCGAGTGTCAGTCTAGACTGTCAAAATCATGCCTTAGGTACGTGAACCCACAACTTTCTGACTCGGTCGCGGGAGAGCTAATAGTGGAGCCAGGCTGACTCCAAATAATCATCCTTATATTTGACAAAGTGCAATTGGAAACATCTCAAATAGTTAAATAGTTTACAGGTAATTACTGTCAAGTGTAGTGACTGTGTATTTGCAGACAATTTACATAACAGCTATGAAATGAATGACCAGTTTATCTGGAGTATCTCCAAGGACTGCAAACTGATGAAATCCTTTTTTAAAATTATTATAATTTGGTACAAAATGTACCATTGTTGTCGTGCCAAGAAGTAACTGGATGCGAAGAGAGTTCAGTGTCTGATAATGATACTTTTGGGAGGCATCCAAATCGAGAGAGACCCATATCTGTTGGATGGTATTAAATTCTACAAAGAAATGAATTATTCAACTTAATTTCTAAGCTGAAACTATTTGGAGAAGAGTTTGCGAGAGAGAGAGAGAGAGCAGTGTTGCAAAGTTATTGACCTAGACCTTTTTTGACCCAGCAAAGCTGTTTTTCTGTTGTTGCAAATTGACGACAATTGTTTTTAGTATATCTTAAATGCACGCATTGAGGAAATGTAAGGCCCTTTGCAATGTGCAAGGGATATGGACTGCACATGGAAGGGACACATGTCAAGGCTTGGGAACCTAATTCAGCCAAACCTTGATCAGAATTGGTCTTGTTTGATATGGGTGGTTGAGGCAGAATCCAGATTATAATTCAAGAAGGAACCTGGTAGATTTCTAAGGAGGAATACAGTAATTGTTGGACATTTAGTGTCTAAATTATTAAATGGTTTGCTCTTTCAAACAACAACAACAAAATTACATTTATAGAGTGCCTTTCACGTCGGGAGGACGTTCCAAGGCGCTGAAAGACACAATGGGTCAAATGGCCTGCCATGCTGTAAATTTCTATGGCTCTAAATTTTTCCTTATGGTAACTTTGTACTGAGGAATGAAATGCAGAATGGGATTCTGATGCTCAAGGTTTCAGAGGAATATTTTATGGAGTGTTGTGGCGTACAAAGTTTTCCCTCTGTGTCTTATTTGTAGGATCTGAGTTTTGATCTTTGTTTAACAGTATTCTTTCATTGGAACGTGACGCAACAGAGCAAACAGAGCAGACATTTCCAGTGCATCTGGCTGGCTTCATTTTCAAATCTCCGCATTCCCCTTTCTGCTGTAAAACCCTACGCAATTGCCCTCTTGAAACTGCCCACGCCATCTACTGTGTAGGTCAACGTGGTAGTAAATGCTCACACCTTTTTGTTAATCTGAGAGGATTGTTGGCCAGGACACCAGGAGAAACTCCCTTTGCTTTTGGAATAGTGCCGCAGTAAAGCTATACAGATGCAATTTTGCTATTAAAGATCCAGAACGCGAAAAGAAACACTGCAAAGTTTGCTCCATAAATTTCCAGACGTTCCAGATGACAATTTCGATGATTATGTTTGGATAAGCAGATTCTAGCCAACAAAGATTATTTCTAACAAACTCCATGAGGTATTTCATTGCACATCTTTTCAAATCATTGCCGTGCAAACTACATCCAATAATTTTACAACAACTTGTTCCCAATTAATGTGTGTACAAATCTATTGCTATTTTGGAAGTTCTGTCTGTCAGAAAACACGGGAGTGACCCACTACATATTCCATATTCAGTTCAGCTGAACAAACAGCTGCCACAACACTGTAAATATCAGTTTATTTTGACTGCATTTTGCTGCAGGTTTCATTCCGCCAGATTGGGGTTAGAGCCTTATCATTAAAGTAAGATGTGAAGTCACAGTCGAATGGCAAAACACAAGACAATAAAGTTCATTTGCCAAGACTAAAATTAAATGAATATGTTGTCTGACTTTTTTTTTGAACACATCATTTTGCGAAGGGGAGACCAAAATGACTAATCGTTACAAAATGATACTTAAAATATGTTTTGAAGTCAGGATGAATGATTGTCTGAGCGGTTATCGTTTAATAAGATCATCTGTGAAAATGTGTGCAGTCATTTTGGGGTAACTATCGGTTCTCTTGCGCTGAGAACCGATAGATTGCGCTGCCGAGAGCGTGTCTGCAATCACAAAAGTCAAAATACTTGATCTCACGCTCTTCAGGTTCTAACTACAGTATAGCAGTTTGTTTTTGCTGGTTGATGTAACCAGAAAGGTCTTAAATTCCCCCTGCTTCATTGGCTTTGGTGCTACCCTCAGAAGAGATAGATTATCTGTTTTATACAACATATTTCCACCTCCTGTGGAAGCTATCAATTCAATTTGAAAGCAAAGCTTTTGTTGTGTGTGGGTGATTGTGCCGGTGGAGCAAAATCTGGGCAATAGGTCGCTGGTCTTCATGCCTGTGGGGGTTTCGTTGCAACTACTGAATTGCTTCAGCTGTACTTCCTACTGAGCGATCACCCAAATCTCGTTGGCGTGCAGATGCCTCTGGCTAAGCAGGAAGTATATAGGATGTTGCTTCGTATATCAATCCAGGACAAATCTGACATCCGTTTTACAAAGCATCCATGCAAGCCTCCAAATTATCCAGGACTGACCTCAGCAACATCTTACTGTGTTTCCTGAGCAGAGAAACAATCCCATTTTTCAGGTTCTGCCTTCTGACCAAATGATTTCGGACAAATTTTCAAACACTGAGCTAACATTGAGAAATGCTTGTAAAATGCTGCCTCTCAACGCTTTGCTCAGCTGCAATGCTGCAGTGTTGGGTGAGGAATTGAGAAGCACAAAAATTAAATGCGCAGAATGTCCTGAAATTGCCCTGCGCAACCTTTAAGCATGTGTCCTCTTGTTCTACTGTCTTTGTGCATCTGAAAGTATTGTTCTGGGTTTACTCTCTCAATGCCATTTCAAATCTCTCTACTCCTCTGTGACTCTTTTCGAGACTGAAGTGCCCTAGTTGTCTTTATGTTGTTTGTAGCTCATTCATCTCGGTGTGACATCAGAGACCTCTTCCTGTCCTGTGATTTAAAAAAAATTTATATCAATGAATCACAGTGAAAGGAAGAGGTCTGCGAATGAACGTCAAGAGGCGGAGGAGAAATAAAGCTGTTAGTTGCAGTTTTAGTGAAAGACAAGGGACTTTTGGGCAGAAACTTAACATTGTGTAACTTATAGAAACAACAGTTGGAATGTGTTTCAGGCCTTTGATGCATTAAGAGGTTGCAAAGATGCGAGAAATCATTCGAACTTTGCTTCTGTGGTTTGTAGCTTCATTGGATCTCGCTGAGTCGGAGTTTCAGTCTGTTAACCCCAAATCTTTAGGTGCTTTTCAATGATCCATTTCTCTGCAGGCCAGTTAACTGCCGTGTTTGCTCACAAAACACAGTCACTACATTTTACAGTATAAGCCGTGAAGCACTTTAAGACATCCTCCTGATGTGAATCACGCTGTATGAAATGTGAGGATGGTTATTAGTATTGTTTCGCTTGATGGCACGATTCATAAATACATCTATACGACGTTGTCAATGGCAACGCCTTGGGACGAACTACCAACGTGAAAGGCACTTCAGTACACACGTAAGTTTGTTGTTGTTTCGGTTCTGGCATTATAATTAGCATCAAGTAGAGTTAATAGAACTCACTGACAGCCCTTAATGATCTGCAAATTGGTCTCAAAATTTGCAATTGCATTTCATAAGGTGCCTTTTGCATGGGTAAGACGTCTCAAAGCGCTTCACTGTGGCAGCCACTTTGCGTGATGTCCCATAAACAGCCATGAATGACTAATGGGGCCTTGTCGGCCAGGTCACCAGGAGAGGAAAAACTGCCTCCTCTTTTCAGGTAATGCCACTGGATCTTCAATGCCCAACTGAACAGGCAGACAGGTCAATGATACCTCTCGCACAGCCCCACCGAGCACTGCATTAGAGCGTCAGGCTAGACTTGGCAAGTTCAAAGATTAAACCCACTGCTCTGGACTCACTCCCTTTGTTTCCCCCCACACCCCCTTTCCTATTTTCAGGTCTCGGCTAAAGACCTTTCTTTTCAACCGCACTTTAGGTCACCTTCTTCCCCCTCTCCCAGGCTCGGCCCTGGGATCTGTTATTGGGAAGCGCTCTAAGACGCCTTTCCGCATGGATAGCGCTATATAAATTCAAGTTGTTGTTGCTGTTGTGTAATCTGCCAACTGTAGCAGGCTGTATTCCATTGGTGAAAAGCGCAGAGAATAGGTTAAAAATGATACAGCA
The DNA here is from genome assembly GCA_035084275.1 of Hydrolagus colliei. Lineage (NCBI taxonomy): Eukaryota > Metazoa > Chordata > Chondrichthyes > Chimaeriformes > Chimaeridae > Hydrolagus > Hydrolagus colliei. The sequence continues at coordinate 16,256,163 of CM068751.1, read as the reverse complement.
CTTGTTAAAATGCATATAAATTGGTGTTGTCGTGCTGTTTGAACATGGCAATTAGAGTTTATATTCTAATTACATTTGTATAGTGCCTTTCACATCAGGAGGACGTCCCAAGACGCTGGGATGAAAATAGCCCCCAAAACATTAGTGCAGATAATGATGAATGAAACTTGTAATAAAACCACTGCACTGCACAGATATGTTGCCCTTATTTACTCTGTAGGAAGATGACTTCAGATTTATATTTAGGGCTTAATAGTACACTGCCAAATAGTAACTGGAGTTTCAATTAACATATCAGTAATTCAATTGTTTTTTTTAGAATACGGGGAATAGCTGCTTGTTTTGTGGTTGTATTGGTGCAATTACTTTAACTGTCATTGTCGCTCAGTATCTGTGCGAACACGACTGTAGGCATAATATGTTGTAATGCATTGTTTAAGCACTGCTGATGATTTTCAACATGATAAGCACAATGCTTTGTGTGTGTGTGTGTGTTTGCGTATGTGTGTTCGCCAGCAGTTAATTCATGCATTTATTTCATTTGAAATAACAATACAGCCATCAATAGTCATGAGTGGCATTGTAATGCTCCTTGGATTTTATTGGATTGCAGCTCCCTCTTCATTCTGCCCCATTCGATCTGCTGGGTAGAATGTTAAACCAGATGCTTTGATCACCTAGGTGCACCAGCCGATAACTATCATAGAAGGTGGTTGATTACCAGAATGGGTGGTTGAGCCAGGGAGGACGGTAGGATGAGTATTCTGAATGGAAGACCATTCTTCACTCGAACCAAACCTGTGATAAGATTTGGGAGATATATAATAATAATCCTTGTATTTGATATAGCATTTTTCGCATGTTATCGACGTTTCAAAGCGCTTCGGAATATACTGTAAAGAGAATTGACTTATGCATATTTGTGGGCGAAACGCGACAGCCAATTGCGCACAGCAGAGTCCCACAAACAGTCGTGGATTGAAATAACCAATTTTTATTATGTGTGGAGTAAGGAAGCTTGCCCAAGATTTCGCCCTGATCTGGATTCGAACGCGGGTCTCACGCTTGTAAGGCGAGTGCTCTAACCACTGAGCTCCAGGAGCTCCAGAGTACGCTTCATTAAAAAGATAAATCTTGCTTTGGAGAGACTAACATTGAAATATCTCAAAGCGCTACACAAGGTAAAATATAGTGACTGCAGAAGTGGCAGCCATGATGGGCACAACAAAATCCCACAACCAGCCGTGAGGCAAATCTGGAGGACTTTTAGCCTGGACAAAGGAAGAAACTCCCTTCTCTTTTGAAGTAGCATCACAGGATCTTTCTAATGTACCTGAACAGGCAGCCTGGGTTTAATATCTCACCTGAAGGACAGCACCACCGACGATATCATGCCTCCCACCCTCTCAAGATAGCACTGGAGCATCAGCCTAGACTTTGAGCTCCAGTCCCACCCGCAGCTCGAACCACTGGAACAGGGATCAAGGAAGGGTGGTGGAGGCTGAACCTGTTTTAAGAACCAGTTTGACGCTGTAATGGGAATATGTTGGCGGGGTAGACATTCTTGAAGCTGAGATTAGCTGGGTCTGTCAGCACTGAACAACGCACAGTTCAAGCTGTAAAGGTTTGAATTCCATTTTAATTTTTACTGATGTCTAAATTTTCTTTTTAATGACATTTGGGTTCTTTAAAGTGCGAAGCCCGAGCCGTACGAGGCAACCTTCTACAGGTCAGGTCTTCTGTTAATTGGTATCTGGCTCACAGAACTGCAGTTGTACTGCAGAGTTCATGCTGCTGAAGGCAAAATTAGAGTTCAATGGACACAACTTATCTATACACTATAAATAACGCTGTCGATGGCATTATGAATTCCCCTGTTAGCGATTACATGCCCTATGGGATGATTTTGAGCTATTTTACTGAAAGGTGGGTTCAACCTTAGCCAGTGACATGCATCAGGCTCACTCCTCTGTCCCGAGATTCTGACGTCAGGTAAAGGTTCCAGCTGCACATTGTGCCTGTGACTTGATTTAAGCGCAATCCATGTGAAGGGCACTACAGAAATGCAAGTTGTTTTCATTGCTGATTCCCGGCATAAATATTCAATCAAGCAAATTTACTTTGTTGACCGACATTAATAGGTCGGCCACCGCTGATCGAGAGGATTTAAAACTTGTCTTAAAAAACTGTTGAGGACAAGAAAGAAAGATTGCCGTGTAGTTTGCTGTAACAAACATTGCGGCAGAGGATAACTAAATTGCTTTTGTCCCCCTAACCAGACATGATGGACAACTATAAATGAATGGTCGGACAATTGGTCGACTATAAAATAATTTAAGCAGACAGTCAGGGAGCTGCATTTAGCAATACCACTTTGGATGCATTCTACCACCCATATTATGTTAGTGATGTGTCTTGGCATAAGTGTAGGCCCTCTGGGCTCCATGTCAATTGAATTGTGCAGGATAATTGTTAGGTCTGAGCTTCTGAAACCATATTTACATACCTCAGACAAACAGGAACCTTCACCGATAATTGTTCTTGTGGTCTGCCCCCAATTGAAGCAGTGATATTAAGCCACTTCTGCTAAACCACTACAATTTTTCTAATTTTGTTATGATGGAGCGGAGGGACGTACATGCCATTTCATAACAGATTTGATGCGATAGTGATCACATTGAATCGGTTATGAAACATTGTAAAATCTCAACCTTTTCCTCTGCCTTCTGCCTCCTCAGCGGAGACCTCAATGTGTTTTTTGTTGGTTACCTCCTGGCATTGCTGTAAAGAAGAATCCTTCCTCGTGATATACTGCCTCATCCTGTCGCGACATCTCAAAGGTTTGGTGGATATGGCAGGCAATTTGCACAAGGCAATAGTCCACAAACAATTATAAAGGAAATGTTTTTTCCAGAGGGAATGTTGGCCAGTAGAGAAACTCTCACCACATGATCTCTAATGTCCATCTGACCAAGTAGGCAGGACTTTGGTTTCTGCAGGATGGTTCAGCGTTCCTTTGACACTTGCACTGGAGTGCCAGCCTCGATCCTGAGCTCAAAGTCCTAACTTGCCAGTTAAAACAGTAATAAATTGATAACTTCAATCTACAACTGTTTTTGTAGGACACTGCTGTGTTGCAATTGGCTGCCGCATTTCATCCACAAATATACAATCAATTCACTTTATCTAGAAGACCTTATGAAAAACAGTATGTCAAATGCAAGGATTATTATTATTATTAGAAGATGTGAATAGCTGTGTGTCAAATGCAAGGATTATTACTACAGTATTAAGGTTCCAAACCCTCAACATTCTGACTTGGTGGTGTGAGTGCTACCAACTGAGCCGTAATGCCAAATGTAATTTTTTTACTAAAAGTTGGGTAAGTGTTGTGACACATCGTAACAGATTGGATGTGATCACACTTCAACATCCCACATCCTTTTCCTCTTCCTTCCTCGTTTTCCGGGTGTTTTTCAAACTCTGCCCTTTTGCCCCTCTCTTGAAGATGGTGAGTTTGCTTTGGCAGATCCCATTGGGTATCAGCGACTCCCAGGTACATTGCCCACCCACATTGGCAGGTTTTTTTTTGTTACACAGGTCTTCGACGAGGAGAGTCAACGGGTTGTTGAAGGGCCAGAGCCTGGTCGAAGGAGGGAGGGAGCAAATGAGAGGCAGAAATACAGCTCAACATTACCAGAGAGCACATCCACTTGGTCGGAGACCATAATGATACTTAAGTGACATGTATTTTGACAAAAAAAAAGTTTTAAAGGTGAGACATTCTGAGGACTTTCTTCGGGGAGGGGGAGGGCGGGATGGGGGTGTGGGCAGAGGTGGGGGTGGGGGGCAGAGATGAGGGTGGGGTAGGATTTGTCTTCACATAGTGGAATTCCCTACCCAGCTACAAACTGAATTTGGATGCACACTCAAAGGTCAACGCACGTTGCATAAATTGTAATCCAATCTGTTGCTTTTATTTCACTTTTATCTCCCCGTTCTCTCCGACTCTGCTGATGCTGTGAAACTGCTCGACACCGTGCAATTTATACATCCGACATCTTGTGTGTATAAATTTCTGATTTTGTACGCTCCGTTTAATATTGGTTATTTATTGTTCTCCTTTGTATTGGAATCACTCTTGGTTGAGCCTGAGCAGTCGTCCTATCAATCTTGTTCTGAAGGGCAAACCTAATTCTTGTGCCCCTTTACTGTAACATTTTCCCTGTACTGTATTTCAGTTCCTTCTGTGCGATATGAATAAAATTAACAATGGCGTGGGTGTGGGGAACTATACCCCAATTTTGACCCCATGTTTTTGTGACTGATTGGAGTGTGACCTCGTAACACTTCAAATCATCCTTGCATTTGATACAGGGTTTTTCATCGAGACTGCGGTTCGAAGTATGTACTATGAAGCAAATTCACTTGTACATTTTGTGGGCAATCATTTGTGCACAGCAGTGTCGCACAAACAGTCGTGGATTGAGTCGGGGATTAATACTCCACCAGAAAAGCGATCCACCAATTAACTGACCTGCTTTCCTACTTACTGCTACGTAAGCATAGGAGTGTGGAGTAAGGAAACTTGTTTGAGGGATTCGCCCTATCTGGGAATTGAGCTCTAGTCCTCTCTTTGACCAACACGCTACATTATATGAATTATATGAATTGAAGTTAGTAATTAGCATTTCAATAAATTGTATTTCAATAAATAAATAAATAAATAAATACAAGCCAGTCACTTATCTGGATACTGTTACAAACTCGTACTGGGCTACAAAAGAATGAGCTCTAAATACAAAATGATGGGATTAGCATTCCTGAGGTGGGATGGACTGGACCTCTCTTCAGTTATACAGGCAAGACGGGGCAGATAATCCCGCAAACTGATTGCACTGATTTTTTTTAATAAAAAAAGGACAAATTTTTCAAATGATAACTAAGTCTAACTCAGACAAGAAGAAATTGAGGCTTGGAAGTATTTGCGCATTTCCGGTATTGTGATCTATTCTTTGACTCTCAAGATGTTTCTGGTTTTAATTCATTACCTGAAATGAATTTGTCCCTTTTTTAAAAAAAAACATTCCTCATAGGAGAAATATATTCCTGCAGCCCACACAGAATGCACTAATAAGCAATTTGAGGCAACATCTGCATTTCAAGCTAATTGCTGCTATCTAATAGAATGGATCTTAATGTTTGATTTTTAAATGAATATCATCTGACAATAACTGTTTGATGGATGTAAGAGAAGTACTTCGATGGTCATTCCAAGGCAATGAAATGCAACTTGTTCTGCTTTTGTTTATTTTTCTGTAAAGCATCCAAATATCGTTATTAACCACAGAGCTTTGCTCATCTCTTTCTCTTTTATTCTTTTTCTTTTCACTTGTTCTTCGTTACCTCCCTCCCCCCTTCCTTCCTTCCTTCCTTCCTTCCTTCCTTCCTTCCTTCCTTCCTTCCTTCCTTCCTTCCTTCCTTCCTTCCTTCCTTCCTTCCTTCCTTCCTTCCTTCCTTCCTTCCTTCCTTCCTTCCTTCCTTCCTTCCTTCCTTCCTTCCTTCCTTCCTTCCTTCCTTCCTCCCTTCCTTCCTCCATTCCTTCCTTCTTTCGCTTGATAATGTTTGATTGACAACAGTTTTGAAAGCAATACAGAGAGAGTATAAATTCCGTACCAAAGCTACATGATTTGTGTGTTAGTGAGCTGGAGAGAAGATGAAATGAAATGCTGTCTCTGGAGAGCGAGAGAGAGAGGTCAGGTACCATTAGTAGGAGATGTGCAAGGGATGAACAAATACTCCAGTGCTTTGCTGGATTACCTTTGGGGTTTAGGCAGTAGAAATTTGCAGACCTAGAAGACTGAGTGGTCTCTGAAACGAATGGACTTGATGGATTGAATGGCTTTTGGTAGAACCGTATTGAGTTTTATGTTTTTTAAATAATAAGAGAGGATACATCTTTATCTGGGAGGAGTGGGGTTTGTATTTTCACTGTCTAAGAGAATTCATTTGCACAAAATAACGCGGAATCAGCGGGGAGGTGGGGAAGCATTGTTCCAAAATGTGTGTGTTATATCTCATACCAACCAATGTCACATCACTGTAGCACCTCAACTCTCATAACCTGCCATTACTTGGGAGATAACATCCGCTTTCGACTGAAGGCTTGGACTGATAGACTCGCAAAGCCCTTACATATATTTTAGCCATGCCAGGCAGAAGGGATTATTTTTTTTGCGTGGATGAGTTATTGGAAAGCAGCTGTTCTGCTTCATGATGAAATATGGCGTCTGGTAATAACCAAGAGGTTGAATGACTCTCGGAAACAAATATTTTAGATATATTATACTCTCTGCCAGATGGTATTTATTTACAAGCTATAATTTATTAGTCGCTTGTATCTCACCAGTGCAATTTCAATAGGAGAAGCCAGGGTTCAAGCTTCATGTTTTCCATATGGGAACCATGTTATTTACAAATTGTTGCAGCTTTTGAGATTAGATCTTAGTTTGTGATACATCTTATTTCATCAGCAATGTGTCATGTTAATGAGAGTGCTGGTATGATCAGCCATATTTTTAATCTGTATGTGTTAAAGTATTCTTAAAAGGGGCTCTTATTTGGGGGATTTTAGTTTTTTATATGGTTGTATATTCAAGAGATCCCAGGCCTGAAATCCTACCAAGTACTTATCCAGAAAGACTTCCTCTTTCTGTCTTAAAACATACAAATGCGCAGAATTTTAATTCACTCTAATTCTCAAAATATTTTCCACAGGTCTTAAAAACAACCAACTTCGAAATTAAGACTGAATTCGAGATTTCAGGTCTGCATGTTTTAGTTTGGTCACTCGATCCACGATTGTTTGCGAGACACTGCTATGTGCAATTGGCTGCTGCGTATTGCCCACAAAATGTAGTCAATTCCCTTTGCAATATATTCTTTGAGATGTCTCATCAAGGTGATAACAACAACAACAACAACTTGGATTTATATGGCGCCCTCCATGCTAGGCGGCGTCTCAGAGCGTTTCACAATAACCGATCCCTGGGCCGAGCCAAGGCGGACGGGAAAAAAGTTGACAGAAAGCGAGGGAGGTGGGTGCAGAGGAGTGGAGGGATTTGAAAACAGGATAAGGTGCTATATCAAATACAAGGATTATTATTATCAGTAAGACAAAGTGGTTTTACAGGCCATGACTTGGCCAAGTTTTGAGTTTCCAAATACTTGGGCAATATTAACGAAGGAATGTTTGCAAGATGAACTCTACCATGCAAGGATTCTCATGCTGTGTTTGGGGGTGGGGGGATAGGGGAGGGGCATGTCTGAATGAAATAACATGTTCTCGAGGTGGATAAAAAGAACACCGCTCTTCAGATGTGTTGATGTTTATCACAGCCACTAAATCAGCACCCTTGTCACTTTATGTGTGCAAAAAAGCATTTTTATTTGCATTTAAATTGGAAAAACAATATTGAGAAAAAGCAAATGGCTTATATGAGCGTGAGGAAGGAGCAAATAGAATTGGACTTTCAGATGTTCTGTCTCTAAATATGCTGGCCTTCACACTGCTCGATCACTCTGTGCCTCAACACTGAGCCAATATTGAAGTTTACATTTTCTGTTAATAATTGTCAGAGGCGTTGCTGGAAGCGGAGGTAAGATTTATTGCGACTGAGAGCAAAGGTGGAAAAATAATACTTCTGGACAGTAAAGTGACTGCAAAGTAAACGGAGGGGGAAAGATACCATGAATATTGAATTGAGGCGGAAGGCAAAAAAGAAAGACAAGAATGGAAATAGAAACAATAAAAAGCCCAAATTACTCAAGCAAAACATATGGTATCATGGAAATTGTAAGAGGGAGGGAAAGAGAAGGGAAGAGGTGGCATATAAACTGTGAGGGTGATGAAATGGGGCAATAATCTTTCTCCCAAATTTTCTGATTCCTTTAAAAAATGTTCAGTCACAAAATGCACAGTCAATCCACTTTACAATACTGTATATTCTATGGAGCGCTTTGAGGCGTCTCAATGACTTGATAATTCTATATAAAATGCAAAGATTATTATTATAAGTGGTGACTTGCACTGGAGCAGAGTCTCAATAGTAACTGATGTTTGTTCAAGACTTTCCTGACGTCACCAGACTAAAAGCTGTACACCAGTCACATCAGCAAAGGCCTGAAGAGGATGTTTAACCATGAGGGCATCACATCCGTCATTTGTTCTCCCAACAAACTTTCCAGCTGGCATTACTTGATAATAATACTACATTGATATAGTGCCCTATCGTGTGGTTGAAACGTCTCTGAGCACTTCACAGAATACCCTGCAAAGTGAATTGACAAGTATATTTTTATGGGTGAAACATGGGAGCCAATCGCACACAACACTGTACCACATGAAGTCGTGGATTGAGTGACCAAATTATGATTTTTTGGTGAGGGTGGCGAGAGTGTTACTCCCAGAAGAATGATCTGTCAATTGACTATCAACCAGGTTCTTAGCTAATGCCAGGTAAACAGAGGAGTGTGGAGAAAGGAAACTTGCCCTAACTGGGAATCAAATGCAGTGAGGCAAGTGCTTTAACCACTAGGCTAAAGGACTCCTTTCAGACTCATAGCTTCTACTTGATCGAGGCAGCCGTAGCTGCAAGAACCGCTGAGATAGATAGCGACCCGTCAGTCGCCCACCTGAGATCAGTTAACTGCACACAGGCCGGGGCTTACTTAACACTTACTTAACTGAGCTGTTAGGGGAACCTAGAAAAGATTGGACAATGGAAAAACAGTGACAAATGTGGCCAAGTGAGACCAAATTTTTTCTCTACGAAAAAAATCACAAGAAAAATAAAATTGGAAACGAAGAAAACAATAAAAGTAGCACTGAGGAACAAAAAAAATTCAAAGCAAATAGGACCCCATTCCTCTGCCTGCCAAAGGTCAAAGACAATAAATTACGTTTATTCAATGTCACTGAAGCGATCACAGAAGAATATTTTTATGATGGCATAAAAGTATATCAACAACCCCTCCGAAAAAAAGGTTTCTGCCGCAGATTGAATTTCCAGTCGCGTTATAGCCCTAATGGTCCTTAGTGACGGAGCTCCACTTACACAGGTTGTTCACATAAGAAGTTATGCCTACTTCAGAAAATTCCTCACGTTACTGTTTCAAAGCCAAGGAATGCAGAGGGAAAAGGTCACTCAAATGCCACTGCTATGTTCTCTTTATTGCCCATCACCACCTTTGACATTGCGGATAACCCGTCGGTTTGATTCTGTGGGTCTGTGAGCCAGAGCCACTGCTCTTGTTTCTGCCTCAGAAGTTTACGGTTTCAAACCATAATCTGAAACAAAAACAGAACACTCACTGGGAACACTCAACAGGTCAGGCAGCATCTATGGAGAAAGGAAAAGTGAGTCAACGTTTCGGGTCCACGACCCTTCGTCAGAACTGGGGCACGTTGGGAGGGATGGGGTGTAGAGACTTTTAAGGATTAACAGAGAGGGAGAGGCAGGGCAAGGAGGACAAAGGAGAAAATGGAGTAGAGGGTAGGAGATGATGGGTTAAAGAGGTGCTAATTCATGTTTTGAAACAAAAGGGGGATTTGCAACAAAACTGGGGAGAAGAGGTGTTAATAACATTAAAAGAAATGATCTCAACCCAGGAGTTAGCTTTCCAGTACATGGGCGGAACGCCGCAATGTCTGAGGGTTGTTTCTCAGGTGCCTTCTCATATTGATGATACCGTGGCACTATTTGAAAAGAGCAGAGTTTCCCCCCAATGTCTAGACCAACATTCTACCTGAATCACTGAATGTTCTCCTCGCGGCTTGTTTCAGATGAATTGAGGCAAATGCCACATCTGAGGAAGTTCTTCTGAAGTCGTTTGAGACGGGATTTGAGATATTTCAGTTTGGCAAGATGCTATGACTCTTATCCGTGTGTCATGTTTTTGAGTGTTCGTTTGCTTTTTCTGGTGGATGACATTCTTGCAATCAAAGGCACAATTTGACATTTCTGAAACGCTATTTCTGATCGGCTCAGTTGATGGTCCTCTCGTCTCTGCTCTCAGAAGATAACGGTTCCAAACGCATCGTTAGGACTTGAGCTCATGGAGGTCATTCAGGCCATTTTTCTCGTGTCTGTGTTCACTCCTCCAGGAAGCTCCCAGTTTCCCACTATTTTCCAACACCACCCTCAATAACCCTCCTCCTCGTGTACTTGTCCAACTGTTTTTTGCAATTCCTAATGAATTTTTTTTGAAGTACTTCAAAAAGATTTCTGCCGCTGTGGTGTGTGAAGTGCATCTTTAATGACGTCAAGAGTTTATGGATGTTAATGCCTTTTTTGGAGTTTTTTTGCTGCTGAGTCCTAGGGATTATAGATGGGCGGACACAGTTTTTTAGTGGCTGATCTGGTGTGAAGTGCCGTTGCATATTCTTTGATCACTATTAACAGAAGGAGATTATGGTCCCCAAATGTTTTAACTTCTTTGACATATTGAGACTTTGTTGTTCTGCTCTTTGTGGAATGAATGACTGAACCGTGTGGGTTCAGTTCAGAACATTTCGCAATACAGTAGATAGTTGTAGTAGGAGCAGCTGGTATTTTGACAGCGAAACAACAAGAGAAAGGTGGGGAACGCTCTTTTTTTTATTTTGTTTGGACAAATAATTGGATTTGTAACCCAAAAGTGAAGACCCTTTGCCAGACTCCAGTAGTTCTTGAAGTATTGCCTATTGAAGGCTAATGAGGCAACTTTTCACTAATGAGCCTCAAGTGTATGACATTCAAAGGCTGCCAATGTTCAAGAGAGGCAGCAAGAATGACATTTTAATTTCCTTTGTATTTACATGTATTGTATTGCTCTTAAAAAAGGCTGGATTTATTCATTTTTGGATGGGATTAAATTCAGAAATGTTTTATTCTTAAATGTACAAAAAGTAAGTTTCAACGGCCTTTCATTGAACTTCTAAATGAAAAATAATCGAATCGAAGCGAATATGGGTAATGCAGTATAAAAAATGAAGTTGAGTATGATCGTTCATTTAAAAATATTTGGCTAATCTCTGAATACAGATCTTGTGGGCCTCTGAGGAAAAGGAAAGGGTGGGACACTAACCTGTGTGGGTGGTGCTACATAAATACAAATTGTTGTTGTTGATTTGTTAGTGTTTCAAAATGTTTTGAGCATTGCAATGCCTCATAACTCAACCCATTGGCTCAAATTGCCACTCAGTCTCAGCCTTTTCTCCCCACAACTGCTAAGAAGATACCGGTTTCTAAATGAATAACACAATAATAATCATCCTTGCATTTGATATGGTGTCTTATCATATTTTTGAGATGTCTCAAAGCGCTTCATAGAATATACTGTAAAGTGAATTGACTGTATATTTTGTGCGCGAAACTTGACAGCCAATTGCACACAGCACTGACCACAAACAGTCATGGGTCGAGTGACCAAATTATTCTTTTTCAATTTTTCTTGAGGGATTATTACCCACTGAAAAGCAATCACCAATTGACTAACAACTGGGCTCCTAGTTGAGGCTGGTAAACAGAGCTACGTGGAGTAAGGAAACTTACCTAAGGTTTCGCCCTGTCTGGGAATTGAACACAGGTCCTCCTACTTTGTGAAGCGAATGCTCTATCCAATATGCTACAGGACTCCACAAATCACCTTGAAGCTGAGAATTTCTCACAATGTGAACACGACCTTACATTTTAAGAACAAGAAATGGTCTTGCAGGCTAAAACTAGATGGAATTTCGAGGTTATAAGTTGCTAATGAATGCCTCCATCATTAATAGCGAGACTGCTTCAGCTAATTTTCAAAGCCTCTGCCTACAACATGCTTCATAGAGAGCATCTGGTCTGCTCTCCTTCAACATCCATACACATTCTGCAGGCTCACCCATGGCGCTGGGGAAAAAAAGACACAAACTTTCCAACCCACAGAAAGAAATATTTCTCTTCCAAGAGGCCACAATCCGTCTATTATATTATTTCAACATTATTGCAAAATAAATTGAGTTTCATAGGGTTTTTTTTCTAACCAAAAAAAGGGCACTAATACTCAAGTCACCGTTTTGTCAGTCGTCTGGCTATTAAATAATTGACCTTTCTGAGAAGACTAATGTGTCTGAGTGCAAGGCAATCTCAGGGATATCTGTGTTTTTGTGTGTTTGTGTGTGTGGAGGGGGGTGGGTGGGGGAGGAGGAGGGGGGAAAGAGAGAGGAGAGGTCATCTGAAATTCAAGCCAAGGCATTGCAATCACACTTTGACGACTGAAAGATTGAAAACCGTAGGGGGTGAAACTTACAGCCGTTTTGTAATAAACTGTTTAGCCATTCATCTCACGAGAAATCCAAATAGTTTAAGTCTACAAAGAGGAAGAACGGATAGATAATTGCTGTGCGCAATTGGCTGCCGCGTTTCGCCCAAAAAATGTACAGTCAATTCACTTCACAGTATATTCTGTGAAGCGCATTGAGATATCTCAAATATGTGATAAGGCGCTGTGTCAAAATGCACGTATTATTATTATTATAGTGAGAATTGGCAGCTGTGCGTTTGTGAGGCCATTTGAGGTAAACATTACGTTATATTTTCAAGTGGATTGAGTGTTGAAAATTTCACCCCAGCCTTTCCCCTCCACCCAGTAGTTTCTTTAATATTAAAAAATAATAACTTTTTTAAAAAAAAGTTGCATTTGATGTAGAGCTTTTCAATTTGGGGGACGTCTCGAATCACCACACAGGATTTACTGTAAAGTGTCGTGACTGTGTATTTTGTAGACAAACGTGAAAATGTGACTTCAATGAAGCTGAAGTAGCCAGTCCTCATTTCAAAGCGACAGCTGGAAACCATTTAAAGACTTTGTTCAATCGAAACCTGTTTGTGGTCTGCATTGTGCTAAGGATGCTTTGACACTCGGCTGGACCTTCTGTTAAGCCTGATCTTTTGTTTTCTTCTCCAGCAAGTTGTTTAAACACTGGGTAAGTGATGGAGAAAACAAAATGAAGAATGACGAGTCTTTCATAAGTCTAGGGTTCAGGGGTTGTGCTACTGTATTTAAGTTAATAAAACAGGATGGATTGACTCCTTAAATCCTCGGGAGTCTTCTAAGATTTTTGCTGTCGTTCTTGCACAGACCATAAAATTGTTTTAATAACCCAGACCACTGCTTCGCCTGAGAGATTTTGTAATTTAGTCACTTTTAAATACCCATTGTTGCTATTTTATTTGTGAGCATTTTGTTTGGGGGAGGAGGCAGCTGGAATCTGAATTTTTGTAAAATAAAAGACAATGATGATTTAAGATGTTCCTTTTAGCTTCTGTGAGTTGGAACAGGATAAAATGTAGTTATTGCTGAACACATAAAATGCATAAAACTGTGTTCTTCTCTGCCTCAGCGCTCTGCCCAGCTGTAGGTGACAGCTTGGCTCAGTGGGTAGCTCTCTCGCCTCTCAGTCAGAAGATTGTGAGTTCAAGTCCAATCCTCACACTGTCTAAGCTGATGCTCCAATGCAGAGCTGGGGGAGTTTTGCATTGTTGGAAGTGCCATCCTCCAGGTGAGACATTAAACCAAGGTTCTGTCTGCCTGTTTGAGATCGTATGGCATCAGTTGAAAAGAGAATTGCAAATTAAGCTCAATATATTTAATTTGCTGGATGTGTTGTTGGCACCAAGCATCAGCCTCGATCTTGACGACATTAGCTTGCCTACGATGCCTTTCATTTGTGCAAAAATAAATTAAGGATACACAGGAGGAAAGGGGAGCTTTGCTGGGAAATAAACTGTGGGTTGATGTCAGCTTTGCAGAGCTATCGTTCGGTGATGTTGACCCCCCGTTGTGTTTTGCCTTGGTGTGAAAATTAAATGGAGAACGGGTGACAGGAATTGAGGGCTTCGTTGGAAACGACAGTAAAAACTCGTTTAAATTGGATCGGTATAAATCATAGAATTGTAGATCTGCCCAAGTGCCGTTCAAGAGTTTGTATTCTATGCAATTTTGACATCGCTCACACTTTGCATCAATAATATTGTCAGACAGATAAGGAAATAAATCATTAAAATTGATGCACGGGCATTTTCTGCATGGAAGGGGGGGCCATTTGGACTATCACGCTGTGACACTACTTCCAGTAGAAAATACTCTCTATTAATCCCACTTTCCAACGCCTCAAATTCAGGTTAACCATTCATTTTTGGTGTTGTTTCTCTTATCCCCTTTGAATGATCCTGTGTCAATAGCCATTTGTGGGAATGAATTCAAAATCCTTTCCTTGAAGAAATATCTTCTGCCCTCTCAGCCATTGTTCTCTGCGGAGGCTGTGCCCTTTCCAGTGCCACCAACGTGTCCCCTGTAGCAGAACATGGATGTACAAAAAACAAACATCACAGAGATTGGAAGTACCTCCGAATGGTTCAGGATCGGGAAGGTGGAGAGAATGAATGTGGCCAAAGACACAGTCAAAGAGGAAGGTTTGGAAACGCGCCTTGAAGGAGGCAAGCAAATAAACAAGACAAAGGGAATGTGTGATTGGTGAAGGCAAATGGTGAAGGCAAATGGTATAGAGCTTTTTGAGACGTCCTCCTGAGGTGAAAGGCGATGTTTTTAAAAAGAAAAGTAAATCGTTGTCAAGACTGGCCAGAGCTCCGAGGGAGATGCGGACATTTTCTGAACTGATTAGCGTGGGGAGTGAACCTTTGGGTTCTCAGGCTGATTGATAACTGGAAAGTTGAATGGAGGCACTGGTTTTGGTGTCATGGAGGCCAGTGTGTCTGCTGAACACTCCACAAAGTGCACAAAGCCCCTCTCATCCACTGTTTTCTTAAGCCTTTCTGCCAACTTCCCGATTTGACAGGAAAAAGGAGGATGAAAGTGACAGAATGTTTTCCTAAGGAAAATAGTGGAGAGAGAGGGGGGGTAGAAGAAAAAGCTATTTTATCCAAACAAAATATTCCATTCTCAGTTTATGTACTCCAGTGGTGATGTTGTTGACTCCCGTGTCACATTAAGTTTTATGGTACAATTAACCCTAAAGTCACTGGAAGAATCATGGTTCGTAGTGGCTGAGATTTTTGTTCCCATCTCTCAGCCCACATCCTTAAACAATAATAACCATATATAACAAAAAGAGGTTCTGTAACCCCAGTCAAGGGCTTGAATTTACTTAAAACTGCAAGGTTTGAGTCTGGGCAGTTTATTAGTCTCATGCGGCTCTAGAGACTAGGTTACAATCTTTCCTTCCATCCTGTGCACATCACCCCACACCTCAACCCCCACCAATGCACAAAGAAGTATGTACAAACACAAAGATTGAGATGTGGAACCCGCCTCAATTAGTAGCAATTTTGCCTCTGAATCAGTGGTTTTCAAGCCACACGCCAGAACTTTGAATTCGCACAGTCTAAGCTGATAGTCCAATACAGTGCCAGGGGAGAGCTGGACAGTTGAGCGTGAACTTGTCATCAAATGAACTGACTGGCTTATCGTTTAGTGATTTCTTAGGTTCTCCATAACCTTGCCGCGCTTCAGTACCAGTAGGGAAGAATCCAAGATAAAGGAATTCTTCACGTATCGAATTAGTAACAAGATCGTGCCTCATTATCTGGAGGAAAAAAAAAGGCAATTTTGGAAACCAAGCTCTTAGTTAGTGGCTCCCACGTCCAACCTGTCTCTGTTCTCTGCCATTAGAGTGAGTCTGAATTTGCTTAAGCTATCTTTCATTGGATATTCTCTATGTCAATGTTCAAAGGAATGATTTAAAAAAAAAGTGACATTCATTCTTCCCCCAATTAACCAAATCTGGATGAAATGATTTATGACAGAGCCGTGTACCTAAAACAAATTGTTACCTTTAAACCTGCACATCTGTGCTTTCTCAGCACGTTCTGTATTTGACAAGAGATTCAGCGTTGCGTGTCTGCTTCAAGAATTTACAAGCAAATAACTCCGAATTGTGGATAAGCTGAATTGATTATCAATTAACCTTGTCTAAAACTATGACCAGTGTAAGTTAAACATGAGATATTATATTAGAAAAATCACATCTATCAGCTATCTGAATCCATACCATCTTTACACAGCATAGCAACACCGAGGGCATTGGTTGCCTTTTAAAGGTTTGTATAAAGTTCATTTTATAATTGGAATGATAGACCAGCCCAGCCTGGCTCATCGGTAGCCTTTGGAGAGACAGATCCTGTCACCCAGAGGGGCAGGGATTCTTCCCACTCAGCTCCTGCTAACCCTGCATCAACAACAACAACACACACGCACTTATATAGTGCCCTCCACGTGGGGTAGTGTCTCAGAGCGCTTAACAGTAGCAGAGCCTGACTCCAAGCTGGGGTGGGTGAGGGAGATGGCTATAAGCACGGACCCTAGGGATATGACAGTCTGAGTGGGCCAGCTGCATGAAGTTGCCTTGATTTCCACTGCTCTGACTGGGAACAGAGCAGGAACTGAACCCCCAACTTGATGCTCTGTGCATCCCACAGCTAAGCTGTGCTGCATGGTGTGTCTATCCACTTAAGCAAATTTGATGTCGTTATTTTGATGCGGTTGTTACCACTTTC
The DNA here is from genome assembly GCA_035084275.1 of Hydrolagus colliei. Classification (NCBI taxonomy): domain Eukaryota; kingdom Metazoa; phylum Chordata; class Chondrichthyes; order Chimaeriformes; family Chimaeridae; genus Hydrolagus; species Hydrolagus colliei. The sequence continues at coordinate 16,239,568 of CM068751.1, read as the reverse complement.
GACCCTGGCCAATAGATGAGGCTGGATCCTGGCTCTGGAGAACTTACGTGCACTTATGTAAACTGGCTTTGAAGTGTTTACCGGCAGATAGTTCAGTTCCCTTGCAGTAAAGTTCACTGAAGTAAATTCAACGCCTGTCACTTCCAAGATGCATCAGCCGGCTCCTTTACCCTTGAGGCAGACTTGCTAACACTTTCCGAGCCCATTCTCCAATGAATTAATCCAGAACCGCTGCTTGAAGAGAAGTGTAGATTTCAGCCGCCCACCCCACACCCCCCGCCCCCCTCCCTCCAGTTTTCTCCTGAAGGTGTTGGGAGATGAAGTGTCAACCTAGTTTATTCGGTAGCACTCTCACCTTTGAGTTGTAACGTTGCGACTTCAACCCCATATGTCGAGGTTTTGAGCTCAAAGTCTAGGTTGGGGGGAGCGTTGCTTTGTCGGAGGTGCCGTCCTTCGGATGAGACATTAAACCGATGTCCCCATCCGCCAGTTGGACAGTAAACATCCTGGGCATTTCTCCCAAAGAGAAGGGAGTTTCTCATAGTGTCCTGGCCAACAATCCTCCAGATTAAAATCAAGCATTAATTTCATGGCTTGTTTTGTGGGACATTCCTGTGCGTGAATTGGCTGCTGCGTTTGCTTACAAAATACACCGTTATTACACAGTAATAATACAGTAGATTCTATGAAGTGTTTTGAGACGCTTCGACGACGTGGTAACGTCAAATGCAAGGCTTGTTGTATTGTAGTATTTAGTTTGAACAACCATTATTCAACTGCTCAGCAAAGAGCGAATGCTGGCAGACTATTCCACTGTGAGCAGTGGGAGGGATCGCAATCAAGACTGATCTTGTTCTTCACTGACATCTACTTTGCAGCAGAAATCATTGAATGGTGATGTGCTGTGGGAACCACAACCCATTTTCCAATATATCTCCACCCACCACCACCCAATACAACATTTGAAGTTTACTGAAGTTAAGTTGTTGCGGGAAGGCATCATGCACAGTTCCAGCAGACGCAAATACATTTGTTTTAAGGTTATTTTTCAAGTGCAAAATTGGTTTACAACATCGTACGATATCTGGTCTACAGTTTTGAAAATCTGAATCAGGGTAAAAATGAACATAAATTCTCTGAAACTCTATTCAAGTTCAAGGAGCTCCTGCAGCTCAGTGGTTAGAGCGCTCGCCTTACAAGTGTGAGACCTGTGTTTGAATCCAGGCAGGTCAGGGTGAAACCTTGGGCAACTTTCCTTACTCCACATGCCTAATAATAATAATCCCTCCAAAAAAAACACAATAATAAAATTGGTCATTTCAATCCACAACTGTTTGTGGGGACGCTGCTGTGCGCAATTGGCTGCCGTATTTTCCCCACAAATATACTGTCAATTCACTTTACAGTATATTCTGTGAAGCGCTTTGAGACGTCGATAAGATGTGAAAAGCGCTGTATCAAATGCAAGGATTATTATTATTATTATTAAGTCCTTGCCGCTGAGATTCGATAACATTACAAAACTGCCCTCGGATGGAGCTTGACAGAGCTGCATGGGGAGGCAGGTGGGTTTATGAAGTCAGTACGGGAAGCTTAAAGAAAACGTTTTAATAACAGTTTATTGGAAGAGTAGACCGGTCTCAAACAAGAATTGATCGACCGCTCGTCATAACTCTTCGTAACGTTGGCTATTCTGTGATAGTTACTGGGGGTGACCTTTGTTTCTGTACCTCGTTTGGTGTACGTCGCTGTGTCAGTTTCTCTTTTCGGGGGGGGGGGGGGGGTGATCGTAACAGTAGCCAGAGACACGAGAGGTTGCACAAAGAGATGGCACTTATTATTTCATTTTTTTTTCGTGCGGCTTTCCCAACCGTTTGGGAAGTGACAGGAGCCAAAGTAAATACTGTCTTTAGCAAAGATGTTAAAACAACTGCGAGGATGTAGTGTCCTACGCAAGTGTGGCTATTGTAGATTGGTTTGAAGCACTATTTGCATTGACTTCTTCCTCCAGCAACTGGGAGACGTCTGTGAAAATGTCGATGTCAGCCGCCATTTTTCTTTGCTTGGTTCCACCTTTGTTGACGATGCTGGCAACTTTGTTACGGGGCGGGGCACTGCCCTCTGATAGGTGACTAGCAAGTGCTAATACTGATCGCTGTGTGCAAGTCGGCTGACTACAAATATATTAATAAATTATCCTTGCATTTGATGTAGCAACTTATAACGCGTTGAGATGTCTCAAAGCGCTTCACAGCAAAGTGCAGTAATTTTGTGGGCAAAACACGGCAGCCAATTGCGCCCAGCAGCGTCCCACAAACAACCGAGAATTGAGTGACTCAACTATGTGAAGCTCTTTCAACACATTTCGACAGCTTGATAAAACTCTGTCTCCAAAGGATTATACACCCACAATATACAGTACATGGTTTACACTGTACAGTAAAATCCTGCAAAGCGCATTGAGAGATCATATGCAGAGGTTACTTTTAAAAATACAATGAAATTGAACCTCTTCAGTTGAATCTATGGTGACTGCTATTTTTATATTATAAGATTGTGATTCACGTAATTAAAACTACTGTCCATTTTCAGAAAGGGTCTAAAAAAGATATTTCTGGACCACAAAATTTTTGTCTGTTTTTGGTAATGTTTGATTTTTGCAGCACAGATCAATAGAAGTAGCTCTCTCTGTGTACCTGTGTCTCTACCCTCTGCTATTTAACCCTCATTCCTGCCAATCACAAAACCAAAGCCCAGAGGAGGAATGGAGGCCGAGTGCTGTATGTACACAAAACCAACATTACTCCTATTGATCTTTACAGTTAGAAGATAAATCAAAATGAAAAGCGTGGGAGCAAAACTCGTATTTTCTTTTTCCACAGGTAGGTTTTTTCAGCCAGTTGCTGTATGTGGGCAGGAAATGGAGTGAGAGACGGGAGTCAATAATATGAGGTCGCCTTTTCCTGTCTGTTCACACACCGCTAGCAACAAAGCTCCTGTAATTCTCACCTTATCAAATGTTACATTTCGCCCACAAATATACAGTCAATTCACCCTCCAGTTTATTCTTTGAAGCACTTTGAGAGGTTTAGAAGACATGATAAGCCATTCCTGTATATCAAATGAAATACCATTATTATTACTAGAGATCTCCGTATTTACTCTAAATATTGAATTAATTCTTATTATTAATGATAAGAGTGGTCCACAATGGAATTCAGCAGGAGGGACTCAGGCAATAATGGTGAATCTAGTTGGTAACTGGGAGTACGACTGATGCCTTGTTCCAAAGAGCTGGAAGCAGATTTACTGTAAACCATTGCCCTACTCTCGATTATCCACAGTCAAGTAAAAAGTGCAACATAATCTCGAGAAGCCAAACATGAATTTCTAGTGTGTGGTTGACGTGTATTGAATCCATGCTTTTCTAATGTTAGTTCCATCTTCTCAAAGAATGGGTAGCTGTTGCCCCATTGAGTTTAATGGGGTTGTTCATGGGGTTAATTTAACCATATGTCCGATGCAGAAGGGGAAGGAAGGTAGTCCATATTCCACGCCAATCACGGGAGATGGTAACACTGTCGGAATTGGATCTCGCAATTCTCTTTTGAACTCCTAAACTTTGGCCTTTCAAAAAACAAACTTTAAAAATTCTCCCCAGTTGCACTGCTACTGCTAACTACTAACTAATTGTGAACATTCAACCGGATGAAATAAAAGTCTGAAACCATTTCAACTGAGTTCAAATTCACATATGTTTATTTCGATTTTCGTTTTGAAAAATGTTATCTTGCTGAATAAAAAAAAAGACTTTAGATTGAAGTGGCCTGTGCTTTAAAGAAGAGAAAAGATTTCATGCAATGTCATCTTTCAGCTGCTTTAGTATCCGGGCACATGTTAGAGAGAAGAGCAGATTAAAAATCCCATGGCTCTATATGAAAAGAGAAGGGAGTTTCTCCTGGTGCCCTAGCCGCCATCTCCAGATAAAATTGCTCATTTGCTTCAAGGCTATTCTAGGACATCGCTAGAGTGTATTGGCTGCCTCATTCACGTACAAAATACACAGTCTCTGCACTTTACAAAAAGAAAATCTATAAATCGAGTGATGCGCTTTGAGGTGTCCTCCTGATGAAAGTGGTTACATCAAACGCAATGTTATTATTATTATTTGAGGCAATACACCCCAGAATTGTGGATTTGTTTTTGAACAAAATCCACCTTCATTTGAAAGCAGGTTTCTTTTCAAGCGTTTTGGAAAGCCAGCTTCCAAAGAAAGGCTGGGTTGAAGACCTTTCAGCGATTTGAGTGTCGCTTCAAAAGTTTAAGACCAATAAAAGTGTACTTTTATTTCCAACCTTCTCTCTTGACTTTCCTCCTAATGAAAGTCCGATGATACATTGTGCTGGAGTGATGAGCAGTGATCAGTGCGAGGGGTGGCAGTGTGTACAATGGCGCGGTCTGCACAAATAAGTTTCTCATGAGAAGGAAGAGAACTTTTCTCTCTCACCAAGCTGCTTTCCATCAGTGGCCCACAGCCAACTGCAGGGACCCACATCGACCCTGCTCTTCACTGTCTGTGTAAGTACAAATACAAACTGGAATGGCCTATGGCTAACACAAGCAATGGAAAGAAAATAAAAGGCTTGGCTAAAAATAAGCCACCCTTGGGTTCATTTATTTTCAAATCTCTTCCCCAGGGGTGAAGAAAGCAAATCCTGGCACTGAGTTCCAGGTCACGCAGAGGCCATCCATAACTCTAAACCATTCGTCAAACTCTGACGTATATTGTATACTTGTTGCTTTGATTGTTCTGTTATCGTTTCCACCTGTTACCGTTTGAATGTATATGTGTGGATAATGTATATCAATAAGACTTCACTGATTTCAATGCCCTTTTCAGTGACCTGGCATTTGATGGGCATTAAGTGATCTGGTGTAGTCAGCGCTGATTAGAAGTTGTCCGACTCCACCCAAAAATAACTGTCGGCGAATAGGCCACTAATCAATAATAATTAATAATAATGTTCGCATTTGCTGTGGTGTCGATAACATCCAATAGCAGGCGATTGTTTGTCATGCTTGGCTCAGTTGAACAAGTACCCACAACGCTCATGTGTGTGAGTTGGATTCACGCAGAAGGATCTTTGTAATGACAAGAGATTGAGGTCATTTGAAACATCCTTTAAACTTCACCTAAATTCAAGGCATAGACTAGTGTTGGATTTTCAAAGAGATTAAAGTGAATAAAACCTCGAACTTTAATAACAGAAATAATAATAATAACTTTGCATTTGATACAAATCATCTCAAAACACTTAACAGAATATACTGTAAAGTGAATTGATTACGGGTAGACCCTGCTTACCGAAGGGGTTAGGGACTTTAAAACCTTTCATTAGGCGAAAATTTTGTTTAACGAGTTTAACTGTGTTACTGCCACATCCAAAACGCCGCCTAAGGTAGATATAATTGCTATTGAAGGGTACACAACTTTAAATACAACAATAAAATATTAAAATGTTACTAAATACAACAATAAACAATAAAATACAGACAGTCCTCGACTTACTATTATTGAAGCCACAAAGCATTCTGCCGCTTAAGCTCCTCCCATATGCTACACATGAGAAGCCCACCAGATTTAAAGTGTGTGTAAACATTCATTACAGCGAATGCAGCCTTCTTTAAGCAGATAATTGGTACAAATAGAAACCCTCGTTATAGTGAACTTTCGTTAACCGAGCGTTCGTTAAGCGGGGTCTACCTGTATATATTTGTGGGCAGAACTCAGCAATTGAGGACCTATTTGTGTGTGTTTATATGTATGTGTATATTTATTACAAATATTCAGTGTATATATAATAATATACTAGATATTAAATAATATGTGAAAGAAAGTGAGCTTTTGGATGAACCAAGAACGATTGTTTTTGTCTGCTAGATTGCATATCTCCTATACTGATTATCTACAATGATAAAGATGAAGTTTAGACATTGAGATGCCTCAAAGTGCCTTGAAGGACATCCTACTGATGAGGAATGTGCTGGAGAAATGCAATTTGTTGTTATTATTATCTACTTTATAAATACTGAGTGAATCAAATCAGCATTGTACACTTTCTTCACGTCTTGTGTCCGCAACAACACTTCTGATATTATAATGATAAAGCCTTGCATTTGATATAGATTATTATCACGTCTTCGAGTTGTCTCAAAGTGCTTCATGAAATATACTGTAAAATGAATTAACTGTATATTTTGTGGGAAAAACTCGGTAGCCAATTGTGCGGAGCAGTGTCCCACAGACAGTCATGGATTGAAGTGACCTATTTATTTATTTAGTTAGGAAGTGATTATTACCCCCTGGCAAAGCGATCCGCCAATCAACTAAGAACCAGGTTTTTATACTGCAAAGTAAACAGAAGCGCATGAAGGAGGAAACTCCTGGGTGGCGTGGCGAGTGGTCTAACCACTGAGCTACAGGACTACATATTATAAATAACATGGGAGCAGATATGCCTTTAACCCAGTGCTTGGCATTGCGCAGAATACATCTATTTTCCATTGTCTATCTGCTGTGTGATGTTATAACATTTGAGCATCAGGCAAATCTTACCAATGTAAAATAACGGCTTATGTATAAATTATTTTCCAGTGGTGACTTTCAACACAATTGTTATTATTAGCAATGCATTGTTTACATATAGAGGGAACCAGAAGCATAGGAAAGCCAGTTTGTGCCTGACAATAAATAATAATACAACTAATAATAATCCTTGCTTTTGATCTAGCGCTTTTCACGCCTTTGAGACGCCTCAAAGCGCTTTACAGGGTACACTGTAAGCTAACAACTTTACATGTACGGTCACAAGAGAATGACATTCAGCAAAAACAATGCCAGAAATTGATGCGCTGGAGAAAAATTGAACTAATTTGATACATACGAGGAAACAGCATTCTTTGATGGCAAATGCATTTGTAATGAAGGTACAGTGATGCAAACTGCTGTAAAATGGTCAGGGTGAAGTAGTAATGTGATGAAGGGGTTTAGAAAGGTTATGAAGTCTTCCATCAGTGAAGCATTAAAAAATGCATTCCGTCTTGTGAATTAACTGAATTGGACCTCCATGCTTGGACCCTGAACCCTGACTGTTCAGCGCCTTGGGACGTCCTCCCGACATGAAAGGCGCTCCACAAATGTAATTTGTTGTTGTTGTTGTTATTGTTGTTCTTGAGTATTTTGTTCTTGGAAACAAGAAACAAGAAGGAGTTCAAAAGTTGTTACGAAATTGACCTGTGAGTGTTCGGATTATCATAGCTCCTATTTTTTTCTACAGCTGCTCTTTACTAGTGTACAATTAGTCATAATTCCTTCAACGGAAACCAACAGGAACATAAAATTGACAATGGGATCTAAAATAAGGCAGTTTCTTCATATTCCGGGAACTCCAATCTGCAAAGCGATTGCAATTGGTGCCAAATCGCCTCTAGGTTGCCGAAGTTCACGACTTTATTTAAACTTTTCCAAGATTTAAATAAGAACACGTCCCTTTTAAACCGACATGATAGCTTCCCGATGTGTCATTCTCTGCCGTGTTTTGTGTTTCACCACAGCATGGGAAATTACAGTCTAAACGTTTTTAACTATGCAGTTGGTAGCAGTACATCGCTGTGTGGTATTCAAAGTCTTGGCTGAAGGAACGGCGTTGCAGAAATTTTATTGGGGCAAGTGGTCTTGTAAATCCAAACATAAATAGCATGTTTCCAATCATCGGTCTGTGTTTGAACTGCACAACGTGCAATCGTCACACTCTCCAATTTTCCACCGAAAAGTACACCTGGCACTGAGGCATTATTGTGCAAACGGCATCGAAAATGCGGTTTGATTTCTACCGCGATTCTTTCATCAGAAATTGCAAGTAAGAACGCATGAAGGTGTATCACTCTGAACTGGAATCTTCACCAATGCTGAATTCGGTTGAATCGGAACTCCCACAGGCAGATGTGACATAGTTAGTCAGGAATCCCACTAGAAATGACCTACAGAGAGTCCTACAGCTTATCTGTTAGAGCACTCGCCTTGCAAGTGAGTGGACATGCGTTTGTTTCCCAGACAGGGCAAAATGTTGGTCAAGTTTCCTTACTCCACACGCCTCTGCTTACATAGCTGGAGCTCCTGTGGCTCAGTGGTTAGAGCACTTGTCTTGCAAGCTGGAGAAACCAAGCTGGTGAGACCTGTGTTCGAATCCAGGCAGCCCAGGGCGAAACCTTGGGCAGGTTTCCTTACTCCACACGCCTAATAATAATCCCTCCAAAAAAACACAATAATAATATTGGTCATTTCAATCCACGACTGTGTGTGGGACACTGCTGTGCGCAATTGGCTGCCGCGATTCGCCCACAAATATACACAGTCAATTCACTTTACAGTATATTCTGTGAAGCGCTTTGGGACGTTGATAAGATGTGGAAATCGCTATATCAAATGCAATGATTATTATTATTATTATAGCAGTAAGTAGGAACTCAGTTGTTAGTGAGTTAGTGGATCAGTGTTCCAGCCGTAATAATTCCTTCAAAGTAATTTTTTTTTCAAAAATGGAATCACTCAATGCACGACTGTGTGTGGGACACTGCTGTGTGCAATTGGTTGCCATGCTTCACCCACAAGAAACAGTTAGTTAATTAGTTAATTAATTTTACAGTATATTATTTGAAGTGCTTTGGGATGTCTCGAAGACGTGATTACGGCACTATATCAAACGAAAGGGTCATTATTCTTCTTACTATTTTATTATTTATCCGATAACTAAAATGCCAATCGAGCCAGTTTCGATCCCACAATCAGGGCTTTGAGCTCACAGTCTAGCATGATGCTCTAGTGTAGTGCTGGGGGAATACTTCCATGTAGGGGGTGCTGTCCATTAGATGAGTCGTGAAACATCTGCTGGTTGAAGAGGATGTTTAAAGCCCCATGGCACTATTCTAGAAAAGAAATGGGAGATTCTTCTGGTTTCCTGGCTATCAATCCCAGGATAAAATTGGCCCTTTGCTCTACGCCTGCCACGTTCGTGGTGAGACATTTCAATGACGTGACAAGGCGCTATGGAATCCTGTGGCTCAGTGGTTAGATCACTCACCTTACAAGGGTGATATCTGGGTTTGATTCCAGACAGGGCAAAACGTTGGACGAGTTTCCTTCCTCCACAATCCTAATAATAATAATAATCCCTCGAAAAAAAAATCAGTCATTTTCAATCCATGACTGTTTGTGGGACACTGCGGAGCACCAAGGGCTGCCGCGTTTCGCCCACAAATACACTGACTAAAGTACAGTCAATTTACTGTACAGTATAGTCTGTGAAGCACTTTGGGACGTCTAGAAGTCGTGAAAACTTCTATATAGTCTATATAGACTTCCATAAAAGTGCTATATCAAATGCAAGGATTACTATTATATCAAGTGCAAGGATCCATTTTACAATTGTTCCATGTATAAATTAAAAAGGAAACTGCATGGAGCTGAATATCTGGGAAATGCTAACAAATCAAACAAGACAGAACTGATTTGTAGTGGCATAGGAGAAATTGTTGTCATTCATAAAATTGTAGCTATTTAATGTCATTTACTTGCATGTAATTACAGAGTTGCGCAATTTTCCAGTAAACTCTGATTCTCTTAAAAAACATTTGTAATGGTTATACGTTTATTGCAGTTGACTTGAAAAGCATGTATTAAATATGACAAGTGAAAGTTGTGCACTATTCAACTGTTCCTATGAATTTCCTTGCACAAGGCAAGTTATCCACCACATGCATGTAGTGAGGAAATGAGAACCAAGGAATAAAGTCACTGTACATTGCGGGGTGCAAGATACAGGCTGTGAATGTACAACATGCATTCAGCATTCACAGATACAGGCTGTGAATTACCTCAAAGCCACTGCTAGTAGAATCCATCACACATTCCTCTATATTACATGTGGTAGATTTGTCTGTGAATGGAATAATATCAGGTTCAGTGTTAAAAAATAAACTTACCAGATGTAACCGGACTCAGCATCTCTGCCCCTGGAACTCTATCTATCCTGTAATCCTCCCACCTCACTCGCTCTCTTGTCGCCTTCAAGTCCCATCAAAAGACCTTCTACTTTGACCATGCCTTTGGCCACCCTCCCATTCCCACCTCCCTGCCCCCATCCCTCCTGACCCCAAACTCCCGGCTCATGTCCAACACCCCTGACTGTCCAGTGCCCTGGGATGCCTTTCCGACATGAAGGGTGCTGTACAAGTGTAAATTGTTTTTAAATAATAATAATAATAATTTTTAATTTGCTATAGCACTTTTCACATCTTATCGACGTCCCAAAGCGCTTCACAGAATGTACTGTAAAGTGAATTGACTGTATATTTGTGGGCGAATCACGGTAGCCAATTGCGCACAGCAGCGTCCCACAAACAGTCGTGGATTGAAATGACCAATTCTATTATTGTGGTTTTTTTTGACGGATTATTATTAGGCGTGTGGAGTAAGGAAACTTGCCTAAGGAAACTTCGCCCTGATCCGCCTGGATTTGAACACAGGTCTCCCCAGCTTGTAAGACAAGTGCTCTAACAACTAAGCCACAGGAGCTCTGAGACTTTGCTGTCTTAGTCTCAGGGTAAATCGAGCGCTGTTTCAGAATGTGTTCAATATTATGTGTATGAAACACTGCAAGTGTTTGGTAATGGTCATCTGATTTGCTAACCGCTTCCAACCCTCATCCAGCTGTTTTGAAATTTTGTGCACTGTTGTAATAACAACAATATATTACATGTGTACAGTATCCTTTCAGGTATGGAGAACGTCCCAAGGTGCTTGGCAGTCAAGGATTTGATTTCATTCTGGGGATTGGGGTCAGCAGGGAAGGTGAGGGTCAAAAAGGAAAGTCTTCAGACAGATTTTGAAGGGGGCAAGGGCGGGGATGCGGAGTGAGGGGACTGTGTGATGGGAGTTCTGAAGTCAGGGCAGAATAACCAAAAAAAAAACAACCGTCTGAAGAATTTTGGAAAATTCTTTGATTCACCTCATACGTTTTTTTTTGGGTGGAGGGTTGGGGGCTGTTGGGAAGGAAAGTAACTGAAAAAAACTGGCTTTCAAATGAAAATTTTATTTATTTGAGAATTTTCCAGCATACCGTTATGTTTTAGAGTAACGCTCCAAAGGCTATGAGGGCGTGGAATATCTGGCCCTTCCCCTGATGAGTCTGTCATGTCAGCTGTCTTAGGTTTTCGCTAAATTGCTTTCAGACTCGTTGCCAGATTATCTTACTGTGAGAGATGGTATTCAGCTGTCAGCTCTTCTCAAGCTCTCTGTGAGGTCTTGGCTTTCATCAACTCACAGTAACTCCGCCATTCAGAACCTCTCCTCTCCTTCATCTGCTTTTACAGATCTCAAATTTAAGATCCTCACAGTCGCGTACAAATCAACTGGCAGTTCCCCACCTCACTGACCCACTTACACCCAATTCCTCTACCCATCCCCTTTGCTCATCTGTCTCCAGCCTTTTGCATGTCCCTTGTTCCATCATCAAGAGCCGTGCTTTCAGCCACTATGCCCGCAAACCATGCAACTCTCTGCCCCTATCCCTCCTCCTTGCCTGATCCTTGAGGTCACATCTGCAAGATCTTCCTCTTTGACCATGTCTCCAGTTACCTGCCCTTTTTCCCCACCTCGGGTGTCAAGTTCTGCCGCTGGGAAGTGCTCTGAGACACCACCATGCGTGAAGGGCGCAATGGGGATGCAAACCGTTGTTATTGTTGTTGTAGGCCTTACAGATCTCTGCCTCAGTAAAGACACCATTTTTCACAATAATAATGATAGCATTTTAACTTACACCTGGTCAAGGGATAAATTCCAGCAGAGTCAGCTTATGGTAAATTACTATGTAAACTGAAACCATAATTCTAATAGCTGGCCAGTCATCCTTCACAATCCCCATACAGTTACTGCCCACAGGGCTTCACGCCTGAAAACTAGTATTTGGATTTTATAATTAAGCAGCATTATTAATGTCACAACAGCACCTCATTGTAAACAGTGAGATTGTGTGCCTCATATCCCCCGATTCTGCGCTAACAGAGGGGATTTTCTCTGGGCGTCCTGGCCAACAATCCTCCCATCCCCACCCCCGAAGAAATTGGCTGTTGGTGGGACATTGCTGTGTGCAAACTGGCTGGCTCATTCACCTGGAAAGTTCCCAGTAAAATCCTGTGAGGTGCTTTGAGAAGTGGTGACAATGTGGTAAAGACGCTGCAGCATCAAATGGAAATTTAATTGCTGACGGAGATCAATACAGTATTGCTCCGGGTTGCGGCTTCGTTGTGAACGACTGGCGTTGCAGTGCCTAATTTGCCCCCCAAAAAAGACACTGAATAGTCTGGCCCACTCTTATTGGGCTCTAAGTGATTTATGACAGTGCATATATAAGAATTTCCTGCATTTGTAATATGCACTTTTAAAAAAAAAACTCTAGCAGTATCCCAGATGAATAAATCAGAGAGTTAGCGCATTGTTGCCATCTGTTTTCAATAAAGTACAATTAACTGTGCCGATTTTTGTAATTTTCCACTCTGTGGCCTATGGGGAAAGGTCCTGCCATTACTGCCTAAAGTATTTAAAAAAAATTAAGTCAATCTGTGTATCCCAAAGGGCTGGCAATTCCTCGTTAATACCAAACTGCATAATGAGACACACTTAGTTACCATTCCGTGTGTTATTTTTCATCCCTAGCACGAAGATGAGAAGTCCTCCTTAAGTTGCGCTCTCTCACAATATTTCTCTCACCGGTATTTTCATCTCTCAAGTTTGCATTACAGAATCAATGGGTGTGTGTGTGGGGAGGGGAGGTGTGGGGTTGGTGGGGGTGGGGGGGTTTGAGAGTTGTGTGCAAATGTTGCCACGTACAAAAGTGTGTTTAGATTTTGAATCCTGGTGTCAATTTCCCCTCGAGTCAATGAGCTGAGATTTGTACTGAATGTCAAAGCCTCTGTGTGCTTTGAACACCTCATTCAATGTTAACCCCGAAACACACTTCCGCTCCTCGAATAAAGCTTAATGCTGCACGTCAAAAGTACGAAAGAGCAAACGCAGATAAAAAAGGCTTATTATTCCTAATAATCCTAAACGGTTTCTATTTTATCATAACAATAACATTAACAATAATAATCATCTTGATATTTGCTCTAATGTCTCACCATTTATTCTGTCTATTCACGTTGATGTTAACAATCTCACGACACAGTTCAAAAAGAGAAGGGAGTTTCTCCTGATGTCCTGGGCAACAAACCCCACATAAATTGATAAGTTACCAAATTTAAGTTAATTTGTGATCTATTTGTGGAACGTTGGAGTGTAGAAATCGGCAAGTCTGCCAAATTAACAGTCACTACACTGCCAAGAAGTGCTTTGAGACTTCTTTTTAAAACAAAGACTATAACAACAACTTGCATTTATATAGCGCTCTTCGTTTGGGGTAGGGTGTTTAACAGTATAAAAATCCTTGGTTTTCTTTCTTTGATACAATTATGATATCTAACCTGGAAAAACAAAGCTTTATTGTGTGAAAAGCTGCGCGGTAACCAATTGATATACCCTTTTATATGTTTGCAATGTTCTTGTAAAGAAATCCAAATCAGTCTCTACAAGGCGATATACTTAACTGGCCTTGATAAGCCTTGATAGGATTTATCGTAATATTCAGACATTTGTTTTCGTTTCTCTTGCAAATGTTGTATATTTTCACCATGCACAACAACAACAATTTGCATTTATGAGGCACCCCTTACCAAGCGTAATGTCCCAGAGCACTTAAAACTTTAGTACACACTCACACACACATACACACTCTTGTCAAGGGGAGTCCTCTGTCGGTCTACTAGTAGAAGCAGATGTGTATATATGTGTGAGAGGGAGGGGGTGGGAACTGGCTCCAGTGTTCCTTTTCCTTCTCCATCCCTCTCCATTTTGCTTGGCATCAACACACGCTGGGGGCAGCTGGGAAATGAACATGCTCTGCACAGGATGGTATTATACCATATTGACTTGGTTCAACAAGGGTCTGGTAACCATGGGGCATTTTGATAGCATTTCCTGAAGCCACGGCTTGGTGCCCTCGGGATCCTGAGGTACGTTTTTGATGCTGATTTGGTTCAGACACAGATCCATTGATCCTTGCCACTCGCAACCCACCAGAACCAGTTTGCATTTCCATTGCGTGAAGCAGAACAGATCGCTGAGGAATTTTAATCTAAAACACTTTGTCGCTCACCCGCCCTTTTCTACTACCTTTCCCCTCTGCCCTGGCTTCTACTTGTTGTTGACCGTTTAAAAGCATAAACAAAACAATCTCAGAACTCGAATGGTAATTCCAGATGAATATACGAACATGGACTTTGATGTGCAACAGTTGAACACATAATTCAATTGTGCCTTAAGCGTTTGAGAGTTATGGGCCTTTCATAACTGTAAGGGGGGTGAACCCCTATTCATCAATCACTAGGGAGTTATCCTGTATATGCCTGTAAATGATGTACTGAACTTGTAAGTGATGCTTAGGACCCTGGGCATACCACAACCATTAAACATTAAAAGGGAGTGTTGATGGAATATTTGTTCCAACCAAACATAAAGTAATTTCCTTCTCCAAAGGTTGATTCCTGCACTCAACAACGGGCCCCAGACTTTTCATACCTTTTAGCACTGCCAAGTGTATTCCCAATTTGCACTTCCAGTGCGCGTTGTATGTAAAGTGTTTTGTGCTGGATTTTCAATCCCGCGCTCTGGCCACGTTAGTAGACAAACCCCCCCACCCCCCCCCCCCCCCCCACCACCCGTTACAATTAAAACCATTGTGTCTCAATGTTTACCGAGGCCTCTCGTATAACTCGACGCTTTTTTTCTTCTAAAATAATAAATGATTATACGGCAAGAATGAAAGTTTAAACTACATACTGCATTGGAGTCAAATACGAGGTGAATTTTAACAGAGTTTCTCAAAAAAAAAAATCAGGCGTATGCGGTTCCAATTTGCTGCAACTCTTCTTGTTCCAAAACAATATACTTTTGGGATGAAGGTAGTTTAATCCGGTACAATGTACTTCCAGTTACCATCACGGAATCCACGTTTTGTATCCCATTTAAGCAATCCCGAATTACTGCATATTCGACCACAAGCTGTAAATTGTTACATCCACTTTAAGCCTTATTGGGAAGGTTTCTCAATTTACTTTCACCCAGTTCTCTCAGTTTACTTTGGGGACACATCCAGTGATTGCATTGTTAGGCCTCAAGGAAAAAGAAAACCAGATTATGTTCCAGTGAAATATAATCAGTCGGTCTTCTCTGCATTCCCCTCAGTGTCAGTTTGAGTGTTCAGATTTTGCTGCGAGGGTTGTGGATACAGGTTAGACTCTCTCGCATTCATTCAAAGCTTCAGCGTATTGGAAGTTGTGTTCGAATGGAATATGAGGGGCAGAGAGTAGGTGCTTGGCTCGATGTTACATGTGAACCGATGGACATGCCATGGGAACACCAACCTGTGTTAATCTAATGGCTTTGATTAATGAACCACTTCTGTGTGTGGCTGTGTGTTTTATTATGTGTGTGTGTGGGTGGTGGGGCGCGGAGAGAGAGGGGAGGAGAAGGGGGAGAGAGAACATATTTTTCACACACAGGAAGATTTACCAGTTGAGTTTTCCTTTTAAGCAGGCTTTAAATTAGTTAGCTTGTGACAAAGTGTGGCTGTTCAAATTCCTCAATGCTCTGAAATCGTCAATGCTAACATATGGTGAGAGGCATCATCTAGCAGTTGAGTTGAGAGCTGATGAAACTCATGAGACGTATTTGGGAGTTGGAGGGG
The DNA here is from genome assembly GCA_035084275.1 of Hydrolagus colliei. Lineage (NCBI taxonomy): Eukaryota > Metazoa > Chordata > Chondrichthyes > Chimaeriformes > Chimaeridae > Hydrolagus > Hydrolagus colliei. Next base: position 16,223,669 of record CM068751.1, on the reverse strand, counting down.
GTGGTGGGGGCTGTTGGTGGGAGGGGAGGGAGGGAGAGAGATCCAAGAATAAGCCAGCTAAAGCTGAGAGTGCAACCTAAAACCCAGCAGAGTGAATAAGCATTTACACTGCAACACAATGGGGCCACTACCCAAACACTGAGGCTGACGTGACCTGGGAGAGTATTTCATTTAATTTCAGCAAGAAATCCGACTGGTGAAAGCCAACAAAATGATGAGCTGCAGAAATAAATGCGGAGATTGTGTGTGCGCGCGTGTGTGTGTGTGTGTTTTTAAAAAGAAAAAGGAAATAAGTCAAATTCTCGAAGAAGAAGAAAAGTTTGCGTTGCTTCAAAGTTGGCTTCGTTCTATCGAAGCATGTGGCATTGCTTAGGGGACATTTTTTGGTCCTTTGGCGTTTGAAAATAACCGAAAGGGAATTTTTTTTCTCAGATAGTGAGCTAGAAAGAAAAAAAAAATCTGCGTTTAATGTTCCGTTTTGAAGTATGATACGTCCATGAGAAGAAACATTTGATTTCAGAAGAAAGTTAATTGCGATTCGCTAAGATCACTACCAATGAATTGTGAACTGAAATGAAGTCTGTAGGAAGATATGAAGCTTCAATTTCCCTCTTTGTTGGTTTCAAGGCCGAGTTTCCAGCTCAATTATGAATGCCCTTCCCCAGCATGTATTTCTACAGTAAACTTCATATAAGTTGTATCTGTTGGGACCGTACATATATTACGACATGCGATGTATGAGTTACGTGAAACTTGCATAAGTTATAGAAAATTCAACAGGATTTGTGCAGGTTGTCCAACTCCTTCACTGTCCAGTGCCTTGGGACACCCTCCTGACGTGAAACGCCCTATACAAATGTGGTTTTGTTATTGTTGTTGTTGTATGACTTAGACGATTATACGATTTATACGGACCGGACCTGTGCAAATTTTGCTGCATTCCTTCCATTTAGTATAGTGCCTTTCACGTCAGGAGGATGTCCCAAAGCGCTTCACAGGATTTATTGTAAAGTTGTAGTAACTGTGTGTATTGTGGTTAAATCGCAGCAGACGCTTGCAACATTTGAGGCGGCAAAAACATTGAAGGCGAAAGCGGATTGCCAGTTTTCTCTCCTGGCCTTGTAACTGCTGGTACTAAGTGCACTTGTTTAACGAGCAAAGCTCATGAATTTTGTCTTAATGCGGTGTTTGTCAGTTTCGTCCAGCTGCTCGCTCTCTCCTCTCTCCCACTTCAACTTCCCACACTAAGGTTGACTGACATTACAGTGTGGTTCTGAGGCAGCACTTTGTGGTCAAAGGTGCCATCCTTCGGGTGAAGCACAAAATGTATGGTTCTGCACGCTCGCAATGCTAGCACCTACAAGTTACAGCTCAACCCCCCAAAAAAAACTTCCTGAAACTAGTCAAGGCAAATTGACAGTGGCTGAGATTAGCTAATTGAATACTGACCACAGATCAAACCTGGGATTTTACAGCTCTGTGGGTCCATCACACACTCATTGCTAAATATAGAGACCTTTCCACTGCATCTTTCCAATGGGATTTCCTGTTGAAAATACCCTTATTTTCAGCAATGACAAACACAACTTTGCATCAGTCCGGTATGGGTTCGAGCCCCTTGTCTCAGGATTTGATTCTAAACTGACACTCTAGTACATCGCTGGGAGAGAGCTAAAATGTCGGAGGTGGCGTCTTTCGGATGAGGCATTAACCTGAAGTTGCCTGTTCAGATCCTGTGGCATTATTTCAAACGTGATGGGAATTTCTGTCGGTGTCCTGAACAACACTCGCCCAGATAAAATTGGTCACTTACTTTCACGGTTGTATGTGCGACACTGCTGTGTGCAAATTGGCTGCTATGTTGGAGTACAAAATACACAGGCCTCGCACTTTACAGAAAAAAATCCCATAAAGCGTTTTGAGACCTTTCAAACCGCATGAAAAGGCATACCACACGATCAAGTGCAAGGATTATTCTAATGGTAAGTTTTTTTTTAAATGAAATTATTGTGAAATTTACAAGCCAAACCATTTACAAGACAAATTAAAAAAAAGGTGCTTGATACATTGTGAAACCATTTCACCAATTTATTCAATGGTCTGTTCTCTCCACATGGATTAATTGAGTCACAGCTACAGTCTCCACCATCTTCCTGTGTATTACTGGAATTTGTCCAGCAGAAGGTAGTATAGCATTTGCTTCATTTTATTGAGCCTTGATTTAAAACAAAAGTACTGTACCTGGGTGTGCCGACCCCATCAAGAAAGTATTGTTTCAAGTATAAATAAATAACATTAAATAAAATAACTGAATTGAAGTTCTAGTAACCGCAGTTCGTATCGTAAAAGAGCTTGATTTTATTACTGTGCCAGTGGTGGACTTGGGTTTTTATTCAATTTGATGTTTTGTAAGTATGGCTCGTGTTGCCCAACGTTGTGATATACTGTCTTGCCGCCTCTCATGCGACGTGCTGTTCATTCGTACAAAATTACTAAAGAAGATGCACAAATCACCCTCACTGCAACACACCTTAGAGGGCACTTTCTCTGAGGCTGCCGAAGGAGTTGTTTCCGAAGGGCTTCGCAGCTCTTTGAAAAATATATTTCCATTTATTCCACCCACAAAAATGAAAAGCCATCAGTTATTAACAAGCTTTATGAACAACTACAAACTATAACAAGGATTGGAATTATTTTCCTAAGTTTTGTACTCAGTAATTTATAGCATTGATTAAGCATTAAGCAAGTTTCTTTATATTCAGGTTAATCAATGTGTTTTATTCAGCATTATCATGTTGTTAAGATGTCTCAAAGCATTTCACAGGATACAGTGTAAGTGGAATGACTCTGTATTTTGTTGGCAAATGCAGCAGCCAATGCCCCACAAACATCTCCTTTTAATTTTCCCTCACTTTTATTTATTCATGTGATAATACTCTCTTTGAATTTACTCCTTATCGTGCGCTTTGCGTTTGTTCTTGAAGTGCAGTGATGATCTACTGGGGAAACTTGGCAATATTGGAAAAGTGAAGTGAGTTTCTCTCCCAATGCCCTGGCCAATGATCCCCCAGATAAAATTGGCCCTTTGCTTTGTGGCTATAGCAAGAGACATACATGGCTGTGTGCGAAGTGTCTGTCGCATTTCACCTACAAGTTACGCAGTGATCCTGCAGTAAATCCTGTGAAGCATTTAGGATTATCTAGAGGCTAGTCAGTTTACGATCATGTTACTTTAAAAATAAACAGGAATCTGCTACACAAACTGCAAAAATTAAAGTCTGCTTTCACTCTTAGTTTGAAGGCTCACATTTTACAATTGACCATCAATGGACATTTATAGTAAATAATAACAATCCTTACATTTGATATAGCACTTTTCACATCTTCTGGAGGTCACAGAATATACTATAAAGTGAATTGACTGTATATTTTGCAGGAGAACCTCAATGGCCAATTGCGCACAGCAGCGTCCGACAAACAGTCGTGGATTGAATGAACAAATCATTCTTATTTTTTGAGGGGAGGAATTATTATCTCGGGAATGTGATCCGCCAATCGACCAGGTTCCTAATTACTGCTAGGTAAAACACAGCTGTGGGGAGAGTTACCTAAGGTTTCGCCCTGCCTGGGAATGAAACCCAGGTCCTCTGGCTTGCGAGGCGGCTTCCCTACAGTATATCCTACAATACCCTACATGACTCTACATTTTCATAGAGTTTTATGGCACAAAAGGAGACCATTTGGCCCATCTAGTCTGTGCCAGCAGGTCCAGTGCCGGCAAAACTAGATTTTGATCCAGTGTATTATTTGATGTCTTCAATGTGAATTAAAAAAAGAAAATAACACAGTCTGTGTTCAGCCAGTCCTGCCTTCACCCTTGCCCAATGACAGATATGGTAGTGAGTCTCTCTCTCTCTCTCTCTCTCTCTCTCATGTGTCTGCTAACAGAGGAAATGGGGGTCAACCCAGTGCTGGCTGGGAATACACAGCCTGAACTCTCTGAGCTTGTGTAGATCACGGGAGGTAGCTTGGCAGGAAATCAGGATTGCTTCTCTGCCTTCAATAATTATTCCAGATAAGTTTGAATATTTCGTTTTCACAACTTGAAAAAGAAATGTTTTGACCTGTGAAGCGATTAGCTCGCCCCCAGGAATGCCTCCCCCGCCCCATTCAGGGTTCTGTACACTTCGTATGTGGGAAGATTGCTGGCTGCACAACAGCTATGCTTTTTTATTCACATGTTTTTGTTTGTAGTTTTACAGTTTCTTTTTCTCTCTCTCTATTTTTGTAACGTTTCTCACTGTTCCTTTCGTTCGGCTCTATAATTATCATTCCAAAAGCTCGCCTCCCTGACCAAGAAGTGTATAATAAACTTCAAATAACTTGCCACGGCACTTAATAAACTTGACTTAATGGACTTCAGATATTGCAATGCACAAGCGAGCTCTCCTGATGGCTCAGTGGGTAGACACGCTGGGTGATGTGGCTTTCAGCCATGCACGGCAGCATAGTACAGTACCACATTGCTCTTTGATTCCTAACTGGCGCTGACTCAATCTGGATGGCACGGGGTGGGTGGCGAGTGCCAAGAAGAATGGGGGGAAGGGAAGAGAGACTGTCACATTCCGGGTAGCTCAGTTGGTTGAGTTCATTACCAACCCACCTCAAAAAACCTACCTCTTCAAACCTGCCCATGGTGAATTGCCCCTGTCTCGTTTCCTCCTGGTTCAGTGTCCAACCCCACTACCCCAGGGAAGATGAATTCAGTTGCTGTGACTCAGTTGACGGGGTTCACTCAGCCCTTCACTCTCTCAGTGTCTTAACAAAATGTCCTCCCCCTAGGCTCGTTGGGTCTTTCCCTCAGGGCAGGAGTCCACTTGCGTGTGGGTAACGAGGGAGGGCAGTATTGTGTTTGATTGTGACGGTTGCATGTTTGAGATAAACAATAGCGAGAGGTGTCAGAAGGCAACCACACCCTAGTGTGTGAGATGATGAGTTGATGCCTTCCAGGAAAGGAGAGATAAAGGGGGGGAGATAAATTGGAAAAGTAATAAAAAAGGAGTATAGCTACAGTTCCCTGGCTAGCATTATGCTTCGGTAAAATAAGATGATATGGTTGTAACTTTGGACAGGAAGTTTGTGTTCAAAGCATTTCCTGTTTTAGGCAGGAAATCATGCTGCAATAATACATAATTTTCCAAGCTAAAAGAAAGCTCTCTGCTGGCTTGATTTTAAATGCAATGTGTATGTATTGATTGGAAAATAAATGGGGATTTCAGTCTTGTCCTTCAGGTGACCAGGTCATGTGCTCCGCAGTTAACATTCTGTGAGCAGATAAGACTGATTGATTTGGTGATTACCAAATCTCAGACATCATTATCACCGATAAAGCCATCTCAGACCACTACTTTGTCTACCTTAACTCCTCCTTTCCTCTCCCTACCACCCAACCCACCTCCATCTCCTACCGCCTCAGCGGGGAAAAAAAATCTCCCCCCACCCCACCCCCCCCACTCCTTCTCTGCTACCCTGCAGTCATCTGAACTCCTCCTTCCCTAGGTTTCCTCCCTCAATAATTTATCTCCTTGGTCTCTCTCCTCGACAACTTCCTCTCCACCTCTCTTGATGCCCCTGCTCTGCTCACCTCCCGCACCACCTCCTACTCTTGCGATTCGCCCTAGTATACCAGCTCCCTCAAGGCACAAGTGTGTACCAATAGTCCATCACCCCTATCTTCAAAAAAACCTTCCCTAGTCTAATCCCTGCTCTCCAACTTCTGCTTCATCTCCAACCTCCCTATGCTTTCCAAAATTGTCTACTCCTGTTCCTGTTTCATATGTTCCTCTGTATTTCAGATACCTGGCTGAGCACCCCAAAAAATGAGAGGATTGAGTCCAAAATCCTCATCCTTGCCTTCCAGGCTCTCCATGGCCTTGCTCATTCCTATCTTTGTGACCTACTTATGCCATATCAACCTGTCCATTCCCTCGTTCAGCAGACCATCTCCAAATCCTACTCTTGCCGGCTACACCATCGGCAGTCGAGTCTTCAGCCTCTCTACCCCCACCCTTTGGAACTCCGTCCCACAGTCCCTTCCCTTTGCTCCCTTGCCTCCTTCAAGGCATGTCTCAAGACCCTCCTCCATAACCGCACCTTCAGTCACCCTTCTTAACCCTGTCTTCCCTGTCCTACACCCTCCCTGATCTGAACCCTCAGCTCGGGTCCAAATCCATGACTGTCCAGTGTCTTGGAATGTCCTTTTGGCTTGAAAGCTATACAAATGTAATTTGTCGTTTTTTGATAATGTCACGGTTGCGGGCTTGCGATGTGAATCGAGGCTACTTTGGCTGCAGTAATGAGCTGAATGTGAACATGTGCAGTGTTGTGTGGCCTTGATGCTGTTTTCCTGATGCAAGGCAAGCTTGAAAGAAAGTGAAGGTTTCCTTTGAAAATACTGAACACGGCATGAGGGAGGTTTGGGGATGGGGGAGGAAAGACTGAATTGAATACGAAACACTGTTTATGTGGTGTTCTCCTTGATTCCGTAGAGAATGAGATGGAATACAAATATTTTGGCAGATAGGATCAAGCCATAATTTTTCTTTCATGCCTGTGTGTTGTTTTTTGGGGTTTGAAAAAAAAGTATGCCCACATGTTTATTACATGTAGAGTTTTCAGATCACTGAATTCCTGATAGAAATAAATCATTCCTCTGAGCATCTGAATGAAGCCGATTTGGGGTGAGGGTGGGTGGGGAGATGTTTGGTGGGGGAGTTTCATGCGTTGCGATTTCTGACTGGATTTTTCAACAAGGAATCTACAACGCAAAATTACATTTGTATAGCGCCTTTCACGTCGGGAGGCAGGCAGCCTTCAGTTAGACGCAGGAACTCCGTGCTCCGATTGAGTTTCCGCAAGCCTGCGTCTAGCATTTCATTTGTTTGGAAATTCCATTGGAAACTCTCGCATGTTTGAGCCACTTGTACTTGAAAGAAGTTACGAGCAGGCTCCCCCTAGTGGCTATTTGTCAACAGAAAGAGAGAGAGAGAGAGAGAGAGAGAGTTCATACCAGGCAAGGAGACTCTCCCAGCTGAGCCCACTTCTCTTCTCATTCAATATCCACATCTGCGCTTTATAGCGGGAATCCACAAGAATCCTATTTTCCACCTTGCGTTAGATTTTTTTTCTGGTCATGAATTGAAAACTCCAGTAAGCGTCGTGGAACCATCTCCCACTTCATCCTGACTCAGCAACGAGCAAGACTCAATTCCCCCCCCCCCCCCTCCACCCACCCCAGCTAGAAAGGGGTGGTAACTAAACTGTACGGGGTCCTTAACCCATTTGACAAGTGGGGGCGGGAACGTATGTGTGTGTTGGGGGGGTGGATGGGGGAGCTGGGTGACTCAGTGGGGAGTCCTTTCACTGCTTTAACAGCGTTGTCGAACGGAAGATAAAGTGTTCAATTCAAAGACTAATGTTATGACAATTTGTCACTGTTAAGATGATAAGTAGCATCCTATACCATTTGCAGCCTCAGATTTTTTTTGCCATAATATGAATATTGTGTGGAAATGTAAAGGGGTTTAATACCATGGATTAATGCTGTATGGTTTCCAGATGACAGGCCACAATTATCTCCTAAGTGAAACTAATGTTCTTAATTCTGCAATGAGGTTCCGTGGTACCTTTTTAGATAAATGAGCCTGGCCCGGGCAGCGATTAATGACACTGCACCTGTGACAACACACGAGTGCCCAGGAGTGTAGGATTCACATCTCCAAATGGCTTCAATTACAAGCACTCCATCAACGCTTGGGCGCAGACAACGGATCCAGAGAATCTGGATCCCATTGGGATTCTAACCTGCCTCTGCAGAGAAAAGCATCACTGTTAGGGCCACCTGTCAAAACTAGGTATAATTATTTTGATTGCAGAGTAAATACCGGGAGTTCTTCATGAAAAGTTTTTATTGAACTTTATTGTACTTTTGACTGACTTTGACAATCACTATGAGCAACGTTGTATTTTTTATTGCAATTAATATTTTACGACGTGGCCCCGGGAGAAATACATCTAGTCATTGAATGCATTTGCAATGTTACTGAGATGTTTCTTGCCTGTTTGTTGCCTTGCCAATCGTTTTCAGAAGCTTTGGCCTGCCGATAGCCACAGTGAAAGTCCTACTGAGCTTCACACTTTACGCCAAAGCAAGAAAAAAGGAAAATAATGCGTCGTTGCATTCATAGCATCTGACAAAGCATTGTGTGGTTCATAAAGGTCTCGACACCGGCCAAATAAACCCATCTACAAATGCACTTTTTGCATTTTACAGCAACATTATCAAATGCAAAGTTTTTAAAAAATTATTATAATGACAATTATGAAATGAAATAATCTGAAATTCCACCTAATTTCAGCAATTTTGTCTGAAGGATTTAAGGTTGCACGGAATAGTGGGTAATATTTAAATTCAGCCTTGGTAAGATCACAGGATCAGTTTGGTTGCTTTGGCTGATCTCATCCATCTACAATAGCCATACTACTGTCTACCCGTACACAGCATCAAGCTGCTTTTATTGAAATGATTGATTTGGAAGACTGATTTGGAAGAAACTTTGTGGCTGTTTGGGGGAACGTTGCTATGCACAAATTGGGTGCCACATTCGCCAATTAAATACACACACCGCACTTTAAAATGTGTCCTGTGAAGCGCTCTGATATGTCTTCCTGACGTGAAAGATATTATATTGTATCCAATCCAATCATTACGTTTCTTTTGAAGAACTGCAGGAAAAACAAAGCCGATAATGATCTAACAGGCTAAAACTGGCTGAAATGTGGGATCCAAAGTTTTCAACAATTCTGTTAAAGTCCCAGAGGGTCAATCCAAGTGGTGTTAGTTTACACTCTTTTCTTATTTTATCAGCGAGCAGGAAGAGATTCCTGTTTGACTGAGAAATAACTTGCTGTGATAGTTTGTATTGAGTGCATGTTCTACGACTAGCCAAATATTAATTTTGGCTGTGTTCTGTTATCTCGCAAGCTATGACAAATGTCTAGTTTTATTCTGCTTTAGATGTCCACAATGATCTGAATATCGTTCTCAATTGCTTCATCCACATTATTGTTTCAGACTCGCTCAATTGGTTGCCCTCATGCTTCAGAGTCAGAAGGTTTTAGCTTCAAGCTCCACTTCAGGTCTTTGAACTCACAATGTCTAGACTGACCCACCAATACAGCATTGGGAAAAGGGCTGCAGTGTAGGAGGGGTCATTCTTCAGATGAGGCATTAAAAACCAAGGTCCTCTCTGCCTGTTCGTATGAATGTTCATGATTCCTGTGGCTCTATTCGGAAATGGTTAGGGTCTTCCTCCCGGTGTCCTGGCCAACAAATCCCCCAAGTAAAAACGGTCATTCACTTTGTGGCTGTTTTGGGTTGCACACACAAATTCTCTGCCACATTGGCCTAACTAATACACGGTGACTCCATTTCTAGTAAAATCATTTTGAAGCACTTTGAGATGTGACAGGCCGTTATATCCAAATGTACGATTATCATTTGTCTAAATAACATTCTGTATGTACAACATTATATTAATTTCCAAACCATCAGTCCCTCTCCCGCCCCTTCCAATCTGTTAACTGTGTTATTAGATTTAGATTCCGGTGGTGATTTGAGTGGACACGATCAGACTGCATCGCAATTTTGCACTCCTCTATTTCCCAGTTATTTCAACTTGTATAGCTAGAGAGTGCTTGCTTCAGCTTCTCCTGATCAACTTTAGTTTGTAAAGTGCTTCAAGATGTAAATTTTTGCCTGGAAACCTCTATCATAAAGCTGGTTATACAGTACAATGATATCATGTGAGTTTTATTTAACAAGAACCATTGTTTTTTTACGAAGTAAATTACTGGGAGATTTCCCCGGGTAAGGGTCGTTCACATGAGAAATTCTGTTTCTTTTCTATAAAGCACTGAGATTGTTAAGGTCCTGAGAGTTTGAGGTGCTAGATTGTTAAGTATGCACCGTTGAGGGCATCATAGCCTGGCTGGCTGTGCTGTGTTGTCTCTGTGCCTCTCTTATTCCGTTCCTCTGCTCGCCACAACCCGTTCCCATGCTCAGCTAATTTGAACCTGCTGTGTTTCTCTGTCCCCTCCGTCAAAATTAGTGACTAAGCTTTTCAGCCACTGTATCCCTAACTTCTGCAAAACTCTTCCACGCATCCTCTCACTCTCCATCTTTAAATATGCCTTAATATCTACCTCTTCAACTGCACCTGTAGTTATGAACCCCTTCCTTCCTTCCTTGCTTGCTTGCTTGCTTGCTTCCTTCCTTCCTTCCTTCCTTCCTTCCTTCCTTCCTTCCTTCCTTCCTTCCTTCCTTCCTTCCTTCCCTCCCTCCCTACCTCCCTCCCTAGTTTTGTTAGTTTTGCACATTGCACGGCTTCCATCTTTAACGTTCCCCCATGTATTTACTGCAGTCATTAAGCAATGGCACTGGTACACTTGGCTGACCAGTGTATATAAGCAGCTGTCCTGTTGAGTTGGAAAGCAGGATAGGTGCTGACAGACCGGAAAGTGACAGTCAAGCTGCTCATCCAAGTTGTCACGGGGTTTATTTCTTTAGCTCCCACCAAGACACTGGCATTTCTAAAGCCCTTTCCACATTCGGTCCTGCTCTTTTCTTTGGCGTTCTATAGGACAGCACGAGCCCTTACTTGTGATTAAATGAATCAATTCAGCTGGAATAGAAGCACTTTTGTTAGCAATAAGAAGAAAGGGGGGGGGGAAAGAAGAGGCAAAAGGTTAACTTGCGCCATTTGCTCAACAGAAATGTATTGAGTTACTCCACCCCCACCATTTCCCTCACATCTCACCCCACCACCCCCCCTCCTCTCCTGCACTATTAATTGAGCATTTATAGGCACTGTTGCTTTCAGTGCTTCACTGTCAGGTGAATGGATGAACACATCAGTGAAACATTTTCTCTGTCTAATGTTTAAGTCGTGTTTTGAGGTCAGTGGCAACTTTTTTGTATTTAAAAAAAACGCTATTCGGTAGTGAACACAGGAAGCAATGCACAAGCTTAAGATTGTTCATCCTTCACCACCGGGCCTCTGTGTGTGGGCAGCCATTTCCCTCTTCGTTCTCTCGCTTTTCATTTGTAATACCTTTGACAAGTTTGGTTCCCACACCCCCCTAACCTCCCCCCCCACCCAACCACACCACTTCACTCAGCCCTCTGTGTCCATTTATCTTTGTGTAATGATAAATAGGCACCAGAGTTACTCCAAAAGTGAAAATGTGGCATCAATTTTGCACGATTTTTTAATGGATTTCTTAATTAAGAAATCCACACTGGTAACTTCTCCCGGTGAAGGAAAGCATGCCAATCCATCACGAGGGAACTCCAACCCACCTCCACTCTAAAGATAAACTGAGTCGAGCTATAACGTGGCAGCATTACAGGCCTCGGGATTTCTTAATGGGGTAATCGTTCAGAAACACTGCAATATCTGCTCCATAACTGTACATTGTGTTACTTGATACAATTTAGAACTGTACGTGAATAATAAGGCGGCTTCACCATATTTTGAGTACCTGGCTTTTATATTGGTTTTAAAGTATTCACTTTAACAATTCATCTGCTGTTTATATAAGCTCCAAGATCCATGACCCCATATCCCCCACTCTCGCCCGACTCCATTGGCTCCCCATCACCCAGAGGATTCAATTCAAAATCCTGGTCCTCACCTTCAAAGCCCTCCATGGCCTCGCCCCAAACCACCTCCTAATCCCCTGCCAACCTGCCCGCTCCCTCTGCTCAGCAGTCTCCGGCCTGCTCCTTGTACCCTGATCCACCGGCCCCACCATCGACAGGCGAGCCTTCAGTCACTCTGCCCCTAACCTCTGGAATTCTATCCTGTAGTCCTCCGCCTCGCCCCTCCCTAGCCTCCTTCAAGTCCTGCCTCAAGACCCTCCTCTTCAACGGCCCCATCAGTCATCCTAAATCACGTGTTTTCCTTCCCCCCCCCCCCACCCCAGCTCGGGTCTGAAACTTTAACTGTCCAGTGCCTTGGGATGTCCTCCTGACGTGAAAGATGCTGTACAAGTGTAGTATTCTTGTTATTGTTGTTGTTGTTAATATGAGTAAGTGTTACCAGACTCCACCTACAACTATGCCAAGACCAATTATTTGTAAATACCGCATTTGCGTTTCGCCCACAAAATACACAGTCACTACACGTCTGTGAAGTGTATATTCTGTGAAGTGTTTTGAGACTTCTCTATGACTTGACAAGGTGCTATATTTGAATGCAAGGATTGTTATACGATTATTATTATTCTTTACTCAGGCATTTTCTTCTTCTAGGCTTTGTTTCTTCACTTTATTTTTCTCTTGTCTATTTTTGTTTGGATGATTTCCCCAGGACATTCGCACAACTTTGATCAATTCTGTTCACTAAACATTGCCAATACTGATCTTTCAGCTATTTGATCATCTTTGAGTTTAATAACTCCTCACGTCTTTTCCTGTCCATCTTAATTACCCTTCAATATCTCCCCGTGCCTTTCTGCCTCTTTAAAACTACAACCATCGATTTTTCTCTCCCTTCCTTTCTCTTTCCTCCCCTTTCTTGAACTCTTGGTTGAATTTTTCATCTCGTTTTTTCATCCCTTCATTGATCTCTGGTTTTCAGTAATGTTTCTTTCTTAACCTTCTTCTGAACTCTACCGTAACATATTTCCCCTTCTTTATACTGGCTGCCTACTGTGTTTTCCTACTGTGCTCCAGCAACTGAAAGTAACGGCAGCTAAAGACAAACACTCTGACACATATTGTACTCGGGCTCATACCTCCAGCTCTTCTGGGAAGAGTTCATAGAGGAATTGAGTCTATGCCTCTAATAATCCTTTGCATATGATATGGTGCCTTATGTCATCAAGACATCTCAAAGTGCTTCGTAGGGTTTATTGTCAAATAGATCTGTGTGTTTTGTAGACTAATGCAGCAGCTAATTTGCACATTACATTGTCCAACAAACAGCCGTGAAGTGAATGACCAATTGTATCTGTGGAAATATTGGTCAGGAAACCGGGAGAAACTCCCTTCTCTTTTCCTCTTATGCAGTGGGATCTTTAATGTTCTCATGAACAGGCGTACATAATCTCAACTGAGCTCTATTGTCCAAAGAAATAAGGGTTATATTTCAAAGTGTCCCCTAATAGTGCATACTATAGTCTGTTGCAATTTAGCAACAATTGAGCATCCTTGGTTTGCAATATAAACCTTACTGATATTACTTGGTACATTGATACAGATTTGCAGTTGCTACGCAACACACTTTAAAATTATGTAATGATCCGAAACCCTCACTGAGAAGTATGATACTCCCTTTTTTTTTAGACATTCAATTCACATCTGGAAGCATAATGTAATCTTGGCTCAGTTATACCTGAGGTGATTTACACTGTGGGTGGAATAAAATAATGGGAGTGATAGCAATACAGCCCTGGTAGGTGGTGGAAAGAATTTAGATCAAGTTGGTCGGGAGTTAATCAATGACCTCCACTCACAATATTATCACACAACTTCAGTTTATGTTTGGAAACTGCACCAACTGCACAATGTTTTGCCTCAATCCTATCTACCATCTTTTCTCAATTGATTTGCCAAATTCCTATTAAAAAAAATGATCTCTTCTGCGTTGTACGTGAACATGGAAGGGTTTGACTTTAGAGGCGTCTGAGCTGAATAGAATAATGTTTTAACGCAATTGTGTTGTCAAATGGGGCAAGAATTGATAGCAATAGAACTAACTTGACTTCAGTTGAATTGCAGGGCCCAGTTCTACTGTAATAATGTTTTCTTCGCACTGAGGGGAGTCTAATTATGCAGACAAACAGTCACTGCACATTACTGTAATACCCGCAAAGCACTTTGAACCATTCTCCTGGTATGGAAGGTGGTCTACCAAAGGTGAAGATTATTTTTAATAATATAAGTGGTGGTATTAATGGCGATCCTGTTGATGTTTTCTGAACTAGAGGCTGGAGTGCTACCAACAGAACCAAACTGTCAGTTTAGCCACTTTTTCAGGGATTAGCTGTGCAAATAAGGATTACTTCTGGTGGCTGGAAGCCTCAATCTATGCAATTGATGAAATCTACTTCCAGAGCAAATTATCCGCGGGTCAATGACAAAGCAAAGAATCCCACTAAGAAATAACTGCAAGTTCGTCTCTACTGGACTAAGAGAGCTAATATTGTGGCCTGCAATCTATTTGCTGGACCCGAGAGATTGATAATTTTACAGCGGATGCTGCTTTCAGCATTGAGCCATTTGGGTAGCTAGTGGATTTTGCTCTTTGTGCTTGGAATCCCACTAGTCCTAAACCCTGAACCTGAGGGCAGCACGGTTGCAATGAAATTGTGCTCAGCTGCAATAACCTTGACTGTCCTGGTAAAGGAAAGTGTGAGGATGAAAATATTTATAACAATTTGTAGTCCTGTCTGTGCATTGGGGTGGGTGGATGGGGGCGGTGGGGGCGGGGGGGAGGGAGACAGAAATGTAATTACAGGTCAGCCATGGGGCAGGTGCAATTTCAAATTGAAGAAACCATTAAGATATTTGTTTAAGTCATTTTGATTTTTTTTAAATGACCCACGAGTTTTAAATAAAAAGACTCATTGTAATGATGCTCTCTGGACCCTTGTTTAGTGAACGCAATAAACCCTTCAACATGAAATACAGTTTGAAGATGTAATTACAAACCGTCTTAGATAGAGTGAACTGTTAAGACTGTCAGCATATGGGGTCGGGTTCACGATTTCTTCTTATCTGACCGAGTTTCAGACCAGCAACAAACTAAGCATGATAGGCTGATGTGAGAATTATTACTGAGGCACCATACATGGTTATTTGCAGCCAGCTAACATTTTAATCCGAACAGCAGTGACAAAATCATTAGCATTTGGGGGAAATATTGCAGAGCTGCTGTAATCCGCTAGGAAGTGGCTGAGGTGTTGGTTTGGCTCAGTTGATAGCGCTTTCACTTCCATGTCAGAAGGTGAAAATGTAATTTTGTTGTTGTTGTTGTTGAAGTCCCTTTTGAATCTTGAATTCACAACCAAACTCTGGAGAGCATTGCATTGACAGAGGTGCTGATGTTGACTGCTCATGGAGTCCTGCAGCTCAGCGGTTAGAGCACTTGCTTTACAAGCGTGAGACCTGTGTTCGAATCCAGCCAGATCGGGGCGAAACCTTGGGCAAGTTTCCTTACTCCACACACCTAATAATAATCCCTCCAAAAAAACCACAATAAGAAAATCGGTCATTTCAATCCACGACTGTTGTGGGACACTACTGTGAGCAATTGGCTGCCGCGTATCGCCAACAAATATACAGTCAATTCACTTTACAGACATCTAGAAGAGGTCAAAAGCACTATATCAAATGCAAGGATTATTATTATTATTATTATTATTATTATTATTATGTTCATCCCTCAAGTGTTACAAAGCTTTTCTATGACTAAATGGTTTTTATAATGCGTTCGGGTTTCACATTGGGGTCTAATTTGCCGCGTTTCTTTAGCTGGGTAAGCTTCCCTTTAGAATTTACCTTAACATGCCAGGAAGTCATCTGAAGGTAGATCGTATCTGAGCAGGTATCACTTGACACTTGCATGACTCAGATTCCTTACTGAGGAATTCCATTAAGAGATATCACAAATCAGACCCCAGTTTTCTCAAAGTATGAGGCTCTGTCTCGCACTGAGTGGAGTATTTAATCCCTGAACCACAAGGAAACCTTGTCTCCATTCTCCTTTCTTAAGATCACATTTTTTATTTTGCCCCTTTTCTCTAAGCACCTTACCTCCCATTAAATCTGGGCATTTATTGGCCTGGGACACTGGGGTAAACTTCCTTCTCTTCCCCAATAGTGCCACACAATCTTCCACTTTACACCAGAAGGCCAGGCAGATAGAACATCACTTTATTATGCAAAGGACAGCAGCCCTGAACAATTCAGCCTTTCCCAGGCATAATACTGTAGTCCCAGAAGCCTTGGGACGTCCTCCCGACATGAAAGGCACTATACAAATGTAATTTTGTTGTTCTTGTAGTAGTCAGGCCTAGACGATGAGCTCGGTCCTGATAGAAATTTATGGCAGAAACAAAAAAAGGCTGTTCGGCGCATCTGGGGTCTTGAACCCACAACCTTCTGACCCAGACGCGAGAGTGCTACCAACTGTGCCGAGATCTGTTAATGCAATCATTCCTGGTGGAGAGCTTGGAATCAACAGTCTCATGTGAGAGCAAAGAAAGCAAAATGCACCAGGAGCATACAGTGCCATCATAAATGTGATTTAGCATCAAGCAATCACTCGCTAGAACAAACAAGAACGTGAATAGCAATTTGCCAATCCACCTTTGTGGGTCCACCCCCGTGTAACGTTTTGTTCCGAGTTAGGCCTGTTTGCAAGGCGTGAGTCAGAACATTCTTGCCAATGAAATCCTACCCCCTTTGCAATTGACACCGGGTTACACAGTTGCTAAACAGGCCTGCTCCGCCGCAGTGGTAGAGGGCTAACATTTGTAAAATAGGTGCTGAAAGACGAAGCTTTGTGACTGATGGAGGCAGTGACGATTGGGAATGTCAGCGTCAGGTCTCAGAGGTGCGTTTCAGATTTGGAAGTTGTTGCTCTACAGTGGCGATGGGTTCTGTTACAACGACCATTGGAATAGCGATGAGCTCAATTGCGTGACATCACTGACTGGCTGGCGTATGTGTGTACCTGCATTGGGATATGTCCCAGTGGAGCACAGGAGAGGGCAGCAATGCTCTTCCCTCCTACCAGATGAAGCGTAGTATCTGGATGCTGATCAGTTCATTGCCCTTTGTAAGCTCCTCATATCCATCAATAATTGCTTGTTTACTTGTGTCTTGTTCCACTCCGTGAAGGACGGCCATGACTGATAACTGTGTCCCCCGCAGTGCTTTCTTATCCTCCTGAGGTGACAGATTGGGAGATGTTGGAGGCCCACGGCCATTGTGAGGTCGAGTTTTGGGCTCTTTGCAACTCCAACCCCATTCAGAACTGGCTTTACAACAGCCATAAAGCACGAAGGACGTACTGCTGTCCAAATGTGCAAACCATTTTCCAGATAGAGTATGTATAAAATAGTAATAATAATCCTTGCATTAACATGTCAGCATTGGAATAGCTCACAATCTCCTCCGTTAATATTTTACATAAAGAAGGTTGGTTGGGTGGGTTGGTAGAGGTGTGGGGGGAGATGAACCACTTGCCTTTTGACTGAGCAGTTTTGCTGGAAAGCTGAAGTAGGAGATTTGCAAGCATGCATCTGACACCCACTCTGTTTTTGTAACTTTGCAGAATAAGACATCGCAGCGACCTTAGTTGTTTGACATTTACTTTGGCTGGCATCCATAATCAGATGTTAAAGTTAGGTCAGTCAGCAGTTATTTTTCGTTGACAAACGACTGTCCCCATTATCTGTTCTGTGCACTGTAAGCACACACTGCAAAATTACAGAGGCCAAATTTATAATCCTTACGTTTGACTATAGTGCCTTGTTGAGAACATTCCCCCAACACTGCAATGGAGCTTTGATCTTTGGTTAAAGCTTTGGTTAAAGTTTTGGTTAACGCACTCTGAGACGCCGTCCTGCGTGGAGGGCGCTATATAAATCGAAGTTGTTGTTGCTGTTGGTCTGGACTGTGAGTTCAAAGTCGTCCTGATGTGTGGCATGAACCCACAACCTTCTGACTAAAGCGCTCTGAGATGCCCCCCACCCCCCCGCTCCCCACCCGCCCAGTGTGGAGAGCGCTCTTGTAAATCCAAGCTGTTTTTGTTGATTCTGAGGCAAGATCGTTTTGTATGGCGTCTTTTTAATGTTGGGAGGACGTCCCAAGGCGCTGAACAATCAGAGGTTTGGACCTGAGCAGTGGAGGGGGAGGGGGGAAGGGGGTTGGGAATCAGGGCGTTGGAGGGCAGTGAGGGTAGGAAGATGGCCATTCCATAGTGAGGAATCCAGGGCCCACAAACATGGCATCCACCGGCAACTGGAACACAGAGTGGCATCCGACGGAACTCTGTTACGATTTAATGTACATCGGAACAGAGTTGTTGAAAGGAATTCTGTTGGAATTCTATTGGATCACTAACTAGACCCCATTTAATGTAAAAAGGGTGTGTGTGGGGGAAGGAGATGTACAAAATCACAAAGCGAAAATGTGCTGCTGGAAATAAAGTATATGTTTAATAGTTACTGTAATCATGTTTGGACATTGATTTGAGCAGATCGAAGTGGTCAGATTAGAGGATTGAGACATTTAGTACAGTTCTAGGCCTCTTTACTGTAGCCTCATATGATGTTATCAGTCCCCAAACTAACTCATTACAGCTGCAGTGGCTGCTTTTAATCCTATTTAAAGTATTTAAAAAGTATTTCAAACCTGTTCAAAGTTACCCCAACCCCACTCGTCATTGCTGTATGTTATGCCGTTTCACCCAGAAAAAACAAGTCAATTCATTTTACAGTATATCCTGTGAAGCGCTGTGAGACGTCTTAAAGCCACAATCAATCGCTATATCAAATACAAGGATTATTATTATATCTCCCCCCAAAAAATTATTTGAATCTTTTAGCTGTTGTACATTAGCAGAGAAAGATATTCCTTCTCTGGATATTTCTCAACTGTACAAACCTCATCTGCGCAGATTTTAATACCGCATTCTTAAATTGTTTCTCTTTCATTTAGTTGTCTTCAGTGGGGGTCTCAGTTAGTAAAGCCATGGACTAGTTTGAAGACTTGAGTCATGCAGAGCCAGAGTAGAATGCACATCCTGACTCCCTCATTGGGACTGTCTTGGCCGATCTCGGGAGTTCATGGCCCAAGCTGCAGTTGCCTCTCAGTTTCCCTCTGGGATGGTGGGTGATCAGGGGGTGGGGTGAGAAGCGATGGAGGGGGAGGTGTGATTTTGGTGGTGGGGTGGGGAGTGGGGGAATTGGCCAAGGCTGTTGCCTCTGATCACAATCCAGTGACCTCTGGTGGAAAGTACAGTTTCCCACACCCACATTGAGCTAAATAGCCTGCCTAAACTTGCATCAGAATTGGTTACTTAGATGCATTGCCAAAGAGCTCTCAGTTTGTCATGAAAGGGGTAAAAAAAATATGAGGGAATACAAGAACCTTCAAGGGGGAGGAAGGAGAGAAGAAGAGGTAGATATTTTGCAAAGAATAAGTAAATGTTTTATGGCTTTGAGGAGATAGTTGGTAGCAGACTCGCCTCTGAGTCAGTAGGTTGTGGGTTCAAACCCATGTCTAGGCTGACACTCCCAACACAGTTTGAGAGAGAGGCAATGCTTTGTCAGAGCTTCCTTCCTAACAGGAGACCGTTTGGGCCTGTTCTGACAGCTTATTAGGTCATTGCTAATCTTCCAATCTCATTGCCATGCTTCCTTTGCATATCTCTTCAGTCTGCCTTATTTGTCAGTCTGCTCGTCCCAATTGATTCGGTGGCTTCCTGGGGAAGGGTATTCCACATGTTCAACACCCTGTAGTTGAAGATATGTTTTTGATGCGCTAGAATAGACTGCGTCTCAAACTGTGTTAGTGAGACAGAGAGAAAGATGCTTCCAGTCCCATTAAACTCAATGGATTGCCATAGCTCCTCATTCTCCCCCTACACCTCGGTAAAATATAGACCCTCTTTACCCTGCCAGAAAAGATTGATGTACTCCACCACCCGAGGATGATAGAATTAATGCCATTTACCCAGTCATCTCCAGGATGAATATATATATATATATACACACAGCGTTATCTTATTGAATATGATTTATCGTTAGATAGAGATTAATCAGGCTTTTCGATCCAATTGCTAATCGACTGCCAGAAAAATCAACGCTTCCCCAAACACACATCCCCGTCCTGATGTAGAGATGAAGGAATATATCTCTTTTTGTTTCCAAGCATATACAATATTAGACAAAGAGACACAGAAATGGCTGCACATGTTGCTGTTAAGCTGCCGTTAATCATCTGAGGACCAATGCTGGGATTCGATCGCACACCTTTTCTCAGAGAATAATGATAATAAAAAAAATTATACCTTTGCTGCTGTGACTCCAGAGTTCAAATTACAGTCACGGGAGATGCCAACCATTCATAACAGGAAACCACAAAATATACAGTCAATTCACTTCAGGCTAAGTCTTGTGAAGCGCTTTGAGATGACTCAATGATGTGATAAGGCATTAAATCAAATGCAAGGATTCTTATTATTAAATCCAACAAATAGGCGGATGAAGAGTTTGCGTCTCTGTTCCTGTTAAACCCAATTGTTTAAGGTAACTGTTGCACCAAAGTATATAAAAAATAGGACCACATTGGGGTATTTAGCAAATGATCCTAAATGGTTCAATGTGGGCTATTTTGGATTGATTAGGTACTCATTCCTCAGGTCAGGGTCATGCGTTAAGTCCCTGGAACACATTTTTTTCCAGTCACGTTACAGCAACTCTCTGGGAGAATGCGAATCATTGCTCTGGTGTTACTGTAGGGAGAAGTGACCTCTGCTTAGGTGTTGCTTTACACTGAAAAGAGCATTATAATAGAAATTTGGTCACTCAATCCACCACCATTTGTGGGCCACTGCTGTAAGTAATTGGCTGGTGCGTTTCGCCTACAAAACATACAGTCGATCGACTTTATAGTATATTCTGGGAACTGCTTTGAGATGTCTCAAAGACGCGATAAGGCCGCTATATCAAATGCACGGATTATTATTATTATTATAATTAATTCTTCTCATTGAAGCTGAAGAGTTAGAAAGAGGAACTTTAATATTGAAATGTTGCCATGGTGCAGAAAGGGGTATTTTCTGTGCTTGTTGGTGGAGGGCGATGATTAGTGCAGCAGAGATGGAATTTACTCTTTTATCTGACAGTGTTCAAAACCCAAGCCGAGATTTATTTTGAAGCAAGCAGACTAGTCCACAAATTCCATGAAATAAATATTTAAGCAGCTACAAATAGTCACTGTAAACTTCGATCTGTGTTTTTTTAGCGGATGAACTGCAATGCGGGAGAAAAGCAAACGACCGACATGAAAGTGTTACAGGTCTGGAAAAGACAATTGCTATTCATTTTGTGTCGGATTCCAAAGCAATAAATAAAAATCCTTTGACACCGTTCCTCACATTCTGCAATCAGCCCTGTGAAACGCTTTGAGACATCCTCCCACTGCGAAAGGCGCTGTATATACAGTATAAATGGTCACTCTTGATGCTTTGCAAATAGCCGGCTAATTTTGGCTTGAATCTGCCACCACAATTTGCTTCTGCTGCCTCCACTGATGATTCATTTGCAGATTATGCTGCGTGTAGAGGCATTTGAATCAGAGTTATTTCTCATCACCATCCCTCTTTCGGAGTTTCTCTCTTGTGGTAAAGCCAATCCAACATCAGAATCGGTTTATAATTCCATAAAGCACTAATTCCATAAAGCACTTATGCACTTATAAGCCCCAAAACTCAATTTCCAGTGGAAAAAATAGATGCATTTTAAAAACGTTTTCTTCATTATCCCTATTCTCTTTCCTATTCGCCTGCAAAATACACATTCCATCCACTTTACAGTATTCCGTGAAGCGCTTTGAGACGTCTCGAAGACGTGGTGAGGTGCTGCATCTAATGCAATAATTATTATTTCTATTCTGTCTCACTGTGTCTTTTTCATAAAAAAAAATTTACACAAACGTTTCTCTATGGTTTTATTTGATGGACATTTAAACTCTTAATTCCTCTTATGGTACTTTTATGGTACTTGAATGTATTTCCGCGGTAAGGTGCTCCAAAGGTATGTTTGTGTGTGTGTGTGTATGTACTTTATCTATGTATGAGGGTAATCAAGAATATGAATAATTTTTAACATAACCATAGGTGACTGGAGCTTGCAAACCAGGACTGTTATTATCTGATACCATTATTTGTGGGGTTTTTCTTTCTTCCTTTGGCCAGTTTTCATTGGAAACTTTCTTCTTTTGCGAAGTGCTTTCGGCTTGTATCATTTACCTGCTTTCATCAGCCCTGGCTGGGTTGAGCTGCAGTACTTTGCTTCTGTTGGTGCTATTTTTGCTTCCGGTTGGGCGCACAATTTATAACTCTTGTACATCATGTCAATAGTATATACACAAGAAAACACTTTCTGATCAGTAACACAAGCTACAAGTCAAACCTCAGCAGCTAGCAGTCGAGAGCAATAAATAAAGCAATGATTAAGAAGCTGTAAGAATTCTAATCACCAAATTTGCGATGAATCTAGTTTATACTATGTGAAAAGCGCTATATCAAATGAAAGGATTATTATTACTGTATTATTATTATACTAGCATAACTCATCCCCAGATAATAACAATAATCCTTGCATTTGAAATAGCGCTTTCACGTCTTCTGTATGTCCCAAAGCGCTTTACTGATTATATTTTAAAGTGAATTGACTGTGTATTCGTGGGCGAAACTCGGCAGCCAATTACACACAGCATTATTATTAGGCGTGTGGAGTAAGGAAACTTTTCCAAGGTTTCATCCTGCCAGGAATCAAACCCGGGTCTCTCACTTGCAAGGAGAGTGCCATAGGACTCCACCCAAACTCAACGCAAGGTAGCATTGTACTGGTCCAACTACCCCACCCATCCCCACCATATGCACCTACCAATAACAAATACAAAATTGCTTTCTATTATGGCCAGAAGGGCCCCAGGTTGGATGGTTGCCATGTGCTAAGACAGCTAATCTCAGCCCAATTTAGCTGCTGAGCGAGAGAGGAGGGTGGGGCGAGAGGAGTGGGGAACCTGACCAATGGATCCTGATTGTTGTTCACTCCGTGGTATGTTGCATGGATGTGGACACCAGGTGAGGAATGGTATCCCACCGTACTGTTTTTGTACACACAGAAAGAATGTCCATTTGGGAGAGATCCTAGAGAGAAATGGGCATGTATAGGAACACAATACAGCACAGTCAGGAGAGAGGTGAAAATGAGGGAGTATTTAAAATATTTATATCTATACTGTATTGCTTTTTAAAAATCTGATCGTCGCCTGATTTCTCTCCAGTTATTCACTTGCTCGAATTTCAGCCCATTAGATGTAATCAGTCCAATAGGCCAATTCTGTCTGCTCTCAAAGAGAATACATTTGCAGGTTAATCACATCTACAATATGTACATGCAGTACAACACATGTTTTTATTGTTCCAGGCTGATTGAATCATTGCAGTGCCGTGCAGAAATTGCCTTCCGCCCTCGTCCACAAATACAATCACTACAGTTAGCAGCCATGTACCATGAAGCACTTTGAGACATCAAATGCAAGGATTATTATTGTTCTTACTGCAATAAAAACACGTATTCCAATTGATTGCATTTGTTTGTCAATTAGGTGTTTGTACCTTTAACGAACTAGTTCCACACTCTCTAAGCTTTCTGTGAAGAGTTAGTGACTAGTTATTAATAGGTGATTGCAGGAAGCACCTTAAGGCTTGACCACACATACAGTCATCTTGCCCGCCATCCACACTCCCCGCTTCACCCACACAACCATTAGGTAGTGTGCCCAGCTGCGTAAAGGGGTTTGAGACATGCTTCTGGCGTGAAAGGCGCTGTGGAATGTAAATCGTATTGTACGAGAGCCAACTTGCAGTCAGCCACGCAAGGGTTTCAGTGGCGCTCATGCAGTGAGATGCGGTTTGATAGTCTCGGAGCGCACCTCGGATAGGCAAGCAAACAGACTCTGGGCTCTCGCTCGGAACACATCTGCTCACATGCGTTCGCTTTTCGAAACACAGGCAAGCGAGCGCTGCCCTGAGAAACACATCACCCGGTGCGTGCGCTCTGCCCTCGCCGATTGAAACGAAAGTAAACCCGTTCGAAAGGGAACCGAGTTCACGCACTCGGTTTTGTGGAATGGGAAACGCGCTGGCTTGGATTTTCAAGGTAACAATTAGTGTTTGAGCCGCTGAAATAAGAGCTGCTATAAAAGCAGGCCAGCGCGCAGACTGCCTATCCCCTAAAGGAGTTGTACTTTGTGTTACTTTTCAACGTTTGACAGCCAGCGGGGAAGTCCTAACAGGACTTTGCATTCAAGACTTTTATGAAACGTCTCGCAAAACCTCGAGCTAATATACTCTTTCAGTTAATTTGGTAACTGTTTATGGAATGCTAATTTATAAACCGTTTATTATTCCACCAAGCATGTAGAAGCTATAAATAGAGCTTGCACACTAACAGGCTGTTAATGGGAACATTTGATCGGGAATATATGGGGGGGGATTAATCCGAGCCTTAATGGAAAAATGTGCGTTTTGTTGGGAGTAGTTTTGACTGAGGTCTCTTGACTTCCAGGCTTGATTCTTTGCCATTGCACCTGGTTTCTGGTTTGTTAGCGGATCGGTAACTGAGTACATACAGCTACCCAAGCACTGTACTGTGTGCGACTCCAAGGTGATTTGTGAGATTGATTCATTTTCCCGTGATACAGCGCGAGCTAAGCAATGTGTCTCAAGACACCTTTGGTGCTCTCTACCCCCAGAAGATCAAGGCCGATACCCCTTTAGTGTCGTCTGTCTGGGCTGAGATGAGACAAAACGCGGCACAGACCAAGGATTGAACGAGGGGAACTTGCTAGCTTGTCTGGCAGCGTCCGGACCTCTTCGCTGGGAGGTTACTGCCAGAGATGCTATCTCTCTGTTTAACACAGTGCATTAGTGAACCAATTGCTTACACAAAGTGGCCCCCCATAAAATATTGATTTAAAGTCGGGTGGGGGGAAGGGGAAGGTTTAAAAGGGAACCATTTTAAGTTTCTGAGCATCTTTGATAGTGCATGCACTGTATGCCAGATGATACACGTTTAAGTATCAATCCACAGGATGAACTGGTTGTTCACCTAATGTCTATTTGTGGGACCCCTCCGGTGCAAGTGGTTGCCATGTGTGACTATAAGGACAGTCACTACACTTGACAGTAACCACTTTCAAGTACTTTTAGGTATTTTAAAGTGCTGTAGTGCTACAAAAACCTAAATATCTTTCTTTCCTATCTGAGCAATGCGTAGTACTATAAAACAGACTGACTTGAGGTGTGTGTGGGATGGGTGGTGGAGGGGGTGGAGGGCAGTGGATGTGGGTGCTAAGACAGTGACCCTTACCTCCAAGGTAACCTCCAAGGTGGATGGTGCAAGCAGCTGTGGTAAGGATGAAGAAAGGGAGATTAAATTCAGGTTTGAAAACAGATCACTGAGGAAAAACAGAAACATTAGGGTTAGAGACAAGGACACGGGGTGAACTCTGCTTGTCACAAACTCTACTGAGTTTGACCTGACTTTCTTCCTCAGTCCAGGCACCAGGGCGGATGACATTAACAAGATTGAGTACTGACACAGTAGTCATAGTTTTGGTCTAATTCAGATGCGATTGTATTTATGGAGATTGAATCGGTTGATGGTCTTCCAACAGAGCTTTTAATGAACAGAGTCCACGGTTGATAGATTTTACAGAGTGTCTTGGATACTGAAGCTTGAACAAAAGATAACCAATACAGTTACAAGTGATGATGTTTTGCCTCTATGTTGACTGCCATCCTTAGACAGGTCTAACCTCTCTCTGTTTCTAGAGCAGTCTGAACATGCAGTCCCTGCAGTGCCTGCCTCCAGTCTCTCTTCCCCTCAACCCCGTGACACTAAAGAGTACGTGAAAGCCACAATAAAGGCAGAACATCCATAATAATTTGTGTTGATTGCTGGAGCTTAGGTGATTCTTCAAGGGGGATTTTCAATGTGGGTCGTTAGTTGCTGTTTCCTGTCCCGTTCACACTGGATTGGCTGTTTTCCCTTTGAAGCTTGTTACAATGCTCAACGACACCACACGCTGACAAGTCTCAATTAAAAGAGGAATTGACTTTCTCGACACCGTTTACTAAATGCCTCATTGGAGCTTGAGTTTGTTTATGACGCACGTGGGTGTCCCATGGATTGGCACCCACCAAAAGCGTGGTGTACATCCATCCTCTGGCCCGGCCCAGAGCAGCAGGAAGTGACATCTGCAGTGATCTGACAATCCGGAAGTGAGATCAGCAGCCATTTTTTTCCCCACGGGCCCATTATCTGGAGCACCTCGCTTGAAACGGCGGTGGAAGCCAATTCGATAACAACTCTTAGGGGAGGAGTAGATAGTTATTTTGGGGAGGACAAGTTTGCAGGGCTATGGGGAGCGGTGGAATGGGATTGATTCGGACAGGTCTTTACAAAGAGCCGACATAGACACGATGGGCCGAATGGCCTCCTTCTGTGCTGTGTAATTCTATGATTCTATGAACTCAAGATCCTCCTCTTCGACCTCACCTTTGGTGACCCTCCTCCCCCTATCCTCCCTGCCCCCCACCCCTCCTGATCAGCCATCCCCAGATCGTGCCCAAATTTCCGGCTATCCAGCAGCCTTGGGACGTTCTCCCTCCATGAAAGACGCTGTGTAAATGTAATTTGTTGTTGTTTTATAACAACAGCATCTAATTGCGTGGGTGGCTGGGGGTGGGGGCGAACCAAAACATTGTGTAATAACAGGATACTCAGGGTTGCCCTGTAGGTAGAATATAATGAAAAGAATCTGAAATGCAAAGATGAAAAGAGCTAAAGGAGAGTCTGTTAAAGCACTCACATACTCCGAGCAGTGTTTATTTGTAATTTGTTTTATTGGGTTAGGTTAATATGACAGGAAGGAATCTGGTCCTGCTGTCTGATCTGCTTTATCACTGCATTTTAAGTATATTTTCTTTGAGAGTGAGCTGCAAACATGATGAATCAATCTACACTCAAGAGATGGGTGTCTCCTTAATGCTGCAGCCATGCTCAGGGTTATAATAATAATCCCAGCGTTTGATATATGTCTTGGGAGCATTTCATGGGGAATAGCTGTCAAGTGACTGTGCTTTTGTAACGCAGCCATTTTGTGTGCAGTAAACATCCACAAATGGCCATGAAATGGAAGAACAATTAATGTGTTGGAACCGTCAGTCAGGACGGTTGGTGAAACTCCCTTTGCTTTTCGAGCAGTGCCGTGGGATACATAACATCCACCTGAAACAGGCAGACGAGACCTCGGTTTCATGTCTAGCGTTCTCCTGACAATGGTGCACACATTAGCAAACGCTGGATTGGAGCCTCGGACTAGGCTGTGGGAGCGCACAGTCCAGGCGTGGGGCATTAACCCACAACCTTCTGACTCACAGAGGCGAGAGTGCAAACAGGTAAGCCAGGGACTGACACCATGCCAAGTACCTGCTAGCAACTGGGTGATACATCCTGTAGACTGGAGGCAGCAGTGAAGAAATCTTTCAGCAATCAATCGATCGATTCACCTATGGGTCTGGGCTGCTGTTGAACCTAACTTTCCTGCGATGAGCTAAAAGGTGTGTGAAGCTGCTAAATGAACCTTCTCTTAAAGATTTCATACGAAAGTTACATTTTGGAAATATTTTCATGGGTGGTTGGGGGCTGGGGGGAAGAGAGCAGGGAATGTATTCTGCCTTTCATTATGGACAATTCTATTTCAGCTTTTTCCGTAATAGGATTAAACTGGTTTTCTCAGCATCTGTATCACTGACATGAGGATATCATTAATGTCACATTTGTAAACGCTGTGTAAAGAGACGATTTTAGCTCGCGGACTAGAAATGGGGGCCTCTTTATTGTGGGATTATGAAACTATCTGTTTCCCGCATTGCGACGGACGTGACATTTCATAGTAATACTAAACGGTATGTGGAGGAGGGCTTCAAGCACTATAGCGAGCAACAGTGTATAGGCTGGTTTCGTCCATAAAAGAAGTCTCTTTGCTTGGGGAATTACAGTACTTCCTTTGTTCCTATTTTCCCCCCACCCCCAAACACAATGTGAACACAAGATGTGGTAATCTTTTAATGGAAAAATAAAGGAGTTTCTGTCCTCCTACAACCCAAGCTCTGTAATTTGGGGATTTCTTATTCTGGCATCTAACTGAGTCCATGATATACCCTGCTGTTAACACAATAAATACTGGATTGGGTTGGTCGTCAAGCCAAAACTGCCTCACTTTATTCTGTGGCCGATGGGAGTTACCAAATCCGGAAATGTGGTCCTGTGGAAGATTCACTAAACTGTGGGGCTTCCCTTAAGAGTCCCTTAAAACACGACAGTTCTTTTCCTTTAATGTGTACAGTTTTAGCTCAGTCTTGGCTCAGCTGGGAGCACTCTCACTGCTGTGTCAGAATGTTATGGCTTCAACATCAACCACAAAAGGTTGCATTTATGTAGCGCCTTTCATGTCGGGAGGATGTCCCAAGCCTCTGGACAGTCAAGGGTTTGCACCTGAGCACGTGGGTTGGAATCAAGAGCGGTGGGAGGATGACTGAAGGCACGGTCAAAGAGAAAGGTCTTCAGATAGGTCTTGAAGGAGGCATGGGAGGGGGCAAGGCGAAGGGACTTTGGGATAGAGTTCCAGAAGGTGGGCCAGAAAGGCTGAAGGGCCGACCGCTGATGTCAGGGTAGGCAGGGTGAGAGACATGGAGGAGGCCAGATCCTGCCAATCAGACTGAGCAGACAGGTTGCTAAGGTATCAGTGTATCACATAGAGAGGGAGGAGCAAGACCGTGGAATGGTTTAGAAATGAAGACGAGGGTCTTCAAGTCGCTCCTCTGGGGGATGAGGTGTCAGTGAAGCCGGGTGAGGTTAGGATTGATGGGTTCAAGGAGCTTATTCCAGCCTCTAACCAAATAAAGACTTTTATCGGTGATTTCGAATGCATGGTCTCGGCTGATGCTCGGAGATCAGTGCCAGGAAAATACTGCCTGGGGAAGATAAGTCATCCCTTGGCAGAAACGAGCACCCTAATTTGAAAGCAATCAATGATCATGGCCAAGAGAATGTGGAGGTTTTCTCAGTGTAAACCAATCGTGATAATAACTAGCTACATAACAGACCACATTCGTGTATTACTTAGTGAAACAGCCTCACAATTGTCAAGTTTGGCAAGCACTGGTTAGACACGTCTTCATTTTGCTTCTTGGCAGCGAGACATTATTTTTTTAAAAAAATTCTACAGCATCATTTTGTTGAGCCATCAATCAGGGCACTCGGAGAGACACTGGAATTCCAAGATGGGGTCAAAGAGAAAGGTGGAATTCCAAGATGGGGTTCCAGAGGGTGGGGCAGAAAGGTTAAAGGTAGGCAGGGCAGGGGACATGTAGTAGAGTGGGGACATGGAGCAGGCCAGTGCTCGCTGAGCAGAGGGAGTAGACAGGATGATAAAGGTTTACTGGTCAAAAGTTAGGGAGAAGCAAGACTCTGGATGGGGTTTAAAAGTGAGGACAAAAATCTTAAGGCTTCTATTCCAAATCTGAAATGATTGCACTGGAGATCTTGGAGCTCAACAAGGGTAGGTAAAGGGACATTTTGTATTCTGTCTGTTAAATACCAGAATTATTGCATTACCAGGAGCGAAGGAAGCAAATCATTACCTCCCATGGCTTTACATTTATTCAATTTTAATACAGACACATTTCAACAATGAGCTGTTTCAGCATAAAAAGTTATCATGGTTTTAAATTACTCAGCTGGGGCAAAAAGCCTTGTTACTCGCTTGAGAGAGAACTAGTAAACACAATGCCAACCTTAGATGCTTCTTTACTGTTTACAGACACTTTTCCTGTTCTTTTTTTTTTGTGTGTGTGTGTGTGTGTGCGAAGCTGTAGAATATGGATATATGATTGATTGCTGGGTTGAGCAGTACGCAGCAAGTAAACTTCAAAGGAAATATAGCCTCAGAGGAGTTAATGTGGCAGATGCTAGTTATAAGCTCTAAATTAGTAGTTTCCTGCCTTAGACGGTGGGAAGTGCAGGATTTATTTTATATTATTGGTAAGCAAGTTTAGGGCTGCTCACTTCCATTAACTGAACTAGGCTGAATACAATCCACTGAACAAACAAGGGTTGTGCCCACATATTCAGCCTCAGTTCCTCCCCAAACTCCTCTCAGACCCAGATTATTAAAGGACAACCTGGGGAGGGTAGGTTGGAGCTGGAATAGGGAGATGTTGCTAACAAGCAACATCTCTAGATCCATTCTAAGTAGATGGCAAGAGAGTTTTGCACTTCAAACCTCAGCGTTGCTGTTCAGAGGACCTCATCCGCCAGTACAAAGTCTCAGTGTCTGCCTTGTTTGCAAAGGAATTGCTTGGGAGCTGGGAAATACAGAATTGACAGAGATTCTGGTTCAGTGTATGCCAGAGATAATGATAATAATAATTCTTGCATTTGAGAGAGAGCACCTGATCACGCCTTTGAGACGTCTCAAAGCGCTTCATAGAATGTGCTGTAAAGTGAATTAACTGTATATTTTGTGGGTGAGATGCAAAATTCCAACTTGTCTTAGCTTTTCAGACCATTTTGTCTTAACACATTAAGATTGTACAGAATTGTGGAAAATTTGAAAATCAAGGCTTAAATTGTTCTTCGCCGAAAAGCATCCAATGAAGAACATTAAAAACAACAAAATTACATTGGTAAAGCACCTTTCATGTTGGGAGGATATCCCAAGGAGCTGAACAGTCAGTGATCAAGACCTGAGCGGAGGGGGCGGGGTTGGGATGAGGGAGAGTGGCGGGGATAGGGGGGCAGCTGAAGGAATGGTCAACATGCACCGTTTGTCAAATTTCTACAATGTTTCACATTCTTTAGTTTTACAATTTAAAACAAATACTAATAATAATTTGGTCACTCAATTCACCACTGTTTGTGGGACACTGCTGTGTGCAATTGACTGCCCCGTTTTGCCCACAAAATATATACTGTACTCAATTAATTCCACAGTATGTTCTACAAAGCGCTTTGAGACATTTCATCGACGTGATAAGGTGCTATATCAAATACAAGGATTGTTTTACTTTTAAGACAGTAAAGTTTTACAGGCTAAGACTGGATAGAATAATGGGCCCATGATGCTCTGAGAGACAAATCTATTCGCAGGATTGTGTTACCAACTCTAACTATCATTATTCAGTGGCATTGGGCAAACAAACAGTAACACAAAGAAGACACTATACACAGCATTTGACTTAGATATATAAAATAACAACAATAATTCTTGCGTTTTGTACAGAACCTTATCATATCTCAACAAGGATTTCACTGTAAAGTGTAGTGACTGAATTTGTAGGCAAATTAAAATGATTTGGGTTGGGAATTACTGTGTATTTTCAAGACAGTCTGATTTTACTTGACTTTGGGTAAATGCTAGGAGTGATTTATTTTATTAGTAATTCAATAAAATACTGATCTGTTTTCCCACAGTCAATAATCAAATAGCAGAATGTGCCTTGAAGAGCTGAAATACAGTTTAGTGTTTGTTAATTTGTGTTGATATATTTTTCTGAAATGCTATTAGCTGGGGGACTGTTTTTTTATATAGGATTTGCACGGACCATAAATCATGTTGTGGAACGAACAGCCATGTAGATGTAGTACAGGAAACAGAATTTTCTCTGTTAAAAGCACAGAGAGAAAGAGCGACCCTTCGAACCATCTTGTCTGTGTTGATATTGCCTCCTCCATCGGAGCTATCTCCTCCAATCCCATTCTCCCTATTTTCCTTCATGTCCCCTCCCTGTTCTGCACATTCCATCATTAGTGGTCAAAGTTTCTTAACTCTGCAAGCCAAAGCCCTATTAGTTAGTCCTAGTTGGATAAGTAACAGAAAAGCTTGCCGGACAGTAATATCAATAGCAAACGATGTGGTTTTAGCTGGGTAGACTCCAGCCGTTATCCCCAAACACACTCTGTAACCAAGCTTTGACTCATGCCTAGTATTTTATGGAAAAAGGAAAGCAGGATGCTTCCTTCTCGGGAGAGAGTTGTGCATACCATTCCAACAATCTATCTCTGGGAATTCCAGAGTGTTGGTGGGACGTGTGGAAATTGGAGGTTTAACAAAGTACTTTCCAGGAATGTAGCAGATCACTACATAAAATCAAATTATGGGTCTGCAAAAATTGCTTTCTGTATATAAGTCCTAACTCAAAATGCTTTGGCTTTGGGCTTGATCCTGGCTCCAGCACAAAACCTCTTTCTTTGCCACGAACACTAATCTCAATACAAGGCCGCATTACATTGGTGCTAACTGTCACTGAGACACTAAATCCACACCAGCAGTTTGCGGTAAAGCAAAGACTGCTTTTGCGATTATCTTAATTGTGGCTGTTTATTTCTTAGTAGCAGGTTTGTCACTGTGGCTGTCTGTGGGACCAGGCTAATAATAATAGCAACAATTACATTTGATATAGCGCCTTATCACGTCTTCGAGATGTCTCAAAGCACTAGACAGAATATACTGTAAAGTGTATTGATGTATATTTTGTGGGTGAAACACTGCAGCCAATTGCGCATAGCAATGTCCCACAAACAGATGTGGATTGAGTGCCCAATTTTTAAAAGTATATATATTTGAAGTATATATATTTATATATTAACCCCAGAAAAGCGATCCACCATTAACTAACACTGAATTCCTACTTATTGCTGGTTACACAGAAATGTGGATAGTAAGGAAACTAATCCAATATTTTGGCCTGCCGTGAGTCGAACCCAGTCCTCTTGCTTGCGAAGCGAATCCTCTAATTACTAAGCTATAGGACTCCACATTGGCTACGTGTGAATTGGCAGCCATGCTCGACCACAAATCAAATGCTGGCTTTATTATTACAACAGTACACAGTTGTTACACTTTACAATAAATCCTGTCAAGTACTTTGTGACGTCATCCTGACGTAAAAGGCACTATATCAAATGCAACGGTTATTATTGTCATAAATTAATATTCTTGTCCTCTTGACGTTGATTACAGTTCAAATGTTTTTCCACCACTGTTCTCTGTTTTCTTCTGTTTTCTCCAAGGTGCCCTCTCCTATCTCTACGATCTGTTGTCCCCCTGTGAACCTGCCTGCTCCCTTCACTCAGCAGGCTCCAGTCTGCTCCATGTACCCTAGCCGACCCGCCCTACTGTCGGTGGACGGGCTTTCAGCCCACAGACCCTTCGCCTCGCTTCTTCCCTTGCCTCCTTCAAGTCCAGTCTCAAGACCCTCTTCTTCGATCGTGCCTTCTGCTGCCCTCCCAACTCTCACCCTCTCCTCCCACCTCCCCTGCTCCTCTCCCTTGCTCGGGTCCTGACCTGACTGTTCAGCGCCTTGGGACGTCCTCCTGACGTGAAAGGCGCTCTAGAAATGTAATTTTGTTATTGTTGTTGTTAGTTACTGTAGATACAGCCTCACATGAAACATTAAAGCAGGGTCCTATCTGTGCCTGTTCAGGTAGACATTGAAGATCCTATGCTCTTGTTCGAAAATATAAGGTTGTTTATCTCTCCCAGTGTCCTGGCTTCTAATCCGCCAGATAAAACTGGGTATTTACTTCATGGCTATTTGTGGGACTTGTTGTGAGCAAAAATGGCTATCACATTGACCTACAAAGTACATAGTCACTGTAATTTACAGTGAAATTCTGGCAGTGGTTTGAGACATCCTATTGATGTACTAAAGCACTACATCAAGTCCAAGGATTAATTTTATTTTTATCTGGGAGCCCAGAAAATGAGTGTCCTCGTGTTCTTCAGACATGAAAGCCATCACAGCTCAGCGCGTTACAGGCCAATGCCAGCTACCAACAATGCCGCCTTTTACATATGAAGGAACGTCTTGAAGCGCTTCACAGAAATGAGATTAAATAGAAATTAAATGAATGTTATGCAGGCAAATGTGGCAGCTAATTTGGCGCCAGTCTTGTCAGCGCAAACAGCAATGTGATGAATGACCAATTCATTGCAATTTTGGGGGTGAATTGCGAAGGCAGTGGAATTAAAGCCAGAGAAAAAAATCCTTGTGTTTTATTTCAAACTAGCAGTGGGTATCTTAACATCTACCAAGCCGCAACAATAACTTGGATTTATATACTGCCTTTCACATGGGTTAAATGTCTTGGTGTACCACATAATAATTGGGTTGCACACTATGCATGGGAGAGGTAACACAAACAACTTGCATTGATAAACAGTAGCATCTTTCACTTGGAGTAACATCTAAGCAGGTGAGGTCAGAGAGGTCGGTTGTAATGCAGGTCTTGTAACTCAGGGCCTTGGGATGTCCTCCCGACATGAAAGGCGCTCTATAAATGTACTTTTGTGGTTGTTGAAGGCAGATAGAGAGGGTAAAATGAAAGGGGTAGAGGGAGCGAGGGAGTTCAAGAGTTTAACTAAAAAATAAATACAATAATAAATTGCTCACTTCAATCCACGACTATTTGTGGGATGCTGTTGTGTGCAATTGGCTACAGTGTTTCGCCCACATATATACAGCCAATTCACTTTACAGTATATTCTGTGAAGCGTTTTGAGACATCTAGAACACTACATGAAAGGTGCTATCAAATTCACGATTATTATTATTAGCGGGATAGGATCTAAAATCTAGAGAGAACACAGAATTGAATTGATTTAACAAAAAAAAGCTAATGTTTTGCTAAGTACAAACATATTGTACATGCATACATGATAAATTGGTATTTAGTGTATAACGTTAAATAGGCCAACATTGGCAGGCTATGATGTTACTAGCGTTTCCAGCAATATCATATTAAAGAGCCAAGAGATAAGTAGCCCAATTAATTATTTTAGGAAGATTGATTTGATGGTTTGTACTTTGCAGACTGGGCCGATCCCCCGGTTATTGTGAAGAGCATGAAACAAATGCTAATTATTTCTCTTTTCTCTCTGTATCTCTCACGCATACTCCCAAGAACACCAAAGTCAATTTTAATCCCAATTTTTCCCCCCGACCACCACCCACCACTAAAAAAAAATGACAAATCAGGCCAGATTATTTTTAATGGGATCTTCACATTTAATACAGAGCCTGATAGTGTCTTTGAGATGCCTCTAAGAGCTTTGGATGATTGTACACGTACTGTAAAATGGATTGACTGTAGTTTGTGAGCAGGACAACAACAAACAAAGTACAGCAAAGAATGTCTAATGATCTTTTCCTGCTCTTCTAACTTCTTTGGTGATGGGAGGAAAAAGGGAGGGGGGAGAGCAGGGCAAAGGGTTAACACTTTTGCTCTGTAGGTCTTTCTTTTGCTTTTGAATTGGATGTTGGTGGGAGTGGAGTGGGGGTGGGGTGGGGAGGCACTGATGAACACAATGGTATGTTTCTTGGATGGCCAGATGGTTCGCTGGGTTGTAAATGGATGAGCGTAGGTGGAGAGAGGCACCACAAGTCACAATTTAAATGGGTGGGAATGGCTTGCAAAGAGGCCACATGAGGATAGGTGGCACTTTAAAAGGTCAGAAAAGTGGGGTGGGAGGTCAACAGATCAATTTGTAGGTGAAGGAGGAAGGGGAAGAAGAAGTTGAAACACCAAGGAGTTGCCTAGATTTGATTGTCAAGGGTCTCTTCCTACATCCTAGCCTTGTGTTTTGTGTGCTTCCTCCCCCCACTCTCCTTCTAACAGAGAATGCACTAACCTCAACGCATCCAGCAACTCAAATCTCAGCATAATACCTACCCTGAAGGGACCTGAAGGAAATCTGACAGTACTTCTCCATCCCTTGTATTTTCTCTCTCTCTCTCTCTGTGTCTCTCTGGCAAAAAAAAAGAGAGAAGAGAATGGGCTGTTTTGTGCTACAGGTTCGCAATATGCGAGCAATTACCTATGATTTGCCTATTTGTTCAGTAATTTGGAAGTTTTTTTTCAGCCCCGTTTACGATCTTCTAGACCCTATGGATTCAACTTTTCTTTTTTAAAAAAAAAAGTCATTACACACCAAGTATATTTGTATGTGGGAAGGAGGAGGAGGAAAAAATAAAGAGCCTTTGAAAGAAACTAAATTTGGGATAGTAACAAACATGCCAACTATTTCTGGAGGAAACAAAAGGAAAAAAGATTTTAAATCTCCCCACTACCCTCTCCCCTAATTTTAAAAAAACAATAAAAATGTGCTATTCTTGAAAGGGGAGATAAAACAATTCTGGGAGAAATCCTATTTCCTTTTCATGCAATTTATTTTTGATCTGATTAGAGCTCTGTGAGATTCGCGAGAGTCAGTTTACAGCTATCAAGTCATATTTAATGTCGTCGCCTAGTCTTATCCTGTGATGGGTTAGATTAAAACCTTTAATGTACTGTACCTTAATACACATCAAATCGCTCGAATGCTAAACGCCCATATGGCCCACACAAAGTAAAGAGAGCAAAGGGGGGGTGGGGGTGGACTTGATAAACCATTTGAAAGTCGAGATCGCATCTGCAGAACTGTAAATCTGTAGGATATTTAGAAGTTTAGCTGTGGAAATAATGCGTTTAAATTTATTAGTTTAGTCTGTCTTGTACCGACCCCCATGTTTATTTGATTTCTTCACTGTTATTACAGTCATGTTGATATGGAAGGTTAGCTGTTTTTTCATTAAAAACAGTCTCATTTGTATTCCTGCGACCCCCACTCCCCCCACATGCACCACAACCTCACTCGATGCTGTGTAACGTTGGGTGTCGATAGTGATAGTGCATGCATAGTCTCTCTGCAGATTCCCACAGGTATCTTGTCTTTAAATTCAGAAGCTTCAATCTCGTCCTTACATTAGAGGGAAACAAATAACACAAGACTGTCTCTCATGAAATGCTGGGTGTTTTGAGCAAGATTGACTGAGACAATTTCTCTACCTGTTCTGTACTTTCT
Organism: Hydrolagus colliei; assembly: GCA_035084275.1. Lineage (NCBI taxonomy): Eukaryota > Metazoa > Chordata > Chondrichthyes > Chimaeriformes > Chimaeridae > Hydrolagus > Hydrolagus colliei. The sequence goes on along the minus strand of CM068751.1, from coordinate 16,186,825 downwards.
CCCATTTCATGATGTACTTATTTACAGTGTTATATATATATGTATTAGATATATATATGTGTGTATATATATGTGCATACAAATGCACCCAAACTCCGTGGTTTGCAAAGCGACAAACTTAGTTCTTAAATAATTCGGCTGTGGATCAAACTCTGGCATTTTGTACAGTGTTCAGTGAGGAACATGGTGAAAGTGTGAGTGAGTGAATGAGTGAGTGTTGTGTGGAGAGAAGGAACAGCATCAATTCTCGGAAACTGAATATTTTACTATTTTCCTGGAACGAGTTGCAGTCGATGCCAAGGTTAAAATACAGACTGATTTTATGACTTCTTGCTCAGCTTTTTTTTAAACACACACACACACACACACACACACACACACAGTAACTCACAACCCCCCCCCCCCCCCCCCCTGGTTTAATGAACTTTCTCCTTTCCCCATAAAGGGCAGATTTACAGCCGGATCCACCACCCCAAAGCCACATATATTGAAGCACATGTGGTGCTGTGAGTGAGCTGGACAGTGAATTCAGAACAAAGTTCAACCTGTAATGGAAACCCAGTCTTAATGTGAGTCGTGCAAGACCCTGTCTGTCAGGGGTAGATATTTTGAAGGATTTGTCCTCTAACCCCCCCCCCCCCCCCCCCCTTTCACCACAGATTGTGTTGCTGGGGTTCAGGTATTTGAGTCCCTAAGAGAATCATTCCCATTTCCAGCCCTGGTTTTTTATTCACTGCAGAACAGGCTAGTTAGTGTAACATCTGTGGCCTCTCTAACTGTACTTTATTTTTTTATCTCCCCAATTGTTTTTTTTATTCGTATATATGTAGATCACACTGTGACTGTGATGCCCCTTCCTCCCCACCTCTTAACCGTTGGATCGTCTCTCAAAACTCACTGGCCGCTAGTACAAATGTAATTTTGTTGTTGTTAATAATACTAATAATAATAATAAACCTTGCATTTGATACAGCGCTTTTCACATCCTCTAAAGTGCTTCACAGAAAATGTCGTAAAGTGAATTGACTCATGTATTTGCGGGCAGACCGTGGCAGCCAATTGCGCACAGCAGTGTCCCACAAACAACCGTGGATTGAAATGATCAATTTATCATTGTATTTTTGGAGGGATTATTATTAGGTGTGTGGAGTAAGGAAACTTGCTCAAGGTTTCACTCTGACTGGAATCAAACCCAGTTCTCTCGCTTGTAAGTCGAGTGGTTTAACCAGCGGTTGTTGTTGTATTAACTCACTCGTTGAGAACAGTGACTGGAGTGATTGTGGCTCAGAGTTTGCCAAGACCCGGGGAAGCCTCTATAAAATGGGGGGAAATTATGCAATTCTGAATCTTTGCCACTGCAAACCGAGAGCCGGGGTTTCAGATCTCACACTGGTATCAATTCATGGCCCAGTTCTATCCTGCAAATACTGACTTAAAGTAAAACAACCCAATGCCAAAAAAAGTTCTCACTCTGGCCTCAGCTCAAATCAATGTGAAGCCAAACTGTGGTTTCGTTTTTTAACCGCATTAAAGCAGGGAGCGCCACTTTTATGTTCAGAACTCTTTGAGTATAAAAGAGTAACTTCCACACTTAAAAACTTCACTTAATACTAACAATATTACAATAATCCTTGCATTTGATGTAGCCCCTTATCATGTTGTTGAGATGGCTCAAAGCGCTTCACAGAATACACTCGGAATTGAATTGACTGTATATTTTGGTGAAGTGAATGAATTGACTGCAGATATATAGCAATCAGTAGGAAGTCCAAATCAGTGTATGTGTGAACTGAATGTTTGTGGATTATGACCGCTGGCCTCGGCACAAGCAATACATTTTACACAGGAATCAAAGGGCAGGAAGAGCGCCCATTGTGTCCTCATCCCTAAAGAGACACTTTACTGTAAACTCTTCCCCCAGAGACTTCTGCGGAGGCTAATGACCTTTTCTATTTGCATTGTGCTTTTCTCGATTTACATTTCCATAATGGCTGTAATAAGATGATTTGAAATATAATATATAGCCTCGCAAAATATGATACAATTTCATACGAACTGCACGCGCTCTTGCCAAATTGGCTTTCGAGCTACAATAACGAAAACAATCTCTCAAGGCGTATTATTGTTATAGTAACAGAGCACCCACTGAGAACACAGATAATAAATGGAAATCTTTTGCGCTGCTTCAAATGACTGATCTCTCTTTCCCCTCATAAAGGTTTCTGAGCCAACGCATATTTTGTTCTATTACAGAAAGCTTTGTTTTACATGAAGCTCTGTAACATTTTAGAGCCATTGTTTTAGAAGCTATGGTTTTGTTCACAACATGATCTCCCTTTAAAGCTTCCTCTGTAGCACTGCAAATTTGGGCAGTGAGTAATTCGACGGGCTCATAGATTGGTGGTAAATCCCAGGTTTAGTCATTGTTCTGGGTTGAGCTATCATAATAATCCTTGCATTTGATATAGCAGCCTATCAAGTCACTGAGGCATCTCAACATATTCTTCATAGAATATACTGTAAAGTTAATTCACTGTACATTTTGTGGGTGAAATGCAGTAGTGAATTGTGCACAGTGTGGATTGAGTGACCAAATTATTTATTTGTTTGTTTGAAAGGATTATCACCCCGTGAAAGTGATTTGCCAATCGACTAACAACCAGGAGCTAGTGAATATTGCAGAGGTAGGGGAAGGCAGAGCGGGTCATGGCACGGATGTGGGGTAGAAAGGACAGTTGGGGATCAAACAAGGTTCCAGACTGGCTTGGTAACAGAGGCATGTGGAGTAAGGAAACTTGCTTAATGTTTCGGCCTGCCTGGGAATCAAACATGGGTTATAATAATAATAATAATTCTTACATTTACATAGCGCTTTCCACGTCTTATCGACGTCTCAAAGCGTTTCACAGAATACAACAACGTCCCAAAGTTGGGACCAGAGCAATGGGGGAGGGAGAAGACAAGAGGGAAGAAAGGGGGGAAAAGAGGTAGGGAACAGAGCAAGTGGGGGGAAGGGGTCGTGGATGGGGGAAGGAAAGTAGGAAAATTTAGTGTATATTTGTGGGAGAAACGCACAAGTTCTCTTGTTCTCTCATTGCGAGGCGACTGCTCTAACCAATATGCTACAGGATTCCACAATGGGCCTCATTGTACCTGGGTTAGGGGAAGGGAGAGCTCGGGGGAAATCAGACAGAGGGAGTTGCTGTGACTGATTACTGTACAGTGCCCTCTACTAACAGGTGTGTGGAAGTGGCGTTTAGACACTGGTTATGGCATCTCAGGTGTCAGATTGTTTGCCTACAATGGAACATATCCAAACACATCGAGAATGGCCACTTCAGCGATGTTCAGCAAAGGACCAAGCACTCTGGGACGCTGTCCGATGTGAAGGGCGCTGTATACAAGTTGCTGTTGTAGTCCTTGTTGATAATAACAATAATAATGCTTGCATTTGATATAGTGCTTTTCACATCTTATCGACGTCTCAAAGCGCTTCACAGTACTGAAAAGTGAATTGACTGTATATTTGTGGGCGAAACCAGTTATCCAACCACAGAGGAGGAAATACACACAAAATTGTTTGGGGGAGGGAGTCAGCCAAATCTTGTCTAGAAGTCTATTCTGTTAATGATTGCCAGTATTTTCTGTGCTCTATGAAAACACGCATGCCACGAAAATATCTTGTTGCAACCCAAATCAGCAATAATCCCATTTCATATCTGCTGCCAACACACAATCTCATTTGCATTGTTTTGTCGACCTAAAAAACAATGACAGCGCAGGAGAGGGCCATCTGGCCTGTTTTGTCTGTGTTGTTCTCATTAAGAGAGTAATTTAGTCAGTCACATTTATCTGTCTCCCTCCCCCCTCCACGCCCACCCCCACACAAAACTCAGCAAGCAGGTAATTCTTCTTTAGATATCTCTCTGGTTCCCTCTTGAACGCTAACTTTTTTTAATGTATATGGATCCTGTCTCAACCATTACACCCAGCTGGATAAGCAGCATCTTAACAGCCATCTGTGAAGAAAAATACATCAAATATTCTTACAATATTGTTCAGTCTGTGAACAATATTGTAAGAATATTTGATGTACGCAAATCCAGGTATAATGTGATTGCCTTCCGAGTTTCATTATTCCATGCAAATTACAGTCAATGTGGCATTTTTTGTTGGTTGGAAACAACTGTGGATTCAGAAACCTGAAGCATCGTGTGGTTTTAGGCTTGAGAACGCTGCCTTGAAATTTAAGATTGTGTGGCATTTGGGAAAATTCTTAAATTCAGCCTTGATTCTGAAGTTGTTTTTCTAGTTTTAAGACAAATGGAGGTAAGACTAGGACCGTGGGAGATTTTGGTGGCGCTCAGACTGGCTGAAATAACGCTGACTTGGCCTTCAGCTCAGTGTGGGGCAAGAGTTTCTGTTGGGAAGATACTGTAGCAGTGATCGACACCTTCAGGAGAGTGGAGGATTGGGGGAAGGTGGGGGGTGGGGGGTGGGTGGGTGAGACGGGGTGTTGGGAGAGGGGGGGGGGGGGGGGCAATGGGCATAAACAAGAAAACAATCCAATAAATCCATGGGGGATTTTCTCAAGTCACTTTCAACAGCAACTAATTCATAATAATCCTTACATTTGATATAATGCCTTATTGCATCATTGAAGCGCTTCCCAGAATATACCGTCAAGTGAATTGACTGTATATTTTGTGGGCGAAACCCCGCAGCCAATTGCGCACAGCAATTGTCCCACAAACAGTCGTGAGTTTGGTGTGACCTCCATTTTTGTTTTGGAGGGACTTCCATTGATATAGCGTATTGCACATCGGGAGGACATACACAGTCACTGCACTTTACAGCGAAAATCCCATGAAACGCTTCGAAAGCCGCTGCATTAAAATGTAATCCTTATAATTTTAGTATTTCTAGGCAGGGCCAAACCTTCCGCAAGTTTCCTTACTCCACGCGCCTGATGATAATCCCTCCAAGAAACAAAACAATAATAAATTGGTCACTTCGAATCCACGACTGTTTGCGGGGGACGCTGCTGTGCGCAATGGGCTGCCGCGTTTTCGCCCACAAGATACACAGTCAATTCACCTCCAGAGTGTATTCTGTGAAGCGCTTTGAGACACAGTCTTAGGTAGAAGGCGTGAAAAGGGCTGCATTCAAAATGCCAGGATTATTACAGACTGTTCCTGAAGAGCTGGTGCTAGGAATAAACTGACCTGTAGGTGGCACAAACGCTTTAATATTGAAGCCAGTTTGGCATCTCTGCCCAGTGAGTGGCAAATGTACCTATTTTGCGACTCAATGACACATAGCTACACATGAGACTGTGCCTTCTGGAATCACCCTATTTCCTCGTGTGTGTGTATGTGTATGTGTTGGTTGAGACTTCAGAAGACCAGTTGCCTTGATCAATCCTCTGTGTATGAGTCGCTCTCGACTAAACAAGCACCAGCCTGGAACTCAGGTTGTGCACCCGGATTGCACCTAAACCGCCTTAAATCGTGCGTCTCTGACCGACAAGAGTGAGAAGAAGTCACTAGGGGTCCTCCCGACATATCCCACCTGTGTGTCAAATTTTAAAAAAATCACTGAAGCAAAAAAAAAGACAGTTCTGTGTCCCCAATTCTGTGCAGATGCCTCACAGCCGTTATAAAAGCACCTGAAGGATCTTGGCAGGAATTGACTGTAAATGACAGGGGAGTTTACTGTAAATTGGGTGATAAAAGTTTACTGTAAATGATTGGGGTGGGGGAGCAGAAATGGCTTTGAGTTAACAAAGAGTGGCTGGTTTGCTGCCTTGAATCCATGGGTTTGCTGTGATTTGAGGGTATTTGATGGTGAGTTTACAGTGCTGTATTTGATTGGGAGTGTAGTGATGGACAGACAAGGTTAGTTGAATTCAGTCTCTCGGCTCCCACAGACTGTTTCCTCCCTATTCAAGTTTTTTTTTAAATTTTTATATAAATTTTTATAAATATATATTTTTTAATTTTTATAAAAAGCCGTACAATTTGGCGACTTTGGCAGAGGAATGAAGGAAAAAAAACTTCCAGAATTGCACGAGCATTTTTCTAAGTTGAACTTGTTTGGTTTCATATCACACACCGAACAAACTGGAGTTCTTGAGTTTCATTCACACGCTCATTTCTCCCACTTTAATCCATTTGTATTAATGTTTTTGTGTGTGTGTGTATGATCACCTTGCAAACTAGGAATTGAAATATTAACACAGAAAATGGAGTGAAATAAGTGTCAGTCTCTCTCTCTACATCCCATTCGTGCTTAGCGAATCATCCAATTAGCCCCCACCACTTCATTCATGGTTATTGCCATCAACTTTCCTTTACTCTCTCCCCCCCCCCCACAGAATTCAGCGACTGAAAGCTAGACCCCCACCCAGGTTTTCAAGCGAAAATCACAGCACACATGTTTGCATCCCATCAACTCGCTCACATTTTAGTTTCAATCTTATATATCTCAGAAAAAAACCTCTTACCGGTAATTCCATTTGTTCCCATTAGTGAAATTAGACAATTGCGATGAGGGTTTAAGGTTGGACGATGAAGGAGAGTTTGTTTTAATCATGTACAGTATATGTAACACATTTATATATTGTGTGTATAATATATTTTTATATTGCATCTTTAATACATTAATAGATTATGTGCATATAATATATATGAATAGATCATACCTATATTAATAGGCAGTAATTTATATTAACATATATACACATTTTTATATGAATATATAATACATGTGTGTGTTTTCTGTTCCGACTTTTGAGAAGAGCATTTTTTCGCAATGAGATCAAAGATTCTGATTCAATTTACACCAGTCGCTCCTCTAACCTGGCAGGATGTTAAAATTAAATAACTTTCACTAGACAGTAACAGTAACATTCACTCTCTGAAAGCCAATGGAGTGAAATTTCTGTCTGTTCAGACTGCCTATGCCTGAATGTATCATCACATTCGCAAATAGTGTTAGCTCACTCACTCACTTACTCACTCACACACACTCACCCTGTCTGCACTGAAAGATTTTCTTCGGAAAAAGTTACTTAGTTTTGTGCTTCCCAGTCTCTCTCTCTCTCTCTCTCTCTCTCTCCCCACACTGTCCAAAAAATACTCACTTTACAACCGGTCCACCAACAAAGGCAAAGTAGGAAACGGTGAGAGAGAGATAGTGTGAGAGGGAGAGAAAGGGCTAGATTCTGCTTAGAAATAAAACTACAAGGAGGAAATGTACGTTTGATTTATTCTGTCCTCACCCCCCCCCCCCCCCCCCAACCCTCTCCTCTCGCCTTTTCTCTCCCTCCTCCTACTCTCAATCCTGGAAGATTTGCACACTATCGGCAAGCAAATGTCAAACATTAACTGCGCTTCGCAAATATATAATACATGTAGAGTATTTAGTAAGGGAGAGGAAACTACAGCAATAATTGTCACCAAGTGATTGAGAGTGGAGAGAGAGTGAGTGAGAGAGAGGAGCGAGGATAGGTTAAGGGTAGGGTTATAAACAAATCCCACTGTTTTATAGCAATGTAGCTGGATTAGACAGTCGAAACAATTTTTTTTAATGCAGTACAGTTTTCTGTTTTGTTGAGATGAATTATCTTTTAAAGCGACTGGGATTTAAAAGTGTTGTCCCCCCCCCCCCCCCCCCCCACACACACACACACCTTGTTACTTTTCTGAATGACTTGCCTGCATTTATATTCCAAATAAACGATTTGGAGAAAGACACAAAGTGATGAGACTATTTGAATGTTGAATTGGGGAGTTCTTCTCGGTAAATTGAGTCATGGATTAAAATGTCGTCTCCCAGGTGACTCAGTCTTGACGGTTTCTGTTAGTTGACGCAGTCAGTCGGTCAGTCAGTCGCTGTCAGTCTATTGCTCACCTGCCTGTTACCTTCATACACCCATCACTACAGAAACCGCTGTCTGATACAGTGGTGAGATCATGGCACAGATTGCAATGTTAGAATATCACTTCCTTGATTGCAAAACATACACGTTGTGTGTACGTGTGGTGTGTGAATGGGGGAGAGGTGTGTAAATGTTATAGAATACCACATATATATATATATATATAAACATTAATCTGTACCAATATACTGTAAATGCCCGCACATCATGTCTACACGCTGGCAAGGTCGTTTAAAAATATCACTGCGTTTTGGATGGAAATATATTAATTGTTCTAAACTGGGAAACATTATTAAATCACCCACGTGCCTGATAATTAATAAAATGGGATAAGTACCATTGGAACCGGGTACGGGAGGTGGTGGTGGGTGGTGGTGGG